>CM077676.1:432309125-433509125 GCA_039707655.1 Elymus sibiricus
GGGGTATCGTGGTGAGAAATGGACACTATCTGACATACATTGGAGCGTTGGTGACTCTGCAGATAAACAGAGTGAGCACTACCACTTCCCTGCTGCCAATGCTGTTTCAAACAAGAAGTTCCAGGAGCAAAGCTGCGGCAACGTTAACTGTCAGTATTGTTCTAATGGTATTTTGTCAGGTAACTACGTACAAGGTCCAAATTCTGCTGGTCCAGGTAACATGTCTTCGTTGCAAACTGCTGACATGAATAATTACTGTCAATTTTTATTACAAGATGAGGTGCTGCGATTGAGAACTTGGGGATGCATGACATCAGAGGATGGCCCAAGAGCAGAACAGCAGCAAAGAGCTTCATGGTGGATCAGACTTCACGATCTCTCGCGCGGTCGATCAAACAGCACCGCCTCCTGCGTCTGGTGGAGCGCGCGACCAGGATGTAGGCCGGCCGGAGGTGTCACGCGCCACACCAGGCAGTGTCGCTGCTGTGTCTGCTTGGAAGCGTAGGGCCAAGTTCGAATTTTAACGGGGGTTTTTTTTTTTGACAAAATTTCGTATCCAGGCATAAATTATTTTATTTTTGAGCGGTAGACATAAAATTGAAATAAAAGGCAAATTAATCAGCGTTGGACTTTGAATCGCAGGCATAATGTTTATTGACTCGGAGGGAAATATTATGAGGCCACAAAATAATGAGGCATGACAACATATAAGAAATGTTTATATTTTTATTATAATATATTAATGATATTAAAATACACATATACAATTAAGTACGCGTGCTCAAATTCTCTCGAATCGGCACCAAACCCGGAAAGGTTTGCGGGCGTCAAGACTCGTGCTAATATACGCGGTCCCACCAAACTCCTCTCCCGTGCGAATCTTTTCAAAACTGCGCCCACGCATTGATGCCGATCCAGATCGGACGTGACATGACGATCAGACGACCTTGATGGCGATCAGAGCAACCAGACAGGACGGGAGGGCGGCGCCGCTTTAATGCGGCGCAGCGGCCCGAAGTAGGCTTATTGATCGCCGCGCCCACATTGAAGCAGTGTTGGACTTTGAATCGCACACATACGTTTTTTGACCGGTAGGGAAATATTATAAGGTCACAAAAAAATAAGACATGACAGCATATAAGAATGATTTTATATCCTTTTCATTATAATATATTAATGATATTAAGACACACATATACAATTAAGTACGAGCACCCAAAACTACACCTACGCATCGATGCCGATCAGCTACTCCAGAGAAGGCGTGACTTGATAGCCTTGATGGCGGTCAGAGCAACCATAGAGGACAGGAGGGCGGCGCCGCTTCAATGCGACGTAGGCCGGAGTAGGCTTCTCGATCGCCACGCCCACATTGAAGCAGCGTTGGACTTTGAATTGGAGGCATACCTTTTTTGACCGGTAGGGAAATATTACGAGGTCACAAAATAATTAGGCATGACAACATTTAAGAATGATTATATATTCTTTTATTATAGTATTATATTAAAGATATTAAAACACACACATACAATTAAGTACGAGCACCCAAATTCTCTCGAACCGGCACCAAACCCGGGGAAGGTTTGCGGGCTTCCGGATGCGTGCTAATATATGCGTCCCACCAAATCCCTCCCCCGTGCGAACCGCTCTCAAAATTGCACCTACGCATCAATGCCGATCAGCTACTCCAGAGCAGGCGTGACTTGACGGCGGTGTTGGCCGTCCCCATCTCATCTACTCTCTGCGCCTCTCCGCACGACTGTAGGATCTGATCCGATCCAATCCTCTCTTGGTCCAGCGAGATGAGCAAGTCCGGCTTTCCAGGATGGTTCTCGGCGCTGACTGAGGGATCTTTCTTTGGATCGTGGTGCCGTCATGCGTGGTCTTTTGACCAATCATACTCATCCGTGTCGTCGAAGGAGGAGGGTCTTACTCTCCTCGGATGACGAAGAGCATCATCAGCCGCCCCTCCTCGACGAGGCTGCCGCATCGGACGAGGAGTTCCAGCGCCAGTTTGAGCTCCCGCCGTGATCGCGGTTTGTCGCCGCCCTCGTTGCCTCACCGCTGCCATCGCCGCCCTGTCGGTGCCCGCTCTCCGTGAAGCAGGAGCCATACCTAGCACTCAAGAATGCACGCGGGCGCCTCGTGCATTACCTCAGACGCGGCGGCGGGAGAACTTCACCGCAGTGTCCTTGACAGCGGCAGAGTCAGTGGACCAGCGTAACGCGCAGCACCGTGTCGTGTTCGGGATGTTGGATGTCTCGTTGGACTAGGTCCTCGCAAACGCTGCGTGCGGAAGGTCGCGACCAATCAACATGTTTTGAGTAATAGAAAACAATATTAGGTCATCTATTTTGCACTGAATTTGTACAAACATAGAGAAAGCACGTTGTGTTTGGCACAAATATACGTACAAGTCCCTGTGAAAGGCTAGATGATAATCAAAAATATTTTAATTTGTTTCGTTTCAAATTTGTAGTTGCTCTTATTTATTTATTTATTTCGCACCAATTTCCCTTTTTCCTCTATTCTCTCCCGCCAATAGCCACTAATTCTAGTCAAAAGAAAATAAGTACGCGCGCTTTGTTAACATCAGCTCTCGCGAGGAGGTAACTACGCCACCAAAATCGGAAACCTCCTCCTCCCCTCCCTCATATCAAGGCAGTTCCCTTCCTCGTCTTGTACGAAGGATCCTTTCTCCAGCAGATCGATCATGGCCTGCCCTCCCTCCTGAGTCTCATAGCTCGCCCCGCCGATTCCATCATTGAGGTTGAGGGCACAAGAGGCGTGTCTTGTTCAGCAACTGGGACGGCAAGGCGGCAAGCATATCAATCCCCACACCTGATTCATAGAAACAGAAGGTAAATACTAGTACGACTTGAAGATTTTGCCCCCTCTCCCTTTCTTGGTTCAGATATGTCCCTTCTATGCTTTCTAATTACTCTCCTCTTGAGTGAATTTGATAGTGCACACCAAGTGTTTGATAGTTGTCCTCTGTTATTGGTTTAGAATTTTGGGGAGTCTTCAGATAGATTGGGTTGCTTCTAGTAACTGTTGGGGTATCAGGTGCGGACGCGTGCAGTATTTCAGTCCAGTTCTCCACCATTCCCTTTTACCATTTTGTTCAAAATCTTGCGTTTCAACCTGAAGTTTTAAACCGAGGGCGTGTCTGTGTTTGTGTCCAATTACTATGGGAAGAGAGGCGTTGGAAGGGTTATTAACTGCTGCTGCGTGTTAGTCACCACCACGACGTATGTACATAGAACAAGATATAATGCTAGATACTAGCACTATAATTGACTAGCTGCACTCCATCCATCACAGGTTAAGACGATCTTGTTCGCACTGTCCGACCTCGTCGGCCAACTCGCCGGTGCCGTCGAGCGAGAAGAAGTAGGAGTACACCTCGTAGGCACCATGTAACTGTTGTATATCACACGGCCCGACAGTAGTTGGGCAGCTCGACCACCGCATGCGCCACACACAGCCTGCAGTCCGCCGTCGTGATGTCCCTGGTGCACCACTCAAGCCCGTATATGGTCGTCTTGGCTCCGCCGAGCTGCGCCGTATCCGTCGCCAGCCCCTTGTTTGCACCGTCATCGCGTCGCTAGACATGAGCTTCCCCGCGCTCGGTTGAACGCGGCAGGTCCATGCCGGTGGCGTTCTTGCTATTTTGATATGATAATAAATAAATGTGGTCAAACTTATTTTGTTGATTGCATGGTAGTAATTACTTGAAAATATGATTGTTTGAGCTGAAATATGAATTAATCGTTTGCACATCTGTTGGGATGAGTGTCATAAGGCCGAGTAGGACCACAAAATATTGTCTTTTGCATAAATTATTTAAACTTTTGGTCATTTTAATGTTGCAGCAGATATGTCACGGACAAGAATTAACGTTGTTGAGTCCAATGAAGAATATAAACCGATTGAACATCATAAATCTACTGAAAAAGATCTCGAATCATCCGATGTTCATGAAAGAACTACTAATGATGAAGAAGGCTTCACCGATTGTGATGATGCTGATGCGGATGAAAATGAAGATTGTAAGTTTGTTGCTCATTACTTACCGTCTGCAATATATGATTATTCATCATTGTAACATATAATTCATGGAAAGGAGATATTATATATGTTCTTATTATTTACATTGTGCCTGTATTTAGGAAGAGTTGAAGGATATTATGGACAAGAACCATGAATTAGTAGATAACAGCAATGGAAAGATTGCATGGAAAGGAAATGCGTTGAACAAAGTATTAGGGGATGACAAGCCTGGCCATGTACATGGTTTGGGACTAGTTCCAAACCCAAAAAAACTTTTTGATGTTTCTACTTCATGTCTATTCCAGAATACACATTTTACTTCGATGGAGGATACACCAAATGAAGATATGCTAGCTTTTAGAGTTGAAATGGAAAAACTACATCAAGTAAATAAAAATCAAGATGCTAAAATTAAGGAACTAGAGGAGAAGATGAGAAGAATGGAAAGACAACCAAATCAGGTAAATTTGTGACAACTGTAACCTTCATTTATTTTGTGGACTAACCTTTATCTATTCCTATCATAGGAAATTTCAGATCCAATGGCTATAATTGGGCTTGAACCTTCGGTTGATGGACGCAACTGAAACAGAAAAGTTTGTATCTTGTCAAAGTACACAATAAAATTCCTTAAATTTCACTCCAGAAATCATTTCTCAATTAATATTTTTGTTATGCTATCTGTAGAGAGTGCTTGCTCCTTCGGTTGGACTCTAACTTGTTAAAAAACGATCAAAGAATTTACAAAACAAACCAAGTGGATCAAACGATGCAGATTTGCAAGAATCAAACAAGAATTTTGTTTCAGATAAGGTTTGTCTACTTAAATACACTTAGAACCTGTCATTGTTGAGTTTTAAGTTCTTGTGCTTGCACTTTTTGCAATTGCATATACAATACCCAAAATTTGATGTGTATCATTTTATCCTAGAACAAAGAAACTATGGATCATAATGGTGGCAGTGCACGGCAACTAGAAAAATGTTCTGCTGGACATCTCCTCTCGTCCCGACCGAAACCAACTGATGACGTCGCTGTTAACTTGCGCTAAGATTCGTGAAACGAAACGGACGGCGATAGCAGCGTTCGGGACGAGACAAGAAAACACGGCACGTTCGGGAGTTATTGATTCCGAACTTTTAAGTAGAAGAGATAGGATTTCCGTGCAAGCCCACACATGTTGAGCAAGAACGCAGCCCAGACCAGGAGGACGTACGTTGTACAAAGGTTAATGGTGAGACGCCGCCGTACTTGGCAATGGTGCCTAAAAATTGTTCACGGGGTACCCGGTGGTGGGGTTCCAGCATAGCATCCAAGCATCCGCCGCATGTGTCGGCAGCCCAGAAGACATGCTCCTCACCTCGTGCCCGTGGGACCCGCGCACTTGGGGAATGCACTTCTACTCCAATTCATATAGCATCGCACTCTCCAGGGTGTCAGCGTTCATCGCCGACATGAAGCAGCTCCGTGACCACAACCCGCTGGCCTTCTGCGGAATCGACGCCAAAGTGGGTATGCTCCTCCGCTACTTGAAGGCATCTTCCGCCTATCTCGCCAAGTCGGAGGACTCGATCGACTTCGATATAACATACTACCGGAGTTACACCAAGGGCGAACCCAACCCACATTCTGACGTGCTCGATGAGCTTCAACAGATGGCGCTACGCAAGTACGGCGCCATCCCTCATTGGGGCAAGAACCGCAACTTTGCCTTTGACGGCACCATTGCCAAGTACCCAAGGGCCGGCAAGTTCATGGAGGTAAAGGGCAGATACGACCCCGATGGGATCTTCTCCGGTGAATGGAGTGATCAGGTTCTCGGCATTAGTGGGAGCCCGATCATCATCGAGAATGGTTGCGCCATTGAAGGGCTTTGTGTCTGCTCTGAGCACTCGCACTGTGCCCCGGAGCAGGGCTACTACTGCCGTCCGGGGAAGGTGTACACGGAGGCGAGGGTCTGCTCATTCCAATCCATCTGATGTGTTAAGATGGCAGTGTTGAAATCATTTTTTCCGTGTGCCCTTGGATACTTTTGTCAACATGATGTTTTTGCCTTCCAAGCCATACGAGCGGAGATACGATCGCCTGTGCTCGTATGCTACGCCGTTGTTAGTTCTATACCCGTCGATGGTATGGGCAAGAGCTTAAACAACCATGTTGGGGAACGCAGTAGAAAACAAAAAATTTCCGACCTACGCACCAGCCCAGGACCACTATGGAGACTGCATACAAGGTTTGATCTTTTCGTTACAGACTCGTAGCACAGCGGAAGTAGAGTCGATGACGATCAGCGCAGATACCCGCAGCTAGGATTTTACAACCTCCCAACCGCGAGGATGTTCTCCCTTGTCTGCCCCTCGAACAGCCCTCCGGGAGGCAGTCGGACAGTCCCTCGGACGGTGTCACTGACAGCCCTTCGGGAGGACGCTCGAAACTCGGACGGTCACTCAGACAGCCCTTCGGGAGGACCATCGAAACTCGGACGCTCGAAACTCGGACGGTCACTCGGACAGCCCTTCGGGAGTCTTTAGATAGATTGGGTTGCTTCTAGTAACTGTTGGGGTATCAGGTGCGGACGCGTGCAGTATTTCAGTCCAGTTCTCCACCATTCCCTTTTACCATTTTGTTCAAAATCTTGCGTTTCAACATGAAGTTTTAAACCGAGGGCGTGTCTGTGTTTGTGTCCAATTACTATGGGAAGAGAGGCGTTGGAAGGGTTATTAACTGCTGCTGCGTGTTAGTCACCACCACGACGTATGTACATAGAACAAGATATAATGCTAGATACTAGCACTATAATTGACTAGCTGCACTCCATCCATCATAGGTTAAGACGATCTTGTTCGCACTGTCCGACCTCGTCGGCCAACTCGCCGGCGCCGTCGAGCCAGAAGAAGTAGGAGTACACCTCGTAGGCACCATGTAACTGTTGTATATCACACGGCCCGACAGTAGTTGGGCAACTCGACCACCGCATGCGCCACACACAGCCTGCAGTCCGCCGTCGTGATGTCCCTGGTGCACCACTCAAGCCCGTATATGGTCGTCTTGGCTCCGCCGAGCTGCGCCGTATCCGTCGCCAGCCCCTTGTTTGCACCGTCATCGCGTCGCTAGACATGAGCTTCCCTGCGCTCGGTTGAACGCGGCAGGTCCATGCCGGTGGCGTTCTTGCTATTTTGATATGATAATAAATAAATGTGGTCAAACTTATTTTGTTGATTGCATGGTAGTAATTACTTGAAAATATGATTGTTTGAGCTGAAATATGAATTAATCGTTTGCACATCTGTTGGGATGAGTGTCATAAGGCCGAGTAGGACCACAAAATATTGTCTTTTGCATAAATTATTTAAACTTTTGGTCATTTTAATGTTCCAGCAGATATGTCACGGACAAGAATTAACGTTGTTGAGTCCAATGAAGAATATAAACCGATTGAACATCATAAATCTACTGAAAAAGATCTCGAATTATCCGATGTTCATGAAAGAACTACTAATGATGAAGAAGGCTTCACCGATTGTGATGATGCTGATGCGGATGAAAATGAAGATTGTAAGTTTGTTGCTCATTACTTACCGTCTGCAATATATGATTATTCATCATTGTAACATATAATTCATGGAAAGGAGATATTATATATGTTCTTATTATTTACATTGTGCCTGTATTTAGGAAGAGTTGAAGGATATTATGGACAAGAACCCTGAATTAGTAGATAACAGCAATGGAAAGATTGCATGGAAAGGAAATGCGTTGAACAAAGTATTAGGGGATGACAAGCCTGGCCATGTACATGGTTTGGGACTAGTTCCAAACCCAAAAAAACTTTTTGATGTTTCTACTTCATGTCTATTCCAGAATACACATTTTACTTCGATGGAGGATACACCAAATGAAGATATGCTAGCTTTTAGAGTTGAAATGGAAAAACTACATCAAGTAAATAAAAATCAAGATGCTAAAATTAAGGAACTAGAGGAGAAGATGAGAAGAATGGAAAGACAACCAAATCAGGTAAATTTGTGACAACTGTAACCTTCATTTATTTTGTGGACTAACCTTTATCTATTCCTATCATAGGAAATTTCAGATCCAATGGCTACAATTGGGCTTGAACCTTCGGTTGATGGACGCAACTCAAACAGAAAAGTTTGTATCTTGTCAAAGTACACAATAAAATTCCTTAAATTTCACTCCAGAAATCATTTCTCAATTAATATTTTTGTTATGCTATCTGTAGAGAGTGCTTGCTCCTTCGGTTGGACTCTAACTTGTTAAAAAACGATCAAAGAATTTACAAAACAAGCCAAGTGGATCAAACGATGCAGATTTGCAAGAATCAAACAAGAATTTTGTTTCAGATAAGGTTTGTATACTTAAATACACTTAGAACCTGTCATTGTTGAGTTTTAAGTTCTTGTGCTTGCACTTTTTGCAATTGCATATACAATACCCAAAATTTGATGTGTATCATTTTATCCTAGAACAAAGAAACTATGGATCATAATGGTGGCAGTGCACGGCAACTAGAAAAATGTTCTGCTGGACACAAGGTATCATCGTAGTCCCATATACAAAATCATGATCAAACTATAGTGCTCCCATGTTTATTTGTTTACTTGTTGCTACCAGAATGTTGTGCAGAACCAATAAACTTCTAATCATAATTTCAGTGCTCAGCAGAGGGAAACAAATTCTGCTGCACATAAGGTATATTTTCGTTACCGTACACAATATGTTCAAAATATATTTGCTCCGATGGTTATGTATCTACTGGTCGTCTTGCCATCAGATTGTTGTTCAGAACAAAGAAACTTTTCTTGAGAATGTCAGTGCATGTCAGGGAGAAAAAACTTCTGCTGCAAACAAATTGGTATCTTTTCATAATCACATACACATTTATGTTCAAACTATAGTGCTAGCTTGTTTATTTGTGTATTACTTCTTCTTTGCTATCAGACTGTTGTCTAGACCAAAAAAAAGGTGCTAATGCAAGCAGTAAGAGTGCTCAAAGTGGTTCGCTGACCTGGTTGGGTGCTAGTGAATTACCTGTAAGAGTGCTCATTCATTTCATATGTTACTCTATTTCGTTTCTGTTTTTTTTCATATGGTTACTTTGATTTTCTCTAACAAGCAGGAACTAAAGTATTCTTGAAGATCGTGAAAAAACATAACAAGTATGTAGCTCTTGCTACAATTGTATGTTGTGATCCCAAAGTGGAAACTTGATGGTGTTGAAATTGGAAATGAATTCTGGGCGGTGCATGTTGATATGGCACTTGTGAAAATTGGAAATTTGGTACAGAGTCACAAATACTACAATACTCTCGGTAATGCGGAAAAACAAAGATTGCATGGCCCTCAACCTTTGTACGTGACTAATATCTTGCCTCTATTACTACTTGCATCATGCCAATGTATTGTGTGTTAACAATTCGTTTTGTTTTCTTGTTTGTAGATTCAAAAGATAAATGGATAAGTATATGGGTGCGTGGCAAGTGTACGGCAATGATGATGTTGATCTTCTGTTTCATGATGGTGATGATGATGGATGCTTCCAGTTTTAGTTATGCTGCGGGGATGATGTTCCTGTTGGATGTTGTTCCTCGATTAAGTTTTAGTTAATTTGTTGGAATGTTGATGGATGCTTTTAGTTTAAGTTTCCCTGTCAAGAACATAGTTAGATTATGCATCACATTTGGATGATGTTCCTCTTGTAATATCCACTATTGTAATCCAACAATTTCATCTCATATATGATTTCTTCCTCTTGTCGGTATATTCTCCTGTTTTAACTTCACTTGAAATACATAATTACATGGAGCATTGATTACGTAATAATAATAATAATAATAATAATAATAATAATAATAATAATAATAATAATAATAATAATAATAATCACACTATATCTGTGCCAACACTTGAAGCGTTGGAAAATTTCCATTGCCAAGTAAAGGGATTTTGATTCTTGTACATTAACCACCAACATATAGAACGGTTGTAGAAGTCCGCTTTATCTGTTATAGCCTTGCAACGGTTCCTTTTATCAACGGCAATATAAGCGTTGTATTATACGGTAGCAACACTGGATAAGGCAACACATCTCAAACCGTTGGTAAACACACTAGCAACGCATATATGAGCCTTTAGATACGGAAAAAAGCGTTGCTATAGCGGGGGTCTTTTGTAGTGGCAATTCTATCTCGTAGATAAATATGCCTAATATCAAGGCTATTTAGCCCAAGCACTTTATCGAAAAACTATTTTCAATGAAGTCCTAATTCGTGTCAAGAAATTTATATTATTTTCAATCAACAATGTGTCAACCACACAATTTTTTTAGAAATATTATTATGCTCCCACTTACTTTCTTGTAACCACAAGCATCTTCGTTATCCATTGATGAAATCAAACTCTTTTGACTATTTCATTAAAACGAAGATTCCAACTCCATTTTGTTCTCTTCTGTCCATTGCTGAAACTCTGAAGTTTGCATACTTACTAGCATTCTCTGGATTGACAAAATACTTTGGACTGTATCACATGCAAGTCCTAGGTTGCATTTCCATCACATGGAAATTCTTAGATTGAAATATATATTAATTGCTAGTTTAACCCGATCTGACTTTAAGCATCGCTACGGTGAGACAATCTCATCGTAGTCAACTCCTTGAATTTGTTATTGCAACAAGTCGAGCTTTATGGATAAAACATTTTATCCACATCAGTTTATAGTTTCATTAATGTTCGTCAGACTCAAGTCTTCCGAAGGGTTTATGAAGATATAATCTTGAATCATTTATATGGAAACTATCTCGGATTCTATTGGCATTTAGCCAATTCCGGAGTCAGGGCCCATCAACGCTTCCTTGTGTATCGTAGGTATACTGTTATCTAACAACAATATCTCGCTTGCGCACCTGAGAGGTTTGCACGAGTTTTGCCTACATGGTTCAGTTGCAAGTTCGACCGAAGCCCATACATCTCATGTAGAGGCTTCCGTATCAGTCGCAGTAGGAAATTCTGGAATTACTTCCAAGGTTTTTTTCCTTTGATCTGATGACGAAGATACTGTTATCTCGTCGAGTCGTACTGTCCTCCCACTCACCTTTTTGCAAGAACCATTTTCTTCAAAAGCATACCGTTCTTTGTGGCAAAACCTTTTGCCTCGGTACAGTGGTGGGGAAAACCCAATAACTTGGGATAACCTACAAAGTAGCACTTGTCTGATTTGGAATAGGTTTGTAAATATTTTACACAAGCCCCATATTCCAAATGTTAAGAAAAGACATAACATGGTTGGGTGTACCATACCATGGAGTCATTTCAACAGATCTGATGGTGCTCTTTTCAGTGTAAAAGCCACAGTCTCTAAAGCATTGCTTTTAAAAGGGATAATGGCAAATTGATTTATGTCATCTTTGATCTTACCATGTCATAAATGGTTTGATTACATCTTCACGGACATTCCACTCACAGTGGTGTTCCGGGAGATGTAAGTTATGAAACCTTTTTCACAACTCATCAGACATTCGCTAAACTTGTAACTCAAATATTCCTTTCCGCAATCAAATTGCAGAAACATAATTTTCTTGTTACAATAATTTCTACTTCACTTTTGAAAACCTTATGAATGATTTCAAAAGATCCAGACTTACGTCTCATCATGTAAATATCCATATATCTACTTGAGTCATTTATGAAGATAGATAAATCCACTACTAGCAACAACATTTATCGGACTACATACATCAAAATGTATGATCACCAATAAGTTCGTTGCTCGTTCCTTATGGCCTGTGAACGGTATTTTAGTCATTTCACTTTTCGGAGGAAAGTTGCAAGTGTCAGATGATTCATTATCAAACGACTTCAAAATCCATCATTATGGAATTTCTCCATGCGGGTTTCTCCAATGTGACCAAATGCAGTGCCACACATGTGTGGTATTCTTTTAGTCTTGCGACATTTAGCATCGGTGTTATGGATATATCATATTACCATCAATATTCATAACATACATCCCATCCTTGATGGAAGTATGGCCCTTATGTTATTCATAATTCTGAGCAACAATTGTTCTTTTATGAACAACACTCTTGCAACAAACATTATGCAAATGGGCTAGAGTGTGTAAAACTCTAAAATGAATTATGAAAGTAAATACAGAGGTAATGTATTATTATCAATATTCATAACATACATCTCATTCATAATGAAAGTGTGGCCCTTATGTTATTCATAACACCGAACATCAAAAGTTCTCTTATGAACAACCTTCTTGCAAGATACCTCATACAATGGGCTAGAGTGTATAAAACTCTATAATGAATTATGAAAATAAATACATAGGTAATACACCGATGGAAGGTATAGTAACTTTTACTAAGTTCCCAACATGTATTTAAACCTCATTCCTGGCTTAGTCTTTCATGCCATAGTAGTTCTTGCATCGAGTCGCAACAGAGTGCAATCGAGCGGGTATCTCTGTGATAAACTCACAATACCCAAGAATCAGTGATTAACATGTTTAATCATAATTCCTAAGAACTATTTGTTTGACCAGCCTTCTATACATCAATAACTTGTATGACTTTCATACATGAGCTGGATATTCCAGTCTTCTCTCTTTTTGCCTTTATACTTCTAACAGTTTAACTTTCAGTATTTCTCCTACTCTCAGAAGAAGCATCCAACTTAAGAGTGGCGTTAGCTCCAGACTTTCTAGGTGTGTAAGTCATACTAACACCCTTCGGACATTTCCTTCGAGCAAAAATTATATAATTGAAAACTTCTTTCGAATACGAATTCACTGGTATAATTTTTGCCCCCGCCGCAGTCGGTCTCGTTGGTCAAATTTATGGTCAAAGTTGAAGCGCGGAAACCGAGGACGCACTATATTTTGGAACGGAGGGAGTATCTCCTACAAACCATCCACACGAGCACTTACGCTTGCATGGTTGGCCGTCATTTGTTGTGCCATCCAGTGATGGCTCTATATTTTAAGCATTTTTAGAGCTCATTTGTTGAATGTTATTCGTATATTATGTCCCATTGAACCAAATAGATGTCTATTATGCATGATTACTGGCTTTTATATTTTCCTTGTGAGCATTGCATATTTAATATTTTATGCTATGCCTGCGGGCCTACTCTGTTTCTGCGTGCGTGAGTGGATGAGTGCTCTACGTTCTTGTATGTATGCTATGCGTGCGTGATGGCCGTGCTCTGTGCGTGTGCTACCTGACTACTACTATTTCATCTAGTACTAGTGAACTGCTACTACTCCCTTCGTCCCATAATATAAGAACGTTTTCGACATTACACGGAGGGAGTAGCTTTTTGACTGCTCGATTTGGTACTAGCCAAGTGCTAGTGCGTGCTGTTGCAAATTTGACTGCTCGCATTTGGTACAAGCAAACTGCTAGTGTGTGCTCTGTTTATCTCTACTCCTATAAAAGTCTTAGTTGGTGATGATGGTGTGCCTGCCATGCTTCGATTACAATCATCGGATCTGCATCCAAGGCACCGTAAGCAATCTGTGGTAAATTTTGCAAAAAAACGCCCGCTACTCATCACACATTTGCAGATAAGCCCCTCAGCCTATCTCTCCCGTTCAACTTTCTGCCCCACCTTATCCAGAAAAATGGAAAAAGGGAGGCGCCGTACGAACCACTGCCGGCAGCGCTGGAATGGATCCGGCGATGTGGCCGCTGCCGGCGCCGTCCAACCCCAGCCCCTCTTATGCCTTCTCTCAGCCCACCTCCCACTGCCGCCACGACCCCATCCTCCTCGCCGTCTCCTCCGCCCCCTTCCCCGTCTCATCCGATGCCGACCTCGGCAAGCAGGCCGACCACGCCGTCCGTCTACCGGCGCCTCTACTGCCCCCTCCTCTGCTGCAGCAGGCTTACCGTAGACCATCACTGCCACCTTCCCCTCCTCCTTGCCATCTCCTCCGCCGGCTCACCTGTCTCCTCCGAAGCTGGCCACCGTAGGTCCGCCGCTGCCGCAGTACGATCCGACGCTTCTGCTGCCTTTTCCTCTGCCGCAGAGTTCCCACCGACCTCCGCCCACTATCGCCACCCCACTCCTCAATTTCTCATCCGCCCCCTTCCCCCTCTCCTCCAACGCTGACTGCCGCAAGTACGCCGCCGGCCATAAGCTGCTCATCCTTAGTGGCGGCACCACTACATACTACTCCTTCCACTTCCCCACCGACGCGCTATTCTTGGCTACTGCCATCCTGCCCATCCGTGCCGCCTCCCAAATTCAAATTTTTCTGCCAAACCCGCGTGCCCAGGCGGAACTGTCTAGAAGCCAACCTTGCAGGCCAATATATATCAGATTTTCTGTCACATTGATAATCTTTCCTACTTTTAAAGATTGCAGTTGGTGGTTGTCCGTTCACCTCAACTCAGTCTGACAAGTGGGCCAAAACAAGGCAGCAACCAGCGACATCCACCGATCCACGGCAAAAAACAAAAACAAATCGATCGGATCCCTCGGTAAAAGAATAGAAAAATAGCTACTGGTCGCAGGTCCCAGCTCCACGGTCCTCCTTTCCCCCAATCCTTCCTTCCACCGCTTCCCACCCCCAATCCCTCCTCTCCTTGTCTCCTCTAACTTCCAATCTTTAATCAATTAGATTCAAAGTTCAAGTACGAAGCACGTCAGCATGCTCAGCGCCGCTCGGTATCTCCTCCCGCTGCCTCGTGGAGTCCACATCCCCTGCCAGCAAGCTCGCCGTCGCCGGAGCCTCGTGGAGGCCGCACCCCCAGCCGGAGAGCTCGCCGCGGCTGGAACCGCCTGGCGGCCGTATCCTTGCCGGGCCGCCATCGTCCGAACTGCGTGGAGGCCGCACCACCGCCGGCGAGCTTGCCATCGCTGAACTGCAGTGTAGGAAACACCTCTGCTGGTCGCTCTCTCCTAAATGTCGCGTGTCTTCAGGAGCGCAGCGCCGCGTCGCGTTGAACTGGGCGCCCATCCCGCTCTGCCCTGCACCTCATTCGTGCCGTCGCCATCTCTATGGTATTCTTCGTCGCTTGCTGCACGTCTCCACTATGTACACCGCGTGTCCAGGTCTGATTCCACCTCTTGTCTCTTAATTGAATTCTGAAGCAATTAGCTTGTAATTACCTGATTGCAATGGAATATATACACGAAAGAGAGGAATCATGGATTCTAATATGGAACAGTACAATTTTCTTCCACTGTGTTTGGATTTCTAGGACTGTCTTTTTGTGTAGCACATGAGTTCAGTTATTTACTATCTGTAGTACCGTACCAAATAAGAATGATGGTTTTGCATGGCTCAAGCAAACTGAAACTGCCCTTAGGAATACTTATGCGCTTCCAACCATTCCTGTAGAAGCAATATTTTCAATATTTTTTACATACTGAAAAATGTACAGTATCGTGCATGGCAAGCCATAACGTAGCTCCAACCATGAGCTTAACACTTGTGTTTTAAGAAGAAAATATATCTTGTTATGTGTTTGTGCAGTCCACATCTACTTTTTTTCCTTGGGCATTGAACATGTGTGCTCTTTGCTTCTTCTTCCTCAAAACTATATACTAAAATATGTCACAACTCACAAACTGAATATGAATTGTTGAAGAAATTGCAATAGATAGTCATGTTATATGACACTTTTAGGGTGACTAAAAATATGTGCAGAATATATTTATGTTCAAAAGTTCCAGATATATTGGTAACTTGAATAGTAGGAACAAATAGTACGTTCTTAAGTGTAAAATGAAAATCTGATATGTTCCTCAAATCAGTTTGTAGTTCTGTGCACTCACATCCGCTTAATCATCATGTCTCACAACGCTAGGCAGTAGTAGCATAATAAGATATCCTGCTGCTGGTTAGGTCAGATCTTACATTTTTACCATCCTATGTTATCTCTGTGTTAAACCACTCCTATTTTTTATGGCATGATTTTATACTGTGTAGGAAACTTCTTATAGATGTTATGGTTATTATGAAAACTAAGACTTACTCAGCATTGCTGCAGGGAAGCATAGGAAGCTGATAATATATTTTGCGTGAAGGGTCGTTTCACTAAAGGAAAGCCAGGTCCTTAATTACCTCACCCCTTGAAATCATATTCGACAATATGCTAGCACTATTTGTTGGAAATAAAATAAGATTCATAGTTTCCATTGGAATAATCATGTTCAGAAAGTGTGCCCATTGTTCAACAGTCTTGTCCGTACCCAAGCCATCCAACACTAGACACGAGTGAAGCAGAGGTAATGAAATTGACCAGTTATGAGTAAGTATTTATTTGGATGTCATTGTATATCAATTAATCATAGATATTTGTTAGGATCAACAACGCGTTGAAATAATAAGCATCTCCATCGATTTGAATAATAAGTAGATGAAGTATTGATATATATTTTGTATCTCGAATTTGTGAGTTGGATGGTTTCTTTGTACTGGCAAATTCCATATTTGTCGTGTTCCTTTACAAAATGATATGGACGTTAGTTATTTCATTTTGTTTGATGGGATGTTGTTTCGTCCATGGATCTCAAGACTAAAAAAAGTAATGCAAATGCAAGAATAACCATGTAATCACACACACCGACTGGTACTTGAATGTTCTAAAGATTTATGACAAGGGAAATGGGTTAGCTGATTGATGTGCAATGCTAAAATTTGTTGTTGTCTCTTTTCTCTTGCATACTTTTAGTTTCCATTGTGGTTCCGTAGCGTAGCACGGGCATCTTACTAGTTAGTGAATATAATAGTAGATTGCTGGACCGTAGATAGCCACATTCTTGTCACTTGATCTTATACTTTTGTAGTACCACATTATACATGCATTGCGGTATTGCTTATAACAATTGAAATCTTGAAGTTGTTGCTTAAGTTGACCAAATAGTAAATATGCATTGGTACTAAATATGCACATAAATACTCATTGGCAGCTCCAACTAGAATTGGATTTTGTTTCTCACCAAATCACCGATTTTTAAAATGACGATCCACATGGCAGGTCCAAAAGATACTCAACAAGCTCAGAAATTAGAAGCCTCCAGGAGAAACCCTTGGATTTAGGTGTAAAACTGAAGAACCACAAGGTCAGGACATACTGCTGAGTTAGGTTGAATATTCAGTGTGTGCACTCATTTAGAGATTGGTGATTGTGTTAGAGATTTATAAGGAGTGCATCATGCTTCATACTTCCCTGTTTTGTGCATGTTGCTGTGAACGTATTTTCTTTTCCCACTGTCGACTGCAAGTTGTGAAGCTTATTAATAGACATGCTTGGAATTTATTGTGATAGGTTCTTAGGAAATGCTGTGAAAATTTCATACTTGAACACTTCTGTATACTACTATGTTCTGATTTGTACTTCTTGGCTACCATACCTGTGCATATCATTTGTTTTATTCATACTGTTACTTAATGACAATCAAATTTATCATATGTGCAATTTTGGATCTAAATATAAATTGCTCTAAATTTATCATACCTGTCATTGGGTTAAAACGAATTATCCTGTTGTCTTTTGGCAAAGAATAGTATTCTTGTTAGATTACATATAACATTCCTATTGGCTTTTTGTGTTTTGAACTTTTAATTCATTTTTGGCTAACCTTATACTCTCTTCTGTTTTGGGGAGAAAAAAATCAGGTCTTGCGCCCAAATGTTACAATCCTCGTGCCAACAAAGCGATAAAGGAAAACAAAAAGGTTGCTATCTTGTCCCTTATCGCTTGGTGGAACAATCTGTTTGAATATTTCTTAATTTGTATTATCTGACTATTGGTCCAACTTTAAATAACACAGTGGTCGACGACAATAATAAGTCCAACAGAAGTGGCCCCAATGGCATGCCACAAACTCAGACAAGTCTATTTATACGTGAGCCGACATGTGTGACACATTTGAGTTACTCGTCTTCTTCGGATGATGAAGTGGCAAACCAATCAGCTGCGACTTTTCCTACTAATAATGGCATGTTCACATCAATTGAGGACTTGGAGCGAGGAGAAAGCTCCAAAGGTAAGTCTATAAGGCGAGAGTGTGTGCTTATGTAATTTTGTTTACCCACTTAATTAATTTCTCGTAAGATACTATAGGGCGAAAGCGTGCACGTGAAGCAATAAGATATGCTAGCCGTACACCAGAACAAATCCAAGCAAGGCGAGAACGTGTGAGAGCACGTCGGCAAAATTTAACACCAAATGAGAAGGAAAGGATTAAAGCACGGAGAAGAGAGAAAAGACAACGTATGACACTTGATGAGAGGAATGCAAGCCAGCGAGCATGTAGGCAAAGTTTGATGCTGGATGAAAGGCAAGAAAGAAATGCACGCCAGCGAGCACGTAGGAAAAGCCTACCACCCGAAGAGCGGCAAGCACTCCTAGCTCAGCGTAAAGCAAGCTACGCGGCTAAACGAGATACCCTCTGTGAGGATTCTGTCACACTGCAGTGCCCTAAAGGTTCATTGGTGGGACATCTATCATCAAGCTCTTATGCCTTTAGCTGCCCAATTATGCTGGCACAAACTTCTGCTACAGTTCAAGGTAATTCTCACATACACATTCCTTTATCTTGCCAATTTTTTCCGAAGGTTGAGCCGGTATTTTACACTATCATCAAAATAACAAGTAATCTTGAAAGCATACCTGAAGCAGTGGAAGAGGATCACATAGTTTACACTAATACAAGTATGCTTATGGTGTGGATGCCTTCTTTTCTCTACTAATTATATTATAACACACACTCAGAACCATCCTTATAACATAGAATGGAGAATTCATTATTGCCTCCCAATGGCTTCATATGTAGGTTCCCCAACAGAAAGCTTTGTTGCGGATGATGATGAGTCTGAAGAAGAAGATGACGAGTACTTCATATTTGCTGGCAGAGGTATTGCCAATGCCATGGATGCCTTACTTTCCTACGCATGTATAGCACAAAAACTGCAAGACCTATATAACACTATTCATCTCATGTATGTAGGCGATGATGAAGACTGTGATGACCTGATAGATGCATTTACAACATATACCATTGTTCCTGACCCATATGATCGTGTCTACCAGAATATACCAGTAAGTACTCACACGCTGGCACCTAAACCTGATTGCAAGCATTGTGGTGCAAAGAGGTTCCAGTATGAGACAAATGGATTTTGTTGCCGGTCTGGAAAAGTTAAGTTAGCACACTTAGAACCACCCTTGGAACTTAAAATGTTATACACAAGTTCAGATCCCAATGCCGTGCATTTTAGGGATAACATTCGGTACTTCAATGGACACTTTTCATTCACCACCCTTGGAGTCAGTCTGGACAACAGATACACAAACATGAAGTCAGGAGTCTATACGTTTCGAGCTCACGGTCAAATTTACCATAACATCTTCTCATTTGGTCCAACTCAAGATGGGCCAAAGCATTTGGAACTCTACTTCTATGATGACGATCCCGGATTACAACATAGGTTTCGGCGCTCCCCGAACCTAGACCGAGATGTCACTCGAAGGCTTGTTGACATCCTCAAGGATAATCCTTATTCCGAAACGTTCAGGAATCTAGGTGGAGTCGATGACCTTGAGGAATAATGTATTGAACTGAACACCGACATGAGGTTGGACCAACGGAGGTATAATGTGCCTATATCATCGGAGGTTGCAGCTATTTGGGTTGAGGGTAGTGAACTCTGTAAGCACTTTGATCGTAGCATAGTATTGTTCGGCAACGACAACAAGAGATATCGCATCCAACCATATTATGGATGTTATGATCCGTTGTCTTACCCTTTATTCTTCCCAAGAGGGGAGATTGGTTGGCATCCTGAGATCCCAAAGAATGGTGTCAGCTTGAATGAGATACTTCAGTCCTGTCGCAGTGGTCGACAGAGTCTAGGTAATTCATATAACAAAAATAACATGTGCTCATTTTGTTTATCCTCATTGTACTTACTTTTCCTAATTCCCAATATTCTCCTTTGTTATCTCTCATTTCTATAGGTTCATCATATACAAATAGTCGATTATGCGTCTCCGTTAGAGACTACTATTGCTACAAGTTTCAAATGCGTCGTGGTGTATTTAACACCATGCTATACGGTAAACGACTATTCCAACAATATGTGGTTGATATGTACATCAAGGTTGAAAGCTCAAGACTGGACTATATAAAAAAACACCAGAAACAAATACGTGCTGATCTATACCAAGGTGTTGTCGATAGCCTTCAAGCTGGGGAAAACCGTGCGGATGCAGTGGGCAAACGGACTATAGTTCCTTCATCATTTATTGTGGGGAGAAGAGATAGGAGACGAAGATACCTTGATGCCATGGCCTTGGTGCAAAAGTATGGGAAGCCAGACATTTTTTTAACCATGACTTGCAACCCTAATTGGGATGAAATAATTAGTGAGCTGGAGCCTGGACAAACCCCACAGGATCGTCCTGATCTCATTGTACGAGTATTTCGAGCAAAGTAGGAAGACCTCAAGGTACAACTTTTTAAAAGGCACATTCTTGGTAAGGTAGCAGCATATGTGTATGTCGTTGAGTTTCAGAAAAGAGGTCTACCACATGCTCATTTCCTCCTAATCATGGAAATATTCTCCTTTTGTTATCTCTCATTTCTATAGGTTCATCATATACAAATAGTCGCTTATGCATCTCCGTTAGAGACTACTATTGCTACAAGTTTCAAATGCGTCGTGGTATATTTAACACCATGCTATACGGTAAACGACTATTCCAACAATATGTGGTTGATATGTACATCAAGGTTGAAAGCTCAAGACTGGACTATATAAAAAAAACACCAGAAACAAATACGTGCTGATCTATACCAAGGTGTTGTCGATAGCCTTCAAGCTGGGGAAAACCGTGCGGATGCAGTGGGCAAACGGACTATAGTTCCTTCATCATTTATTGGGGGGAGAAGAGATAGGAGACGAAGATACCTTGATGCCATGGCCTTGGTGCAAAAGTATGGGAAGCCAGACATTTTTTTAACCATGACTTGCAACCCTAATTGGGATGAAATAATTAGTGAGCTGGAGCCTGGACAAACCCCACAGGAACGTCCTGATCTCATTGTACGAGTATTTCGAGCAAAGTTGGAAGACCTCAAGGTACAACTTTTTAAAAGGCACATTCTTGGTAAGGTAGCAGCATATGTGTATGTCGTTGAGTTCCAGAAAAGAGGTCTACCACATGCTCATTTCCTCCTAATCATGGAAATAATCTCCTTTTGTTATCTCTCATTTCTATAGGTTCATCATATACAAATAGTCGATTATGCGTCTCCGTTAGAGACTACTACTGCTACAAGTTTCAAATGCGTCGTGGTGTATTTAACACCATGCTATACGGTAAACGACTATTCCAACAATATGTGGTTGATATGTACATCAAGGTTGAAAGCTCAAGACTGGACTATATAAAAAAACACCAGAAACAAATACGTGTTGATCTATACCAAGGTGTTGTCAATAGCCTTCAAGCTAGGGAAAACCGTGCGGATGCAGTGGGCAAACGGACTATAGTTCCTTCATCATTTATTGGGGGGAGAAGAGATAGGAGACGAAGATACCTTGATGCCATGGCCTTGGTGCAAAAGTACGGGAAGCCAGACATTTTTTTAACCATGACTTGCAACCCTAATTGGGATGAAATAATTAGTGAGCTGGAGCCTGGACAAACCCCATAGGATCGTCCTGATCTCATTGTACGAGTATTTCGAGCAAAGTTGGAAGACCTCAAGGTACAACTTTTTAAAAGGCACATTCTTGGTAAGGTAGCAGCATATGTGTATGTCGTTGAGTTCCAGAAAAGAGGTCTACCACATGCTCATTTCCTCCTAATCATGGAGGGGAGGTACAAGCTAACATGCCCAGAGCAATATGACTGTCTCATATCTGCTGAATTGCCAGACAAATCCAAGTACCCTGAGTTGTACAAAATGGTCGTCAAGCACATGATGCATGGCCCGTGTGGAGTCCTAAACCCCAAGAATGTGTGCATGCAGAAAGGTAGCTGCAAGAACTACTATCCACGACCGTTTAATGCGTCAACCCTTCAGGGAAAGGACTCATATCCCATATATAGGAGGAGAGATGATGGACGCCGTGCAAAGGTACGTGGCCAAGAGTTAGACAATAGGTGGGTTGTTCCATACAATCCTTACCTACTAAGAATGTATAATTGCCACATAAATGTCGAGGTTTGCTCAAGCATAAAAGCTGTAAAGTACCTCTTTAAATACATATATAAGGGGCATGATTGAGCATCTGTTTCTATCGACGAGGTGGATAGTGATGGGAACATTGATGAGATAAAGCAATACAGAGATTCCAGGTGGGTTACGCCACCAGAAGCATTATGGAGGATATATGGTTTTGACCTTAGTGAGATATTTCCATCTGTTAGACAACTCCAACTCCACCTCCCTAATATGCACATGGTGTCATTTCCAGCGGGCGCAAATCTGAATGATGTCCTCTCTAAAGAAGGAGCTTCCAAGACCATGCTAACTGAGTATTTTGACGCAAACAAGAATATGAGTTGGCTCGAGGAATTTTATATAAGGATTTCCCATCATATTTTGTTTGGATCTCAGGTGGAAAGTATTGGAAAAGGAGGGATGAACGCACGCAGATTGGGAGAATTGTGTCTGCACATCCAGCTGAAGGGGAGAGGTATTATCTTAGAGTGCTTCTAAACCATGTCACAGGTGCTACATCCTTCCAAGACCTTAGAATAGTGAATGGTATTGTTTACCCGACATTCCGTGAAGCTGCTGAAAGGAGGGGTCTTATCGAGTCAGATAATACTATCGACGAGTGTCTTAATGAAGCTGAGGCCTTTCAGATGCCATCTTCCCTTCGGAGGCTATTTGCCACTATATTGGTGTTTTGTGAGCCCAACAATGTGCGTGGCCTATGGGACAGACACTTGGAAGCTATGACAGAAGACTATCGACTAACCCAAATGTGCCCCCATGCAGTTGAGCAGATGTCGTTATTAGATATAAAAAATATGCTTGAATCGATGGGCAAGGACATATCATCATTCCCTCTCCCAGAAATTGACGAGTCATATGATGCCTTAGATAATGAGGCTAGGGAGATCATAGAGGAGTCCACGATAGAGGTGGACCCAGAACACCTTGGCTTGTCATCTTTCCTAAACCCAGAACAGAGATATGCATACGATGAGATACTTGCGACCATCAATAGTGTCCAAGGAGGTGTGTTCTTTGTTGATGGACCTGGAGGCACGGGAAAGACTTATCTGTACAAAGCACTACTTGCAAAAGTACGTGCTGAGGGTAAAATAGTTGTTGCAACAGCGACATCAGGCGTTGCTGCATCCATCTTGCCTGGAGGGAGGACTGCACACTCAAGGTTTAAAATACCATTGAACACCGAAGAAGGTGGGGTCTGCAGTTTCACTAAGCAAAGTGGGACAGCTAAGCTTCTTATGAGGGCGTCTCTCATAATTTGGGACGAGGCCTCCATGACAAAGCGGCAGGCGGTCGAGGCCCTTGACAGTAGCATGAGGGACATCATGGCTCGACCTGACCTGCCGTTTGGTGGAAAGACAGTTGTGTTTGGGGGAGACTTCAGACAGGTGCTTCCTGCTGTTCGTAAGGGAACAAGGTCGCAAATAACTGACGCGACGCTACGGGTGTCTTACCTTTGGGAGAATATGAGACAACTAAGACTTGTCCGTAATATGAGGGCACAGAGTGATCCATGGTTTTCTGATTACCTTCTCCGTGTTGGGAATGGCACTGAAGATACCGTGGATGATGATTACATACGGCTTCCAGATGAGATTTGTGTACCATACACCGGCGACGCCACTGATATTGATAAGCTTATTGAAAGTGTTTTCCGGATGACCCTAGATGAAAACCTCTTGGATCCAAATTACATAACGTCCCGAGCAATTTTGTCAACTCGGAATGAGTACGTTGACAAGATTAACATGAGGATGATTGAGAGATTTCCTGGGGAGGAGATGATATACTACAGTTTTTATCTCGCGGAGGATGATCCACACAACTACTACCCTGCATAATTCTTGAATTCATTAACACCTAATGGGCTACCTCCCCATATCCTAAAGCTGAAAATTAATTTCCCTATTATATTGTTATGGAACATTGACCCAGCGAGTGGTTTGTGCAATGGGACGAGGTTGATTGTCCGGGGATTCATGAGGAATGCAATCGATGCTGAGATTGTGTTGGGCCAGCATGCTGGTAAGAGGGTGTTCCTTCCTCGAATTCCTCTTTGCCCATCAGACGATGAGATGTTTCCGTTTAGGTTCAAGAGGAAGCAGTTTCCAGTTAGACTTAGCTTTGCTATGACCATTAACAAGGCACAAGGGCAAACTATACCAAATGTTGGTGTATACCTCCCTGAACCGGTATTTTCACACGGGCAGCTCTATGTTGCTCTTTCTAGAGCTACATCTAGAAGTAACATGAAGATTCTTACTGTCCCGAATAAGAAAAAGGAAGGCCAGTCCAACTCCATTGCAAATACTACAAAGAACATAGTCTACAAAGAAGTTCTCAGCATGTAGTCCAAGGTATGAATCACTCAAGTACAATTTGGTGGCCGTAAAAATTATATCTATCTAACTAGGGTCATGTGGAGGATTTACAGCAAGACAGCTTAGATACTTGCTTTAGTGTTCATATATATATATATATATATATATATATATATATATATATATATATATATATATATATAGGGTGGGTCTATTCTCATAACACCCTTAAGACCTTATTCTCCTAACACCTAACCTTATTCTGCTAACACCCGACGCCCATCGCCGAAGCTACAAACTAATAACACCCCCACCTCCCCACCTTATCCTCTCGTCACCACCCACCTCTCTCTCCCGTCCCCGTGCTCCTCCCTCCACTCCCCACGATCTTCCCTTCCCAGCCCCGCCGCTCCATCTCCCTCCCAGCGCCGCCGCACGACCACCCCGACCACTTCCTACCGCACGGCGGCGCCCCACCCCCTACCACCTCCCACCCCGCTGTGGCGCCCCCACCCCCGACCCCCACCACGCGGCGGCGCGCCCACCCCCGACCACCTCCCACCACGCGGCGGCGCGCCCGCCCCCGTCGCGGCCTGCGCCCCACCCTCGACTAACCGCTGCCGGCGCGCCTCGCCACGACCCCCGCGCCTCCCTAGTGTTGGATCCGGCCAAGCCGTGCCGGAATCGAGCAGCAGAAGGCCAAACCGAGCATGCTGTTGACCCCCACGAGCTCGGCGCCCTCGTCGCGCCCGTACCTCCACCTCCCTCCTCTGACCCCGGGCTGGATCCGCCAAAATCCAAGGGTCCCGTCGGCCCTGAACTTCCCCGCCCGCCGCCACCTCCACCTACTACCGTACGGGTCGCTGTTGCCATCGGAGCGTCACCGGCCGCCGGATCCCGGCACCTACCTCCAGAGCCCACCACTCCCCTCTCCTTCAGTGGCCGGAGATGATTGGATTCGGCCGCCGTGGACGAGATTCGGCGGAGGCACGACTCCCGCATCCACAAAAAAAGCAACGACATGGTCCACTGGCTTCACCCCCCAGCATTGCGCTCAACGACGACGACGACCCGATGATAAAGGCGCCAGCAGCCTGGCGTGCAGCTCGTTGCGGCTTAGCGTGCAACTCGTTGCGGCTCAGATTGCAGCTTGGTATGCTGCCGCTTGCAGTCCGCTTGCGTGGGTGCACCGTTCGCCGTGCAGATCCCTGTGCGTAGGCCCCCTCCTCTCCTATAGCCGTCCAGTCCGCGACCGCGGCCGTGCAGCTCAGACAAGTCCGCAATGAAGTTCCGTGCTCGTGTCCGTGTTGTTCGATGAACACAAGTGCACTGCAGCTCCTGGATGGTGGACTGCGGAAGGTGCGGTGCGGCTAACGGACTGTTGAAGTTTAGATTTTTCTTTTTTTGCTTTTTCAGATTCGGATTGGGCACAAACACTGCAGTTTGCCTGGGTCGTCGGTGCAGTACGGCTAGGTGTCGAAAGCTGTTTTTTTGTTGATTTTTCAGGTTTTCAAGACTGCAGTTCATTATAAAAAAACATCTGTGGTTCGCTTTGAAAAAAATTACGCGGGACCCCTTGTTTGTAGGAGCAGTTCACTTCAACCGCGTGTGGTTATTAGAATATCTATGCAGTTCATTGTAACAACCATGTAGTTCCCTTTGTAAAGAGCAATTTGTAAGGCACCCATTTACTTCGCTAAAGTTTTTGTCTGATGCAGTTCGGAACGCCAAAAAATTGTATAAAAATGCACTTCTTTAGTCTCCTCTCGGAGTGAGTGAGAAAAAGACAAAAAGAAACATTCAAAAAACATTTTAAAAAGCCAAGGTAAAAAACATGCAGTCAACTTGTGTCGTCCCTGTGGTTCACTTTCGATAGTGTCGCGGTTCACTTGCTCCCAACGTGAAGCGCAGAAAATTGTTACGGAAACGAAAAAAAAGTAATGTGGTTCACTTCTCAATGGTGTTGCGGTTCACTTACGCCCCGGTGTGAAGCATAGTCCAATTCCTCGCCTGAGAAAATTTACGTCCGTCAAAAGAAATCGTGAAGTTCGCTTGCCCGTTTCATGCAGTGCGGTTTCCAGTCTGAAGCAGTGCGTTCTTCTGTCTGATGCAGTACACACGTCGATTTTGGTGTCGCGAAAAATAGAGTGTCCGCATTTCGGTAATTTTAAAACTGCTCTTAAAGCGTAAGGAATTAGAGAGAGTGTTCTACATGAAAAAGTTGCGTCTCGTCGATATCTTTTCAACGGCGTATCATTTGAAGCATTCCGACCAGCGGTTTGTAAAAATTTCACGAAAAAACGGCCGCTGCCACTCGTCGTCCGCCGCACAATTTTCATAATTAATTTAAAATCATAAGGAATCTCGAAAACATTTCTACATATGAAAGTTGTGCCTCGTTCGTAGCTTTCCAATGGCGTATCACACGCCTCATTTCAACAAACGGTTAAAAAACTGGAGAGAAAACAGTACCAAAAAATTGCAAAAATTTGAAAAACAGAATTCCGCGATTTAGTAAATTTGAATCTGCTCTTAAACCGTAATGAATTAGAGAAAGAAATATATATGAAAAAGTTGCGTCTCGATGATATCTTTCTAACGGCGTATCATTTGCTTCATTCCAACGAGCGGTTTAGAAAAAAACGCGAAAATACGCTCGCTGCCACTCGTTGTGCGCCCCACCGTTTTCGAAACTGCTCTTAAACCGTGAGTAATCTCGAATTTTTTTTTACATGGCGAAGTTGCGTCTAATCCATAGCTTTCAAACGATATATTGCACGCCACGTTCCGACAAACAGTTTAAAAACTGGAGCGAAAACTGTACCGAAAGCAACAAGAAGTTCACTCGCCTCAGTACTGCAGCACTCTTGCTTCGACAATGCCGTGCACTTGCGTTGAGCGTGCAGTTCGGAAGTGTTAGCAGAATAACTATTCTCCTAATATTAGGAGAATAGACCGGCTGTATATTACCTCTGTTCAAAAAATTAAGACATCGCCGACAGCAGGTTGCTTTTTCACGAGCGCATTTCCTTTGCTTGGTAGCTCCACATCCAATTTTCAGGCCACACCCTGAATATTTGTTTCCTTTCTGTCTGTTATTGGCATTTTTTTTCTTTGCAGAAACCTGATCGATGTAAGAAAGTTATAAGTAGTCCAGTACTAATATTTTTATATGTACAGATACATGTGCACTCACCCCTTTATATACATATGATTCAAAAACATCTTTCACTTTACATTTTATTTCTTTGCTCCTGTACAAAATGTACTACTACAAGTGTTGTTCATTGTTTTTTTTCCTTTGCCTAAATATACTACAGAGTACATACCCTCTATAGGCCCCTTGTTTTTTTCCTTTGTCTAAATATACTACAAACCATCATATATATGCAATACTGATTACCTGATGTCCTTTTAGGTGAAAAGATGGTTGAAGCCAGAGCTCGAGGGCCAACATTGTTAGCACAAATGTTTTGAGCAAACAACTAAAAGAAGGGTATACTATGCTTGACACACGTGATTCCATGGCCTTGATATCCTGCAAGCAGCACCTGGAGTTAATTGGATCAGCGCACGGTATGCTGAACTATATATGGTCACTATATGAAAAGAAGAGAGTGATGATCTACACATTCTGGTGGCAACGGTCTTCTATACGGAATAAGCTGCACGATGGTGAACTCCCAATGTGTGGTGAAGAACTGATCAGGCGCACTCTGTCTCACACCATTGAGTACCTTGCAAATTTCAGTCCTAAAGAGAAAAGGAAGCTAGCAAACAGTTGGAAACCGCCTGCACAAGAATTGATCAAATTTAATGTTGATGCGGCATTTACACCAGGCGGCACCTTTGCTGGATGGGGGGTTGTTGCTCGCGATGAAGAAGGAACCGTGATCCAAGCACGGGCTGGGAGAGGTGATAATATCCACGATGAGTGGCGGCTCCCATCCCCTCCCCTCCCGCGTCCCTCCCGCGAGCGACCGGGGGGGGGGGGGGGGGGGGGCAAACCCTAGCCGCCGCCAGCCTCGGTTCCCCCTCCCCTCCCAGGCGGCGGCGGGGCTCTTTCTCCCCCCGCTCGTCGCTGGTGTTCGCGGGATCCGGCGTGGGGCGGCGGCGGCGTGACGGTGGGCGTTGGCGGTGGGGTCGCGGACGTCGAGATCTGGCGCGGTGGGCTGCGTGGTTTGTCTCCCGTGGCGGCGGCGGCTCTGGTGGCGACCGGTTCCAGGGGCCGTTGGCTGCGGGCAGCCGTGGCGCCGCCGGCGGGGCTTCCTCAGCTACTCCAAGGAGCCTGGCCGCCTCGGGTCATGATGCGCGCGGCGAGGCGGCCGGCGCTCGCCTGGCCGGATCTGGGGTCTCACCATCTGCAAGTCTGCTGCGGCTCAGATCCATGGACCAGCGGGGTTTTCCGGCCGGTTGCCTGTCCCGTTCGCGGGCGAGGTGGTGGCTGCAGAGCCGGACTGGTGGTCGTGGCTAGGGGGGGCCATGGACGCCGTCCAATCTTCGGTGGTGATTCCGTCATTGGCGTTCTGCCCTGTTTCGGCCTCCTGGCTGACGGTTGGGAGGCGCTGACGGGGGTTGGGGTGTGTCAGCTCTGTCGGATTTATCAATGTCGGCCGGCGGTGTGCAAGGTGCAAGGTTCGTGCTTGATGGTGGGTTCTTCTGGACGCCGGGGCGGCGGCCTCGGGTGGCGGTCCGCCAGTTCGGCTTTCAGCAGGCGGCTTGGCGGCGGTGATGGTCACGTCTTCTGGTCGTGTGGGCGGCAGCGGATGCAGCATTGGGAGATCCTGGTCTCAGCGGTGCCTCGGCAGTGTTGGTTCCCAGATCGTGCTCTGGAGGTTTGTTTGGTGGCGGCAATGTCTTCTCTCTGGGTGGACAGGTGCTCGAGTTTCCTCGGTGTGGTGAGGTTGAGAGGATCCAGGCGAAAGCCTTGTGCTTTGGCACCAGCGACGACGATGCCCGTGGGTGTCGCATCCCTCTTGGGGGCGACGTCGAGGCTCCTCTCGCCAAGCCAGGGCTTCGGGTGAAAACCCCTGACCAGTCCCTCGGTCTCGACGGCGGCGGCACGATGTGTCGTTTCCCTCTTGAGGGCGTCGTCGTGGAGCTCAGGTTACCTCTAGTTTGCCGCGCTGCCACCGGCGGGCATGTTCAGATCCTGTCTTGGGGCTCCCTCGGCTCTAGCGTAGGCGTATTCACTTACCTCCTATCTTTTACACGGGTCCTTGTTGGTTCCACTCGCGGTCTGTGGTTGCCGCAGGCAGGGTCGGGCTCCACGATCCGGAGCGGGAGGGCAGGGGCCCCTCTCCGGCGGGAACTTGGAACGAGTGGCGTAATGAGGTCCGGCGGTTTCCCTTGGCGGCGAGTCTTCGTCCATGTTGGTAGTCTAGGTGGCCTTGTGGTAGGGTGTGATCTCTCCTGTTTTCTTGTTTTTCCTTTGATCTGCTTTGTAAGAGGTTCTCCTCATCACCATGTATCGGTTCGGCTGTGTTGCTTTATATATAAAGCGGGGCGGAAGCCTTTTTCGGTATAATATCCACGATGCATTTGGTGCAGAGCTTCTTGCCATGTCCAATGCTGTCAATATGGCGGCGGAGATAGGAGCGCTAAGGGTGGAGTTTGAGACTGATTCTGCTCTCTTGGCTGAGGCCATGGATGATCGACGTGCTGATTCGTCCCCTTATGCTGCTGTCACCGATGATGTAAAGTTCCAAATGAGGTTGTGGTTCTCTAGATGCAGAGTTTTGGCATGTAAAAGAGAAGCAAACCATGTTGCACATGAACTGGCCAGGCTAGGCCACCATTAATGTAATCCTCTTGTCTTGAGACCCTCTGGTGGGACTCCAATGTACCTGCCCATGTGGCAGCCGTTGTAGTGGGCGAAATGCCTACTAAGTATTAGTAATAAAGCTGTTGCTTTCCCTAAAAAAAAATAAAAAATACTGTAGGTGCTTGTCTGATATCCTTTTAGGTGAGAAGATAGAAGCGAGAGCTCAAGTATCAAGTCAAAGCACTTCTAATTCATTCTTGTATCTTTCTTCTGGACCATTTATAATTGTGTGCTTAGGCCATTCTGTGTTTTCTCATATTCTCATATGCTTTTCCTGTGTACATTATTCACTCCTATCAATGAAATCAATAGCTCTGCTGTTAGGCTTAAGAAAAAAACTGTCTTGATGCTCAGTTCTTGCCCCTGTAAGATATTTGCAATGTATGAACAAACTGCCGTGTGGACGGATTTTCTATTTGTCGCATGCTTTGTCCCCTCAATATGGGAGAGCCATGAGAAAATTGAGTAGGGAGAACAAGTCTTCTGCAAGGTGAAAATGGAGAAAAAAAGATGTTTGGCTTGGACGAGAAGGTTTATCAGTTGGAACCATATGTTTGATTTTGCTTGATGTGTACCTGTCAACAATATGGCATCACTTTGATCAATGTCTTTTTTTTGTGGGGTCACTTTGATCAATGTCTTGGTACATCTTTTATTGTTCACTAGACTCCCGACACTTATGTAAAGTTCCACCCGATCTTTTGTGATTCCGTGGCGTAGCACGAGCATCTTACTAGTATAAATTACAAATTTGACTACTTCATTTGGTAGTAGTGAACTGCTAGTGTGATCTCTGTTTTTACAAATTGCAAATTTGACTGCTTGATTTGGTACTTGGGCCTGCTACTGTTAATGTAACTAGCGCCGAAGAAGCGCGGCGCACGCCGCACCCGTGACCGATTCCTTCTGTATTTTGCTGAAATAAGTAGGAAAACAACATGTGTTGGTTTATTATTTTTGTTGTTCCGGTTTATTTATGTGCATTGTTCTGGGTTACAATTTAGGTACTGTTTCGGTTTTAAAGTTTGAGTGGACTAATATTTTTGGTTTATTTGGGTGTTGTTCCGTTTCACTGGTTTTACTGTTCCGGGTCGAGAGAGGAGGAGTCTCAGCTTTTTGGGTTTTTTTTTTTTGCATTTCTTTTGGATTACTGTTCACGTGAATGCATAGTGTTGACTTACTGTTTTTGTTGTTCCGGTTCATTTGGGCGTATAGCTCTGGGTTACAATTCGGTAATTGTTTTGGTTTATGGTTCGGGTGGGTTAATATTTTCAGTTTGCTATTTCGGTTTTTTTGGGCTATTGTTTCGTTTAGCAGTTCTGGGTTTATTCGGATACTATTTCGGGCAATTGTTGGTAAACTATTTACCGATGTCGTGATGTAAAAATGGACATTAACTGGTCGGGAATTTACTTTTCCAATGGGTTACTGTTCGCACAGTACACTGTTCTGAATTGTTGTTTTGTGCGTCGGTAGCAACATCGCCGGAAAGGATCGGGAAACGATTGAGACGGCTATGCATTGGTATGCCGGTGGAGAGAAATGATATGTAAAAAAATCCTAGTATTTTTAACATTGTGTATATATTTTTTCTCTAGGAAAACTGTTCATCGCAAGTTACTGTTTAGTTTATTCGATGTTGTTTCGTTTCACCTGTTTTACTGTTCCGGGTCGAGGGAGGAGTCTCAGATTCTTTTTGGGTTTTTTTTTTGGCATTTCTTTTGGATCACTGTTCACGTGAATGCATAGTGCTGACTTACTATTTTTGTTTCTCCGGTTTATTCGGGCGTATTGCTCTGGGTTACAATTCGGTAATTGTTTCGGTTTATGGTTCGGGTGGGTTAATGTTTTCGGTTTGTTGTTTTAGTTTATTTGGGCTATTGTTTAGTTTAGCAGTTATGGGTTTACTCGGATACTGTTCTGGGCAATTGTTGGTGCACTGTTTACCGAAGGCGTGATGTAAAAATGGACAGTCGGGAACTTATTTTTTCCAATGAGTACTGTTCACACAATATACTGTTCTGGATTATTGTTTTGTGCCTCGGTAGCAACATCACCGGAAAGGATCGGGAAACAATTTGAGACGGATGTGCATCAGAATGCCGGTGGAGAAATATGGTATGCCGGTGGAGAGAAATTATTGTTTTCCGGGAACACTGCACACTGGAAGTACTGTTCACGGCCAGGTACTGTTCACGGGAGGTAATATTCACGTCCGAGACACTATTCACTGGGCTACTGTTCATGTTCGTGGTGTACTGGTTACAATTACTGTTCATGCTGGACACATAATTGAACAGTACAGTTCCAAATTTTTTTTCAAAAAACCCAGAAAAAGCAAAAGCTTCCCCCTTTAGTATATGTACCCCATTGTCACCATGGGTATCCACATGCAAGACATACATCAAGTGTTCTCAAATCTGAAATATTCAATCCGACAATAAAGAAACCTCAAAGGGAAAGACTCAATTCATCACAAGAAGATGGAGAGGAAAGAAACACCATATGATCCAACTATATTAACAAAGCTCGCGATATATCATGATCGTGCCAAATCAAGAATACGAGAGAGAGAGTGATCAAACACATAGCTACTATTACATACCCTCAGCCCCGAGGGTGAACCACTCCCTCCTCGTCATGGAGACCGCCGGGATAATGAAGATGGCCTCTGGTGATGATCCCCCCTCCGGCAGGGTGCCGGAACAGGGCTCTAGATGGTATTTCTTTGGTACAGAGGCGTGCGGCGGCGGCGTCGAAGTTCTAGGTTAATTTCTGGGGGTTTATCTATTTATAGGATTTTTCAGCGTTGGAATCACGCAAAACGGAGTTACGAGGGCCCCACAAGGCAGCACAGCGCGACCCCCCCCAGGCCGCGCCGTGGTGCCTTGTGAGCACCTCGTGAGGCTTCTGGTCGTTCCATGAAGCTTCAGGGGTCTCTTTTGGATCACTGTTCACGTGAATGCATAGTGCTGACTTACTATTTTTGTTTCTCCGGTTTATTCGGGCGTATTGCTCTGGGTTACAATTCGGTAATTGTTTCGGTTTATGGTTCGGGTGGGTTAATGTTTTCGGTTTGTTGTTTTAGTTTATTTGGGCTATTGTTTAGTTTAGCAGTTATGGGTTTACTCGGATACTGTTCCGGGCAATTGTTGGTGCACTGTTTACCGAAGGCGTGATGTAAAAACGGACGGTCGGGAACTTATTTTTTCCAATGAGTACTGTTCACACAATATACTGTTTTGGATTATTGTTTTGTGCCTCGGTAGCAACATCACCGGAAAGGATCGGGAAACAATTTGAGACGGATGTGCATCAGAATGCCGGTGGAGAGAAATTATTGTTTTCTGGGAACACTGCACACTGAAAGTACTGTTCACGTCCAGGTTACTGTTCACGGGAGGTAATATTCACGTCCGAGGCACTATTCACTGGGGTACTGTTCGTGTTCGTGGTGTACTGGTTACAGTTACTGTTCATGCTGGACACATAATTGAACAGTACAGTTCCAATTTTTTTTTCAAAAAACCCAGAAAAAGCAAAAGCTTCCCCCTTTAGTATATGTACTGATTTGCAAACTCATACTGTCATGTGTTTCCTTGCTGTACTATGTTGAATTATGTATCTGCTACATAAATTGAGCATTGTTGAACTATGTTCTGTATGGATTAAATGATGGCTTGTGGTACTGACTATTGGTTTTGTACTTGTATTTGTATGTACAAAGATAAGCACAACCAGTAATAGTAGCAATGGTACAATTTGTTCAAGTGAGAGTGAAAGTGAAAGTGATGAATCTGACATAAAGAAGATGGAGCTCAGGAAGAAAAAGCTTCAGCGATACATGTATGTTGCATTTGTTGTTGCCATACACAATGAGAAGTATCTTATGAAGAAAGAAAGGAGAGAGGTAAGATGCACAGGACAATAGTGGGTCGAAAGATTGCTACAGGATGTTTCGTATGCATAGGCTATGTTTTGACTTATTACATGAGACTTTGGTACGCAACTATGGTTTACGAGCAGCATGCAACATGTGTTCCGAGGAGGCTCTAGGGATGTTCTTGTGGACTGTTGGTACCCCACAGTCAGTGAGCCAAGTTCAGAACCGATTCAAGAGGTCCACCAAAACAATCCATCTAAAATTCAACCATGTGTTGAGGTGTTTGATGTTATTAGCTGAAGATATCATTGCACCAATTGATGCAGAATTTAAAAATGTTCATGAGAGACTGCAAGACCCTAAGTTCTTTCCTTAAAGCAATCACACAACTGAACTTGACAATGTATTGTATTTCCTGTTTGACATAAACATTCATTGTGTAAGAAAACACTATCTTGTTGATTCTGGGTACCCCAATCAGGTTGGTTATCTAGCACCATTTAGAGGAACAAAATACCATCTACCCGAGTTTCACATGGGACCTGCTGCAACTGGTAGAGAAGAAGTATTCAACTATCTTCATTCATCACTCAGAAATGTCGTAGAGCGATCATTTGCTGTGTTGAAACAGAAATGGCGCATTCTAAAACAATTGCCTAGCTACCCACCTAGTAAGCAAGCAAGGATTATCATTGCTTGTATGGCACTCCACAACTTCATCAGAGATAGTGATTTGTGTGATTACCACTTTACAAGATGCGACGATGATGACAACTACTATCCTCGGGGCCATGTGGTCAACAAAACTAGAGGGAACTATGCGGGAGGTGCAAATACTACCATGGGCACAACTCGTAACATGATTGCTGATTCTGTGATGGCAGCGAGAGAGTAGGATTGTATTTCACCATAACCATGTATTTTATAACCGAAGGACGGTCTCATGTAATATATAATTAATACCATATGTTATGATGAGTTCAAAAATATTGTCATGTGCTAGAATGTCTAATTTATTGATATACACGGTCTACGCCATCAAACTAGTATGATCCTAGTTCAAATATGTCAAAACTGGCCATCTACAATAAAAACTATTTAAATCGGGTCATTTACTATTAAAACAGCATAGTCAACACTTAAACCCAATCTCCAGAAGAACTGAGGGCGTTCTAGTCATTTCAGCATGTTTCAGCATCAGCCGTAGCTGCTACAGCACAACTACCAAACGGCTGTACTTCAGCTCCAACCTTCCAGCCACAGCTAGCAAGTACAGCTGCTCCTTCCAGCTGGAGCCGGTGCAGCTGCAGCCGAAGAAGCTGCAGCCCAAACAAACACACCCTAAATGATTTTAGAGGTGATCTATGAAACTTGTGCACTGAATATTCATGGAATTTGTGACTTAAGATCATCTTCGCTGGATTGCCCTCGACGGGTTCGTCTAATGAAGCTTATCTTAGTTATTGCTGGGAAAACAAAATATATCATGGGAGATGAGAAAAACCTAGTTGAATGCCATGGCAATCTTTCATGCAAGAAGCAGTCCATAATTTTTGGTCCTGCCATCCAGAGTTCCCGTGTCTGCATTGCTCAGATGTTCTACCTGGCCTTGTTTTATTTCCGGATTGTTATGATGTGTACCCTTGTGTTCTGAAATAAATCTAGGAGTGTTATCTGTCTGCCCTACTAGCTTGTGTGTACTTAGAATGTACTTCTAGGTAGAATTACATGCAAAGTAAGTATCCTCAAATAAGTATCCACTGCGTGTTCATCTTTGTTAAACTTGGGACTTCCGTGTGAATGTTCATGGTTGCTCGCGCTAGGCACGTTGCTTCTGAATTTCAGACAGGCCACGTCCTCTTTTGAACGCGTCGGATATATGCAATTTAAGGTAATTTTGACTGAAGTAATTTGCCTGTTGACATTGGTCTGGATCAGTACATACTGACAAAGATAAAGGATGCAGTTTCAGTTCAGATACGCGTGCAAAACTAGTCTCACAGAGGTATACAAACCACACGTCCACATCGTAACAAAGTTCAGCTGGAATTTATTACAAAAGAAAACCGTAGATCGTAAGAAAAGGCTAGAAGTCCAGAACCTAACTCAAATGCAATGCATATAGCCTAAGCAATCTTGCAGGCAATCAAGCCGTGGTGACCAGACCTGGATCAACCGGCGAGGTGCTTCTTCTTGGCCTCGGCCTCGTCGGTGGCCTCCACCTGCGACTTGGCCATGCGCATGTCCGCCTGCGCCGCCGCCTCCTCGCTCCCTGCCATCGCCTGCTGCATCGCGCCGACCACGCTGGCCTTGGCGTGCTGCAGCCCCTCCTGCACGGACACGCCCAAGGACGCCGCACCCCTCTGCGCTGCCGCCGCCGGCGTCTCGCCGTCCTTCCTCCCGTCGGACTCCATCTCCCCGCCCGTGGCTCGAGTACCTGCGCTGTGCTGTTGCTTGTGAGGGAGAGAAGAGGCAGAAGAGAAGAGAAGAAGCGTGTGCGTGTACAATACACTAGTACATCGATCGGATCGGAACATTCGCCGCTGCCTACTATGCGCTGTCCCGCCGGTAGCATCTAGAAGCGCCACGTGGGCTTGTGAATATGCTCTGCTGGCGCTCTCCGGGGTCTACACGTGGCCGGTTGACGCACGGCTGCTTCGGGGCGAAGCAGAGGACGGCGGCGCACGCAGAGGACCCGTGCGTTGCGCTACGGCCGGGCGTCGGCCGCATGATCTGAAACGAGCGGTTAGGATAGGACGAAGACGAAGGGAAGGGGGCAGCGTGCACCGCGCAGATGTTTTAGAGCATCTCCAGCCGTTCGGACCCCAAAGGGCGTTTTTCGGGGGAAAATAGCGCCTCTTGGATTTTTGACGTGGGGGGCAGCGATTTCATTGATATTTTGGCGAATTGAAAAAAACATAGATAAAAACATAAAAAACTACGCCTAGTTCATGCCGAGGAGGTTGTAGAAGACGGTGTAGTCGTCGCCGGCGTCGTCGTCGTCACCATCGCTCGGCGGCTCGTCCTTCGGGGTGCCGTGGCTGCAGCCCTGCCCTGGATCGCCGCCGCGGAACGGCTTGCTCGGCGCAGTGACCTCCTCGTCGCTGTCGGAGAGCACGACGACGCCGCCCTGGTAGTTCGCCTCATGCAACAGGCGAGCTTCCCATTCGTGCAGCCAGCGGCGGCCGAAGCCGTTGGCCGCCGCGCCGTCGCCGGGAAACCTCTCCGGCATGGCGCTGCCGGCGGAATTTTGGGCGAGAAAGGTGAGGAGAAGAGATGGTCGGCGTTGGAGCGGTGTAGGCGAAGAGATGGAGAGTGTGCGGCGAGCGGCGGCGAAGGTTGGCTTTTATAGCGGCGAGAGGGCGGGAGCGGTGTAGACGTGTGGCGGGAAAGGGCGAGGACGCGCGGCGGTGGCCGCCAGTACTGATGGAAGGTTGACCGGCGACAGCATTGAATCGTGCGGGAGCCGAGGTGAGGCGATGAGGACGACGAAGCACAGTCGCTGACTCAGCGGGCCCACAGGGGGAGAATCTGGCGTGGTTTGTTTTCGCGCCATTTTTCTTTCCCCCGGCGCCCCCGGTCGCCCCCCAGCGAGCTGGGTTCAGCCTGGGTCCGCCGGCGCCAATTTCGGCTTTAACCGGCGAAATTTGGGCTCCTGGGGGCGCGACTGGACGGATTTTTTTGCGTCGACGGAAAAAAAGGGGCCTTGGAGGGCCTGTTGGGGGGGGGGGGGGGTGGAGATGCTCTTACTCCCTATCCGGGGGTTCGTGTCCCAGCTCTCTGGTGTCCATCTTCCGAGCCGATCGATCTCTTCTCTTTGTGTCTTCACGTGTCTCGTCGCCCCGCTACCTGGTACTTCGGTCGGTGCTTCTTCCTGGCTCCGCGTCGGGCTGGTCCGGTCGCGACAGGGGGACGTGCGTTGCGCCTTCCCGCGCAGGTTTACACAGGCCCGACACACGAGCCTTCGAGCCGTCCGGTCCGCGATGACATGCCGCGAGGGTCTTTCCGGGACGCTTCGAACCGTTCGATCTGTCTGAACGACTCGGACCCGAGCGACCCGGCTCGGACTTTCATGACGGGTGGACCACTGGGTGCGACCGGGGCCATCGTTATTGGGCGGCGTCGGACGCACCCGCAAGAGCCCTCTCGCAAGTTGGTCTGCACGTGACGGGCCAGCCGGACATACCTGTTTGGCGTGTACGCGTGGCGTCCGGCTGGTCCGGTCACGTCAGGCGGGTCGTGCGTGTCGCCCACGCCCACGCATGCCGGCTGATGCTTGGACACCCTTTGGTGGGTTGGTTCGCTCGCGCCACCCGGGTCCTGCGGCGTGGATGTGTTGCAACTCCCCACCCAACCGGTTGTGTAGAGTGATGTTTAGCCAACTGTTCAGAAGGGCGGTTTGTCAGCTGTTCGGACGGTCGTTCAGCTTGTTGTGCGGACGGCCGTTCAGCGGACGGATGTTCGGGTCCTACGTCGCATCTATTGTGTCGGCTTGCGCGTGGGTCCAGTCTGTCAGGACCGTTCACCTCGTGCCGGGCTGGTTCGTCCATCCTACCGGGGGGGGGGGGGGGGGAGTTTCAAGTGATACCGGTCTTCATATGCTATCGTGATACCGGCTTTTGGACCGTTGGATCTCGTTGGATCTAAGAAACTGTTGTACCTGCGTGCAATTTTGAGACTTTTGGATGACTTTTCTGCAAAATGTTCAAGGGCTCCCGGTAGCCGTTTGATCTGAGATCCAACGGCTTTCAAGAGTCCGTATCATGGTATCGTCTAAAACTTGGTAGCACCTGATATTTCCCCCTAGCGGGGTCCTGCGTTGAATCCACAGCGCCGGCTCACGCGTGGCAGTTCGGTTTGGCCCGACCCGGATACATATGGAGACTTGGGAAACAGACGCACACCCAAAATGCAGAACATGAAGTCGAACAACAACCTCACGTGGATGAAGGTACTGGAGCTACAACAGCCGTTCTGAGGGACCAATACGGAAATTTCCTGGCTGCCCAATGTATCTATGATCCACATGCGGCTGATGTAGTTACATCTGAAGCCAAGGCTATGAGAGATGGACTGAGATTTGCAAATTCACTAGGCTTCAATCGGGTGGAAGCAGAATCAGACTCTTCGTTGGTGGTGGAGTATTGCACGGGACAATCAAGATGGTGGGACGCTGCGGCAGCAATTTTTGCGGAATGTGTGGACGTGGCTTCGCTAATTGGGAAGGTCAATTTTAAACATTGTGTTCGTTCATGTAACCAAGCGGCGCATGTGCTAGCTAACTATAGTTTCTGTAATAAGTTTTCAAGCAACTGGACAGACAAGCCTCCGGCCTGTCTTGTTTTCAGTCTTGTGGACGATGTAATTTCTGTTAAGTTTCAATAAAGCTAGTCATGATGGCCTTCCCTAAAAAAAAAAAAAACCTCACGTGGCAGTTCGATCATTTCTAGCAGGTTTCTGTTATTGCTCCCAGCTCGCATTCCACTTCTTCCTCTAATTCCTCTATAATCAGTGAAAGTCTGCGTTTCTGTTGTGCTATATAACTGAAACGAGGTTGGCCCGGTTGAAAAAAAAGTCTCTGGAGTACTATTTCTCTATCCTATATATCCTATACAATTCATGTTGTTTTGTTAGCTCTTTTCTGTGTACTACTAAAACAAAGAAAGAGGGTTTTCTTTTTGCAACACTTGCCATTACACCCCAAATGGCAGTTCTGGCTTCAAGAAAGAGCTTAGAGATGCGTCGTGATGCGAGCTCTATGCACAAAGGATGTGCTTCGAACTCTGATGGACATTACGTTTTTCCATTGTGTGCTTACTTTAGATCCCGGATGCCATATATCTCCATGATCTTGCTATTGTACCTTAACATTGATATAGATTGCTATTTTGCAATCAAAGATGGTTGAGGATACCCTCAATTCTGGGGGTAAATTCTACAATTAGCACAAATTTCCTTAGAAAAGAAACATAGATAATGCGGAACATGTAGTCGAACAACAACCTCACGTTCAAAGAAAAGACAGGCTAATTGCAAATCTGATATGATCATACATTATTGCCAATATTAACATACACCACATGCACTACAATAGACTGTTTTATCTGACCATATTTCAATTGATCGTGTGATCATGTGCTAAGCTTACGAAAGGTCATGGCCGCGCCATCCACTGGCCTTGGGTGTGGAAGGTAATTGATCTCTGCATCAGGATTGAGCAACTCCCATCTAAAACAATTAGTACAAATCAATATCTTCTTTATATCCCGACTTAGCTAGGTAATTACTTAAGCTAAGCAGAGCTAGTATTCTACTCACTCGTAGCCGACGCAGAGATGATGCAGGATGATGGTAACCTGTAGTCTGGCGAGCATGTTGCCTGCACAGATCCTAGGGCCACCTCCAAACACCTGGTATGTTCCTGCCTTGGCTGGTTCCTGCATTCATACGTTCATCCTTTGATTTTTTCCCTAGCCATTACCTCATAAACTATTGGTTTGCTTGTCTTTTAATCAAATATTTTTTGGGCTCACATATTCCTCCTAGATTATCACATAGTGGAGCACTTCATCCCTGGATAGTTTCTGTAATTCAAAAAAAAAACCGCTTCTATTTTTTTTTTCTAAAAAGTAATAAAAATAATAATGTATGTATGATATGTGGTGTGAATTTTATGCCCATTTATGGAAATTGTGTAAAAATGGTAACATAGTTAATTTCTTTAGTTTTACTCAAATAGTCAATGGTCGTATTTATAAGCACAAAGCACATACTTCGTACTGTAACTTACTTGTATGTAGTTTTTATATTTCTAAAATTTCTTTTTATAGGATATATTTTTAGAATCTCGTAGGCATGATTTTGTCTTTCTAGAGACTGGCCAGAGGAAAAATTGCTCCAAAATGTAATTGCTTAGGTGGTTAAGTGAGCTCAAATAACTAAATAAGAACAAAAAATTGAAGCAAGCCGCTATTTTAGATAGTCTACTTACATCCCATCTGTTTGGATTGAAGGAGAGGGGATCCTCGTAGTAATTGGGATCAGTGTGCAAGGATCTCAACCACACGAGCACAGCCCACCCCTTCGGTATGGTGTAGCCACGGTACTCCACGTCCCTGTTCGCCACGCGGTGGACCATGGGGGCGATGTTGGCCATCCTGATTGTCTCCTCCACCACCTTGGCCGTGTACTTCATCTTTGGGATGTCGGTGTGGGTAATCATCAAACTCGTCGACGTCGACCCACCTTTGCTTTTGCTCATTGCTATATTCTCCTCTCGAAGCTTGGCAAGGACAACGGGGGATTTTGCGAGGTGGTAGACAGCCCACATGATGGCGATGGTAGTGGACTCGTAGCCAGCAATGACAAGGGAAACAATGTTATCCACCACCTCCTCATCACTCAACTTCTTTCCCTGCTCGTCCTTCATCCGCATCAGACCGCCCATTAGATCATCACACTCCTTGTCCACCTTCTTCCGTGCCTCCAGCTCCTCTTGGAAGACTGCATCTAGCTTCCGGCGACACTGCATACCATCAAATTCCTCTATGATCATTTTATTGATTCCTCTATAGTACTAATATGATTGTAACCGATTTTCTATTTCTCAGAGGAATGAAACCAAATTGAACATTAAGGGGTCTAAAATTGCACAAAAGATTGTGTGGAACTCCAAGAGTTGATGTAGTTGCACATTTCTCATATCAAAGTTACACATATTTTTTAAAACATGACCTACCCAGCTTGTACTGGAGAAAGAATGACAGCCAGAATCGTTAACTTACAAATAAGTATTTGTTTTGGTGGAATCAGAGATATACACTTCCAGAAACTTGCAAAAAGGAGCAAACAAAATACCTTTCGAGCGCCGTGAGATGCTGTCCCTGGAAAATCAAAAGGGAATGCCCTCAGACCATCAAGCAAGTCGCCGAACCACAGATCGATCTTGTCTGTCAAAGGCGATGGCTCCATGCTTATGAACATCTTGCAGATGTTGGCAAACGTCACCTGCACCCCCATTGATTTATCAAACTTGGGTTTAGTGTTGCAGTGGATTAATTATGATAGTATTATTTTCCCAACTAGTTTTCCCTTTTCTTTTTGCAAAAATGCGCAACTAGGTTTTTCCTTTTACAATTAATTTTCTACGACACACTGTAAAATAAACCAAACAGAACATAGTTCAGACAAGGTAAATTGTGCGTAAATTAACTATGTAAGTGTCTAGAGCCCAGGTGAATAACAATTTTTAGTCAGTTTTTGCACCCCTCGAAAGTACAATTACGCTAATGAAATTTTTTATTGCGCGGACAAACGTGCAATTACACCAAAAAATGTATTAGAGTTGCACAAAAAAGTGCAATTCCAACAAACAAAAAACATAAAGGTGAAAGTGCAACTGCGGCAAAAAGAACAGAGTGCACTTGCGCAAAATAAAATTGCAACCACTGCATAAAAACAGCCCAATTGCAACAAATACAAAACGAACAGAAAAATGTGACTGAAACTTGACCGAAATTCCATAAATAAGTGACTGGATAGTAGAATAAATCAGGCGGCTATGTCTTGGCAATTCTGAAAAAGTATTGTGAATTGAGATGAAACAACAGGCATGCATGGCTTAATTCAGCAGTTAATTACTTTTTTAATCTCTGTGGCGGCGACGATGGTACCCTTATCCGCCCACGTTCGCAGCGCCGCTACGACGCGCGGTTGCACAACGGTGGCGATGGTCTGGAGCGAGCTGGGCCGGTTGATGGCGGCGAGGATGAATCCACGGAGTCTGGCGTGGCTGCTGCCCTCCACGTTCACCACCGACGTGATGCCGACGAGCTCCGGCACCGGCCACCTGATGCCGAAGCTTTCGGCTGACTGGAGCACGAACTTGTTGGCCGCCGGCGAGCAGGCGATGATGCTGGGGGAGCCGAACAGGTGCGTCCTGTACATCCCCGCCCCGCTGCCGTACGCAGCCTTCTTGGCGCCGATGAAGTCGTCCGGGCGGCGTGCCAGCTTGAAGTACCAGAGCAGCGAGAGCGTCTCGCCGAGGAAGGGGACGCCCATGTGGCCGGGCGGGAGGCGCCGGCGGATGCCATTGCTGCCACGGCCGCCGTGTTTGAGAGCGAAGGCGGCGCAGTGCCATGCGTCGGTGGAGTGCCACACGGCGAGGCAGAGCAGCGGGACGGCGCCGAACAGGAGGCCCAGCCAACATGCCCACGCACCCACAGCTCCTTCCATTGCCAACATCTCTCCTAGCTTACCTGCTAGTTCTACTCGATCTATCTTACTTCTCCAGGAATTGAGATGAATAAACAAGCAGTCGAAGGCGATGTATATATAAGCGAGTGTGGATTCCGAGTGGCCGATCCGTTGGTGTGCGGAGGCAGACGGGTACAAAATCAAGGTAGCTAGCTAGAGAAATAGCTCACGAGTTGCATGGCTGGTTAGTTAATTAATAGGCATTCAGCATAATATATGGTTACGTATGTTGATGCTTACACAAGTGATGTTATATGAATAATATGATGTGTGTATATGTGACTGATTTAGCAGTGTTTGGTGGCCCTAGCTCAATTATTCCAGCCGGTGGATGCCGTATATAGAATTATAGATCGACTCCCCTGCTAAGTTCCAATGCAGCGTCATGGCGCTCTGATGAATATGCTGATGAATATGCTGATGTGACAAACTTAGTTTAGGTACATCTCATGGACTATGTTCACTGTCCAATCTGTGTGTGTGTTGGTCATAGCGCTCGTGAATCATCACTAGTACAAAACAGGGCATTGGTCCAAGCCAGATCAGAGCAACAGTCCCGGTTCTGTTACGAACCAGGACTAATGCGTGCATCAGTCCCGGTTCGAGCGGCCAGGACGCAGGCCGGGCCTCGGCAGGCACCAGTCCCGGTTCCAGCTACCAACCGGGACTAAAGGGCCTCGCTCCTGGCGCAACCCCTTTAGTCCCGGTTGGTGTCTGGAACCGGGACTAAAGGTCAGTCTTCAGTCCCGGTTCTAGCCACGAACTGGGACTAAAGAGATGCCTATATATATGCTCTCCCCTGCCCGCTCACTCCTCTGTTTTTTGGCCAGCCGGTGTGGGAGGTGTGTGCTGCTCTGCTCTCATCTCCTATGCACATGAGGTGTTCGATGAAATGCCCGAGTCACACTTAAGCTTTCTCCTCTCCAAGCTCGACCTCCCAGCTCCATTTTTCCCAAGATTTGTCTAGGTTTGGCGGTGCACCAACTACACAAGTGTTCTAAAAGGTTAGCAACTTCATCGTTTCATCTCTCACTGCTAGTTTAGGTCATTTCAAATGTTGTAGAAGCAGAGTGGTTTGTGGGTTTTAGTGGAGGAGTGTATGTGGGAGTTCTTTTGATTTAGATGCACAATTTGAGCTGAAATTAACTTCTTAGAGTCTGCACATGTGTAGGGTGCCGTCCCCGTCCCCGTCCTCACCGCCGTCGATCGCCCGCGCCGATCTCGTCGCCGGCACCACCGTGGTGAGCCTCTTGTTCTTATCTTCTTTTTAAAAGAAAAAAAAATTCTTACTTGTATGATTTAGATAGATACTTGTATAATTTTCTTACTTTTATTATTGTTTGTTATTATATAGTGCCATGACTTTGGTATTCGCCCCCGTCGGCCCTCGTCCTATCTATGATTCGGATGTGGTACATTATCTTTATGATTGCATTGCGCTTGAAGATTAGAAAGATTAGAAAACATGCCATTCATAATGAGGCTTGGTATCATTATGCCGTTGGATCAATTGTTACCTTAGTTGCGATTATGATCGCATTTGTTGTTGTTTTTCATAGTTTCAATGTATGTTTTAATTAGATGCTCTAGAGAGCTATATGTTGTTCTATGAGAACTATATATGTATGAACTTTATGTATTTATTTTTTCAGTAATAACATTTGATCACTACTGTACTTTGGTTTTAATGTGATGATGAACTTGTATTAATTTAGTCACTTCTCTATTCATGATGTTCTGTAATGGTTTTTGATACACTTAATTATATAATGCACGCAGATGAACCGGCAATGGATGTACGGTGACCGACGCACCTCCGAGTATCTTGAGGGCCTGCATAAATTTCTCGAAGTGGCTGAGGCAAACAAGCAGAATGGTTTTATGTATTGTCCATGCCTTGTCTGTGAGAATACGAAGGATTACTCTAACTTGAAAACCCTTCACGTCCACCTGCTTGAGAAGGGTTTCATGCCACACTATAATGTTTGGACCAAGCACGGAGAAAGAGGGGTTATGATGGAAGGCAACGAAGAAGAAGAGGATGATGACAACTATCCCCCTGAATACGGTGATACTGCAATGGGGGAAGTTGAAGATCAAGAGGAACCAGACGATGTGCCCGATGATGATCTTCGTCGGGTCATTGTTGATGCAAAGAGACAATGCCAAAGTGAAAGGGAGAAGTTGAAGTTCGATCGCATGTTAGAGGATCACAAAAAAGGGTTGTACCCAAATTGCGAAGATGACAACACAAAGCTCGGTACCACACTGGAATTGCTGCAATGGAAGGCAGACAATGGTGTATCTGACAACGGATTTGGGAAGCTACTGAAAATAATGAAGAAGAAGCTTCCAAAGGATAACGAATTGCCCGACAGTACGTACGAAGCAAAGAAGGTTCTATGCCCTCTAGGATTGGAGGTGCAGAAGATACATGCATGCCCTAATGACTGCATCCTCTACCGCGGTGAGTACGAGCATTTGAACGCATGCCCGGTATGCGGTGCATTGAGGTATAAGATCAGACGAGATGACCCTGGTGATGTTGAGGGCGAGCGCCCCAGGAAGAGGGTTCCTGCCAAGGTGATGTGGTATGCTCCTATAATACCATGGCTGAAACGTCTGTTCAGAAACAAAGAGCATGCCAAGTTGATGCGATGGCACAAAGAAGACCGTAAGAAAGACGGGAAGTTGAGAGCACCCGCTGACGGGTCGCAGTGGAGAAAAATCGAGAGAAGGTGGGGGGACTTTGCAGGTGACGCAAGGAACGTATGGTTTGGTTTAAGTGCAGATGGCATTAATCCTTTTGGGGAGCAGAGCAGCAATCATAGCACCTGGCCCGTGACTCTATGTATCTATAACCTTCCTCCTTGGTTGTGCATGAAGCGGAAGTTCATTATGATGCCAGTGCTCATCCAAGGCCCTAAGCAACCCGGCAACGACATTGATGTGTACCTAAGGCCATTAGTTGAAGAACTTTTACAGCTGTGGAATGGAGAAGGTGTACGTGTGTGGGATGAGCACAAACAGGAGGAATTTGACCTACATGCATTGCTGTTTGTAACCATCAATGATTGGCCTGCTCTTAGTAACCTTTCAGGACAGACAAACAAGGGATACCACGCATGCACGCACTGTTTAGATGATACCGAAAGTATATATTTGGACAAATGCAGGAAGAATGTGTACCTGGGACATCGTCGATTTCTTTCGACCAACCATCTCTTAAGAAAGAAAGGCAAGCATTTCAAAGGTGAGGCAGATCACCGGAAGAAGCCCGCCCTCCGTACTGGTGATGCCATACTTGATATGGTCAAGGATTTACAAGTAATCTATGGAAAGGGTCCTGGCGGACAATCTGTTCCGAATGACGCTGAGGGACGCGCACCCATGTGGAAGAAGAAATCTATATTTTGGGACCTACCCTATTGGAAAGACCTAGAGGTCTGGTCTGCAATCGACGTGATGCACGTGATGAAGAATCTTTGCGTGAACCTGCTAGGCTTCTTGGGCGTGTATGGGAAGACAAAAGATACACCGGAGGCACGGGAGGACCAGCAACGTGTGCACGAAAAAGACGGCATTAATCCAAAGCAGTATGAAGGTCCTGCCAGCTACGCTCTTACCAAAGAAGAGAAGGAAATCTTCTTTGAATGCCTGCTCAGTATGAAGGTCCCGTCTGGCTTCTCTTCGAATATAAAGGGAATAATAAATATGGCAGAGAAAAAGTTCCAGAACCTAAAGTCTCATGACTGCCACGTGATTATGACGCAACTGCTTCCGGTTGCATTGAGGGGGCTTCTACCGGAAAACGTTCGATTAGCCATTGTGAAGCTATGTGCATTCCTCAATGCAATCTCTCAGAAGGTAATCGATCCAGATATCCTACCAAGGTTAAAGAATGATTTGGTGCAATGTATTGTCAGTTTCGAGCTGGTGTTCCCACCATCCTTCTTCAATATCATGATGCACGTCCTAGTTCATCTAGTCGACGAGATTTGCCATTCTGGGTCCTGTATTTCTACACAATATGTTCCCCTTTGAGAGGTTCATGGGAGTCTTAAAGAAATATGTTCGTAACCGTGCTAGGCCAGAAGGAAGCATCTCCATGGGCCATCAAACAGAGGAGGTCATTGGGTTTTGTGTTGACTTTATTCCTGACCTTAAGCCGATTGGTCTCCCTCAATCGCGGTATGAGGGGAGACTGACTGGAAAAGGCACGCTAGGAGCGGATGCAATAATATGTAGGGACGGGCATTCTTGGGCTCAAGCACACTACACAGTTCTACAGAATTCTACCTTGGTGACCCCGTATGTCAATGAACACAAGAATTTTCTGCGCTCCAAACACCCGGAGCAGTCTGACGACTGGATTACATGTGAACACATCAGGACTTTTGGCAGTTGGTTGCAAACACATCTCATGGGTAACAACATTGTTGGAGATGAGCTGTACTCGTTGGCCAGGGGACAATCTTCGACTGTATTGACTTACCAAGGGTATGAGATAAATGGGAATACATTTTACACGATTGCCCAAGATCAAAAGAGCACCAACTAAAACAGTGGTGTCCACTTTGATGCAGCAACCAACAGGGGAAAGGACACATATTATGGTTACATAGTGGACATATGGGAACTTGACTATGGACATGATTTTAAGGTCCCTTTGTTTCGGTGCAAATGGGTCAATCTGTCAGGAGGCGGGGTACAGGTAGACCCGTAGTACGGAATGACAACAGTGGATCTCAACAATCTTGGGTACACAGACGAACCATTCGTCCTAGCCAATGATGTGGCGCAGGTTTTCTATGTGAAGGACATGTCTACCAAACCGAGAAAAAGAAAAGATAAGGAAGCGAATACATCATACGATGAGCCAAAGCGCCACATAGTTCTTTGAGGGAAAAGAGACATCGTGGGAGTGGAGGGCAAGACAGACATGTCTGAAGATTATGAAAAGTTTCATGAAATTCCTCCCTTCAAAGTGAAGGCTGACCCAAGCACCTTGTTAAACGATGAAGATTATCCATGGTTACGTCGCAATAAGCAAGGGACACACGCGAAGAAAAAGTGAAGACTTTCTCTCCACAACTATTCTGATGATGACTTTGATCTAGAATATCACTGCAGTTACATGTCAAGAAATGAAATGCCTTTTGTAACATATGAGTTTTCATCCGAAACCGTGATACTTCGAAAGAGATTGTCCATTTTGTACACGAAGTGCATCCAGTTTTTGCCGTAACCCTCTCAACTTTTTAGCACATGCTATGTGGGTGAAATGATGATACCATGCCAACTTTCAACCTTTTCAGAGTTCATTTGTACTGCTTTTCAATTTCAGGGTCATTTAGCTCAAAAAAATCAGTAAATGCATGAAAAATAGTAAATGAAGTCAGAAAGGGTTGAAAATTGATGATGTGGCTTTGAATGGTGCATGTTGAACGCACAAAAAGTCTGGAGTTGAGATAAGTTTAAAAAAATGAAATGCCTTTGTAACATATGAGTTTTCGTCCGAAACCCTGATGCTTCGAAAGAGATTGTCCATTTTGTACACGAAGTGCATCCAGTTTTTCCCGTAACCCTCTCAACTTTTTAGCACATGCTATGTGGGTGAAATGATGATACCATGCCAACTTTCAACCTTTTCAGAGTTCATTTGTAGTGCTTTTCAATTTCAGGGTCATTTAGCTAAAAAAAAAGATTAAATGCATGAAAAATAGCAAATGAAGTCAGAAAGGGTTGAAAATTGATGATGTGGCTTTGAATGGTGCATATTGAACGCACAAAAAGTCTGGAGTTCAAATAAGTTTAAAAAATATGAAATGCCTTCGTAACACATGAGTTTTCGTCCGAAACCCTGATACTTCGAAAGAGATTGTCCAGTTTGTACACGAAGTGCATCCAGTTTTTTCCGTAACCCTCTCAACTTTTTAGCACATGCTATGTGGGTGAAATGATGATACCATGCCAAGTATTTTTTGTTCAAAACTTTAATAGCAAAAAGAATTTTCATAAAGTATTTTTTGTTAGAAACTTTAATAGCAAACTAAAATAACAAAATCTGTTTTTGATTAAAACACCCATTTAAAATAACCTAAAAATTACCAAATTGAATATAATGATAAAACACACTAATATTAAACAGCAGGAAAAAGAATCACTCAAAAATCTATTTTTAAAGTAAAGTTATTCACAAACTAGTGATTCACACAAATTTCAAGGAATTCAAATTTAAACTATTCAAATTTGAAAACTACTGGCACTAACAGAAAGTTTATAATTTTTGTGACCTAAAGCAAAAAGAATCACTCAAAAACTCTTAGTATTTAGCTGTAAGTAGAAACAAAAGAAAATAAATAAAGCAAAAAAAAAAACAAAAATACTGGAAAAGACCTTTAGTCCCGGTTGCTACCACAAACCGGGACTAAAAAGTAATTTTTTTTAAAAAAAATGCCGCCTACTGGGCAACCACGGCCTGCATACGACTAGAAATCCAACACGATAGTTGGGCCAGGATGCAGGCCCGCAGCAGGCCCAGTAGGCCCACAGGCAGAGAGAGTGCGTTTAGGCCCGTAGGCCTGCATAAGAGAGGAGCTCGAAAGGGCTGGCGCAGCCGCGCTTATAAACCACTCTCGACGCCTCTCAGCTAGCGAGGTGGGACTAAACATCCACCCGCCCGACGCCGTTCCAGCCGCAGCCCTTTAGTCCCGGTCCGAGCCACCAACCGGGACTAAAGGGCTGTGCTTCCCGCCCTTTGCGCTGCTGAAAATGATCTTTAGTCCCGGTTGGTGGCTGCAACCGGGACTAAAGGGGGTCCTTTAGTCCCGGTTGCGGCCACCAACCGGGACTAAAGGTGGGGCTATATAAGCCAACACTTAGGAAATTTTCCCCAAATCTCACTTCTTCTTCCCCCGACGCCGCCAGGCTGCTCCGCCCGCTCCTCGTCGCCGCCGAGCCCTGCCCCCAACGCCGCCAGGATGCTCCGCCCGCTCCTCGTCGCCGTCCCTGCCCTGACCCCGACGCCGGCCGCCGTTCCCTGCCCCGACACCGCCGAGCCCTGCCCCGACGCCCGCGGCCGCTTTCCTGCCCCAACGCCACCCCCAGTGAGCTCCGCCCCCTTCCCCTGCGCTGCCGCCGCCCCTGCCCCTGCCCTGCGCCCCGCCGCCGCCCCTGCCCTGCTGCTTAGCCGCCGCCGCCGCCCCTGTGCTCTTTGCTAGCCACACTTAGCATTTTTTTGTTCTTAAATTTTTTTATGTTCATAGATTTTTTTTGTCCATGTATGTATGTATGGATGGATGGATGTATATAGAAAATGTTGATATGATGATTTTTTTTTGTTCATAGAATTTTTTTTATTGCCGTCCGATTCCACATGGCTATGCTATTGTCACGGTGGATGACATAATGGCGGGATTTGAGGGGCTGGAGCTTGACTACCCTACAGGTGAAGGGGAGGATCTTCTAAAAAATGCCTTAAGGAGTACCTGCCTATGGAGAAAGGAGTACATCAAGCTTCCAAACTGGACGCCGCCTCAGCAGACGCAGCCGGATCCTCAGTAGACTCCTCCTCACAGTCCAGTTGTGCTATCTCCGCTGCCTGAGTCGTCTCCAGCGCGTCATCCGTCTCCGCCGCCTCAGCGGACTCTAACGGGGGAGGCCCCTCAGCAGAATCCTCCTCCGCCTCAGCTATCTCCGGCACGTAAGCCGTCTCCGCCGCCGCAGCTGTCTCCGGCGCGTCAGCGGTCTCCGCCGCCTCAGCGGGCTCCGGCGCGTTAGCAACAGCAGAAGAGAGCCGCCGCCGCTCTGGCGGCTAGCAGTACAAAAGGCGGGAAGAAATTCAAATATGGTCCAAGCCTCAGGGTTCCTCCAAAGTTACCATATGAGAGGACTGACGAGGAAAACAAGGACATCAGTGCTGCCGAAGTGCAGGCCCATTTTGAATGGAAACGTCCACCTCCGAAGGAAACAATAGATCCGGTGAAAGCGAAGCGCACTCTGGATGCCCTTAAGCGACCACCACCGCCTCCGCCGCAATCCAACTATGACCGCTGTATTGAAAAGACATATGATGAAGCGCGGCGGTCGGGAAGTACTGCCAGTGCTTCAAGACGAAGAAGTGGGAAAACAATTCCCCAGCTCGGCGAACAGGAGAAGCAATCGTGCCCCCCGCTCAAGGTGTCTAGCGATATCGCTAATCATCCAGGGCTACTGCCCGGTACCACTCTTGGTGATTACGTGGGCGATGATGTACAGTTTGAAACGGCTGAGGTAGTAAAGATCTTTAGATACGAGCACGGGAAGCCTCTCGTCAAACCTGATCATCCTCCTCTAACAACGATGATGCGAAGATTGCATGAGTGTTACTTGGAAAGCTGCAGGAAGAATGGGTCCGATAGTTTGATGGTGGGAATTAAAGATGAGCACGACCTCATTGGAGTCGACCTGATGCCTGTTGAATTTGTGGAGTTATTTCAGTTATTCAATCAAGAGGCCCTCGACAAACAAATCATGACTTGCTACTGTCTGTAAGTATTACTTATGTAATTAAGTCTCTAGCTCAGCTCGTTCATTGCATGTATATATAATTATCCTCACTATATTATGCAGATTGAAGATCGTCGAATGCCCAAAAAGACAAATCTATGACATTGGGTTCATTAGCCCAAATACCGTAAATGAATGGACGGTACAAAACAATGTTAAAGAAACCGAGAAAAACTTGCTAAAAGCGTTCCTTTGACATCAAAACAAAAGGGAAATACTCTTTCCTTACAACTTCAAGTGAGTGTTACTGTCTTGTGCATATTCGGTTTCGCTTACTCGAGGTTAAGTACTGTAATTGATGAGTTATGCGTGCGCAGGTTCCACTATATTCTGCTATCCATTAAGCTTGACGGGGGAGTAGTAACTGTCTTAGACTCGAGACGTAAAGATCCCAAGGATTATGCGGACATGACTGCAATGCTCCAGAAGTAAGTTCAATCAATACCGGGACCATATCGGCAACTTTCGTTCATTTCCTGATATCAAGTAATCATTTTATTTGCCTGGCAGGGTTTGGAAACAGTTCACCGGACAGGTTCCGGGTCTGAAGAACGAGCTGCGATTTACACACCCCAAAGTAAGTAGTACTAGCTTGTTCCACGCATCTCTCATTGATTCTAGTTTAATCAATACCATTATCGTGCTTGATTATTAGTTTGATTGAACTCTATTCTCGTAAAGTTCTTGTGGCAGGAACCCGGGAATAATTTATGTGGATACTACGTTTGCGAGTACATTCGCCACAGGACCTCTGAGCGGGGCAGATCTGAAGAACAATTTGAAGTATGTAAACAATATTCACAATTTTATTTTATTACCATCAATTGTGTTGAGTTTCATTCATATACATGTATTGACCCCGTTCTTTAAATTAGATCTGGCAGATGCGGGATGAACTCCTACCAGATGATCGCATACGAGCAATTCAAGAGGAATTGGCGGGATTCTTTCTTGACCACGTCATACATGAAAAGGGAGAATACCATACGGAAATTCAATGGGAGTTTGGCGCTTGATGATGTCAGGGATGTTATATTGTATATATGTAGTAGCGTCGGATAGATTTACGAAAACTTGTTGTTCGACCAAGCACGGAGAAAGAGAGGTCACTTCTCTCTGTATATGTTCATGACGATCTTGTGTAATTAATGGTTTCCTTCATTTGCTTACTAGCTAGCGTCGTGTTCTCTCTATATGTAGTAGCTAGCATCGACCAAGCACGAAGAAAGAGAGGTCACTTCTCTCTATTAGCTAGCTAACACCATATGAAACCCCTAAACCTTCCAAAACCCCTAACCCCCCCCTTTCAAAAAAAAAAAACAAAAACCCCAGCGCCTGCGAGCTGCTGACGCGTGGCTGCCTTTTGGTCCCGGTTGGTGTTACCAACTAGGACTAAAGGTCCTCCTGCCTGAGTGCTGCGCAGCGGCCACGTGGAGACTCTTTAGTCCCGGTTGGTGTTACCAACCGGGACTAAAGGTCCTCCTGCCTGGGCGCCCCACAGCGGCCACGTGGAGCACCTTTGGTCCCGGTTCGTAGGCCAACCGGGACTAAAGGTTTTAGGCATTAGTCCCGATCGTTTTGTCCCGGTTCCAGAACCGGGACTAAAGGCCCTCTGGAACCGGGACTAAAGGCCCTTTTTCTACTAGTGCATACAATATATATCGTCAAGCAAGCCCGGCCTTGATGCCGATGTTTGCGGCAGTAAAAAAATTCAAACTTTCTATTGGTATCTTTACGGAACCCAAATGTGGCACTTATCAACTTGGCCCAAACGTTCTATCCACCATTGGATCACAGAGCTCGGATCTTGACGCAGAGGCGCGCCACGTCACTTATTTCAGTCGTCGAATAAGTAATTTTACCGGTGCTGGTATGTACCGGTGGACAATCCACCATCCGTCCCTTTCGTCAAGATTCGTGCAGCTTTAATACTTTATTTTTAGATATCAAACTACACATAGCAATACATGTACTAGTGTCAGATAGTGTCAGCTTTTACAGAAGAGAGAGAGAGTTAGAGTGGAGAGAACGGTGCATGCATGCATGCATTCTCTCACGCCATACATATGACATGCATTTTATTTCCATCCTCATATTTTTAATGATTCATATCTTTTTAACCAAATGTCCATTATTGAAACTTTTTGTATATTTGAATTCGTGGTGATGAGACCTTCAGAACAAGATCAATTTTGGATATGTTTGAAATATGTTTTATTTTATATATTTCAATTATCTTTGAAATCACTTTCATAAAACATTAGGTTGTTTCACTATTTCATAAAAGTTTTTTCTAATGTTTCACACATATATATTTGATATATTAATAAAATAAAAGTTTTAAAATAAGAGAATATTGGATATATTTCAACTAATTTTATTTAACCGATTTCAAGAAAACATATTTCACTCAACGAAAAGAAACACATTTCACTCATTTCACTAGTTTTAGAAAATACACAACACTCATTTACAAAAGATAGATTTCACTCGTTTCAGAAAACACATTACACTCAATTAAATAGGATACATTTCACTAATTTCAGAAAACCCATTACACTCACTCAATTGAAATACATATTTCATATGTTTCAAAAAACGGATTTCACTTGTTACAAGGGATATATTTCACTCGTTTTGCTAATTTCAGAAAACACATTACACTCATTTGCAAAAGATAGATTTCACTCATTTCAGAAAAACACATTACACTCATTTAAAAAAATTATCAGTTAAAAAAACAATTTCACTCGTTTCAAAAATAGATTTCACTCATTTCGGAAAACACATTACTCTCATTTGCAAAATTAATTTCATTGCAAATTTACGAAATATATTGAAATATATTTCGCTCATCACAAATATCAGTTTCAATAACTGAAAAATTAATTTCACACCAAACAATGGTTATATTTCACTGTTTTCAAATAACTTATTTCACTCATTCAGAAAACACACTACACTCATTTACAAAATATAGATTTCACTAGTTTCAGAAAACAAATTACACTCATTTTCAGAAAACGCATTACACTCACTTAAACTAATTTCACTCATTTCAGAAAACAGATTACACTCACTCAATTGAAATACTATATTTAACTTGTTTCAAAAAAGTGATTTCTCTCGTTACAAAAGATAGATTTCACTCATTTCACTAGTTTCAGAAAACATATTACACTCATTTAAAAGAGATAGATTTCACTCATTGTAGAGAACACATTGCACTCATTTAAAAAAGATAGATTTCACTCATTTCAGGAAACACATTACACTCATTTTAGAGAACACATTCCACTCATTTTAAAAAGATAGATTTCACTCATTTCAGGAAACTCATTACACTCATTTACAGAAGATAGATTTCACTCATTTCAGAAAAACACATTACACTCATTTACAAAAGTTAGATTTCACTTATTGCAGAAAACACATTACACTCACTCAATTGAAATACTATATTTCACTCGTTTCAAAAAACTTTTTTCACTCATTACAAAAGATATATTTCAAAACTATTTTCACTGCGCGCTTGCGAAATTGATATTTCACTCATATAGAAAATGATTTCAGTCATTTCATTAAATATATTTCACTCATTTTCAAAAAACAAGTTTAGCTCATTTCAAAATAATAATTTCACTAAAATCAAGAACATATTTCTCACACTGAATTAATAGATTGAGCGAAATAAGTGAATTGAAACGTTGAAATTTAAACATGTTTGAAATATATCCAAGAATGATCTTGTTGTAAAGGTCTTGACCCCACGAGTTCAAATATATAAAAAGTTTCAAAAATAAAACTATAGATTAAAAGATATGCATGATTGAAATTGTCAAAGCGAAAACAAAATGCGTGCGTGCTTGACAGGAAGAGATGGCCATGCATGCATATGTCCTTTATCTGACATATGGTGGGTCCTAGTGCAGGATATACACTGCATGCAAATCTGGAGAAAGAAGTGGAATACCCCTCCTGTATAGAACGCTTTATGGTGTCATATATTAGCTAGCTGGTTGCCGGAACCGGTAAAAAGAGGTTTGCGCGCGCGCGAGTGACAGCGCGGCGGGGATCTGGTGGCACGGGGAGCACATGGCGGCGGTGCTCGAGAGGAGCCGCGGCGGGGAGGTGGTTCGGCCTGCCGATTGGTGATGGCCGGTGCGGCGCGACGGCGTTCGTCGGGATGGGCGGTGGACGGGTCGCCCGGGCTGCCATAGTTGGAGCAGCCGAGGAGGCCGAGGCGCTGGTCCATGGCGGCAATGGCGACCACACCGCCGTCTTCCTCGTGCTGCTCGTCACCGACGGTACGTCCCAGCTGCTTTCATCCATACACCTACGAGCACCGGAATGCATGGATCTGACCGGCGGACAGAAGCAGCAGCGGACGACGAGGTCAACGGCTAGTGGATTGGGGAGGTTGTGGCGGCGCGGCGGGTCCTGGGGCTCCCTCCCGGGGCTCGTGGGGGGCCCGTGGTGCGGTGAGGAGCTTGCAGCCGGCGAGGGATAATGCAGCATGACTGGTGGGCGCGCGGCCATGAGGGACAAGGGTGGCTGCTGTTCGTGCTGTTCTGTCGGGAGCGCGCGGGAGACGTGCACCATGGTGTTCATTCAGGCTCGCAAAACGTCTGATCCGTCACAGAGGTTTGTTCTGTCACTCAGTTATGTTTCTCTGCCCAATTCTGAATGATATGAAGCATCTCTTACTGAAGAGTGTCAGGGATAATCTATAGTTATCCTGAATGTGAATGTTACTGAATGTTTGGCATGCTTTTGCCAGATGTTCAGTTTTCTGAATGTTTGTAAATTGAACATGCTTTTGCCCTCATGTATGTGAATTCTGCTGCAGAGTGGTTACTGTCCTTATGATAGGTATGGCAAAAATGATGGAACAGATGGAACCCACTTGTCATTTTTTTGCTAAAGAATTGTGTGATTTTGTGCTTTTTGTTGTCCTGAATGTGAATGTTACCGAATGTAAATTTTGCATCCGTACCTTTTGCTTTGGTTTATAAATGGTAGGGATAATCTATAGTTGCCATGGGGGCAATATGCAGTGTTGGCAAGTCGACAATGCGTCTCCACAACACTTTGGCCATTTTTTAAAGTTGACAATGGGGCAAGTTTAGAAACTTTTTGATATGTTTAGGGGAAAGTTGTGTTGCCATGGCAATTTTGTCTTTTTCTGATTACAAACTTGACATGTTTTAGGGGGAAAACATGACTGTATGCCATGACTGTTCATGGAAAAAAAACAGTAACTTGCCATGTTGTTTTTCATACAATTGCCATTGCCTAGATGTCAATAGTTTTTGAACTTGCCATGGCAACTAAAATAAGTAAATTTATAGATGTGTTTTTGTAATTTGCATATCTATCCGAAGAATGTTGCCATATCTATTAAATTTGCTCAACTTAAGACATTTTCTCCATTTTTCAAATATTTTCCATGTGTCTTTTTTGCATATGGTGCCATGATGGCAACTCTGGTAGTGTAAACTTCTAATTTTTGCCATCTTGTTTCCATGTCGTATCCATGTGTATGTAAACTTTATGGCAACTTTCGTAGTGTAAACTTCGTAGTGATGACAACTTAAGATGTTCAAAAACATGGCAAAGTTATAGATGTTCAAAAACGTGGCAAAGTTGCCATGGCAACTTAAGATGCTAAAAAACATGACAACTCAAGGTGTTCAAAAACATGGCAAACTTGCCATGGCAAACTTAAGATGTTCAAAACATGGCAAACTTCTTTAATTAAGTTGTTTAAAAAAAGGCAAACATGGCAAACTTTTTTAATTAAGATGTTCAAAAAGATGGCAAACTTGCCATGGCAACTTAAGATGTTCAACAACACATGCAACCTAAGATGTTCAACAACATGGCAAACTTGCCATGTCAACTAAAATAAGTAAATTTATAGACGTGTTTTTTGCCATGGCAACTAAAAGCATGTGTTACCATGATTCGTTGTGTATTTTGCCATGTCCATCCGAAGAATGTTGCCATGGCAATTACAAATTATTTTGAGAATACAACAAGTTTGATCTTTCAATTTTGTTTTACCATCGCAAAAAAAATTGATCATTTGAAATTTGTTTTGCCATGGCGATTATATGTACGATATCACTACAACTTAAGATGTTTTCTCCATTTTTTCAAAATTTTCCATGTGTCTTGAGAAACATTTTTCGCCATACCTTTTTTTTTGCATATGTTGCCATGATGGCAACTTTCGTAGTGTAAACTTCATATTTTTGCCATGTTGTATCTATATATATGTAAACTTCATGATGTTGGGGAACGCGACAGAAAACAAATTTTTTTGGTACTGCGAGCATGCCCAGGATCACTATGGAGATGCATACAGGGTTTGATCTGATCGTTACCGACTCGTCGGTGCAGATCCCCGTAGCTAGGATTTACAACCTCCCAACCACGAGGATGTACTCCCTCGTCAGGCCCTCGGACAGTCCCTCGGACAGCCCTTCAGGAGGCGGTCGGACAGTCTCCCGGACGGAGTCACGGACAGCCCTTCGGGAGGTACTCACAGAATCTCGGATGGTCACTCGGACAGCCCTTCGGGAGGCACTCTCGAACAGCCCCTCGGGCAAAAAGATCGAACCTACGACCTCTCTACGGGGTTGCACACATACGGTGTCATCTATCCGGCAGGGCTTCGCCGTCCAGAACTAGTTCCCACCGGAACCCAGACAGCCTTTCGGCTCTACGAAACTATTTCGCGGGGAGGGAGAGAGAAGGCCAGATCATGCATGGCATTTGTATGTGAGAAAGAGTGAGTGTGGAGAGCACCTCTCCACCTCTATTTATAGGAAATCCCAAGGGGTAGGGGTGCCACTTAAAATACCAAAATGCCCCCAAAATATGTCCTTCACAAGGGCATAAATGAGAAGGCAAGTGAGGCAAGTGGGGCTCCATGGAGGAGCCCCTCTTGGCCGGCCACCCCCATGTGGACCCCCCAAATGGGGTTCCTTTGTCCCCAAGTTCTTCTAGAAGCCTTTTGGGAAAAGCCCCAAAAGGTGGCTTTCCATAAAGTAGCCCAAAAAGTACTTTCACTATTCATGGAAACATTTTTCTGCGACCGTTAAATCCGAAAATATTTCTGTGGGTCTTAGAACAATTCCAGTACCCACTAAAATGATTTTGGACGCGTTCCGAAACAATTCTGGATTAGTGATTTTCATCTGCGAAAAGCAACCAAACCAGTTCCGGCAGCTCCGGAACATTTCCGGTTTTTATCCCGGAAAAATCACAGAAGTTTCCAGAACAATTCTGGCACCCTCCAAGAATTTCCAGGCATGTGCCGAAACCAATTTGACTTAATGGTATACTCCGAAACAACTTTTCGGTTTTACCGAAACTATTCCGGTGTTCTCTCTCCGGAACTTTTCCATTGTCTCCGAAACTTTTCCGGTGACTTTCTCTCAGACTCCCTGTCTAGAATTCAATAGATAGATGACCCTTAAGCGTGTGACCCTATAGGTTCGGTGAAGTATAGACATGACCGGAACTCTTTCCGATCAATGATCAACATCGGAGCCGTGGACACCCATATTGACCCCTATACCCACACGAATAAATATTCGAGTGAACCTCCTGTTGCCGTGTGCTATTCCTGTTGCATCGAGATATGTTACAAATACCCGAGGTGATATTTATTGGCATCCCCATGGATCAACACTTGTCCACTATGCCAGTTACCTCGTTACCGGTTTTGTTCTCTTTTCTCGTTCCCGTGTTCTGGCATCCCTGTGATCAAATCACATTGTGTCTGGCCAAACGATGGTGGATACCGTAACACCGAGAGGGCCCAGAGATATCTCTCCATAGTCGGAGGAGCAAATCCCAATCTTGAGCTATCAAGTTACTTGACATACTTTCCCATGAACCCGTAAGCCGCCGTAATAGCCACCCAGTTACGGATGACGTTTAACAAACCCCAAAGTTCATGAATCAAGCATGAAACTCGATACTCTCATGGTCTAAGGAATTATGCAAACGTAAACTTTCTGTGTTATTAACCATTAATTTTTGACGAATGTATCTTATATAATAACATCAATCGGGTCGATTCAACCACAAGTGTTCTACTAACATTGTGTCCCCAAAGTTGCCGGCATAGTCATGCCGATGATCAGGAAAACAGAACCATCATGCAACACTTGAGCTAGTCTTTGAGGCCAGACTAGGAATACATTTTACCGTTTATTATTCCACACGTGCATATGAGTCTTCCTCCAAGCCTCGTGTTATTGCAGACTCGAGAACCATAGCAGTTATAGCACGGAATACAAACTTAATTATGAACATGGGGATAAATAATAACATTTATTATTGCCTCTAGGGCATATCTCCTACAGACTCCCACTTGCACTAGAGTCAATAATCTAGTCAATGCTAAAACACTTTACACCTATGGCATACTGGTGTAAAATATGTTTCGCTTGTGGTATAGCCTGATGTCCAACGGAGTTGACAACTTCAGGTCCGTGTGTATCTTTGCATATCCTCGCGTTTTCACGCTTTCGCAAAATTCATATTTTGTGTGGACTTGGCTTTGTATATATGTGAATCACTGATCGAACCTTGATTCCTCAGACTGAGCTATGGAGCAACTATCTACAATAGTGTCCCATTGACCAAAGTCATCTTGGAACCATACTAAGTTCATGAATGAACTTATATGATTCAACATCTTCTTTGTCGCTTCCAAAGCGTCAACATACTTAACCTTTGTTATAGAATTCGCCACAGTAACCCATTTGGAACAATTTCCAACTACCGTGCCACCATATCGTGTATTACACAAAACCCTTAACTTAAATCGAAAATCGCATGGAGCATTGATGAAGACTGTATCGATGTAACCTTTTACAACGAACTCTTCATAATCTCTGCTTGCGAGAAAACATGTCATCAGTGCTACTGTAGTACACAATGACATTTTTCGCTGTTGTCCCATGATCAGCACTTTGATCACTATGGTATCTATACTCGCAACAACATGGGAGTATTGGACATATCTGGTTGTCTTACATACCATGGAATACATGATTAATCCAAACACAAGAGTGTGTGGAATCTTCATCATGTATTTTACTCATCAGTGTTTTGGGACACCGAGTCTTGCAAAAACTCTTTCCATGTGACTTCGGCAAGAATCACTCCTTGGTGTTTTAATGCTAAACTGTTTTAGCATCTTGTCAATATGTATGTTGGCTTAGCCTTTTAGGCAATTCTATCTCTGAAGATAATTATGCCTAATAACAAGGCTATTTAGCCCAAGCTCTTCATTGAAGAAACTATTTTTCAATGAAGTGCTAATTCGTGTCAAGAAATTTATATTATTTCCAATCAACAATGTGTCAAGCATACAAGGTTTTTAGAAATATTATTATGCTCCCACTTACTTTCTTGTAACCACAAGCATCTTCGTTATCCATTGATGAAATCAAACTCTTTTGACTATTTCATCAAAAACGAAGATTCCAACTCCATTTTGCTCTCTTCTGTCCATTGCTGGAACTCTAAAGTTTGCATACTCACTAGCATCCTCTGGATAGACAAAATACCTTGGACTATATCACATGCAAGTCCTAGGTAGTATTTCCATCTCATGGAAATCCTTTTGGCATCCAAGTATCATATCTCATCATTGAAATATGTATTAATTGCTAGTTTAACCCGAACCAACTTTAAGCATCGCTACGGTGAGACAACCTCATCGTAGTCAACTCCTTGAACTTGTTATTGCAACAAGTCGAGCTTTATGGATAAAACATTTTGTCCACATCAGTTTATAGTTCCATTAATGTTCGTTAGACTCTAAGTCTTCCGAAGGGTTTATCAAGATCAAATCTTGAATCATTTATGTGGATACTATCTCGGATTATATTGGCATTTAGCCAATTCCGGAGTCAGGGCCCATCAACGCTTCCTTGTGTATCGTAGGTATACTGTTGTCTAACAACAATATCTCGTTTGCGCACCTGAGAGGTTTGCACGAGTTTTGCCTACGTGGTTCAGCTGCAAGTTCGACCGAAGTCCATACATCTCATGTAGAGGCTTCCGTATCAGTCGCAGTAGGAAACTCTGGAATCACTTCCAAGGTTCCTTTCCTTTGATCTGATGACGAAGATACTGTTATCTCGTCGAGTTGCACTGTTCTCCCACTCACCTTTTTGCAAGAAACATTTTCTTCAAAATCATACCGTTCTTTGTGGCAAACATTTTTGCCTCGGTACAGTGAGGGAGGAATACCCAATAAATTAGGATAACCTACAAAGTAGCACTTGTCTGATTTGGAATAGGTTTGTAAATATTTTACACAAGCCCCATATTCCAAATGTTAAGAAAAGACAAAACATGGTTGGGCGTACCATACCATGGCGTCATTTCAACAGATCTGATGGTGCTCTATTCAGTGGAAAAGCCGTAGTCTCTAGAGCATTACTTTAAAAGGGATAATGGCAAATTGATTTATGTCATCTTTGATCTCACCATGTCATAAATGGTTTGAATACATCTTCACAGACATTCCACTCACAGTGGTGTTCCAGGAGGTGTAAGTTATGAAACTCTTTTCACAACTCATCAGACATTTGCTAAACTTGTAACTCAAATATTCCTTTCCGCAATCAAATTGCAGAAACATAATTTTCTTGTTACAATAATTTCTACTTCATTTTGAAAACCTTTTGAATGATTTCAAAAGATCCAGACTTATGTCTCATCAAGCAAATATCCATATATCTACTTGAGTCATTTATGAAGATAGACAAATCCACTGCTAGCAATAACCTATAATGGACTACACACATCATGATGTATGATCACCAATAAGTTCGTTGCTCGTTCCTTATGGCCTGTGAACGGTATTTCAGTCACTTCACTTTTCGGAGGAAAGTTGCAAGTGTCAGATGATTCATAATCAAACGACGTCAAAATCCATCATTATGGAATTTCTCCATGCGGGTTTCTCCAATGTGACCAAATGCAGTGCCACACTTGTGTGGTATTCTTTTAGTCTTACGACATTTAGCGTCAGTGTTATGGATGTGTCATATTACCATCAATATTCATAACATACATCCCATCGATGATGGAAGTATGGCCCTTATGTTATTCATAATACTGAACAACAATTGTTCTTTTATGAACAACCCTCTTGCAACAAACACTGTGCAATGGGCTAGAGTGTATAAAACTCTAAAATGAATTATGAAAGTAAACACAGAGGTAATATATTATTATCAATATTCATAACATACATCTCATTCATAATGAAAGTATGGCCCTTATGTTATTCATAACACCGAACATCAAAAGTTCTCTTATGAACAACCTTCTTGCAAGATACTTTATGCAATGGGCTAGAGTGTATAAAAAATTCTAAAATGAATTATGAAAATAAATACATAGGTAATGTACCGAGTATAGCAACTTTTACTATGTTCCCAGCGCATATCTAAACCTCATTACTAGCAAGTCTTAGGCCATAGTAGTTCTTGCATCGAGTCGCAACAGAATGCAATCGAGCGGGTATCTCTGTGATCAACTCACAATACCCAAGAATCAGTGATTAACATGTTTAATCATAATTCCCAAGAACTATTTCTTTGACCAGCCTTCCATACATCTATAACTCGTATGACATTCATACATGAGTTGGATATTCCAGTCTTCTCTCTTTTTGCCTTTATACTTCTAACAGTTTAACTTTTAGTATTTCTCCTACTCTTAGAAGAAGTACCCAACTTTAAGAGTGGCATTAGCCCCGGACTTCCTAGGTGTGTAAGTCACACTAACACCCTTTGGACATTTCCTTTCTCTCTAAGTTGTTGGTTTATTCACCTTTCATCATATGACAGGCGTTCTTCTGGATCCCTCTCTTATCAGTCAAATGCATAGTAAACACTTTACTAATAATTTGCAAAACAAACATTGCTTTGGATATCCCATATCTTCTAGCCTTTGTTTGTATCTGAAACTAATTTTTAGTTCCATAAATATCACATAGCTATCCCAAACTTTTGAAGTTCGGGTCTCATGGAAGCAAACATATTGCACTTGACCGTAACAGAATTCTAGCTTTCGGATCGAAGGACGAGAGTCACATTATCCATAGCATTAGCGGGAGAATACCAAAAGCATGCGATAGGACAAAGTCCTTCTCGGCACTTTTGAGGACAATCCTCACATTACGTTACCAACCATAAAGTTTTAACCAGATATTTAACAGCTATTCAATTTTAATAGGGAAGGTGGAAACGCGAGCCATTCTTCTATAACTATTATGCAAATAACACTTGGACAATGTCCATAATTCATTGCACTAAGAATTAAACAAGTTAATTCTACAGTGCGCTCCCACTCAAATCAATATCTCTCATAATTGATTTTGAGTGATACATGATCCAAATTTCAATTTCAACGCTAAGGATGCATCCATCTCAAGTGACGAGAATTTCATTTGGTAGGCCAACTTGCCAATCACATCTCTATGTGACTCTTGTTCATCTTTCGATGGGCGTGTTCCAAGCTCAGGACGATCCTCCGGAACGTCAAGACAACCAAGTGATCTTGCTGCGAGGTCTCAACTTACCCGCCTCCCACTTCTCTAATCGTTCGTACCCATTCATCCATGTGATACCCCGAAGAGATAGGTGCCGTGTGATGACCCACAAGTATAGGGGATCAATCGTAGTCCTTTCGATAAGTAAGAGTGTCGATCCCAACGAGGAGCAGAAGGAAATGACAAGCGGTTTTCAGCAAGGTGTTTTCTGCAAGCACTGAAATTATCGGTAACGAGTAGTTTGATAGCAAGATAATTTGTAGCAAGTGACAAGTAGCAATAGTAACAAAGAGTGCAGAAAGGTGGCACAATCCTTTTTGTAGCAAAGAACAAGCCGGAACAATCTCTTATAGTAAGTAAAGCGTTCTCTAGGACACATGGGAATTTCATCTAGTCACTTTCATCATGTTTGCTTGATTCGCATTCGCTACTTTGATAATTTGATATGTGGGTGGACCGGTGCTTGGGTGTTGTTCTTACTTGAACAAGCCTCCCACTTATGATTACCCCCTCTCGCAAGCATCCGCAACTACGAAAGAAGAATTAAGATAACTCTAACCATAGCATTAAACATATGGATCCAAATCAGCCCCTTACGGAATAGCGCATAAACTAGGGTTTAAGCTTCTGTCACTCTAGCAACCCATCATCTAATTACTACTCCACAATGCATTCCCTTAGGCCCAAAGATGGTGAAGTGTCATGTAGTCGACGTTCACACGACACCACTAAGGGAATCAACAACATACATATCATCAAAATATCGAACGAATACCAAATTCACATGATTACTTATGACAAGTCTTCTCCCATGTCCTCAAGAACAAAAGTAACTACTCACAAATCATAATCATGTCCAAGATCAGAGAGGTGTTGAATAGCATAATAGATCTGAACATATAATCTTCCACCAAATAAACCAACTAGCATCAACTACAAGATGTAATCAACACTACTAGCAACCCACAGGTACCAATCTGAGGTTTTGAGACAAAGATTGAATACAAGAGATGAACTAGTGTTTGAGATGATATGGTGCTGGTGAAGATGTTGATGAAGATTAGTCCTCCCACGATGAGAGGATCGCTGGTGATGTCGATGGCGACGATTTCCCCCTCCCGAAGGGAAGTATCCCCAGCAGAATCTCTCCGCCGGAGAGCAAAAGTGCTCCTGCCCAAGTTCTGCCTCGAGACGGTGGTGCACCGTCCCGAAAGCCTTCTCTATATTTTTTCTAGGGCAAATTGACTTATATACCAGAAAATGGGGGCCAGAGGCCCCACGAGGTACCAGGGCGCACCTGGGGGGGGGGGGTGGCGCGCCCTGGTGCCTCGTGGGTGGGTGGCCCCCTCTGGTACTTCTTGCTTCTAATATTTTTTATTTATTCCAAAATAAATCTCTGTAAATTTTTAGCTCATTTGGAGATGTGCAGAATAGGTATCTCTGACATAGCTTTTTCAGGTCCAGAATTCCAACTGCCGGCAATGTCCCTCCTTGTGTAAATCTTGCATATTAAGAGAGAAAAGGCATTAGAATTGCTCCACAAAGTGTTATATTGATTAAAAACACTATAAATAACAGTAGCAAAACATGATGCAAAATGGACGTATCAACTCCCCCAAGCTTAGACCTCGCTTGTCCTCAAGCGAAAGCCGGCATCGATAATCATGTCCACATGTTTAGAGAGAGAGAGAGAGGTGTCGATAAAAACAAAATACGGACATAGTAGCATCATGATCATTATTATAACAGCAATATTTATTATCATAAACTTCTCATGAGCAAGTAACAATTCATCACAACAATGGAGTATAAGGCATAAACTTTCTTGAAAACTAACAAACTATATTCTCAGTCAACCATGCAATTGCAATTCATCATATTTTCAGGAAGGGTCTCATGTAGGAGCTTTTCAGCAAGTCCACATACTCAACCATTATTTAGTCTTCTATGATTGCTAACACTCACGACATATATATGGAGCAAAAAGTTTCAGCCAGACACATAGAAAGATAGGGGCTTGTGATTTCGCCTCCCAACTTATTTACCTCAAGGGTGATGTCAACAATAATAACTCATGATCGCTCATATCCAACTGGATATATGTGCCTAGATCTTTCCCCACCACATGATGCTTGCAAAGGAGAAAACTAAAAAGGAAATAGAGGAGAACACTATTGACTTTTGCATAAAAAGTAAATACATAAAAGTAAAGGATAGGCCCTTCGCAGAGGGAAGCAGAGGTTGTCATGCGCTTTTTGTTGTTGGATGCAAGAGCTCTTAATGCAAAGGAACGTCACTTTATATTGCCCCTTGTGATAGCAACCTTTATTATGCAGTCTGTCGCTTTTATTTCTTTACCATCACAAGTTCATACAAAGCTTATTTCCCTTACAATAAAAGTTCAGACATATTTAGAGGCAATTTTTATTGCTTTTTGCACCGATGACAACTTACTTGAAGGATCTTGTTCAATCCCTAGATAGATATAGTGGACTCTCATGACATGAAACTGGGTTTAAGGGTTTTGGATGCACAAGTAGTATCTCTACTTGGTGCGCATTTTTGGCTAGCAAAGATATTGGGCAAGCACCACATGTTGGAGGATCTATAACAATATAACTTCTATGTGAATATGAACAAACATAATTCATTACGTTGTCTTCCTTGTCCAACGTCAACAATTTGACATAAAATACTTAATGGGGGCTCACAATCATAAAAGATGTCCAAGATAGTATATTTGCATGTGAATCTTCTCTTCCCTTATTAACTTTTTCATGAATTGCATCATTGACTAATACTATGCTTGTTAACTTCCAATAAATTTTACCACTTATACTTTTCTTTATGTAATATCATTACTTTCCATAAGATTAGCATATGATCTTTTTCATTATTTTCATTGCTAGGATTGGAACATGAAAGTAAAGAAGCAAAAACTCAAACTACTCTTTATTATATAACTCTCAACTCGATTACATAGATAGATAGATCACGAAGCTAGCACTCGAAAATAGATCATACTAAACTTTTATTCAACTAGATCACAAAATAACTAAGGATCGAACTAAAAATAGGTAAAGATAATAAAAGTGATGGTGATACGATACCGGGGCACCTCCCCCAAGCTTCGCACAAGCCAAGGGGAGTGCCCATACCCATGTGATCAAGTTTCCTTCTTCGGTGATGGTGGTGATGAAGTGGCGAGCTTGTCCAGCTTGCGTTTGAGGATGAAATTTTCCTCCCTCAAATCATCGACTTCTTGCTCAAGCTTCAATACCTTTTTACATAATGCCTCCTTGCTTTCCTGTAGAAAACGGGACGGGATAAATTGGATCTTAGACTTGTTTACTGTGTTTGGGAGGCCCGACTTCTTGAACTCCACATGCATATCTCCAGGTTGAGGTAGAGGGGCATCGTCTTCATCCGAACTTGCATCTTCTGTCCCCTTTATGTTGGCATCTTGCTCCTCCTCCTCGGACCATCCATAGGGGTCCATATCGCCATAGATCTTTGGATTTGCAACATAGTGTGATACAAAGCTCTCCCCATCTGAGTCTTGAGACGACATACTTTCGGATCTGCCAGGAAAATAGCACGAAACAAGAACAAAGGATATTTCTGTGATACGGTGGTCAAAACATCCATGAGTATATATGAAGATTTTTTTATCTTGAAAAACAAGTAACCCAGAAGAAAACGGAGTCGGGAAGGCTCACGTGGGGCCCATGAGCCACCAGGTCTCCACGGCTGTTTCTTATTTTTGTATTTTTTTTAAATATTCCAAAACTGACAGAAAGTATTTTTATGGAATTTTTGGAGTCGGTTTACTTACCGTATCACATACCTCTTCCTTTTCAGGGTTCTGGAGTGTTCCGGAAGGTCTCTCTTATGTATTCCTCTGGTGTAATTGTTTCAATAATATTAGTTTCAACATTAATGGGAGTACCTGAAATATAGTGCTTGATTCTTTGCCCATTCACCACTCTCGGATTAGTGCCTTCGGAGTTGTTTATTTTGATGGCTCTGGAGCGATAAACTTCTTCGATGATATACGGTCCTTCCCATTTAGAGAGAAGTTTCCTGCAAAGAATCTCAAACGAGAATTGTACAATAGAACTTGCTCACCTACTTTAAATTCCCATTTTTGAATTCTTCTATCATGCCATCTTTTAACTTTCTCTTTAAACAATTTGGCATTTTCATAAGCTTGGGTTCTCCATTCATCTAAAGAGCTAATATCAAATAACATCTTTTCACTACCAAGTTTTAAATCATAATTTAGTTCTTTAATTTCCCAATAAGCTTTATGTTCTAACTCAAGAGGTAAATGACATGCTTTTCCATAAACCATTTTATAAGGAGACATACCCATAGGATTTTTATAAGCAGTTCTATAAGCCCATAATGCATTGTCAAGTTTCTTAGACCAATTCTTTCTAGATCTATTGACGGTTTTTTTGCAAAATTAATTTTATTTCTCTATTACTCAATTCTACTTGACCACTAGTTTGAGGGTGATAGGGAGATGCAATTCTATGGTTGACATCATATTTAGCACCATGAATAAAATGTGAACCACCATCAGTCATTAAATATCTAGGGACTCCAAACCTTGGGAAAATAACTTCTTTAAGCATTTTAATAGAAGTGTTATGATTAGCACTACTAGTTGGAATAGCTTCTACCCACTTAGTAACGTAATCAACAACAACTAAAATATGAGTATACCCATTGGATTTAGGAAAAGGTCCCATATAATCAAATCCCCAAACATCAAATGGTTCAACAACAAGTGAATAATTCATAGGCATTTCCTGACGTCTACCAACATTACCAATTCTTTGACATTTATCACAAGATAGGACAAACTTACGAGCATCCTTGAAAAGAGCAGGCCAATAAAAACCAGATTGTAATACCTTGTGTGCAGTTCTGTCTCTTGCGTGGCGTCCTCCGTAAGCCTCGGAATGACACTTCCGTAGGATTTGTTCCTGTTCATGCTCAGGTATACAACGCCTAATAATACCATCTACTCCTTCTTTATAAAGATGTGGGTCATCCCAGAAGTAATGTCTTAAATCAAAGAAGAACTTTTTTCTTTTGTTGGTATGTAAAGCTAGGTGGTATGTATTTAGCAACAATGTAATTAGCATAGTCTTCATACCAAAGAGTATTACGAGAAGCATTTATGACAACTAATTGTTCATCAGGAAAATCATCATTAATAGGAAGTGGGTCATCAAGAACATTTTCCATTCTAGACAAATTATCTGCTACGGGATTCTCAGCTCCCTTCCTATCATTAATATGCAAGTCAAATTCTTGTAGCAATAAAACCCACCTAATGAGTCTAGGTTTAGCATCTTTCTTTTCCATAAGATATTTAATAGCAGCATGATCGGTGTGAACAGTTACTTTAGAATTAACTATATAAGATCTGAATTTATCACATGCAAACACAACTGCTAGAAATTCTTTTTCAGTAGTAGCATAATTTCTTTGGGCACTGTCTAGAGTTTTACTAGCATAATGGATAACATTTAATTTCTTATCAACTCTTTGTCCTAGAACAACACCAACAGCATAGTCACTAGCATCGCACACAATTTCAAAAGGCAAGTTCCAATCAGGTGGTTGGACAATAGGTGCAGTGGTTAAGGCTTTCTTAAGTGTTTCAAAGGCTTCTAGACAATCATCATCAAAAACAAATGGAACATCTTTTTGCAAAAGATTGGTAAGAGGCCTAGAAATTTTAGAGAAGTCTTTAATAAATCTCCTATAGAAACCAGCATGACCAAGGAAACTTCTTATACCTTTAATATCTTTAGGACATGGCATTTTCTCAATAGCATCAATCTTAGCTTTATCAACTTCAATACCTCTTTCAGAAATTTTATGCCCCAAGACAATGCCTTCATTCACCATAAAGTGGGACTTCTCCCAATTCAAGACAAGATTAGTTTCTTCACATCTCTGCAAAACTCGATCAAGGTTGCTTAAGCAATCATCAAAAGAAGTTCCATAAACGGAAAAATCATCCATGAACACCTCAACAATCTTTTCACAAAAGTCAGAGAATATAGCAGTCATACATCTTTGAAAGGTAGCAGGTGCATTGCATAAATCAAAAGGCATACGTCTATAAGCATAAGTTCCAAAAGGACAAGTGATGGTGGTTTTCTCTTGATCAGGTTGTGATACGGGTATTTGAGAAAAACCAGAATAACCATCTAGAAAACAAAAGTGTGTATGCTTAGATAATCTTTCTAACATTTGATGAATAAAAGGTAAGGGGTAATGATCTTTTCTAGTAGCTTTGTTTAATTTTCTAAAATCAATTACCATCCTATAACCATTTACAATTCTTTGTGGAATGAGTTCATTTTTATCGTTAGGAACAACGGTAATACCTCCTTTCTTAGGGACACAATGAACGGGGCTTACCCATCTACTATCAGCTATGGGATAGATTATACCTGCTTCCAGAAGCTTTAATATTTCAGTTCTTACCACATCTTTCATCTTAGGGTTTAATCGTCGTTGGTGGTCGACAACTGGTTTAGCATCAGGCTCCATATTAATTTTGTGCTGACATAGAGTGGGACTAATGCCCTTAAGATCATCAAGGGTATATCCAATAGCAGCACGGTGCTTCCTCAGAGTTTTTAGTAATCTCTTTTCATCATGTGCTGAAAGGTTAGCACTAATAATAACAGGATATATCTTCTTTTCATCACGATAAGCATATTTCAATGTATCAGGCAATTGCTTCAATTCAAATACACGATCACCGTTAGGTGGAGGAGGGCCTCCAAGAGTTTCAACAGGCAAATTATGTTTAAGGATAGGTGGTTGATCAAAGAACATCTTATCTATTTTATTTCTTTCATGATTATGCATATCGTTTTCATGGTCTAGCAAATATTGTTCTAACGGATCAGTAGGAGGTACGGCAATAGAAGCAAGACCAATAATTTCATCTTTACTAGGCAATTATTTATCATGAGGTTGTCTACAAAACTAGGAGAAATTAAACTCATGAGATGTACCACCGAAATCAACACTGACAGTTTCTTTAGCGCAATCAATCTTAGCATTAACAGTGTTAAAGAAAGGTCTACCAAATATAATGTGACAAAAGTCATCTTGTGGAGAACCTTGGACTAGAAAATCAGTAGGATATTTTAATTTTCCACACAAGACTTCAACATCTCTAACGATCCCAAGTGGTGTAATGGTATCTCTGTTTGCAATCTTAATAGTAACATCAATGTCCTCTATTTCAACAGGTGCAATATCATTCATAATTTCTTGATATAAGGTAAACGGAATAGCACTAACACTAGCACCCAAATCACAGAAGCCATGATAACAATGATCTCCTATTTTAACAGAGACACCAGGAATGCCTACTACGGGTCTGTTTTTATCTTTACGGAATAGCACTAACACTAGCACCAGGAATTCTAGCTGCTTCATTACAGAAGTAAATAACATGCCCATCTATATTATCGACCAAGAGATCTTTAACCATAGCAACATTAGGTTCAACTTTAATTTGTTCAGAGGGTCTAGGTGCTCTAATATTACTTTTGTTAACCACAGTTGAAACTTTAGCATGTTCCTTAATCCTAACAGGAAAAGGTGGTTTCTCAATATAAGCAGTAGGCACAACTGAATCAACATGGTAAACAATTGTTTCTTCTTTAACACTAACAGGTTCCTCAATCTTTTCTTTAACAGGGGGATGATATTTAAACCACTTCTCTTTAGGGAGATCAACATGAGTAGCAAATGATTCACAAAAGGAAGCTACTATCTCAGAGTCAAGTCCATATTTAGTGCTAAACTTATGAAAAGCATCAGTGGCCATAAAAGATTTAACACAATCGAACTCAAGTATTATACCTGACTCATTACCTTTGTCGAGTTCCCAATCTTCAGAGTTGCGTTTAATTCTTTCCAGAAGATCCCATCTGAATTCAATAGTTTTCTTCATAAAGGAGCCAGTCGAAGAAGAATTGAGCATAGTTTGATTATCATGAGAAAGCCGAGCATACAAATTCTGTAAGATAATTTCTTTCGAGAGCTCATGGTTGGGGCATGTGTACATCATGTACTTAAGCCTCCCCCAAGCTTGAGCGATGCTTTCTCCTTCACGAGGCCAAAAATTATATATATAATTCCGATCACGATGAACCAAATGCATAGGATAAAATTTCTGATGGAATTCTAATTTCAATCGGTTCCAGTCCCATGTATCAGTATCATCACATAACCTATACCACATCAATGCCTTTCCCTCCAAAGATAAAGGGAATACTTTCTTCTTAACTCCATCTCCGGATAAACCTGCAAGCTTAAACAATCCACAAATTTCATCCACATAGATTAAGTGCATATCAGGATGTACTGTTCCATCTCCTGCATAAGGATTAGCTAGCAGTTTCTCTATCATACCGGGAGGAATTTCATATGAAATAGTTTCAGTAGGTGCAGTAGGTTGAGGAGCAACTATTTGTGTTTCCGGTTGAGGTGAAGATACCCCAAACAAACCCCTCAAAGGATTACTTTCCATAGTGACAAGCAACAGTAAATTTCAGCACGTAATATAAATGTTTCCTTACCAAATTCCACTCACCAAAGGCGCTTCACTCCCCGGCCACGGCGCCAGAAAAGAGTCTTGATGACCCACAAGTATAGGCGATCAACCACAGTCCTTTCGATAGGTAAGAGTGTCGAACCCAACGAGGAGCAGAAGGAAATGACAAGCGGTTTTCAGCATGGTGTTTTCTGCAAGTACTGAAATTATCGGTAACGAGTAGTTTGATAGCAAGATAATTTGTAACAAGTGACAAGCAGCAATAGTAACAAAGAGTGCAGCAAGGTGGCCCAATCCTTTTTGTAGCAAAAGACAAGCCGGAATGATCTCTTTGTTGGAAATATACCCTAGAGGCAATAATAAATTGGTTATTATTATATTTCCTTGTTCATGATAATCGTTTATTATCCATGCTATAATTGTATTGATTGGAAACTCAAATACATGTGTGGGTACATAGACAACACTGTGTCCCTAGTAAGCCTCTAGTTGACTAGCTTGTTGATCAAAGTTGGTTAAGGTTTCCTAGCCATGGACATGAGATGTCATTTGATAACGGGATCACATCATTAGGAGAATGATGTGATGGACAAGACCCAAACTGTAAACGTAGCATTTGATCGTGTCAGTTTATTGCTATTGTTTTCTGCATGTCAAGTATCTGTTCCTTTGACCATGAGATCATGCAACTCACTGACACCGGAGGAATACCTTGTGTGTATCAAACGTCGCAACGTAACTGGGTGACTATAAAGGTGCTCTACAGGTATCTCCGAGGGTGTCTGTTGGGTTGGCATGGATCAAGACTGGGATTTGTTACTCCGTATGACGGAGAGGTATCTCAGGGCCCACTCGGTAATACAACATCACAATGAGCCTTGCAAGCAATGTGACTAAAGTGTTAGCCACGAGATCTTGTATTACGGAACGAGTAAAGAGACTTGCCGGTAACGAGATTGAACTAGGTATAGTGATACCGACGATCGAATCTCGGGCAAGTAACATACCGAAGAACAAAGGGAACAGCATACGGGATTAACTGAATCCTTGACATAGAGGTTCGACCGATAAAGATCTTCGTAGAATATGTAGGAGCCAATATGGGCATCCAGGTCCCGCTATTGGTTATTGGCCGTAGAGGTGTCTCGGTCATGTCTACATAGTTCTCGAACCCGCAGGGTCTACACACTTAACGTTTGGTGACGATTAGTATAATTGAGTTATTATGTTGGTGACCGAAAGTTGTTCGGAGTCCCGGATAAGATCCCGGACATGACGAGGATCTCCGGAATAGTCCGGAGGTAAAGATTGATATATGTGATAATAGTGTTTTGATCTCCGGAAGAGTTCCGGAGTTCACCGGAAGGGGTTCCGGATGTTTACCGAAGTGTTCGGGTGCAGCAACACTTTATATGAGCCAAAGGGATAAAGCCCACAAGGTATTGGAAAGTGCAAAAGTAGTTTTGCTGCCGCGTAAGCGGTACTACCGCTTGTTGAAGCGGTACTACCGCCCGAGCGGTACTACCGCTTGTGTGAAGCGGTACTACCGCCCAAGCGGTACTACCGCTTGTGTGAAGCGGTACTACCGCTTGTGCGCGGCTGTGCACGATTCGGCAGGGTCCGAATTGGACTCTTTTCCTGCGGGCCAAACCGACCTTGTGCGGGCAAAACCGACCCGAAGGAGGCTTTTACTCCAAGTTTAGACCCCAAGGCTCAACATATAAATAGAGGGGCAGGGCTAGCACACGGGACACATCAGGATTTCCCAAGCCGTGTGCCGGCAACCCTAGCCCTCTAGTTCCTCCGTCATAATCTCCGTAGTGCTTGGCGAAGCCCTGCAGAGATTGTTCCTCACCACCATCACCACGCCGTCGTGCTGCTGGAACTCAACCACTACTTCACCATCGCTCGCTGGATCGAGGAGGTGAAGGCGTCATCAAGCCGTACGTGTGTTGAACGCGGAGGTGCCGTCCGTTCGGCACTAGATCGGAAGGATCGTGATTGGATCGCGGGATGCTCGGCGATTTGGATCGCGAAGACGTTCGACTACATCAACCGCGTTTATTAACGCTTCCGCTTAGCGATCTACAAGGGTATGTAGATTCACTCTCCCTCTCGTAGATGCTCATCACCATGGATAGATCTTATGTGTGCGTAGGAAAATTTTTGTTTCCCATGCAACGTTCCCCAACAGTGGCATCTGAGCTAGGTCTATGCGTAGATGAGATCTCGAGTAGAACACAAACGAGTTGTGGGCGTGGGTGTATACATATTGCTTGCCGTTACTAGTTGATACTTGATTCCGCGGTATTGTGAGATGAAGCGGCCCGGACCGACATTACGCGTACGCTTACGCGAGACTGGTTTCACCGCTGCGTGCACTTGTTGCATAAAGGTGACTGGCGGGTGTCTGTCTCTCTCACTTTAGTTGAATCGGTTCAATGAAGAGGGTTCTTTTAGAAGATCAAAAAGCAATCACTACACCACGTTGTGGTTTTGCGTAGGTAAGAATCGTTCTTGCTAGATACCCGTAGCAGCCACGTAAAATTTGCAACAACAATTAGAGGACGTCTAACTTGTTTTTGCAGGGTATGTTGTGATGTGATATGGCCAATTACATGATGAGATATATGTGATGTATGAGATGATCATGTATTGTATAGAATATCACGACTTGCATGTCGATGAGTACGGCAACTGGCAGGAGCCATAGAGTTGTCTTTAATTATTGTATGACCAGCGTGTCAATCATTAAGCGCTATGTAATGCTTTACTTTATCGCTAAACGTTAGCTATAGTCGTGGAAGCAACAGTCGGCGCGACAACCTTATGGCGACACGTTGATGGAGATCAAGATGATGGAGATCATGGTGTCATGCCGGTGACGATGGAGATCATGCCGGTGCTTTGGAGATGGAGATCAAAAGCACAAGTTCATGGCCATATCATGTCACTTATGATTTGCATGTGATGTTAATCCTTTTTATGCATCTTATTTTGCTTAGGACGACGGTAGCATTATAAGGTGATCCCTCACTTAAATTTCAAGATAAATTGTGTTCTCCCCAAGTGTGCACCGTTGCGAAAGTTCGTCGTTTCGAGACACGCCGTGATGATCGGGTGTGATAGACTCTACGTTCGCATACAACGGGTGTAAGCCATGTTACACGTGCGGAACACTCGGGTTAAACTTGACGAGCCTAGCATGTACAGACATGGCCTCGGAACACAAGAGACCGAAAGGTCGAACATGAGTCATATAGTAGATATGATCAACATGAAGATGTTCACCATTGAAACCACCTCAACTCACGTGATGATCGGACTTGAGTTGGTGGATTTGGATCATGTTACACTCGAATGATCGGAGGGATGTCAATTTGAGTGGGAGTTTTTTAAATATGATTAACTAAACTCATTATCTAAGAACAATAGTCTAAGTTGTCTTTGCAATATTTATGTTGTAGATCATGGCTCGCGCAGTAGCACCCCTGAATTTTAATGCGTTCCTAGAGAAAGCTAAGTTGAAAGATGATGGAAGTAACTTTGTGGACTGGGCCCGTAATCTAAGGATTATCCTTACGGCTTCCCAGAAGGCTTATGTCCTTGATGCACCGCTTGGTGATCCACCCGCTCCAGTTGAGTCTCTAGACGTTGTGAACGCCTGGCAGGCTCGTTCTGATGATTACTCAATAGTTCAATGTGCAATGTTGTATGGCTTAGAACCGGGACTTCAAAGACGTTTTGAACGTCATGGAGCATATGAGATGTTCCAGGAGTTGAAGTTTATCTTTCAGAAGAATGCCCGGATCGAGAGATATGAGATCTCCGATAAGTTCTATGCTAGCAAGATGGAGGAGAACGGGTCTATCAGTGATCACGTGCTCAGAATGTCTGGGTACTCCACCCGTCTGGCTGAGTTAGGGATGCCCCTTCCGCCAGAGGCTATCACTGACAGAGTTCTTCAATCATTGCCACCTAGCTACAAGAGCTTCGTGTTGAACTATAACATGCACGGGATGAACAAGTCAGTCGCCGAGCTGTTTGCGATGCTGAAAGCCGCTGAGTCTGAAATTCAGAAGGAGCATCAAGTGTTGATGGTCAATAAAACCACTAGTTTCAAGAAAAATGGCAAGGGTAAGAAGGGTAACTCCAAGAAGAGTGGCAAAGCAGTTGCTCCTCTCGTGAAGAAACCCAAGGCTGGACCCAAACCAGAAACTGTGTGTTTTCATTGCAAGGGAACTGGACACTGGAAGCGGAATTGCCCCAAGTATTTGGCTGACAAGAAGGCGGCCAACAACAAACAAGGTATATATGATATACATGTTATTGATGTGTACCTTACCAACTCTCGTTGTAGTGCCTGGGTATTTGATACCGGTGCGGTTGCTCATATTTGCAACTCAAAACAGGAACTGCGGAATAGACGGAGGCTGGCAAAGGACGAAGTGACGATGCGCGTGGGAAATGGTTCCAAGGTTGATGTGATCGCCGTCGGCACGCTCGCTCTTCGATTACCGTCGGGATTAGTGATGAACCTAAATAAGTGTTATTTGGTGCCTGCGTTAAGCATGAACATTATATCTGGATCTTGTTTATTGCGAGACGGTTACTCATTTAAATCAGAGAATAATGGTTGTTCTATTTATATGAGTAATATCTTTTATGGTCATGCACCCAATGTGAGGGGTTTATTCTTATTGAATCTCGATAGTAATGATACACATGTTCATAACATTGATGCCAAAAGATGTAGAATTGATAATGATAATACCACTTTCTTGTGGCACTGCCGTTTAGGTCATATTGGCGTAAAACGCATGAAGAAGCTCCATGCTGATGGACTTTTGGAGTCACTTGATTTTGAATCACTTGACACATGTGAGCCATGCCTCATGGGCAAGATGACTAAAACGCCGTTCTCTGGAACAATGGAACGGGCAAGTGACTTGTTGGAAATCATACATACTGATGTGTGCGGTCCGATGAGTATTGAGGCGCGCGGTGGTTATCGTTACTTTCTCACCTTCACTGATGACTTAAGTAGATATGGGTATATTTACTTAATGAAACACAAGTCTGAAACGTTTGAAAAGTTCAAGCAATTTCAGAGTGAAGTTGAGAATCATCGTAACAAGAACATTAAATTCCTACGATCTGATCGAGGAGGAGAATATCTGAGTTATGAGTTTGGCAGTCACTTAAGACAGTGTGGAATTGTTTCACAATTAACACCGCCTGGAACACCACAGCGTAATGGTGTGTCCGAACGTCGTAATCGAACCTTATTGGATATGGTGCGATCTATGATGTCTCTTGCCGATTTGCCACTATCGTTTTGGGGTTATGCATTAGAGACAGCTGCATTCACTTTAAATAGGGCACCATCGAAATCCGTTGAGACGACGCCATATGAACTTTGGTTTGGCAAGAAGCCAAAGCTGTCGTTTCTTAAAGTTTGGGGATGTGATGCTTATGTCAAAAAGCTTCAGCCTGAAAAGCTGGAACCCAAAGCGGAGAAATGCGTCTTCATAGGATACCCAAAAGAGACAGTTGGGTATACCTTCTACCTCAGATCCGAAGGCAAAGTGTTTGTCGCTAAAAACGGAGCATTTCTTGAGAAAGAGTTTCTCTCGAAAGAATTGAGTGGGAGGAAGATAGAACTTGATGAGGTTGTTGAACCTTTACTTCAACCTGAGAGTAGCGCAGCGCAGAAAGTTGTTTCTGTGGAGCCTACATTAGCTGGAGAGGAAGTTAATGATGATGATCATGAAGCTTTGGATCAAGTTGCTATCGAACCTCGTAGGTCGACAAGGACGCGTACTGCTCCTGAGTGGTACGGCAACCCTGTCTTAGAGGTCATGTTGTTAGACAACGATGAACCTACGAGCTATGGAGAAGCGATGATGAGCCCGGATTCCGAGAAGTGGTTAGAGGCCATGAAATCCGAGATGGGATCCATGTATGAAAACAAAGTATGGACTTTGGAAGTATTACCTGAAGGGCGTAAGGCCATTCAGAACAAATGGATCTTTAAGAGGAAGACGGACGCGGACGGTAATGTCACCGTCTATAAAGCTCGACTTGTGGCAAAGGGTTTTTCACAAGTTCAAGGAGTTGACTACGATGAGACCTTCTCACCCGTAGCGATGCTTAAGTCCGTCAGAATCATGTTAGCAATAGCTGCCTTTTTCGATTATGAAATTTGGCAGATGGATGTCAAAACAGCGTTCCTTAACGGTTACCTTAAGGAAGAGTTGTATATGATGCAACCAGAAGGTTTTGTCGATCCAGAAAATGCTGACAAAGTTTGCAAACTCCAGCGATCCATTTATGGACTGGTGCAAGCATCTCGGAGTTGGAATCTTCGTTTTGATGAGGTGATCAAAGCGTTCGAGTTTATACAAGTTTACGGAGAAGCTTGTATTTACAAGAAAGTGAGTGGGAGCTCTATAGCGTTTCTAATATTATATGTGGATGACATATTGCTGATTGGAAACAATATAGAAATGCTGGAAAGCGTAAAGGAATATTTGAACAAGAGTTTTTCAATGAAGGACCTAGGAGAAGCTGCTTTCATATTAGGCATCAAGATCTATAGAGATAGATCAAGACGCTTAATAGGACTTTCACAAAGCACATACCTTGATAAGATTTTGAAGAAGTTCAAAATGGATCAGTCCAAGAAGGGGTTCTTGCCTGTTTTGCAAGGTGTGAAGTTGAGTAAGACTCAATGCCCAGTGACTGCAGAAGATAGAGAAAAGATGAGTGTCATCCCCTATGCTTCAGCCATAGGCTCTATCATGTATGCAATGCTGTGCACAAGACCCGATGTCAGCCTTGCCATAAGTATGGCCGGAAGGTTTCAAAGTGATCCAGGAATGGAACACTGGACGGCGGTCAAGAATATCCTGAAGTACCTGAAAAGGACTAAGGACATGTTTCTCGTTTATGGAGGTGATCAAGAGCTCGTCGTAAAGGGTTACGTCGATGCAAGCTTTGACACTGATCCGGATGACTCTAAGTCGCAAACCGGATACGTATTTATTCTTAATGGGGGTGCGGTTAGCTGGTGCAGTTCCAAGCAAAGCGTGGTAGCTGATTCTACATGCGAAGCGGAGTACATCGCAGCCTCGGAGGCGGCGAAGGAAGGTGTCTGGATGAAGGAGTTCATGACAGATCTTGGAGTAGTGCCTAGTGCACTTAACCCAATGACTCTGTTTTGTGATAATACTGGTGCCATTGCTCTAGCCAAGGAACCAAGATTTCACAAGAGGACCAGACACATAAAACGACGTTTCAATTCCATCCGCGATTACATCAAGGAGGACGACATAAATATTTGCAAAGTACACACGGATCTGAATGTTGCAGATCCGATGACTAAACCTCTTCCAAGGGCTAAACATGAACAACACCAGAACTGCATGGGTGTTCGATTCATTACAATGTAAATCACATAGTGATGTGAACTAGATTATTGACTCTAGTGCAAGTGGGAGACTGTTGGAAATATGCCCTAGAGGCAATAATAAATTGGTTATTATTATATTTCCTTGTTCATGATAATCGTTTATTATCCATGCTATAATTGTATTGATTGGAAACTCAAATACATGTGTGGGTACATAGACAACACTGTGTCCCTAGTAAGCCTCTAGTTGACTAGCTTGTTGATCAAAGTTGGTTAAGGTTTCCTAGCCATGGACATGAGATGTCATTTGATAACGGGATCACATCATTAGGAGAATGATGTGATGGACAAGACCCAAACTGTAAACGTAGCATTTGATCGTGTCAGTTTATTGCTATTGTTTTCTGCATGTCAAGTATCTGTTCCTTTGACCATGAGATCATGCAACTCACTGACACCGGAGGAATACCTTGTGTGTATCAAACGTCGCAACGTAACTGGGTGACTATAAAGGTGCTCTACAGGTATCTCCGAGGGTGTCTGTTGGGTTGGCATGGATCAAGACTGGGATTTGTTACTCCGTATGACGGAGAGGTATCTCAGGGCCCACTCGGTAATACAACATCACAATGAGCCTTGCAAGCAATGTGACTAAAGTGTTAGCCACGAGATCTTGTATTACGGAACGAGTAAAGAGACTTGCCGGTAACGAGATTGAACTAGGTATAGTGATACCGACGATCGAATCTCGGGCAAGTAACATACCGAAGAACAAAGGGAACAGCATACGGGATTAACTGAATCCTTGACATAGAGGTTCGACCGATAAAGATCTTCGTAGAATATGTAGGAGCCAATATGGGCATCCAGGTCCCGCTATTGGTTATTGGCCGTAGAGGTGTCTCGGTCATGTCTACATAGTTCTCGAACCCGCAGGGTCTACACACTTAACGTTTGGTGACGATTAGTATAATTGAGTTATTATGTTGGTGACCGAAAGTTGTTCGGAGTCCCGGATAAGATCCCGGACATGACGAGGATCTCCGGAATAGTCCGGAGGTAAAGATTGATATATGTGATAATAGTGTTTTGATCTCCGGAAGAGTTCCGGAGTTCACCGGAAGGGGTTCCGGATGTTTACCGAAGTGTTCGGGTGCAGCAACACTTTATATGAGCCAAAGGGATAAAGCCCACAAGGTATTGGAAAGTGCAAAAGTAGTTTTGCTGCCGCGTAAGCGGTACTACCGCTTGTTGAAGCGGTACTACCGCCCGAGCGGTACTACCGCTTGTGTGAAGCGGTACTACCGCCCAAGCGGTACTACCGCTTGTGTGAAGCGGTACTACCGCTTGTGCGCGGCTGTGCACGATTCGGCAGGGTCCGAATTGGACTCTTTTCCTGCGGGCCAAACCGACCTTGTGCGGGCAAAACCGACCCGAAGGAGGCTTTTACTCCAAGTTTAGACCCCAAGGCTCAACATATAAATAGAGGGGCAGGGCTAGCACACGGGACACATCAGGATTTCCCAAGCCGTGTGCCGGCAACCCTAGCCCTCTAGTTCCTCCGTCATAATCTCCGTAGTGCTTGGCGAAGCCCTGCAGAGATTGTTCCTCACCACCATCACCACGCCGTCGTGCTGCTGGAACTCAACCACTACTTCACCATCGCTCGCTGGATCGAGGAGGTGAAGGCGTCATCAAGCCGTACGTGTGTTGAACGCGGAGGTGCCGTCCGTTCGGCACTAGATCGGAAGGATCGTGATTGGATCGCGGGACGCTCGGCGATTTGGATCGCGAAGACGTTCGACTACATCAACCGCGTTTATTAACGCTTCCGCTTAGCGATCTACAAGGGTATGTAGATTCACTCTCCCTCTCGTAGATGCTCATCACCATGGATAGATCTTATGTGTGCGTAGGAAAATTTTTGTTTCCCATGCAACGTTCCCCAACACTCTTATAGTAAGTAAAGCGTTCTCGAGGACACATGGGAATTTCATCTAGTCACTTTCATCATGTTTGTTTGATTCGCGTTCGCTACTTTGATAATTTGATATGTGGGTGGACCGGTGCTTGGGTGCTGTTCTTACTTGAACAAGCCTCCCACTTATGATTACCCCCTCTCGCAAGCATCCGCAACTACGAAAGAAGAATTAAGATAACTATAACCATAGCATTAAACATATGGATCCAAATCAGCCCCTTACGGAATAGCGCATAAACTAGGGTTTAAGATTCTGTCACTCTAGCAACCCATCATCTAATTACTACTCCACAATGCATTCCCTTAGGCCCACAGATGGTGAAGTGTCATGTAGTCGACGTTCACACGGCACCACTAAGGGAATCAACAACATACATATCATCAAAATATCGAACGAATACCAAATTCACATGATTACTTATGACAAGACTTCTCCCATGTCCTCAAGAACAAAAGTAACTACTCACAAATCATAATCATGTCCAAGATCAGAGAGGTGTTGAATAGCATAATAGATCTGAACATATAATCTTCCACCAAATAAACCAACTAGCATCAACTACAAGATGTAATCAACACTACTAGCAACCCACATGTACCAATATGAGGTTTTGAGACAAAGATTGAATACAAGAGATGAACTAGTGTTTGAGATGAGATGGTGCTGGTGAAGATGTTAATGAAGATTAGTCCTCCCACGATGAGAGGATCGCTGGTGATGTCGATGGCGACGATTTCCCCCTCCCAGAGGGAAGTATCCCCGGCAGAATCTCTCCGTCGGAGAGCAAAAGTGCTCCTGCCCAAGTTCTGCCTCGAGACGGTGGCGCAGCGTCCCGAAAGTCTTCTCTATATTTTTTCTAGGGCAAATTGACTTATATACCAGAAAATGGGGGCCAGAGGCTGGCCAGGGGCCCCACGCCTGGGGGGGGGGGGTGGCGCGCCCTGGTGCCTCGTGGGCACCTGGGTGGCCCCTCTGGTACTTCTTGCTTCCAATATTTTTTATTTATTCCAAAATAAATCTCCGTAAAATTTCAGCTCATTTGGAGATGTGCAGAATAGGTATCTCTGACATAGCTTTTTCAGGTCCAGAATTCCAGCTGCCGGCAATCTCCCTTCTTGTGTAAATCTTGCATATTAAGAGAGAAAAGGCATTAGAATTGCTCCACAAAGTGTTATATTGATTAAAAACACTATAAATAACAGTAGCAAAACATGATGCAAAATGGACGTATCACCGTGACAGTGCTACACTTGGGAGAACACTAACTACTTGATATTTTTAGTGAGAGATCACCCTAATAAAAAGCGACTACCGCGCAATCAAAAAGGGTGCACCACAAGGGATAAACATCTCAGGCAATTCATAATAGCATGATATGGTATAGCCCTTTCTGACGGAGAAGGCTTTAATTTCTTCGTCTTCGGCATTCGCGTCGGTGTTCACCTTTGTGAAGATTGCCACCACCTTGTCGATGCACCAGATAATATTGCTATCTCTATAGCTAATTAAATTAAGTGCATTACTTAAGGTTGACACGCAGATCATTAAAGTGACAAACATATGGCTCCAACGATCATGACGAATCATGACACGCAGGTCATGTTAATTTTACATCATATAGTCATCTCATACATAATCGAATTAATATGAGAACTGCTATACCACATCACATGCACATCTTGCTAAACCAAGTTAGACGCCTCTAATCGGTTTATGCAAAATTTTATTTTACGTGGCTTCTATGGTTTCGAAACAAACCGAAGCTACCAACGTTTCATCAGCAAGCATGATTATCCAAGTCACTAGATTAACATTGCGGGGTGTATGAAACACGAGATAATAAAATCTCGAGCCCCATACTAAACTTCCATCATACGCATGACCCCCGTGCAGATCATATCTGCATTGCCCTTTCGTCAGCGAAATTTCATCTTTCTTTTAACTATGGTGGAATTCAATGAACTGTTAGCACTTCGTTGATCAATCAGGATCGCGGATTGCCAGAACTTTGAAAATCCACCATGCCGTTATCAAGATCAGAAGTACGCAAATTTCAGGGAAGCAACAAGAACATCGGGTAACAGATTTCATCTGCTACCCGCACAAATAATTTTCAGTAATAGAACTCATCTACTACAAATTATATTGTGCAACACCCATACATCTCATGTATTCTAGATCATAACCTGCATCTACGCATAGCACGGCTCATGATGCCTCTGTTGGGGAACACGAGTGAAAACAAATATTTCCGGTACTGCGAGCATGCCCAGGATCACTATGGAGATGCATACAGGGTTTGATCTGATCGTTACCGACTCGTAGCGCAGCGGAAGTAGAGTCGATGTTGATCGTTGGTGCAGATCCCCGTAGCTAGGATTTACAACCTCCCAACCGCGGGGATGTACTCCCTCGTCAGCCCCTCGGACAGCCATTCGGGAGGCGGTCAGACAGTACCCCGGACGGAGTGACGGACAGCCCTTCGGGAGGCACTCACAGAGTCTCGGACGGTCACTCCGACAACCCTTCGGGAGGCACTCTCGAACAGCTCCTCGGGCAAAAAGATCGAACCTACGACCTCTCTACAGGGTTGCACACATACGGTGTCATCTATCCGGCAGGGCTTCGCCGTCCAGAACTAGTTCCCACCGGAACCCAGACAGCCTTTCGGCTCTACGAAACTATTTCGCGGGGAGGAAGAGAGAAGGCCAGATCACGCATGGCATTTGTATGTGAGAAAGAGTGAGTGTGGAGAGTGTCGGAAGTGGGGCTCCGGGGACCCAAAGGTTCGAACACTGGGGTGAGCTCGTTCTACCTCTCGTCTCCTACCATGGCTAAGCTACGGCGAGGCTACGGCGAGAGCGCGCTAGCGAGGGGCGGACTGTGGACTCAGCGGTTTACCCAGGTTCGGGCCACCTTGCGGTGTAAAACCCTACTCCTGCTTGGTTGGGATTGCAATGGGCAAGAGTGTGTTCTCGCGTACAAGATAGGAAGCGGTTGAATCGATCCCGGGGGTCCTTTCCTACAATGGCAACACTGTCCCTTTATACCCGCCTTGGTCCTCTTCCCCCTCGAAAACTTAGGCGGGAAGGGTTGCCGCACCTGGCGGTTTTGAAAGGGGACAGGCGCTCAGGCTGTCCTGACTAAAGGTGGTCTTTGCCTGCCAAAGCATGATCCATGACGCGCCGGTGGGCTCGGTGATGACCTCCGCCCTGCGCGCCCGCCGTCTTGGTCTTCTTTCGCCGATCGGGCAACCTTTGGTGTTGCTTTGGGGGGTAGATTGCTGGCCTTGCTCCCTTAACACCAAAGAGGAAACTATCCTCAACCGCGCCTGCTGGCGCGGCCTCTGTCGCCGCTTGTCGCCGCGCGTGTCACCCACGTGATGGGCACAAGACCGTGTGGCCGAGCTGAACAGCCTTCGTCTTGGGCGCCTTCAGGAGGATGCCTCAGGAGGCCGCCTCGCGAGGCCGCTGGTGAAGATGCTGAGCCTCGTTCCCCGCTCCCTAAGGAGGGGGCCTTAGGAGGCCAGTGCCTCACGATTAGCCCTAGTGAGATGGTAGATGATGACGGCGCGCTGGGCCCACGCCAGGCGTTGTGCCCAGGGCCAAAGGCAGACGGGCCTGGATACCCTGGGTTCCACGGGCCCGGCAGTAGCCCCAGGCCCACGGCGCGCACGTTCCCGCCTAAGGGGGCGAAACGGCGCGGGTCCTAACCGCTTGCGGGCCAGGCGTGACGCGTGGCGCATGATGTGACGGGGGACGCCCCCACTTCTCCCACGACGCCTCGGTAACTGCTCGCGCTGACATAAAGTCCGCGGGGCGTCGCGAGGCCATGATTGCCTTCCTTCACACATTGCTGCTGCTTCAATTCCCGACGCCAGAGAAGGCGGAGCGACGAGAAGAGCCCCGCGCCGAGCATAAAGAGGGGGAGAGAGGAGCCGAAGTCCTCCACCCATCTTCTTCTTCCTCCACTCTTCTCCGTCTCCTTCCAGAGCTGCTGCAGAGATGGCGAGGGGAAAAGGACGTGGCCGTGCTTCCGCTGCCGCCGTGGTCTTGGGGGTGGTGGCGCCCCGCCTAGGCCCTTTCTTTCTTTTTCATCTTCCTGCACCGAACCGATGTAGCCCCGCGGGGGCGTGAAAACAATATCTTTTATGTTTAACTTAATGCTCTTGTGATTTGGGGTGCACGCGTTCCCTCCCGAAGCCCTCTCGTGAGGCTGGTTTTCTTTTCCTTGTTTGCCTCAGCGCTCTACGCCGTCAGGACCCAGCCCCCGAGCGGGCCTCAGCCGCCTCTGGTATGTCCGGTCGCGATGCCGGGACAAGGCCAGGAGGTGAGGGGCACCGGAAGCTAGTGAGGGCTCCTGAGGCGCGATGCTCAGGGAGCCCCCCTTTGGCATGCAAGTGGCTCACGTAGAAGAAGAAAAACGCTAGCGCTCAGCGGGATCGCAAAGGGAGAGAGCTTGAGCGACGGCAAGGGCGTCTCATGAGGTAGTTAGACTTAGCTTTTGGCGGAGAGCGGTGTTAGATGAGCCACAGCTCGTGAGGAGCTCATGCGGCTCACGAGGCGTGCCCACGAGGCGTGGCCTTCGAAGTATCTTCGTCTCGCGAGGTCCTTTGATTAGGAGACCACCGCAGGTCGGCTCGCGAGAGGGCTCCCACGAGGTCCCCGTGCGGCTTGCTTCCTGAGACACTGCATGTCGACGAATTTCACAATGTGGGGAGCGACACGCGCTCGCTAGCTCGTCCGTGGCCGTTGCGTGAGGAGATAAGGCACCAAGGACCTTGGTGAGGTGACGTGCACGGGAGCAGGCCCGCGAGCCAGAGCTCAGTCGCTTGGATTTGGCGGCGCTGCAGGGACGGACCAGAGCACAGGCACCGTGCCTAGCCCCCGCTCACGGAATCGGTCAGGGGAGGGGTCGCGAGCGCGTGGCGCTCTCGAGACGGCATCGCACGTAACACGCAATTAAGTAGGCAACTTAACTCATTAGGGTGAAATCAGCAAAATCCATTACACAACCAAAAGGAGAGGGGCGAGGCTACCGTGTCCGGCACGGATCAGCCTGAGGTTGGTGCAGCCCGTGGGGCGCCCTCAGCCGCGTTAAACCACATCACCTTGGCGGAAGGGTTCTGGGAGCGAAGGTGCGGAAGACGCGGTGAGAAGGAACGTAGGCCGCGCGAGGTGATGCCTCGGACACGTCCTGGCAGGACCGTGCTGGGGAGTCGTCAGACCGCCTGGCGGGGCGCGGCAAGGAAGACAACTCCTCGGGGGCCAGGGAACTCGCGAGTCCCTGGGGGCTCGCGAGTAGCAAGGGCCTCACGAGGCCCTGGCACGAGGGGCGCCAACCTCTGGAAGGAGGCGCCGGCGTTCCTCAGGACAAAGGGCATGCGCATGCCGCCAACGGCGGGGCCATCGCCCTGGCCGACTCGCGGCAGCAGGAAGGGGTCCTGAGGGCAGAACTTGTTGAGGCTGGTGAAGTCGACGCACATGCGCTCCTTGCCACCCTTCTTGGGGACGACGACTAGGTTGGCGAGCCATTCGGGATGGCGCACCTCGCGAATGACCCCAGCTTCCTGGAGCTTCTGAATTTCCCTGACGATGAAATCTTGCTTCTCTGGCGCCTGGTGCCATGCTTTTTGCTTGACGGGGCATGCATTGGGGCACACCGCCAAGTGGTGCTCGATCACCTCCCTGGGCACATCGGACAAATCAGATGCTTTCCAGGCAAAAACATCCGAGTTTGCCCGAAGGAAGCTGATGAGCGCGCTTTCCTATGCAGGTGGAAGGCCAGCGCCGATGGTGAAGGCAGGGCCGGAGCCGCTGCCATCCACCGACACCTTCTTCGTCTTGGCGCGGTCCTGAGAGAACAGTTGCTTCTTCTTCGCGGGCGCGGCCTCAGGAGGCTCGGCCGTGTCCTCGTCAGCCGGATGCGCGATAGCGGCAACCTTGTAGGCGTGCTCCAGGGAGCAGATCGCGTCCTTCTCGTCGCAGGTGACAGTGATGATGCCACTGCAGCCAGGCATCTTGAGGACGTTGTAGGCGTGGTGGGTCGCCGCCATGAACTTGGTGAGAGCTGGGTAGCCCAAGATGGCGTTGTAGGGCAGGCCGATGTGCGCCACGTCAAAGTCGATGAGCTCTGTGTGGTAGTTCTTGCGGGTGCCAAAGGTGATGGGGAGGCGCACTTGCCCTAGAGGGATGGTGGAGCCATCGGTCACTCCGGAGAAGGGCCTGGTCAGCATCAGCTGGTCATAGGGCACTTGGAGCGTCTCGAAGGTCTCGATGGAGATCACGTTGAGGCCGGCGCCCCCGTCGATGAGGGTCTTGGTGACCGCGACGTTGCTGATGGTTGGAGTGCACAACTGTTGGGGAACGTTGCATGGGAAACAAAAATTTTCCTACGCACACACAAGATCTATCCATGGTGATGAGCATCTACGAGAGGGAGAGTGAATCTACATACCCTTGTAGATCGCTAAGCGGAAGCGTTAAGAAACGCGGTTGATGTAGTCGAACGTCTCCGTGATCCAAATCGCAAGTCGTCCCTCGATCCAAGCACGATCTAGCACCGAACGGACGGCACCTCCGCGTTCAACACACGTACGGCTTGATGACGATCTCCGCCTTCTTGATCCAGCAAGAGGGAGCGGAGAAGAAGAAGAGTTCCAGCAGCACGACGGCGTGGTGATGTTGGTGAGGAACTATTTCAGCAGGGCTTCGCCTAAGCACTATTGAAATTATGACGTAGGAGGAACTAGAGGTTGCCGGCACACGGCTTGGGGCAATCTAATGTGTCCCGTGTGCTAGCCCCGCCCCTCTATTTATATGTTGAGCCTTGGGGTCTAAACTTGGAGTAAAAGCCTCCTCCAGGTCGGTTTTGCCCGCACAAGGTCGGTTTGGCCCGCAGGGAAAGAGTCCAACTCGGATCCCTGTAGTACCGCACACAAGCGGTAGTACCGCTTACGATAAGCGGTAGTACCGCCTGTAGCGGTAGTACCGCTTACGATAAGCGGTAGTACCGCCCGTAGCGGTAGTACCGCTTACGATAAGCGGTAGTACCGCCCGTAGCGGTAGTACCGCTTACGATAAGCGGTAGTACCGCCCCAGACGCCAGCAAAACTTCCTTCTGCACTTTCCAATACCTCGTGGGCTTTACCTCTTTGGCTCATATAAAGTGTTGCTGCACCCGAACACTTCGGTAAACATCCGGAACCCCTTCCGGTGAATTCCGGAACCCTTCCGGAGATCAAAACACTATTATCACATATATCAATCTTTACCTCCGGACTATTCCGGAGATCCTCGTCATGTCCGGGATCTTATCCGGGACTCCGAACAACCTTCGGTCACCAACAAAATAACTCAACTATACTAATCGTCACCAAACGTTAAGTGTGTAGACCCTGCGGGTTCGAGAACTATGTAGACATGACCGAGACACCTCCACGATCAATAACCAATAGCGGGACCTGGATGCCCATATTGGCTCCTACATATTCTATGAAGATCTTTATCGGTCGAACCTCTATGTCAAGGATTCAGTTAATCCCGTATAGTGTTCCCTTTGTTCTTCGGTATGTTACTTGCCCGAGATTCGATCGTCGTATCTCTATACCTAGTTCAATCTCGTTACTGGCAAGTCTCTTTACTCGTTCCGTAATACAAGATCTCGTGGCTAACATTTTAGTCACATTGCTTGCAAGGCTCATTGTGATGTTGTATTACCGAGTGGGCCCTGAGATACCTCTCCGTCACACGGAGTAACAAATCCCAGTCTTGATCCATGCCAACCCAACAGACATCCTCGGAGATACCTGTAGAGCACCTTTATAGTCACCCAGTTACGTTGCGACGTTTGATACACACAAGGTACTCCTCCGATGTCAGGGAGTTGCATGATCTCATGGTCATAGGAACAGATACTTGACATGCAGAAAACAATAGCAATAAACTGACACGATCATATGCTACGTTCGTAGTTTGGGTCTTGTCCATCACATCATTCTCCTAATGATGTGATCCCGTTATCAAATGACATCTCATGTCTATGGCTAGGAAACCTTAACCATCTTTGATCAACGAGCTAGTTAACTAGAGGCTTACTAGAGACACAGTGTTGTCTATGTACCCACACATGTATTTAAGTTTCCAATCAATACAATTATAGCATGGATAATAAACGATTATCATGAACAAGGAAATATAATAATAACCAATTTATTATTGCCTCTAGGGCATATTTCCAACAGTCTCCCACTTGCACTAGAGTCAATAATCTAGTTCACATCACTATGTGATTTACATTGTAATGAATCGAACACCCATGCAGTTCTGGTGTTGTTCATGTTTAGCCCTTGGAAGAGGTTTAGTCATCGGATCTGCAACATTCAGATCCGTGTGTACTTTGCAAATATTTATGTCGTCCTCCTTGATGTAATCGCGGATGGAATTAAAACGTCGCTTTATGTGTCTGGTCCTCTTGTGAAATCTTGGTTCCTTGGCTAGAGCAATGGCACCAGTATTATCACAAAACAGAGTCATTGGGTTAAGCGCACTTGGCACTACTCCAAGATCTGTCATGAACTCCTTCATCCAGACACCTTCCTTCGCCGCCTCCGAGGCAGCGATGTACTCCGCTTCGCATGTAGAATCAGCTACCACGCTTTGCTTGGAACTGCACCAGCTAACCGCACCCCCATTAAGAATAAATACGTATCCGGTTTGCGACTTAGAGTCATCCGGATCAGTGTCAAAGCTTGCATCGACGTAACCCTTTACGACGAGCTCTTGATCACCTCCATAAACGAGAAACATGTCCTTAGTCCTTTTCAGGTACTTCAGGATATTCTTGACCGCCGTCCAGTGTTCCATTCCTGGATCACTTTGAAACCTTCCGACCATACTTATGGCAAGGCTGACATCGGGTGTTGTGCACAGCATTGCATACATGATAGAGCCTATGGCTGAAGCATAGGGGATGACACTCATCTTTTCTCTATCTTCTGTAGTCACTGGGCATTGAGTCTTACTCAACTTCATACCTTGCAGTACAGGCAAGAACCCCGTCTTGGACTGATCCATTTTGAACTTCTTCAAAACTTTGTCAAGGTATGTGCTTTGTGAAAGTCCTATTAAGCGTCTCGATCTATCTCTATAGATCTTGATGCCCAATATGAAAGCAGCTTTTCCTAGGTCCTTCATTGAAAAACTCTTGTTCAAATATTCCTTCACGCTTTCCAACATTTCTATATTGTTTCCAATCAGCAATATGTCATCCACATATAATATTAGAAACGCTATAGAGCTCCCACTCACTTTCTTGTAAATACAAGCTTCTCCGTAAACTTGTATAAACTCGAACGCTTTGATCACCTCATCAAAGCGAAGATTCCAACTCCGAGATGCTTGCACCAGTCCATAAATGGATCGCTGGAGTTTGCAAACTTTGTCAGCATTCTATGGATCGACAAAACCTTCTGGTTGCATCATATACAACTCTTCCTTAAGGAAACCGTTAAGGAACGCTGTTTTGACATCCATCTGCCAAATTTCATAATCGAAAAAGGCAGCTATTGCTAACATGATTCTGACGGACTTAAGCATCGCTATGGGTGAGAAGGTCTCATCGTAGTCAACTCCTTGAACTTGTGAAAAACCTTTTGCCACAAGTCGAGCTTTATAGACGGTGACATTACCGTCCGCGTCCGTCTTCCTCTTAAAGATCCATTTGTTCTGAATGGCCTTACGCCCTTCAGGTAATACTTCCAAAGTCCATACTTTGTTTTCATACATGGATCCCATCTTGGATTTCATGGCGTCTAACCACTTCTCGGAATCCGGGCCCATCATTGCTTCTCCATAGCTCGTAGGTTCATCGTTGTCCAACAACATGATCTCTAAGACAGGGTTGCCGTACCACTCAGGAGCAGTACGCGTCCTTGTCGACCTACGAGGTTCGATAGCAACTTGATCCAAAGTTTCATGATCATCATCATTAACTTCCTCTTCAGCTGATGTAGGCTCTACAGAAACATCTTTCTACGCTGCGCTACTTTCAGGTTGAAGTAAAGGTTCAACAACCTCATCAAGTTCTATCTTCCTCCCACTCAATTCTTTCGAGAGAAACTCTTTCTCAAGAAATGTTCCGTTTTTAGCGGCAAACACTTTGCCTTCGGATCTGAGGTAGAAGGTATACCCAACTGTCTCTTTTGGGTATCCTATGAAGACGCATTTTTCCGCTTTGGGTTCCAGCTTTTTAGGCTGAAGCTTTTTGACATAAGCATCACATCCCCAAACTTTAAGAAACGACAGCTTTGGTTTCTTGCCAAACCAAAGTTCATATGGCGTTGTCTCAACGGATTTCGATGGTGCCCTATTTAAAGTGAATGCAGCTGTCTCTAATGCATAACCCCAAAACGATAGTGGCAAATCGGCAAGAGACATCATAGATCGCACCATATCCAATAAGGTTCGATTACGACGTTCGGACACACCATTACGCTGTGGTGTTCTAGGCGGTGTCAGTTGTGAAACAATTCCACATTGTCTTAAGTGACTGCCAAACTCATAACTTAGATATTCTCCTCCTCGATCAGATCGTAGGAATTTAATCTTCTTGTCACGATGATTCTCAACTTCACTCTGAAATTGTTTGAACTTTTCAAATGTTTCAGACTTGTGTTTCATTAAGTAAATATACCCATATCTACTTAAGTCATCAGTGAAGGTGAGAAAGTAACGATAACCACCGCGCGCCTCAATACTCATCGGACCGCACACATCAGTATGTATGATTTCCAACAAGTCATTTGCCCGTTCTATTGTTCCAGAGAACGGCGTTTTAGTCATCTTGCCCATGAGGCATGGCTCACATGTGTCAAGTGATTCAAAATCAAGTGACTCCAAAAGTCCATCAGCATGGAGCTTCCTCATGCGTTTTACGCCAATATGACCTAAACGGCAGTGCCACAAGAAAGTGGTATTATCATTATCAATTCTACATCTTTTGGCATCAATGTTATGAACATGTGTATCATTACTATCGAGATTCAATAAGAATAAACCCCTCACATTGGGTGCATGACCATAAAAGATATTACTCATATAAATAGAACAACCATTATTCTCTGATTTAAATGAGTAACCGTCTCGCAATAAACAAGATCCAGATATAATGTTCATGCTTAACGCAGGCACTAAATAACAATTATTCAGGTTCATCACTAATCCAGATGGTAATCGAAGAGCGAGCGTGCCGACGGCGATCACATCAACCTTGGAACCATTTCCCACGCGCATCGTCACTTCGTCCTTTGCCAGCCTCCGTCTATTCCGCAGTTCCTGTTTTGAGTTGCAAATATGAGCAACCGCACCGGTATCAAATACCCAGGCACTACAACGAGAGTTGGTAAGGTACACATCAATAACATGTATATCATATATACCTTGTTTGTTGTTGGCCGCCTTCTTGTCAGCCAAATACTTGGGGCAGTTCCGCTTCCAGTGTCCAGTTCCCTTGCAATGAAAGCACACAGTTTCTGGTTTGGGTCCAGCCTTGGGTTTCTTCACGAGAGGAGCAACTGCTTTGCCACTCTTCTTGGAGTTACCCTTCTTACCCTTGCCATTTTTCTTGAAACTAGTGGTTTTATTGACCATCAACACTTGATGCTCCTTCTGAATTTCAGACTCAGCGGCTTTCAGCATCGCAAACAGCTCGGCGACTGACTTGTTCATCCCGTGCATGTTATAGTTCAACACGAAGCTCTTGTAGCTAGGTGGCAATGATTGAAGAACTCTGTCAGTGATAGCCTCTGGCGGAAGGGGCATCCCCAATTCAGCCAGACGGGTAGAGTACCCAGACATTCTGAGCACGTGATCACTGATAGACCCGTTCTCCTCCATCTTGCAAGCATAGAACTTATCGGAGATCTCATATCTCTCGATCCGGGCATTCTTCTGAAAGATAAACTTCAACTCCTGGAACATCTCATATGCTCCATGACGTTCAAAACGTCTTTGAAGTCCCGGTTCTAAGCCATACAATATTGCACATTGAACTATTGAGTAATCTTCAGAACGAGCCTGCCAGGCGTTCACAACGTCTAGAGACTCAACTGGAGCGGGTGGATCACCAAGCGGTGCATCAAGGACATAAGCCTTCTGGGAAGCCGTAAGGATAATCCTTAGATTACGGGCCTAGTCCACAAAGTTACTTCCATCATCTTTCAACTTAGCTTTCTCTAGGAACGCATTAAAATTCAGGGGTGCTACTGCGCGAGCCATGATCTACAACATAAATATAGCAAAGACAACTTAGACTATTGTTCTAGATAATGAGTTTAGTTAATCATATTACTTAAAAACTCCCACTCAAATTGACATCCCTCCGGTCATTCGAGTGTAACATGATCCAAATCCACCAACTCAAGTCCGATCATCACGTGAGTTGAGATGGTTTCAATGGTGAACATCTTCATGTTGATCATATCTACTATATGACTCATGTTCGACCTTTCGGTCTCTTGTGTTCCGAGGCCATGTCTGTACATGCTAGGCTCGTCAAGTTTAACCCGAGTGTTTCCGCACGTGCAACATGGCTTACACCTGTTGTATGTGAACGTAGAGTCTATCACACCCGATCATCACGGCGTGTCTCGAAACGGCGAACTTTCGCAACGGTGCACACTCGGGGAGAACACAATTTATCTTGAAATTTAAGTGAGGGATCACCTTATAATGCTACCGTCGTCCTAAGCAAAATAAGATGCATAAAGGGATTAACATCACATGCAAATCATAAGTGACATGATATGGCCATGAACTTGTGCTTTTGATCTCCATCTCCAAAGCACCGGCATGATCTCCATCGTCACCGGCATGACACCATGATCTCCATCATCTTGATCTCCATCAACGTGTCGCCATGAGGTTGTCGCGCCGACTGTTGCTTCCACGACTATTGCTAACGTTTAGCGATAAAGTAAAGCATTACATAGCGCTTAATGATTGACACGCAGGTCATACAATAATTAAAGACAACTCTATGGCTCCTGCCAGTTGCCGTACTCATCGACATGCAAGTCGTGATATTCTATACAACACATGATCATCTCATACATCACATATATCTCATCATGTAATTGGCCATATCACATCACAACATACCCTGCAAAAACAAGTTAGACGTCCTCTAATTGTTGTTGCAAATTTTACGTGGCTGCTACGGGTTTGCAAGAACCGTTCTTACCTACGCAAAACCACAACGTGGTGTAGTGATTGCTTTTTGATCTTCTAAAAGAACCCTCTTCATTGAAATCGATTCAACTAAAGTGAGAGAGACAGACACCCGCTAGCCATCTTTATGCAACGAAGTTACATGTTAGTTGAAGGAACCTGTCTCGCGTAAGCGTACGCGTAAAGTCGGTCCGGGCCGCTTCATCTCACAATACCGCCGAATCAAGTATCAACTAGTAACGGCAAGCAATATGTATACACCCACGCCCACAACTCGTTTGTGTTCTACTCGAGATCTCATCTACGCATAGACCTAGCTCTGATACCACTGTTGGGGAATGTTGCATGGGAAACAAAAATTTTCCTACGCACACACAAGATCTATCCATGGTGATGAGCATCTACGAGAGGGAGAGTGAATCTACATACCCTTGTAGATCGCTAAGCGGAAGCGTTAAGAAACGCGGTTGATGTAGTCGAACGTCTCCGCGATCCAAATCGCAAGTCGTCCCTCGATCCAAGCACGATCTAGCGCCGAACGGACGACACCTCCGCGTTCAACACACGTACGGCTTGATGACGATCTCTGCCTTCTTGATCCAGCAAGAGGGAGCGGAGAAGAAGAAGAGTTCCAGCAGCACGACGGCGTGGTGATGTTGGTGAGGAACTATTTCAGCAGGGCTTCGCCTAAGCACTACTGAAATTATGACGTAGGAGGAACTAGAGGTTGCCGGCACACGGCTTGGGGCAATCTAATGTGTCCCGTGTGCTAGCCCTGCCCCTCTATTTATATGTTGAGCCTTGGGGTCTAAACTTGGAGTAAAAGCCTCCTCCAGGTCGGTTTTGCCCGCACAAGGTCGGTTTGGCCCGCAGGGAAAGAGTCCAACTCGGATCCCTGTAGTACCGCGCACAAGCGGTAGTACCGCTTACGATAAGCGGTAGTACCGCCTGTAGCGGTAGTACCGCTTACGATAAGCGGTAGTACCGCCCGTAGCGGTAGTACCGCTTACGATAAGCGGTAGTACCGCCCCAGACGCCAGCAAAACTTCCTTCTGCACTTTCCAATACCTCGTGGGCTTTACCTCTTTGGCTCATATAAAGTGTTGCTGCACCCGAACACTTCGGTAAACATCCGGAACCCCTTCCGGTGAATTCCGGAACCCTTCCGGAGATCAAAACACTATTATCACATATATCAATCTTTACCTCCGGACTATTCCGGAGATCCTCGTCATGTCCGGGATCTTATCCGGGACTCCGAACAACCTTCGGTCACCAACAAAATAACTCAACTATACTAATCGTCACCAAACGTTAAGTGTGTAGACCCTGCGGGTTCGAGAACTATGTAGACATGACCGAGACACCTCCACGATCAATAACCAATAGCGGGACCTGGATGCCCATATTGGCTCCTACATATTCTACGAAGATCTTTATCGGTCGAACCTCTATGTCAAGGATTCAGTTAATCCCGTATACTGTTCCCTTTGTTCTTCGGTATGTTACTTGCCCGAGATTCGATCGTCGGTATCTCTATACCTAGTTCAATCTCGTTACTGGCAAGTCTCTTTACTCGTTCCGTAATACAAGATCTCGTGGCTAACATTTTAGTCACATTGCTTGCAAGGCTCATTGTGATGTTGTATTACCGAGTGGGCCCTGAGATACCTCTCCGTCACACGGAGTAACAAATCCCAGTCTTGATCCATGCCAACCCAACAGACATCCTCGGAGATACCTGTAGAGCACCTTTATAGTCACCCAGTTACGTTGCGACGTTTGATACACACAAGGTACTCCTCCGATGTCAGGGAGTTGCATGATCTCATGGTCATAGGAACAGATACTTGACATGCAGAAAACAATAGCAATAAACTGACACGATCATATGCTACGTTCGTAGTTTGGGTCTTGTCCATCACATCATTCTCCTAATGATGTGATCCTGTTATCAAATGACATCTCATGTCTATGGCTAGGAAACCTTAACCATCTATGATCAACGAGCTAGTTAACTAGAGGCTTACTAGGGACACAGTGTTGTCTATGTACCCACACATGTATTTAAGTTTCCAATCAATACAATTATAGCATGGATAATAAACGATTATCATGAACAAGCAAATATAATAATAACCAATTTATTATTGCCTCTAGGGCATATTTCCAACAACAACATGGGGAGTGCACCTACGGAGGATGTGGATTTGGGGTGGTCCTTGGAGTCGAAGGTGATGGCGTACTGCGACCACTTGAGGGGCCGCGTGGCCTCAGGCCTCGGGAGAGCGGCATTCACCTCGTGAGAGAGTTGCTTGAAGTGGCGGTTGGACGCGGGGGCCCGAGCCCCGCCGAGGATGCAGGTGACCGTGCGAGGCTCCTGGTAGCCCCCAGCGCCCTCATCAGGCTGGTTGACATCGTCCCTCCGGGGTGGCGGTGCCAGCGGCGGGAGAGCGGCATTGGCCTGAGGATTCGCCTCGCGAGGTTGGTCGCACCAGGCGGCCTCGCGAGGCTGGTCACGCCAGCCCTCGCGGAAGTTGTTGTTACCGCTGCGGCCGTCCCAGCGGTTGCCGCCGCGGCCACCTCCACGGCTGGCGCTGCAGCCATTGCGGTCGTCCCGGCGGCCTTGGTGCTCATCGCGGAGCAGCTTGAACTCCTGGCAGTCCTCGATGCTATGGGAGCGAACGTTGTGGTAGGCGCAGAGTGGTCGTCTGTCTTTCCTGGGCTCGTCGCGGCCGCGCTTCTGCTCGGGCTCTGCCGCTAGCACGGCGGGGCCCTTACACTTGACGTCCTTGTTCTTGGTCTTGGCGGCCTCAAGCGCCGCGTCGGGGTCGTTGTGAACGAAGAGGCGACCTTCTTCGGCCTTGGCGCACTTCTCAGCGAGGTCAAGCAGCTCAAGGACTGAGTCAAGCTTGCCGTTGATGGTGAGCTTCTCGCGCATCTTGATGTCCGTGACGCCGGTGGAGAACGCAGAGATGATGGCCATGTCGGAGGCGCGCGGGATCTTGTTGCGCACTTGGCTGAAGCGCTGGATGTACTTGCGGAGGGTCTCATCTGGGCGCTGCCGCACACGCCGCAGGTCATTGATGGTGAGAGAGCGGTCCTGCGTGCCCTTGAAGTTGGCGACGAACTGGCTGCAGAGCTTGGCCCACGATGGGATGGATGCCTCGGGGAGGTTCATGAGCCAGGAGCGCGGGCCGTCCTTCAGGGCCATGGGGAACCAGTTCGCCATGACCTTGTCATCGCCATTCGCCGCCTCGACGCTCAGTGCGTAGAGCTGAAGGAACTCTGCAGGGTTGGGGGTGCCGTCGTAGCGTGGAGGCAGCTCAGCTTGAACTTCGCGGGCCACACCACGCGACGCAGCTCGCGGGTGAAGGCGCGGCAGCCCACGCCGCTTGAGGGGACGCCGCCAGCGAGGGCAGCACTACAGGAATAAGCTAATTTGCCGTCTGCCATAGCACACGGCAAAGGACCAGGCCACCGACGGCAAACGTCTTTGCCGTCTGCCACGGACGGCAAACACTTCCGGCACTGAAAGTCACGGTAATGACTTTGTTTGTCGTCTGCGTAAAAACAGCTGACGGCAAAGAAGTTTGCCGTCCGCTTTCCTGGCCAAGCTGACGGCAAAGATCATGGACGGCAAAGAATAGCGGTTAGCCCCGTTAGGTGGCTAACGGCAGACTTTGCCGTCTGCGGGCGGACGGCAAACTTTGCCGTCAGCCCTATGACGTCAGCACACCCGTGGCTAACCGTCACTTCTGCTTAGTCTTTGCCGTCTGCCAGGCTGGTCTTTGCCATCTACTGGCAGACGGCAGAATGACCAAATGGTCAGACCTGATGCTCCCAGGTTGAACAGGTTGCTGCCACGTGGCACTTTTGCCGTCCGCCTACCGACGGCAAAGGTCTTTGCCGTCGGCTGGCGGGCGGCAAAGTGCCTGTATTGTTACTGTTTTGTCTGTTTTCTGTTATGTCCCTGCATTTTCAAAAGACATATATGATATATATAGTTTCAACCTCAAGCATAGCCCATGTATCCAACATCTAGCAGTCCATCGAATGCAAGAGAACACATAGGGTATTAAAAGATCCAATACATACATAGTTTCACGGAGTTCATCCATATATACATACATAGTTTCACATTGTTCATCAATACAAATCAAAACAAAAACTAAACACTAGCAGTCCATCAATGCCTACTTCCATGAAGTGAATCAAACCTGCAAAAATGGGAGTAAGAAAGTTAGAAGAAGAAGAAGAAGAAGAAGACTAGAAGAAGAAGAAGACTAGAAGAAGAAGAAGAAGAAGAAGAAGAAGAAGAAGACTAGAAGAAGAAGAGGAAGAAGAAGAAGACTAGAAGAAGAAGAAGAAGAAGAAGAAGAAGAAGAAGAAAGAAAGAAGAAGAATAAGAATAAGAAAAAGGAGTAGAAGATGGAGAAAAAGAAAGAAGAGAAAAAGGAAGAATAAGAATATATTTTCTTCTTCTTCTTCTCTCCTTTTCTCATCTTTCTTCTTCTCTTCTATCTTTTTATCCTTTTCCTTCTCATTCTTCTTCTTTTATTCTTTCTTTTTCTTCTCTTTCTTCTTCTATTCTTTCTTTTTCTCCTCTTCCTTGTTTTTCTTCTTCTTATTCCTTATTTGTGTCATTTTAGAGCTAACTTAGGTAATTATTCCATTTTTGAGCTAACTAAGCTTATTATGTTAATTTGGAGGAAAATAAGGTAAGTATAGGTCATTTTTGTGCTAACCTAGGTAATTATGCCATTTTTGAGCTAACTTAGGTAAGTATAGGTCATTTTAGAGCCAACTTAGGTAATTATGTCATTTTGGAGGAAAATAAGCTAAGTATATGACATTTATGAGCTAACCAAGGTTATTATGCCATTTTTGAAATGAATAAGCTAATTATGTCATAAATGAACTAAATAAGCTAATTATCTCATTTTGGAGGATAATTAGCTAAGTATGTCTTTTTCGGGGAAAATAAGCTAAGTATGTGGCATAATAGGGCTAACAAGCATGTACGAAGCTAAGTATGCATTTGTTAAGCAAAAATGGGAGTAAGAAAGTTAGAAGAAGAAGAAGAAGAAGACTAGAAGAAGAAGAAGAAGAAGAAGAAGAAGAAGAAGAAAGAGAAGAAGAAGAAGAATAAGAATAAGAAGGAATATAAGATGGAGAAAAAGAAAGAAGAGAAAAAGGAAGAATAAGAATATATTTTCTTCTTCTTCTGTCTTTTTCTCATCTTTCTTCTCTTCTATCTTTTTATCCTTTTCCTTCTCATTCTTCTTCTTTTATTCTTTCTTTTTCTTCTCTTTCTTCTTCTATTCCTTCTTTTTCTCCTCTTCTTGTTTTTCTTCTTCTTATTCCTTATTTGTGTCATTTTAGAGCTAACTTAGGCAATTATGCCATTTTAGAGCTAACTAAGCTTATTATGTCATTTTGGAGGAAAATAAGGTAAGTATAGGTCATTATTGAGCTAACTTAGGTAATTATGCCATTTTTGAGCTAACTAAGCTTATTATGTCAATTTGGAGGAAAATAAGGTAAGTACAGGTCATTTTTGTGCTAACTTAGGTAATTATGTCATTTTTGAGCTAACTTAGGTAAGTATAGGTCATTATTGAGCTAACTTGGCTTATTATGTCATTTTGGAGGAAAATAAGGTAAGTATATGACATTTATGGGCTAACCAAGGTTATTATTATGCCATTTTTGACCTAACTAAGCTAATTATGTCATAAATGAACTAAATAAGCTAATTATGTCATTTTGGAGGATAATTAGCTAAGTATGACTTTTTTGGGGAAAATAAGCTAAATATGTGGCATATTAGGGCTAACTAGCATGTACGAAGCTAAGTATGCATTTGTTAAGCAAAACATTAGAGAAAACTTACCGTCGTCGTCATCACGGAGGTCAAGCACCGGGGTTGCTCTGGCAGTCGCGATCACCTGGAGAAGGTTGCCCTGGAGAAGGGGTGTGCGATGCGGCTCGGGAGTTATGCTGCACCAAAGATCATTTGCAATGTATCGTTAGCATGATGACACTCAAATGTTAAGACTAGTAACTAATGACCATTCAAATGAAACTCACCGTTCCCGTCTGAGCAATGACTGGCATCGGCGGAGGGGTCTGACCGGTCTTCTCACACATAGACTGCACATTTGGTTTTGACGAGTCAGTCGTATTAGTTAGTAATGAAACGAACATTACGTGCATGATTTCGCTAATATGCAGAAGAAACTTACCACGAGGAGCTCGTACATGTCCCGGTGAGCCAGCTCATTCCGATTCCTCTCCTCCTCCAACAACCTAGCCGTCTTCTCCTCCGCCAGCAGTTCCTTCTCCGCCACCACCCGGTCCCTCTCCTCCAGAAGCGCCTGGGTTGTCGCTCTCTCTTTCTGAAGAGTAGCCTGCAACACCACTCCTCGTTAGCATTGTAATCATCGATGGCCACACACACAATGTAATGGAGGAAAGATATCTGAGTCCGTATAACTAACCTCGATGGCGAGATCGACTTGCCGTGGATGAGTCCTTATCTCAGGACATGAGCTCGTTTGGCGCGCCTTGATCTCCGGGAGAGTGAGAGGACAACGTATCAGTCCATCTCCAATGGCTAATGAGCCATGGGGCCTCCCGCCACCAGATATCATCACCAGCTCTGGATCAATAGGATTCTGGCTCGAGTTAAAGTCCTCCCCTTTCCTCGCCTTCCCCTCCTGGTTGTACCTCACGAGCTTGTGGTGGGAGGAGATGTTGGTGAAATTCTCTGGATGATCGAGGTCAGACTCAGAGAATGCCTTGGCCTTCTTGTACGAGGCAGTATGGGCCATGGCATAGAGGTCGTACACCTCAAGCACCTCCGTGTTATTGTGTCGCGCCTAAAAGAGAGGAACAAAGTATTAGTAAAGGGCTCAAGCTAGCATGAAGAATGAATTGCATGAATCATGAAGCAATCCACATACCCAATTCCGCCCGAACTGATATAAGTTGGCGCTGCCTTGATGGTGTGGCACACCAACCATTTGGGCACGCCGGTCCTTGGCATTGTCGTGGACGGCTCGCCAGCGGTCTGTGCACCACTCATCCACCAATGCCTCCCAACTATCCATCTTATCCGCACACCATCTTAGGGGCAACTAAGTTAGTAAAGATAAATTTGAGCGCTACGGCTACGAATCAAATCAAGGAAACTAAGTACAATGCCTTAAGAATAGGTAATTACCTTCATGTACTGATCCTTCTTCAGAAACTTAGCCCGGCACGACGGCTTGTCCTTCTTAATACCACGCTTGGCGTAGTAGTCTCGAACAGCCAGCGGCCGAGCCTCGTGCCGTAAGTTTTGTAGTAGGCGCTTGCACTCGGTATCGATAACCTTTGCCGCGTCCTCCTCGTATCCCTCCTCACACCTATAGAAGGTCTGCAATCAAACAAGACAACACTGATTAGTATAATAACTAGCTATTGTTAATTTTAATTGTATAAAGGAGAAATTACCCAAAAGCTTCTGATCACCATCTCGGCCCTCGTGTGGCACAAGACACCGTCGATCATCTCCTCCGGCGGGGCCGGGGCAGCCAAGTAGTGCTCCCAGCTCAATCCTAGCTCTGGAAGCTGACCCTCACCGGGCAACGTGACAAACCCCGGGAAATTTTGCCGGCAAAGCACACCAAGGACGGTGTTGGGCCTGCGGACGTCACTGGCGTGTACCCAACCCCTGCAGTATGACAAGGCCAACGCATTAGATATTTGAACAAACGTGAAGGCAAAATGTACAAAAATAGTAAATGCACTTACTTCTCCCCATCAGGCCTAATCACCGGCCTCTGCTCGCGGGTCGCCGGCAGGGGCGAGAGCCGTGTACCACCACGCTGGTACACGGTGGCGCCCTCAACCACCTCGCCCTCACTATCAGTACACTCATCCCCGCCACCATCAGCATGGCCACTCGGCCCCTTAGGCGGATCCGGCCAGGTACCCCATCCGGACGTCTCCTGGGACGTAGCCTGGTCCAAAGTCTCGTGGGCCGAAGCCTCTGGGACCAGAGTCTCGTGGGCCGAAGGCCCGTCGACCCGAGGCTCGTGGTCCGGAGTCCCCGTAGCCTCCACCTCAGACGTGTCCACCCTAGCAGTCATGTGCTCGGGTGAATCAGCTGGGGGTGACGGTGAGGAAGGCGTAGGAGCCTGCCTACCTCTCCCGCGGCCACGTCCTCCACCTCTCTTCTTCCCTCCCCGACCTTCTCTCCCGGTCGGCAACGACGCCGACGAAGAAGCGCCCGCCGGTGTCCCCAAACTGTCTAACAACGCTCTCCGGAGAGGTACAGGTGGAATGGTAGTAGCCCTCGTGCGGGCCGCCGCCGAAGAAGTACCCGTGGAGCGCTCTGGACCCGCGCCCACCATCTTTCAACACCTGCCATGACAAAGAGTAAACGCAATTAAATGAAAAAAAGAATGGACTGGCAGAACCAACATAAGCACTCGCACATGAAAAGCACCGGCAGAACCAACATAAGCACTCGCACAACAATCTAATAAAAACATCATGAACATCATCACGCAGTTCAACAACATCTAACCTATAAAGAAAATAAGCAAGAAAGAAACTATATTTTTAATGAAAATCCAAACATACATCCACCCATACATCTATATAGCATTCATACATGCTAGCCTTCTCCATTAACCACTGTGTGTGTGTGTGTGTGCTGTTATGCCATATGAACAAGCTAGTTGTATCTAGCAAATATATTTACATGTGTCCAACAACTAACATGGAGCCTAGCCTAGCAAATGCATTTTTGTAAATTAACTACCCAATTTCAGGTCAAGGTATATGATTTTTTTCAGAATTGCTAATATTTTTTATAAACTTATCAATGCTGCTATGTGCAAATTTATTTCTGCTACAAATCATTTTAGTATATTAGTGTGACATTTTTGGTAAATCACATCAATGTTGTTGCTGCATGCCCAAAGTGTTTCCAGAAAAAAATCATCTAGTACATCCATAGCAAAATCATCTAGTACAACTACTTGCACAATCATCTAGTACTACTACTTGCACAATCTGTCCAAATCAATTTCTATTCATCTAGTACATCTATAGCAAACTCATCATCCATAGCAAATTTGAAAAAAATCAATGAGGGGAGGGGGGATGGGGTCCTCACCTTGTTGGACGAGGGGAGGGGGAACGGGGTCCGCCGGAGTGGAGCACTGGAGTGCCGGAGCGCCGCCGGACTGGGGCACCGGTGGCGGCAACGCTGCGGACGGTGGGGCGGCGGGGCGGTGGATTTGCACCAGGGCGCGGTGGGGCGGCGAGGCGGTAGCAGCGACGGGCGCGGTGGGGCGGTGGGTCGGCGGCGGGGCGGTGGGTCGTCGGTGGCGACGGGCGCGGCGGCGAGAGAGAGAGATAGAGAGAGTGGAGTGGAGGGGCGCGGCGAGAGAGACAGAGAGGGGGGCGGCGAGCGAGAGAGAGAGAGGGGCGCGCGCGGCGGCCGTTACAAAGTTAGTGAATTTTTTCTTTGCCGTCTGCTTTTTGATGATCTTTGCCGTCTGCTGCTCTTTGCCGTCCGCTAGCGGACGGCATCTAGGCCGTCCGTTTGACCTAACCAACGCCGTACTCCAGTGGGGCCCAGATGGGCTCTTTGCCATCTGCTATTTTGCTATTTGCCATCCGCCTGCCTTTGCCGTCCGCTTTTTAGGCTCTTTGCCGTCCGCTAGCCAACGGCAAAGAACGGACTGACGGCAAAAACCATCTTTGCCATGAGGCCTTTCTTTGCCGTCTGCTTTATGGAAGCCGACGGCAAAGACCATCTGTGCCGTCCGCTAGCAGATGGCAAAGAGAGGACTGACGGCAAATTCTCTGATTCCTGTAGTGCAGCGCGGTTTTGACGCCTGCTACTTGTAGCTTGCGTTGGTATTTCCCCGAAGAGGAAGGGATGATGCAACACAGTAGAGATAAGTATTTCCCTCAGTTATGAAACCAAGGTTATCGAACCAGTAGGAGAATCACGCAACACCTCGTTAGCAGCACCAGCACACAAACAACAAATCCTTGCACCCAACGCAAACGAGAGGTTGTCAATCTCTCGGCGGTCAATTGCAATATTAAATTGTATGTGATAGATAGATAGATTGAAACAAAAATGCAAAATAAAATAAATAAAAGAAAATGGCAGCAATATTTTTAGGGTTTTAGTAATATGATTTAGATAGACCCGGGGGCCATAGGTTTCACTAGAGGCTTCTCTCAAGAAAATAGAATATGGTGGGTAGACAAATTACTTTTGGGCAATTTATAGAAAAGCAAATAATCATGACGATATCCAAGGCAATGATCATGTATATAGGCATCACGTGTGACACAAGTAGACCGACTCCTGCCTGCATCTACTACTATTACTCCACACATCGACCGTTATCCAGCATGCATCTAGTGTATTAAGTCCATAAAGAACGGAGTAACACCTTAAGAACGATGACATGATGTAGACAAGATAAACTCACGTATGAATAAACCCCATCTTTTTACCCTTAATAGCAACGATACATACGTGTCATGTCCCTTTCTGTCACTGGGATTGAGCACCGCAAGATCGAACCCATTACAAAGCACCTCTTCCCATGGCAAGATAAATCAATCTATTTGCCCAAACCAAATCAATAGATCGGAGAAGAAATACGAGGCTATAATAATCATGCATAAAAGAGATCAGAAAAGACTCAAATATTTTCATGGATAATCTAATCATAAACTCACAATTCATCGGATCCCAACAAACACACCGCAAAAAGTGATTACATCGGATAGAACTCCAAGAACATCGAGGAGAACATTGTATTGAAGATCAAAAAGAGAGAAGAAGCCATCTAGCTACTGCCTATGGACCCGAAGGTCTGTGGTAAACTACTCATGCATCATCGGAAGGGTAGCAAGGTTGATGTAGAACCCCTCCGTGATCGATTCCCCCTCCGGCGGATCGGAGAAGGCCTCCAGATGGGATCTCTCTGGAATAGAAACTTGCGGCGACGGAAAAAGTATTTCGTGGACTCGCCTGAGGGTTTCTGATTTTTCCTGAATTTGTAGTGGTGGAATTAGGTCAAACGGAGCAAAAGGGGGCCCACGAGGCACCAGGGCGCGCCTGCCCCCCCCCCAGGTGTGCCGTGGTGGCTCGTGGCCACCTCCTGGGTCTTCTGGCCCTCTCCTGAAGCTTCTAGTGTTTATCTTATCCAAAAAAATCTCCAAAAAGTTTCGTGGCATTTGGACTTCGTTTGGTATTGATTTTCTGTAAAACAAAAACAGGTTAGAAAACAACAACTGGCACTGGGCACTAAAATAATAGGTTAGTCTCCAAAAATGATATATAATTGCTGTAAATGATTATAAAAACATCCAAGATTGATAATATAACAACATGGAACAATCAAAAATTATAGATACGTTGGAGACGTATCAACGCCCTGCCGCCGCGACCTCCCGAACGGCCTACTCCTGTCGCTGGCGCTGCCGCTCGAGGAGCACTCGCACATCAGGGGGCGCGTTTCGGATGATCTGGCAGCTGGCCTCATCTCGGACCGGCGAGGACGTGCCACGGGACGGCTCACGTGCCCGCGCTTTGCGCCAGGACTCCCCATGCTCGTCGCGCAGAGGAGGCGGCGGGGGAGCGCCGTGCGCCAGGTCCCCAGCGCGAGACGGCGGAGGGCGGAGCGAGTGGGAAGGCGCCGGAGCGTCCCCGGCAGGGTTGATGAGCTCGGTGATGCGGCCAAGCCAGGCGTCGTAGCCTGCGTCAGCTGGACGGTAGCGGAGCAGCTCGCGCGCCATGAGCAGCGCGGCCTGCGGGTTCGGCGGCCCATGGTGGGTGTGGGAGGAGGCCGTGGCGGTGTGGCCATTCGCTTGCACGGAGGGGTGTAGGGAGGAGTCCTGCTGCTCGTGGGTAGCGGGGTCGGAGGCGGCAGCAGCTTCGGCGTCGGGGCGGCGGAGATTGCCGCGGGCCACCGGCTCCATCTGAGCCACGCGGCCAGCCCTGCGCTCGGCGCGCTCGCGGCGTGCGTTGGCCATGAGGCTGATGGAACGAAGGGCGGAGCGGGAGAACAGTAGCGCACCCCTACCTGGTGCGCCAAATGTCAAAAGTGGGGCTCCGGGGACCCAAAGGTTCGAACACTGGGGTGAGCTCGTTCTACCTCTCATCTCCTACCACGGCTGAGCTACGGCGAGGCTACGGCGAGAGCGCGCTAGCGAGGGGTGGACTGTGGACTCAGCGGTTTACCCAGGTTCGGGCCACCTTGCGGTGTAAAACCCTACTCCTGCTTGGCTGGGATTGCAATGGGCAAGTGTGTGTTTTCGCGTACAAGGTAGGAAGCGGTTGAATCGATCCTGGGGGTCCTTTCCTACAATGGCAGCACTGTCCCTTTATACCCGCCTTGGTCCTCTTCCCCCTCGAAAACTTAGGCGGGAAGGGTTGCCACACCTAGCGGTTTTGAAAGGGGACAGGCGCTCAGGCTATCCTGACTAAAGGTGGTCTTCGCCTGCATAAGCATGATCCATGACGCGCTGGTGGGCTCGGTGATGACCTCCACCCTGCGCGCCCACTGTCTTGGTCTTCTTTCGCCGACCGGGCAACCTTTGGGGTTGCTTTTGGTGGTAGACTGCTGGCCTTGCTCCCTTAACACCAAAGAGGAAACAATCCTCATCCACGCCTGCTAGCGCGGCCACTGTCGCCGCTCGTCGCCGCGCGCGTCACCCACTTGATGGGCACGAGACCGCTCGGCCGAGCCGAACAACCTTCGTCTTGGGCACCTTCAGGAGGATGCCTCAGGAGGCCGGCACGGGAGGCTGCCTCGCGAGGGTGCCTCGCGAGGCCGCTGGTGAAGATGCTGAGCCTCGTTCCCCGCTCCCTGAGGAGGGGGCCTCAGGAGGCCAGTGCCTCACGAGGAGTCCTAGTGAGATGGTCGATGATGACGGCGCGCTGGGCCCACGCCAGGCGTTGCGCCCTGGGCCAAAGGCAGACGGGCCTGGATACCCTGGGTTCCATTTGCCTGACAGAGAGCACCTCTCCACCTCTATTTATAGGAAATCCCAAGGGGTAGGGGTGCCACTTAAAATACCAAAATGCCCCCAAAATATGTCCTTCACAAGGGCATAAATGAGAAGGCAAGTGAGGCAAGTGGGGCTCCATGGAGGAGCCCCTCTTGGCCGGCCACCCGCATGTGGACCCCCCAAAGGGGGTTCCTTAGTCCCCAAGTTATTCTAGAAGCCTTTTGGGAAAAGCCCCAAAAGGTGGCTTTCCATAAAGTAGCCCAAAATGTACTTTCACAATTCACAGAAACATTTTTCCGCGACCGTTAAATCCAAAAATATTTCTGTGGGTCTTAGAAAAATTCTAGTAACCACTAAAATGATTTTGGACGCGTTCCAAAACAATTCCGGATTAGTGATTTTCATTTGCGAAAAGCAACCAAACCGGTTCCGGCAGCTCCGGAACATTTCTGGTTTTTATCCCGGAAAAATCCCAGAAGTTTCCAAAACAATTCTGGCACCCTCCAAGAATTTCCAGGCATGTGCCGAAACCAATTTGACTTAATGGTATACTCCGAAACAACTTTTCGGTTTTACCGATACTATTCCGGTGTTCTCTCTCCGGAACTTTTCCGTTGTCTCTGAAACTTTTCCGGTGACTTTCTCTCAGACTCCCGTCTAGAATTCAGCAGATAGATGACCCTTAAGCATGTGACCCTATAGGTTCGGTGAAGTATAGACATGACCGGAACTCTTTCCGATCAATGATCAACATCGGAGCCGTGGACACCCATATTGACCCCTATACCCACACGAATAAATATTCGAGTGAACCTCCTGTTGCCGTGTGCTATTCCTGTTGCTTCGCGATATGTTACAAATACCCGAGGTGAGATTTATTCGCATCCCCGTGGATCAACACTTGTCCACTATGCCAGTTACCTCGTTACCGGTTTTGTTCTCTTTTCTCGTTCTCGCGTTCCGGCATCCCTGTGATCAAATCACATTGTGTTTGGCCAGACGATGGTGGATACTGTAAGACCGAGAGGGCCCAGAGATATCTCTCCATCATCGGAGGAGCAAATCCCAATCTTGAGCTATGAAGTTACTTGACATACTTTCCCATGAACCTGTAAGCCGCTGTAATAGCCACCCAATTACGGATGACGATTAACAAACCCCAAAGTTCATGAATGAAGCATGAAGAAACTTGATACTCTCATGGTCTAAGGAATTATGCAAAAGTAAACTTTCTCTGTGTTATTAAGCATTAACTTGTGACGAATGTATCTCATAGCATAACATCAATCGGGTCGATTCAACCACAAGTGTTCTACTAACATTGTGTCCCCAAAGTTGCCGGCATAGTCATGCCCATGATCAGGAAAACAGAACCATCATGCAACACTTGAGCTAGTCTTAGAGGCCAGACTAGGAATACATTTTACCGTTTATTATTGTACACGTGCATATGAGTCTTCCTCCGAGCCTCGTGTTATTGCAGACTCGAGAACCATAGCAGTTATAGCACGGAATACAAACTTAATTACGAACATGGGGATAAATAATAACATTTATTATTGTCTCTAGGGCATATCTCCTACACATGACAACTTTGCACATCTGTTTATTCTGGCACATGTATTAAGTTTTCATGGCTTGTCCGTTTTTTGATATCTTTGCTACGCTAGATCATTGAACATCCTAGTACACTGCCAGAGGCATTCATATAGAGTCATACTTTGTTCTAGTATCGAGTTATAATTTTTTGAGTTGTAAGTAAATAGAAGTATGATGATCATCATTATTCATTATTAGAGCATTGTCCCAGTGAGGAAAGGATGATGGAGACTATGATTCCCCCACAAGTCGGGATGAGACTTCGGACAAAATAAAAAAGAAAAAAAGTGAGGCCAAAAAGAGCCCAAGAAAAAAAAAGAGAAAACAAAAATAAATGAAATGAGAGAAAAAGAGAGAAGGGGCAATGTTACTATCCTTTACGACACTTGTGCTTCAGAGTAGCACCATGTTTTTCTTATAGAGAGTCTCCTATGTTGTCACTTTCATATACTAGTGGGAATTTTTCATTATAGAACTTGGCTTGTATATTCCGATGATGGGCTTCCTCAATTGCCTGAGGTCTTCTAGGGCAAGCAAATTGGATGCACACCCAGTTAGTTTTCAGTTTGAGCTTTCATACACTTATAGCTCTTAGTGCATCCGTTGCATGGCAATCCCTACTCCTCGCATTGACATCAATTGATGGGCATCTCCATAGCTCGTTGATTAGCCGCGACGATGTGAGACTTTCTTCCTTTTTTGTCTTCTCCATAGTAATCTCTATCACCGCATTCTATTCCACCCATAGTGCTATGTCCATGGCTTGCGCTCATGTATTGCGTGGGGGTTGAAAAAGCTGAAGCGCGTTAAAAAGTATGAACCAATTGCTTGGCTGACACCCGGGTTGTGCATGATATATATTTTGTGTTAAGAAGATGGAGCTTGACAAGGCTATATGATTTTGTAGGGATAGCGTTCTTTAGCATTTTTATTCTGAAAGACATGATTGTTTGTTGGGATGTCTGAGTATTGATGTCTTTATATCAAATTATAGACTATTGCTTTGAATCACTCGTGTCTTAATATTCATGCCATGATTAAATTTTATGATCAAGATTATGTTAGGTGGCATTCCACATCAAAAATTATATTTTTTATCATTTACCTACTCGAGGACGAGCAGGAATTAAGCTTGGGGATCCTGATAGGTCTTCGTCGTATCTATAATTTTTGATTGTTTCATGCCAATATCCTATAATTTCCACATACTTTTGGCAACATTTTATATTGTTTTTTGGGACTAACATATTGATCCAGTGCCCAGTGCCAGTTCCTGTTTGTTGCATGTTTTTGGTTTCGCAGAATATCCATATCAAACGAAGTCCAAATGCAATAAAATTTCACGGAGAATTATTTTGGAATATATGTGATTTTTGGGAGGTGGAATCAACGCAAGGCGGTGCTCGTGGGGCCCATGAGGCACCAGGGTGCGCCAGGGGGGTTCGGCGCACCGTGGTGCCTCGTGAGGCCCTCGTAGGTCGGTTGATGCCCTTCTTCGGCCGCAAGGAAGCTAATATCCGGAAAAAAGCCGTGTTAAAATTTTAGGACAATCGGAGTTACGGATCTTCAGGAATTTAAGAAACGGTGAAAGGCCTGAAACCAGGAACGCGAAACAAAAGAGAACAGAGAGAGAGAGATCCAATCTAGGAGTGGCTCCAGCCCCTCCGCCGCCATGGCAGCCATGGACCAGAGGGGAAACTCTCCTCCCATCTAGGGGGGAGGCCAAGGAAGAATAAGAAGGAGGGGGGCTCTCTCCCCCTCTCTATCGGTGGCGCCGGAGCGCCGCCGGGGGAACCATCGTGACGGCGATCTACACCAACAACTTTGCCGCCGTCAACACCAACTCTCTCCCCCTCTTTGCAGCGGTGTAACACCTCTTCTCCTCGCTGTAATCTCTACTTAAACATGGTGCTTAATGCTACATATTATTATCCAATGATTTGTGGCCATCCTATGATGTTTGAGTAGATTCGTTTTGTCCTATGGGTTGATTGATGATCGTGATTGGTTTGAGTTGTACGTTTTTTGGGTGCTGTTCTATGGTTCCCTCCGTGTCGCACAAGTGCGAGGGATTCCCGCTGTAGGGTTTGCAATACGTTCATAATCCTCTTATAGTGGGCGGCTGGAGTGATAGAAGCTTACACCCGAGTAAGGGGGTTGTTGCGTATGGGAGTAAAGAGGACTTGATACTTAATACTATGGTTGGGTTTTACCTTAATGATCTTTGGTAGTTGCGGATGCTTGCTAGAGTTCCAATCATAAGTGCATATGATCCAAGTACGGAAACTATGTTAGCTCATGCCTCTCCCTCATATAAAATTGCAACAATGATTACCGGTCTAGTTATCGATTGCCTATGGACAAATCATTCTCTTGTGTTACAAAAACTTTCTACTAAACAACTAACTTTTATTATCTTGCAATTTACTCATAGTTTTATTATCTCGCAAAGTACTTCTAGTTTTATTCTTGCAAACACATCCTATCACCTACAAAATAGTTTCATACTTGTTCTAGGTAAAGCGAACATTAAGTGCGCGTAGAGTTGTACCGGTGGTCGATAGAACTAGAAGGGAATATTAATTCTAGCTTTAGCTCCTCATGGGGTTCGACACTCTTATTTATCAAAAAAGCTACAATTGATCCCCTATACTTGTGGGTTATCAACTGCGTACTAGGTGCTCTGTGCGAGGTGGCAGTACTGGTGTAACAAATGTTGGGCTTTGTGAATGCTCTGGTAAAAACAAAAACAAAACTAAGATGTATAGTTCCACAAGACATGAGTAAACGAAGTGACAACAACAAACATAGGTTATCAGCAAATGGATGAGGAACTTATAAAGTGGTGGGGCAGAACTTATCAGGTGTCACAGGTTTGGCATGGGTGAAAAATGAAAGAGGTATTTATACGGGGTTGCAATGGTCAGGGAGCAGTAAAAAACAAGATAATCACCTCCTTGAACATCAGATTTCCCTTTTCCCGCTGGATTGTCATGTTCAAACTGTTCCCACCACATGAGTACTTCATCATCGTCAAGCTCAACATCATATACTCGAACACGACGATCTTTCGGGATTACAAAAAAAAGGTGAGTTGAGGACATGAACAAGAGTGATAAGCAAAGAGTTATAAGCTGTAAGAAAGTGGTAGAAAATGAGTCAAGAACTTTATGGGAAGTAGTGTCGAGAAAGATATATGGGTGAAGTTATCAGGACCATATTACAAAAATTACCAGGCAATGAATAGGTGAATTACCAGGACAATGGTATAGACTTATAAGGACATATCAAATATGATAAAATGGGGGGATAATGAGAAGCAAGAGTGATAAGCTGTAAGAAAGTAGTAGAAAATGAGTCAAGAACTTTATGGGAAGTAGTGTCAAGAAAGATATATGGGAGAAGTTATCAGGCCCATATTACAAAAGTTACCAGGTAATGAAAAGTTGAGTTACCAGGATAATGGTAGGGACTTTTCAGGACAAATTAAATATGTTATAATGGGGGGATAATGAGAAATTACAAGGCAAAAATGACACAACTACTAGTACTAGTGCAACCCTGTTAGGTACTCATGACAAATAAGAAAAAGAACTTAGCAGCCAACAAGATGATAAAAAATGTACGTATCAGGCGCTTAGTATAATAAGTCATTGAGAAAAGTGGTCAGTTACCAGGCGCGTATAGTTTATGCGATATCATCAGATAAAAAATAGTGACAAAGTTACCAGGGGATAGAGGATTGTGTTATCACCAATAGATAAGGCAGGTTACCAGGAGTGTTGTATGTTATCATCTCAGCTAGCGTCGTATAGAGCACATAGAACACAACAAATAGATTCCTGGTACGGAAAGCACGAATGTTCTTTTCACACCACAACAGCATAAAAGTCGTTTTACATTCATCCATATACACAAAAGCGTAAAAAGCCAAACGTAAATAACGAAAGCACAACCAACAGATAATAAAAGGTCTTCATTGACATAATTCCATCCATCACTCTCGCTGCAAAAGCAAAGACGCAAGGTCTACACTTACCAGAGTTGGGAGGCGCAGCCCAAGCAACCGGTTTGGCGTTGATAGGTTTCTTGCGATTGAGGTCATCAGCACTGGGAGACGCAAGTGCTAGAACCGCGCCTGAACCAGATGCTGGTGCTGGAGGTGGTACTTGAACCGATGCCGTCGGTGCTGATGCTTCTTGTGATGGAGCTGGTACTTGAACCGGTGCCGTCGGCGCTGATGCTTCTGGTGCTGGTTGTGAACTCTGACCCATAGGAGCCGATGGTGGTGCTTGTGGCGTCGCAGCAAAAATGGCATCAAGCCCAAGAGAGCAGCTTGGTGACGTGAAATCACCAGCCGCTATATACACATCAGCTTCTTCTCCAACTTCATGGGTGCTCGACTCTACGGCGGGATCTTCTTCAGCTTGGTCTTGGACAACTTGATGTTCAGGTTGCGCTTGAACATTGGGACCTTCAGCGGCAACTCGAACATGAAGATCATCAACTGGAGCATCAGCTTTCGCGCTAGGTGCTGTATCGGATACTTCTGCAACTTCAGTAATACCAACATCTACCAAAGGGGAAAATGCATCAGAAATAGAGAAATGGACAGTGTACATGTTAACATCAGAACAAAGGCAAAGTTACCAGGGCTATACAATGTAAGTTATCAACAAAACATTGACAAGTTACCTGGGGATCCTTTCTCTTCACCAGCACTTTTGGTCATGGCAGGATTTTGGACCTCTTGCTCTTGACCTTCAACCATTGTCGTAGCAGTGGGCACAGAGACTTGGGTAGCTCCCACAACATCTTCAATGACACATAAGGATGCAACAGAAAATAATGAACAAAACATCAATATAAATCCACTAATATATACAAAAAAAGTAGTCGGGGCCAAAATAACCTTGAGCTCAATCTTCAACATGTCCCGCAGCGGGAGGTGGAATGACTGAACCAGTATCTTCAGCTTCCATTACAATGGCCGCACCGGCAATATCTTCTACAACAGCAGCAATAGTGGCCGCTTGATGTCTACTACACAACTTATTCTTGTAGACTCGTGTTGGGCCTCCAAGCGCAGAGTTTTATAGGACAGTAGCAATTTTCCCTCAAGTGGATGACCTAAGGTTTATCAATCCGTGGGAGGCGTAGCATGAAGATGGTCTCTCTCAAACAACCCTGCAACCAAATAACAAAGAGTCTCTTGTGTCCCAAACACACCCAATACAATGGTAAATTGTATAGGTGCACTAGTTCGGCGAAGAGATGGTGATACAAGTGTAGTATGGATAGCAGATATAGGGTTTTGTAGTGCGAACAATAAAAAACAGCAAGGTAGCAAGTAACAAAAGTGAGCATAAACGGTATTGCAATGCTTAGAAATAAGGCCTAGGGTTCATACTTTCGCTAGTGCAATCTCTCAACAATGCTAATATAATTGGATCATATAATCATCCCTCAACGTGCGATAAAGAATCACTCCCAAGTTCCTATTAGCGGAGAACATAAGATAGAAATTGTTTGTAGGGTACGAGACCACCTCAAAGTTATCCTTTCCCATCGATCTATTGAGCTATTCCTATAAGTGTCACAAATAGCCCTAGAGTTCGTACTAAAATAACACCATATGATACACATCAACCAACTCTAATGTCACCTAGATACTCCAATGTCACCATAAGTATCAGTGAGTTGATTATACGATATGCATCAAACAACTTCATAATCATAATATTCAATCCACACAAAGAACTCCAAGGAGCTCCCCAAAGTTTCTATCAGAGAAAAGATAATGAAAACGTGCATCAACCCCTATGCATAGATTACCCCAATGTCACCTCGAGAATCCGTGAGTTGAGTGCCAAAACATATATCAAGTGAATCAATATAATACCCCATTGTCACCATGGGTATTCATATGCAAGACATATATCAAGTGTTCTCAATTCTGAAATATTCAATCCGACAATAACGAAACCTCAAAGGGAAAAGATTCGATTCATCACAACAAGGATAGAGAGGGAAGAAACACCATATGATCCAACTATATTAACAAAGCTCGCAATACATCAAGATCGTGCCAAATCAAGAACACGAGAGAGAGAGAGAGAGAGAGATCAAACACATAGCTACTTGTACAAACCCTCAGCCCCGAGGGTGAACTACTCCCTCCTCGTCCTGGAGACCGCCGGGATGATGGAGATGGCCTCCGGTGATGATTCTCCCCTCCGGCAGGGTGCCGGAAAAGGGTTGTAGATGAGATCTCTTTGGTACAGAGGCTTGCGGCGGCGTAAAAATTCATCTAGGTTCACTTTCGGGGGTTTCTGAATATATATGATTTTTTGGCGTTGGAATCACGCAAAGAGGTGCCACAGGGGGCCCACGAGGCACCAGGGCACGCCTGGGGGGGGGGGGGGGGCAGGCGCGCCCAGGTGGCTCATGGGGCCCTTGTGGCTCTTCTGCTGCTCCTCCAAAGCTTCCTGGGTCTGTTTCCTTCCAGAAAAAATCGTCAAAAAGTTTCGCTGCATTTGGACTTCGTTTGATATGGATTTTCTGGAAAACTAAAAACAAGCAGAAAACAACAACTGGCACTGGGCACTAGGTCAATATGTTAGTCCATGAAAATCATATAAAATCCATATAAAAGTGCACGAAAATCATACAAAACTATAATAAACATGGCATGAATACTTCATAAATTATAGATACGTTGGAGACGTATCAGCATCCCCAAGCTTAATTCCTGCTCGTCCTCGAGTAGGTAAATGATAAAAGAAATAATTTATGAAGTGTGAATGCTAGCATAGTGCATAAGTTTGATCAATTATAATTTCAATCACTTTTCCTAGCATCATAACAGCAACTCTTTCTCATAAAACTCATCATGATAAAGTAGCAATCAATTCACATGTTATGGTTCAAACAATGTAATCTCTTGAAACTTAACAACCTATGTTCTTAGTCACCAAACAATTGCAATTCAACTTAATTTCAACAAAGTCTAAGTAAGAGCTCCACATACTTAATTATCATATAATTTTATATGATTGCTAGTACTCAAAGCATATTTTTAGAACAAATGGCATCCATCGAACACAGAGAAAGATAGGGGCTTAATGTTTCGCCTCCCAACTTATTTATCATAGAGATAATTGTCAACAATAATAATTCATGATCAAATATATTTGACTGGCCATATGTGCCTGGATCTTTACCCACCACATGATGCTTGCCAACTATAGAAGAATTAGGGTTGAAATGAGAAGTAATACTATTGACTCTTGCATAAAAGTAAATACATAAAGTAAAAGATAGGCCCTTCGCAGAGGGAAGCAGAGGTTGTCATGCGCTTTTTATTTTTGGATGCACAAGCCCTTAATGCAAAGGAACGCCACGTTATATTGCCCCTTGTGATAGCAACCTTTATTATGCAGTCCGTCGCTTTTATTTCTTTACCATCACAAGTTCATACAACGCTTATTTTCCCTTGCAATAAAAGATCATGCATATTTTAGGAGCAATTTTTATTGCTTTTTGCACCGATGACAACTTACTTGAAGGATCTTATTCAATCCATCGGTAGGTATGGTGGACACTCATGGCAAGAAGCTGGGTTTAATGGTTTTTGGATGCACAAGTAGTGTCTCTACTTAGTACGAATTTTTGGCTAGCAAAAGATCCTAAGCAAGCACCACATGTTGTAGGATCCATAACAATATAACTTCTATGCAAATATACCCAAACATAACTCATTACGTTGTCTTCCTTGTCCAACTTCAACTAATTTGCTCAAGTTTAAAAATAATTAATGGGTATTCACAATCATAAAATATGTCCAATATAATATATTTATATGTGAAAGTTCTCTTCCTTATACTAATCCTTCATGAATTGCTTGTATGACCAATATTGTGATTGTCAAGCTTCAATAGATTTCACTTTCTAACCCAAATGTGAAACTACTACTAGATATGATACAAGCACATGAAGCTCATATTATTTCAACTTCATGATATTCAATTTATTAAACAATTTACTATAGAATATAAGTGAAGAACAAGAGTAAATGACAAACTACTCCAAAAGATATAAGTGAAGACCAAATGAGTAGTTAAGTAAATAGGTAGCTATGTGAGGACTCTCTCTCATTTAAAAATTTCAGATCTTAAGTATTTTATTCAAACAGCAAAGAAAACAAAATAAAATGACATTCCAAGAATAGCTCATATCATGTGAAGAAGCAAAATCTTAGGCTCAACCAAAACTGACCGATAATTGTTGATGAAGAAAGGTGGGATGCCTACCGGGGCATCCCCAAGCTTAGGTGCTTGAGACTTCTTGAAATATTAATTTGGGATGCCTTGGGCATCCCCAAGCTTGAGCTCTTGTGTCTCCTTAATTCCTCTCATATCATGGCTTCTCCTAAATCTTTAAAAACTTCATCCACACAAAACTCAACAAGAGCTCGTGACATAAGTTAGTATAAATCAACTCAAAACCTTAACATTATCTACTGTAGCAAATCACTAAAATTACAATTTAACATTGGATACTAAATGTCTGTGCATATTTAATAGTCCTATCCTCAAATAGAATCATTAAACAAGGAAACATATGCAAACAATGCAACTCTAACAGCAATCTGCCAAAACAGAACAGTCTGTAAAGGGGGATTTAAAATTCATACTTCCCTAACTCCAAAAATTCTGAAAAATTACCACGTGACAGAGAAATCATGCATGCTTACTGTGTAAAAATTTCATATTTTTATCATGTTCTGACTATTCAGGAATATTCTGGACATAACAGAAAACTTTCTGTTTTCAAACAGCAACACATGAACTTGCAAACTGAGCATGGTAAAGGCTATAATTGGCATTTTATTGAACTAAAAGATACAAAACATGATTATTTATAACACCAAGCAAATATCAACAGAAGAAAATGACGCTCCAAGCAAAACACATATTATGTGACGAATAAAAATATAGCTCCAAGTGAGGTTACCGATAATGTTGAAGACGAAAGAGGGGATGCCTTCCGGGGCATCCCCAAGCTTAGTTGCTTGGGTATTAATTGAATATTATCTTGGGGTGCGTTGGGCATCCCCAAGCTTAGGGTCTTGCCACTCCTTAGTCTCCTCATATCGATATCTCACCCAAAACTTGAAAACTTCAATCACACAAAACTTAACGGAACTTGTCAGATAGGTTAGTATGATAAGAATAAATCATCCACTTAGGTACTGTCAAGGCAAGATTCATAATTGTTCTCACATAATTACTACTGTAGTCTATCATTTCCTCAATTTATATTACTCAATATAAGCTATGGAAACACTAAAACAAGCAAACTATGCACCGAAAAAAGAATCTGTCAAAAACAGAACAAGGTGTAGTGGGCCATTGAAAAATCATACTTCTGTGCCTCCAAAAATTCTGAAAAATTAGGACAATGTCAAAAAATTTGTAACCCAATACTGTGTAAAAATTTCAGAATTTTATCGTGCTCCAGTACATAATAGAAATTCTAGCACTGGACGCAAAAGTTTCTGTTTTTGCACAGAATCAAATCAACAAGCATCCACACTTTCCCAAAGGCTTTACTTAGCACATTATTGAAATAAAACATATAAAACATGATTACTACAGTATTTTAATCATGTGGACACACAAAAACAGTAGGTATAAATATTGGGTTGTCTCCCAACAAGCGCTTTTCTTTAATGCCTTTTTAGCTAGGCATGATGATTTCAATGATGCTCGCATAAAAGTAAAGAATTGAAACACAAAGAGAGCATCATGAAGCATATGACTAGCACATCTAAGCCTAACCCACTTCCTATGCATAGGGATTTTGTGAGCAAATAGTTTATGGGAGCAAGAATCAACAAGCATAGGAAGGCAAAACAAGCATAACTTCAAAATTTTCAACACATAGAGAGGAAACTTGATATTATTGCAACACCTACAAGCATATGATCCTCTCTCATAACAATTTTCAGTAGCATCATGAAGAAATTCAACAATATATCCATCACACAAAGAATTGTTTTTATGATCCACAAGCATAGAAAATTTAATACTCTCCACATAAGCAAATTTCTTCTCATCAATAGTAGTGGGAGCAAACTCAACAAAATAACTATCATGAGATACTTGATTAGCTTAATCAATTTGAGCATTAAAATCATGATGACAAGTTTCATATTTATCATTATTCGTTATAGCATACATGTCATCACAATAATGATCATAGATAGGAGGCATGCAATCATCATAATAAATTTTCTCATCAAAACTTGGGGGGCTAAAAATATCATCTTCATCAAACATAGCATCCCCAAGCTTGTGGCTTTGCATATCATTAGCATCATGGATACTCATAGAATTCATACTAACAACATTGCAATCATGCTCATCATTCAAAGATTTTATGCCAAACATTTTATTGAATTCTTCTTCTATCAATTGAGCACAATTTTCCGCTCCATCATTTTCAAGAAAGACATTATAAAGATGAATAATATGAGGCAACCTCAATTCCATATTTTTTTGTAGTTTTCTTTTATAAACCAAACTAGTGATAAAACAAGAAACTAAAAGATTTGATTGCAAGATCTAAAGATATACCTTCAAGCACTCACCTCCCCGGCAACGGCGCCAAAAAAGAGCTTGATGTCTACTACACAACTTATTCTTGTAGACTCGTGTTGGGCCTCCAAGCGCAGAGTTTTGTAGGACAGTAACAATTTTCCCTCAAGTGGATGACCTAAGTTTTATCAATCCGTGGGAGGTGTAGGATGAAGATGGTCTCTCTCAAACAACCGTGCAACCAGATAACAAAGAGTCTCTTGTGTCCCCAACACACCCAATACAATGGTAAATTGTATAGAAGCACTAGTTCGGCAAAGAGATGGTGATACAAGTGTAGTATGTATAGTAGATATAGGTTTTTGTAGTGCGAACAATAAAAAACAGCAAGGTAGCAAGTAACAAAAGTGAGCATAACAGTATTGCAATGCTTAGAAACAAGGCCTCGGGTTCATACTTTCGCTAGTGCAATCTCTCAACAATGCTAATATAATTGGATCATATAATCATCCCTCAACGTGCGATAAAGAATCACTCCCAAGTTCCTATTAGCGGAGAAAATAAGATAGAAATTGTTTATAGGGTACGAGACCACCTCAAAGTTATCCTTTTCGATCGATCTATTGAGCTATTCCTATTAGTGTCACAAACAGCCCTAGAGTTTGTACTAAAATAACAGCATATGATACACATCAACCAACTCTAATGTCACCTAGATACTCCAATGTCACCACAAGTATCCGTGAGTTGATTATAGGATATGCATCAAACAACTTCATAATCATAATATTCAATCCACACAAAGAACTCCAAGGAGCACCCCAAAGTTTCTATCGGAGAAAAGATAATGAAAACGTGCATCAACCCCTATGCATAGATTACCCCAATGTCACCTCGGGAATCCACGAGTTGAGTGCCAAAACATATATCAAGTGAATCAATATAATACCCCATTGTCACCACGGGTATTCATATGCAAGACATACATCCAGTGTTCTCAAATCTGAAATATTCAATCCGACAATAACGAAACCTCAAAGGGAAAAGATTCGATTCATCACAACAAGGATAGAGAGGGAAGAAACACCATATGATCCAACTATATTAACAAAGCTCGCGATACATCAAGATCATGCCAAATCAAGAACATGAGAGAGAGAGATCAAACACATAGCTACTGGTACAAACTCTCAGCCCCGAGGGTGAACTACTCCCTCCTTGTCATGGAGACCACTGGGATGATGAAGATGGCCTTCGGTGATGATTCCCCCCTCCGGCAGGGTGCCGGAAAAGGGCTGTAGATGAGATATCTTTGGTACAGAGGCTTGCGGCGGCGTAAAAACTCATCTAGGTTAACTTTCGGGGGTTTCTGAATATATATGATTTTTCGGCGTTGGAATCACGCAAAGAGGTGCCACAGGGGGCCCACGAGGCACCAGGGCGCGCCTGGGGGGGGGGGGCAGGCGCACCCAGGTGGCTCATGGGGCCCCTGTGGCTCTTCTGCTGCTCCTCCGAAGCTTCCTGGGTATGTTTCCTTCCAGAAATTTTTTTCAAAAAGTTTCGCTGCATTTGGACTTCGTTTGATATGGATTTTCTGGAAAACAAAAAACAAGCAGAAAACAGCAACTGGCATTGGGCACTATGTCAATATGTTAGTCCATGAAAATTATATAAAATCCATATAAAAGTGCACCAAAATCATACAAAACTATAATAAACATGGCATGAATACGTCATAAATTATAGATACATTGGAGACGTATCACCGCTGCAGCAAGTTGTTCTACAGGGTCAGCAGAAGCACCTTGGGAAGTCGCCGCAAGAGCATCGGATGCGCCTGAGCAAGTTGCAGTTGCTTCAGCAGAAGCTGATGAAGCACCCGTCGCATCAGGTTCTGCAACCACAGACGGAGACGTTGCCGTGGGCGATTCATCAAGCTGAATAACCTCTGTTGTCTGTGATGATGTTGCTCTTAGCCATGCAGAAGATCTGGTCTTGGTAAATTTAACATTTTTCACAGTCTTTTTCTGTATTGAATGGCTGAAAAAGGAAAGAAAAGCGAAAAGGGGTAAAAATGAGGAGTTGTGAGATTATACGAAAGTAAAAATGTCACCCTATGTTCACCAACATATACATGTTGCGGAGAAAAAGCAAGTCAGATGTTGGATGTGAAAAAAATACCAGCAATCAGGACCAAGTTACATGCGATGTGGCAACAAGTTATCAGATGCTAGATTTGTTAAACTACCAGCCTATGTTTACTAAGTTACACATGTTCATGAGAATAAGTTACTAGATGTTTAACACAAAGTTATCAGATGTTGCATGTATAAATTACCAGCACATTTTTACTAAGTTATCAGTGCTCAAGAATATAAGTTATCAGATACTAGGAACAAAAATTACCAGCCTTTTGTTTTCACTAACTTAACACGGTGAATAATCAATGTAAATCAGATACTAGGGGAAATGTAAACAATATCAGCATAGTAATACTAAGAAAGAAAAAGTAAGAGACATCAAGAAATTGGAATACCTTGTTCCTGATACACTGGACGAAGCCTTAGCCGTAGCAACTTGTTTGCCAGGTGCCCTGCATAAGAAAAAAGTAAACAAAAGGTTAAATGGAGGAAAATTTTAGGAACAAAAAGGAAAGGGTGAAAAAACTATGAAGGAGCAAGTTATCAAGTATCAAGTACAACAACCTTATAAAAGATCAGAAAAAACAAAACTAAAAAAGGGAAGAATTACAAATAGAAAAGAGAATTCACCTGCGTGGCGCCTCCTTCATCTTGGTGGGGGTGGAATGGTAACACCGGTTCCCTTTTCAGCCACACGGATACCAAGCTCTTGGGCAATGATTTTCATCACAGATAAATGAATGTCAGCTGCTGACGGTACAACTGGTGAAGCTGGTCGTGGCGGCACAACTGGTGAAGCTGGATGGGGCGGCACAACTGGTGAAGGGGGACGGGGCGGTGATGGTAGCCTCAATTTCCTGCGCCTCTGGTAAGCCAAAGTTTTCACAAGCAGAGCACCACATCATTTGACAGAAGATTCGGTGGCCGCCTCAGCTTGCGTGTCTGTCAAATCTCATTGACTAAGCCTTCCATCACCTAATCCGCCTGAAGTAGTATGAGAGGTGGCAGTAAGCATGATCTGATACTCACTACAGTTATCATCACCCCCGCGGACAGGCGTGCCTTCAACATTTGCTGCTCCACTGTCATGCGCTTCAACATTTGCATCACCTGGGTGCAGGGCGTCTTCACCCGCTGGCCTACTACCTGAAGCCACATCCGCGGAACCACTGCCTGAAGCACCAAGAGGATCCTTACTACCACGAAAAACAACTCGATATTCTCTATCATCATCGTCATCGTCGTCGTCAGAGTCAGCGTCAGAATCAACGTCATCACCGTCCTGGTAATCATCGTCGTTATCTGACTCATCAGCAATATTCTTGTGAGGGCTTTCTGTTCGCCTGGTACGCGCTGAACGAGTGGTCCTTGCCGTATTGCGAGCAGCAGAAGAAAGCACCTTCACTCCAGCATCTAGCTGATGGCAGGCATCGGAACAGCCTTCATCATCCAAGGAGGTGAATGCTTGCACAAGATCGCCAATTATGCCGACCATGGCAGACGTGAAACGACTCACTATCTGAGTAGATTTGGCAAGCTTCTGCTCATTAGGAAAAATGCAAAAAAAGGTAGAACACATTAAATGATCAGGACTAAAAATTCAGATGGTAAGACAAAATAGTTACAGAGAACACACAAATGACAGGATGTAAGTGACATAAGTTACCATTTGAATGCAACAAAAGTTATCAAGAGTTCACAGCATAAGTTACCATTGTAAAAAAGAATGCTTGATGGCAATACATTTATTACAAAAAACACATATAATTACCAGGGTATTACAACAAGAATTACCACATGGATGCAACAAATTTATCAGGGTTTATCAACATAAGTTACCATGGAAATAAAAAAATGTCTGATGGCAAGAAATTGATTACAAAAAAATACACATAAAAATACCAGGGGGTAAAATCACAAGTTACTATATGAACTACAAAATAATTTACGTGCGCACCTCATCACTGCAGCTTGGGGCAGCATGAACACGCATGAATTTTCCAAGCCCTTGCAGACCACCAAAAAGGCAGAAATCCATGCCAAACTGGGGTTTCAATTGGTAAAAATGAAATCATAAAACAAATGAGTAACAACCAAAAAATGAAAAACAAATACAGTTGCATACAATGCATGTACGGAAAAAGAATTTTTTTTGACAATTTACCGGTAGTTTCCCAAAAGAAATTTTGTCCGCTTGGACATCCTTATTAAGAACACGAGTTATCAGCTCCTTCGTCCAGACATTAATAGGAAAAGGGCCATCAGGCAATATGATGCCAAGACCAGAAAGATCAACCGCGTCAACGTACAGGAGCTGATAAGAAAGATACCAGCATCAGGATACACCCAACAACAACAAAGAAATGTGAAAAATGAAATGACAAAAAGAAAGTAAAGGAAAGCGGCAGAACTAACGTTTTAGAAAAGAAGACAACCCTTGGTAGGCTTGCCTTTTGAAAGCGCCTTGTGAAGTTCATCAGCGATGAACTTGGACCAGTTGAGATTTTTAACATCATCAATGTTTTGCTGCAAAATAAAACAAGGGTGAAGTTCAGCAAGTTACACACTAAAAAAGTTACCACGGGGACATACATGGAAGTTACTAGGCACAGGAAGAAAGAATTACCATCACTAAAAACAAAAAAAAATGATCAAGAAAACTTACCAACACAGCATACCACCTGGGGCTGACCTTGTTGGAGGTGGCCGGGGCGATGACAGTATTACCCGCAAGCATAAGCCACATCCGCTTGAAATTGGTGTCAAAGTTGTCAGAAAGCATGATGAGATCGAGAAGTTCTGTCATTTTAGGGGTATATCCTAGTTCACCAAACATCTGAAGCCCTAACTCGATATCAGCTTTGGAAGGAATGTTGTAAGGAACATCCCGCCCTCCACGCGGCACGCCCATCACACGATGGACAGATTCTTCATTAACAGGAAGCCTGCCCCGCCCTGGAATGACCACCTCACGGGACTCAGTGTCGTACAACCCGGCAAGCCATACACTGAGACCGTTGAAGAGATGGTCGCACTTGATGTTTCGAAGGCTTGTGAAGTCCATCTCATCAATGGCATCCTGGCTGCCTTGAGGCATATCTTTGCAGGCAAGCAAAAGAGAACTAGGGGAAGCCCTGTTCCGCGGAGGCGGAGGAGGGCGCTTCTGCTTTTTCGAAGGAGCTTCATCAATCCCATCACCATCTCCTTTGCGCTTCCTCGGCATTGTACCCCTGGCACATCCAAAATAAAGAAGGCCAATGAAACCCATTAGGTGACATTAAAAAACTGCTACCCCCTAGTAATATCAACAACTATGATACTGGTATTTGCAAGCACCAAGGTCCCCTTGACAATCAAGCAATATACCCATGATAATAAAAGCACTGTGGCCCCTGATAAGAAATAAAAAGTACCATGCCCCTGATAAATTCAAGCACTATGCACATGATTAAAAATAAAGCACAATGCACTGGAAAAGACAACATCATACACCTGATAATTTATAGCACTATGAGCCTGGTAAATCAAGCATTATGCACCTGGTAATTCTGGCACCATGCTACTGGTAAGCACAAAACAACATACCATTGATAATCTATAGCAATATAACCCTGATAATTATAGAATTGTGCCCATGGTAATTCAAACACAATGGTGCTGGTAAGTACAAAAAATACACCTGATAACTCATAGCAATATCAGCCTGGAAAATCAAGCATTATGCACCTGGTAATTCAGGCACCATGCAGCTGGTAAGCACAAACAGCATGCCACTGATAATTATAGCATTGTGCCCATGGTAATTCAAGCACAATGGTGCTGGTAAGTACAAAAAATACCATGCAATTGAAATTTTAAGCACAATAACACCGGTAAATTATAGCGTTAGGCATCTGGTAATTCGAGCACAATGCTACTGGTAAGTACAGTACCATGCATGCTCGTGTTAATTTAGCCACCTACAAATGGAAATTAAAGCGTTGTGAACCTGGTGATACGAGCACTGTAAGCCTAGACAACAACAACAATTTAGCAACCTACAAATGGTAATTCATGCGTTCTGAACCAGGAAAAAACATGGCGTTAATGTTCGAATCCACCTACAAAAATTAAGCCACCTACTACACAACCCAATCCACAAACAGCGGAACGAATCCCGTGCCCAAATCCATCAGAGAACACCTCCGGATTAAACCAACAGCGATCCGCCACAAAAATATAACCACCATCCACCCGCCGGCCAAAATCGCAGAAAATGAACCAAAATCCGATCATCCATCTCGAATCAATGCTTGCACGTAACCTAATCCCGTGAAATACCGGCCGAAAACGGAGGCAACAAGCACGAAATCCGCGGCGGACAGAGAGAGGGGGGGGGGGGGGGGGGGGGGGGGGGGGGGGGGGACGCTATGAACTACAGAGGGAATGGGGGATGGGTTCCTCACCGACGAATCGGCCGCACTCCGCCGAGAATCAGATCTCACCGCTGCCCGGAAATGCCGCGGATGGAGGAGATACACTGAGGAGAGGGAGAGGAGACGGAGAGCAATGGCGAATGCGCGACCGCGGTTGGGGCGAAATGGAAGAAATAATGCGGGCGGAGGAAGGGACGGGGAATGGAGTTCGTGCGCGCACTGGGCGAGAGGGGCGGTTCGGTTCGACCCGGACCCACATGTCGTCGAGGGAAAACATCGTAACGGCTACAGGCACGCGGCCGCGGCGCGCGATTCGCTCGGGAGTTAACTGCGCGTCCAATGCGAGCGGTCGGATTCAAAACGAACGACAACCCCGTTGTTCGGACCTGAAGCGAACGTCCGACTAGTCGAAAGTTAGCTTTTTCGAATAACATTTATTATTGCCTCTAGGACATATCTCCTACACTTAGTAGGTATAGATACTGTCACAAATTAGTAATTAGTACAGGCATAACCGCAAGGGTAGATCCTAGAATAAAAGGAGCGAAATTGAAATCACAGAAGGAAAAAAGGACTTACATCACTCTGTACCACACATGAAATCACATTTGTGAGGCCAGCGAGCTAGGGTGATGGGCCGGCACGACCCGGCCCAGACAGTTCTGCCCCCCTACACACACACGAAATCACATTTGTGATCCAGCGAGCTCGGGTGACATGCCGCCGCGACCAGGCCAGGACAGAAGTACGTTGTGAAAGCCTTTCTTGCCTCGATACATCAAGCATGCCTCCTCGGCCACTAGTAGAAAACAGGGCTTTCGTTCTAGCCGGATCGGAGCAATAGTCCCAGTCGCGTTACGAACCGGGACTAATGTGAGCATTAGTCCCGGTTCGAGCGGCTAGGACGCCGGACGGGGCTCGGCAGGCATCAGTCCCGGTTTGAATGGGACCTTTAGTCCCGGTTGCAGACACCAACCGGGACTAAAGGGGTTGCGGCAGACATGATACCCTTTCATCCCGGTTGGTGTCTCCAACCGGTACTAAAGGTCTGTCTTCAGTCCCGGTTTTAGACCCCAACCGGAACTAAAAATTTGCCTACATATATCCTCGCCCCTGCCCACCCTCTCCTTTGTTTTTTCCTCATAGAAGGTGGGAGGTGTGTGCTAGTTTGTTTTCCCTTCCTATGCACAAGAGATGTTCGATGAAATGCCTGAGAGCATGATGCCACTAGAGTTCACACAAAACAAAACATGATATGAGGTGCCCGAGCCACACTTAAGCTTTCTGCTCTTTATTGCCCGAGCCACACAATCCATTCTTCTCCTCTGTTCTTCCTCCAAGCTCAACCTCGAAGCTCCATTTTCCCCAAGATTTGTCTAGATTTGGCGGTGCACTAACTATCCAAGTGTTCTAAAAGGTTAGCAACTTCATCCTTTCATCTCTCATTGCTAGTTTAACTCATTTCATGCTCTAGAAGTAGAGTGATTTGTGGGTTTTGGTGGAGGAGTGTATGTGGGAGTTTATTTGATTTAGATGCAATTTGAGCTCAAATTAACTTCTTAGTTTGCACATGTGTAGGGTGCCGTCCCGTCCCCGTCCCCGTCCTCACCGCCCTCGATCGCCCGCGCCGATCTCGTCGCCGGCACCACCATGGTGAGCCTCTTGTTCTTATCTTTTTTTTTAAAAAAAAAATTCTTACTTGTAGGATTTAGATAGTTACTTGTATAATTTTCTTACTTGTATTATTGTTTGTTATTATATAGTGACATGGTTTTGATATCCGCCCCCGTCGGCTCTCGTCCGGTCTATAATTCGGATCTGGTATATTATCTTTTATAACTATTTGTTTCATTTAGTGTTTATGACAATTATGCCGACCAACTTGACATAGACATTTTTATCTAGGAGGTATGTGAACCGGAAATTCCAACCGATCCTCTTGTCGAGAGGTTAAATTTAGTTGAAAAAGAAAACAATTATTTGAAAGAAAAATTAAAAAGAATTGAAGAAGAGAAGATGAAATTGGAGTTGCATGTTGCCGATGTCGTCGATCTACACATGATCCAGATGGATGCAATGCGCTTGAAGATTAGAAAGATTAGAAAATATGCCATTGATAAAGAGGCTTGGTATCATTATGCTGTTGGATGAATTGTTGCCTTAGTTGCGATTTTGATCGCATTTGTTGTTGCATTTAGATGTTTTACATAGTTGTATGTTAGTTTCAATGTATGTTTTAGATGCTCTAGATAATTGTATGTTGTTTTATCAGAATTATGTATGAACTTTATGTATTTATTTTTGCAGTAATAACATTTGATCACTACTGTACTTTGGTTTTAATGTGATGAACTTGTATTAATTTGGTCATTTCTGTATTCATGATGTTCTGTAATGGTTTTTGATATACTTAATTATATAATGTAGATGAACCGGCAATGGATGTACGGTGACCGACGCACTGCCGAGTACATTACGGGCCTGCATAATTTTATCGGTGTGGCTCAGGCAAACAGTCCGAATGGTTTTATGTGTTGTCCATGTGTTGTCTGTCGGAATAAGAAGGATTACTCTTCCTCGAAAATCCTTCACACCCACCTGCTTAAGTCCGGTTTCATGCCCAGCTATAATTGTTGGACCAAGCACGGAGAAAGAGGGGTTATGATGGAAGACAATGAAGAAGAAGAGGATGATGACAACTATCCTATGTTCCCTGAATACGGTGATACTGCAACGGGGGAAGCTGAAGATCAAGAGGCACCAGATGTGCCCGCTGATGATCTTCGCCGGGCCATTGTTGATGCACAGAGAGAATGCGAAAGTGAAAAGGAGAAGTTGAAGTTGGAGCGCTTGTTAGAGGATCACAAAAAATTGTTGTACCCAAATTGCGAAGATGGCAACACAAAGCTCGGTACCACACTGGAATTGCTGCAATGGAAGGCAGAGAATGGTTTATCTGACAAGGGATTTGAGAAGTACTGAAAATAATGAAGAAGAAGCTTCCAAAGGATAATGAATTGCCTGACAGTACGCACGAAGCAAAGAAGGTTCTCTGCCCTCTAGGATTAGAGGTGCAGAAGATACATGCATGCCCTAATGATTGCATCCTCTACCGCGGTGAGGAGTACGAGAATTTGAATGCATGCCCGGTATGTGGTGCATTGCGGTATAAGATCAGATGAGATGACCCTGGTGATGTTGAGGGCGAGCGCCCCAGGAAGAGGGTTCCTCCCAAGGTGATGTGGTATGCTCCTATAATACCACGGTTGAAACGTCTGTTCAGAAACAAAGAGCATGCCAAGTTGTTGCGATGGCACAAAGAAGACCGTAAGAAAGACGCGATGTTGAGAGTACCCGCTGATGGATCGCAGTGGAGAAAAATCGAGAGAGAGTGGCCGGAGTTTGCAGATGACGCAAGGAACTTATGGTTTGGTATAAGTACAGATGGCATGAATCCTTTTGGGGAGCAGAGCAGCAGTCATAGCACCTGGCCTGTGACTCTATGTATCTATAACCTTCCTCCTTAGTTGTACATGAAGCGGAAGTTCATTATGATGCCAGTGCTCATCCAAGGCCCTAAGCTACCCGGCAACGACATTGATGTGTACCTAAGGCCATTAATTGAAGAACTTTTACAGTTGTGGGATATAAAAGGTGTACATGTGTGGGATGAGCACAAACAGGAGGAATTTGACCTACGAGCGTTGCTGTTTGTAACCATCAATGATTGGCCTGCTCTTAGTAACCTTTCAGGACAGACAAACAAGAGATACAATGCATGCACGCACTGTTTAGATGAGACTGAAAGTATATATTTGGATAAATGTAAGAAGAATGTGTACCCGGGACATCGTCGATTTCTTCCGACCAGGCATCCCTTAAGAAAGAAAGGCAAGCATTTCAAAGGTGAGGCAGATCACCGGAAGAAGCCTGCCCACCGTACTAGTGATGATATATTTGATATCGTCAAGGATTTAAAAGTAATCTTTGGAAAGGGCCCTGGCGGTCAATCTGTTCCAAATGACGCTAACGGACACGCACCCATGTGGAAGAAGAAATCTATATTTTGGGAGCTACCCTATTGAAAAGTCCTAGAGGTCCGCTCTGCAATCGACGTGATGCACGTGACGAAGAATATTTGTATGAACTTGCTAGGCTTCTTGGGCGTGTATGGGAAGACAAAAGATACACCGGAGGCACGGGAGGACCAGCAACGTATGAACGAAAAAGACGGCATGCATCCAAAGCAGTATCAAGGTCCTGCCAGCTACGCTCTTACCAAAGCAGAGAAGGAAATTGTTTTTGAATGCCTGAGCAGTATCAAAGTCACGTCTGGCTTCTCGTCGAATATAAAGGGAAAAATAAATGTGGCAGAGAAAAAATTCCAAAACCTAAAGTCCCATGACTGCCACGTGATTATGACGCAATTGCTTCCGGTTGCATTGAGGGGGCTTCTACCAGAAAATGTTCGATTAGCCATTGTGAAGCTATGTGCATTCCTCAATGCAATTTCTCAGAAGGTAATCGATCCAGAAATCCTACCAAGGTTACAGAATGATTTGGTCCAATGTCTTGTCAGTTTCGAGTTGGTGTTCCCACCATCCTTCTTCAATATTATGACGCACGTCCTACTTCACCTAGTCGAAGAGATTGCCATTCTGAGTCCTGCATTTCTACACAATATGTTCCCCTTTGAGAGGTTCATGGGAGTCTTAAAGAAATAGGTTCATAACCGTGCTAGGCCAGAAGGAAGCATCTCCAAGGGCCATGAAACAGAGGAGGTTATTGAGTTTTGTGTTAACTTTATTCCTGACCTTAAGCCGATTGGTGTTCCTCAATCGCGGCATGAGGGGATACTGAGTGGAAAAGGCATGCTAGGAAAGAATTCAGTAATATGTAGGGACGGGCATTCTTTCACTCAAGCACACTACGCAGTTCTACAAAGTTCTACCTTGGTGGCCCCGTATATCAATGAACACAAGAATATTGTACGCTCCCAACACCCGGGGCAGTCTGACGACTGGATTACACGTGCACACATGGCGACTTTCGGCGGTTGGTTGCAAACACATCTCACGAATAACACCACTGTTGGAGATCAGCTGTACTTGTTGGCCAGGACACCATCTCCGACTGTATTGACTTTCCAAGGGTACGAGATAAATGGGAACACATTTTACACAATCGCCCAAGATAAAAAGAGCACCAACCAAAACAGTGGTGTCTGCTTTGATGCAACAAACACCAATAGGGAAAATGACACATATTATGGTTACATAAAGGAGATATGGGAACTTGACTATGGACCTTCTTTTAAGGTCCCTTTGTTTCGGTGCAAATGGGTCAATCTGACAGGAGGCGGGGTAAAGGTAGACTCGCAGTACAGAATGACAACAGTGGATCTCAACAATCTTGGGTACATATACGAACCATTCGTCCTAGCCAATGATGTGGCACAGGTTTTCTATGTGAACGACATGTCTACCAAATCGAGAAAAAGAAAAGATAAGGAAGCGAATACATCATACGATGAGCCAAAGCGCCACATAGTTCTTTCAGGGAAAAGAAACATCGTGGGAGTGGAGGACAAGACAGACATGTCAGAAGATTATGAAAAGTTTGATGAAATTCCTCCCTTCACAGTGAAGACTGACCCAATCATCCTGTTAAATGATGAAGATTCTCCATGGTTACGGCGCAATCATAAGCAAGGGACACACGCGAAGGAAAAGTTTTATACCCCAAGATCCCACTCTGGGATGTGACCGGCTTCACCATCATCACTTTCTCTCTAGTGAGTTTCCGGACTTATAGCTGGAAAGTCCCACTTCAGACAAACCGGAGGGAATCTTTGTAAGAGTTAGGGTATATGTGTGTTTTGGGTGTTCCTAGGTGGACTCCGGAGCGTCGGAATCCAACCAAAAAGCTAGGGCATTTTGGCATTTGAAACATGATTTTTGAATAATTATTTATTAAGTTATGAATTTTCAATTATTCCTGTCCTTTTAGTATTTTAATTATAGTGGCTGTCCAGAGAGGTAAAGTGAGGGTTTTCACCCCTCAATTATTGAGCTATGGAAGAGAGAGAGTTACTGGAGGTAGAATATGACTAGGGTGAGCTCTGGTAAAAATTTGAGCTAAAGGAGAATCCATTTGGTACCCCATTCATTGACCATAAGATTTTGGCAGAAGGTGTTTGATGATGAATAGAGGTACTTAGAGGAATCCAATGGCTTTGGAATTTAACAGGAATGAGCTTGGTATCAATTTGAGCTAGGGTACAAATTTCTAGCTCATTTGAAGAAACTTGGCAATGTAAATATTCCAAACCCTAGAAATGGGAAGAAATGGTTTTGATAAGCTTTGATCAAGCTAATTGGTTCTCCTTGATGCACCACTCGGCCTAGATGAATATTTAGACCATTTTAGTAGGTGTACCAAGTTTGAGCTCATTTGGACATGTTTAGCAATGTAAAGTTGCTCAAACTAGAAAATGGACAGAGATGGTTTTGAGGGAATTTGATGATGTTATCTTGTTCTCGAAGACATGAGACTTGGCAAGATCATCAAATATGGCATTTGTGACATGCTAGAATTTTCTTGGAATTTATGGTGAATATTTCCTTTGTAAATATTTCAAAAGCTTGAAATATCCAGAAAGGGTAATTGAGGGTTTTGACCAATATTTTGAACATGACCATGTGTTGAAACTCTTATATATGGACAAATTGAATCTGTCAAATAATTTCTTCAAAATGAAAATTAAAACTCCTCATGTTGACTAAAAGAAACATAATATAATTTGGCAAAAGAATAACAAGAAAACTTAAACTAAAATAATTAAAACAAAGGAAAAAGGTATAAAACTAAAAGAGCTAAACATAATCTGTTTTTGATTAAAACACCTATTTAAAATATCCTAAAAATTCCCAAATTGAACATACTGATAAAACACACTAATATTAAACAGCAGGAAAAAGAATCACTCAAAAATCTATTTTTAAACTAAAGTTATTCACAAACTAGTGATTCACACAAATTTCAAAGAATTCAAATTTAAACTATTCAAATTTGAAAACTACTGGCACTAACAGAAAGTTCTTAATTTTTGTGACCTAAAGCAAAAAGATTCACTCAAAAACTCTAAATATTCTAAGAGTTTTACCTAAAGTTTTCTACACAAAAAGAATCACTTTAAAAAGACACCTTTAGTCCCGGTTGCAACCACCAGCCGGGACTAAAGGTTCCTTCTTCCGCGCGGAATTTGGGCCGCCGAAAAGAGACCTTTAGTCCCGGTTCGTGGCTCCAACCGAGACTAAAGGCCTAACCTTTCGCGCCCTTTCGGCCGCGGCCAAAAATAGCTTTAGTCCCGGTTGGTGGCTCCAACCGGGACTAAAGGCCTACCTTTAGTCCCGGTTGGAGCCACCAACCGGGACTAAACACCCTTTCGTCCCGGTTGGTGGCTCCAACCGGGACTAAAGGCCTCATGGTATTTAACCGCCCCCCTTCTCCCTCCCCAAATCTTCCTTCATTTTCATCTCCTCTTTTTGCCTCCACGCGCCGCCCGAGCCCGCCGCCACACCGTCCGTCGTCCGCGCCGCTGCCCTAGCCCGGCCGGGCTCGCCTCCGTCCTCGCGCGCCCGCCCTAGCCCGCACCGCCGCCACCGCGACCGGCCACACCGCCGCCCTGCATCGACCCCGGCCCGCCCTGCCTCGACCCCGCGCCTGCCTCCCCGACCCCGGCCCGCCCTGCGTCGACCCCGCCCCGGCCTCCCCGACCCCGCTTGGCCGTGGCTCCGGCCGACCCGCGCCCCTGCCTGGCCGGCCCTGCTGCTCTGGCCGGTCCTGCTGCTCCAGCCGGCCCTCCTCTGCTGCTGCTCCGGCCGGCCCTTGCCTGTTCCTGCCCGGGCTCCCCTTTGCCCAAGGTAATTTTTTTTGTGTATTTTGTTTTACAATTTTTGTGTGTAGTAGTTTTGTAGATGGATGCATGGATATATAGGAATAGATGAATAGATAGATGGATGTTAGATAGATGGATGTAATGGAAGAGAGTAAAAATGTGAAAAAAAAATTAGGTGCACAATTTTTTTGTATGTTTTGTGTTGTTTTAATAGGTTTGTGGAGATGAGATGATTTGTGATAGATAGATGATTTATGGAGATGAAATGATTTGTGATAGATAGATGTTTTGTGGAGATGAGATGAGATGGAAGAGAACATTTTTTAGTTTTTTTAGATAGATAGACGAATGTTAATTTTTTTTCACTCGGTGAAATTTACAGAATTTGTGGTGTTGCATCTCCGTGGAGTGATCGTCGACGTTGGAGCTGTTGGTCCCGGATCGTCCCTCCCTTGATCGACTACTCCCTCTACAGCCGAGGGTGAGCTACGAATCCCCCTTCACCTCCTCTTTTTTTTTTGAGACTGTAGAAGTTGATATATTTTATATCTTTTGAATAAAACATTTAACGTGCAGAGGGAGCCGGCCCCGAGGAGGTGATACGTCGCCGTGTCAGGGAGGAGGACGAGCACGTCCGTCGCTACATGGTTGCGTTGGACGTCAGGTTCTCCAATACCTGGCAGTTTCTTCAGGGATCTCACCCGAGCTATGATCCTGTGATGGTTCCTTCTCTTTGGGTGTTCACCACCCGCGGCTCAGGAACCGCGAGTCGACGTCCAGTTTGATTGGGCGAGATGTATTAGTGATATTATGTGATATTATTGTTGCATTAACTGGATTATTTGAGATGTATTAGTGATATTATATGATAATATTATTGTTGCAATTGGATTATTCGAGATGTATTAGTGATATTATGTGAATTTGTTTTAATAATGTGATTTTTTAATCGAGATGCAAATAGACATGGAAATGTGAATTTGTTTTAATAATTTGTTTATAGCATTGAAATAACTTGCAAGTCTTTGCAGAAACTATGGAACAAGGCAGAGACGAAGAACAAGAAGACATGTTGGGGGAAATAATCCGCGACGGAGATGATATCACCTCACAGTTTCTGAACGACTCCGATGAGGGAATGGAGGGAGAAGATGACGGCTCCGGTGAGGGAATGGAGGGAGAAGATGACGGCTCCGGTGTTGGAACCTTAATTATTACAAAGTCCGGCGAGGTATATTAATTAAGCCTCTGCTGACTAGAAGCATTAATTGATTTGTATATACATATATTAACGCTTCTTTCTTCTTTTAGCCCTCCGAATCGAGCCAATCTTCTATAATGAAACGAAGCCCGAAAAAATGGTTGGGCGATAATGTAAGGTTCAAGATCGAAGAAGTTGCCGAAGATGGCAAACCGATTGGTCCCGCGCAGAACGCAAAAGCATTTGTAAGTCAGTGCGGAGTTATTGTTAGGGACAGCATCCCGATCACCATTCGAGAATGGAATAAGCCAAAGGCGGATGGAGTTACTTATGTCAACGATAGATCCAAAGAAATGCTTTGGAATACGCTCATGACAAATTTCACCCTACCGCCAGAGGTGGATCCAAATAACGAAGTTATAGGGCGAAAAGTCAAGGCGTGGACTCTTAAGAAGATGGCCGCACAATTCTGCAACTGGAAGAAAAGATCGCACCAAGACTATGTCCTGAAAAACGAGACTCCAACATTCACCGGAGCATATGAGAAGATAAAAGATCACTGGGACGCATTTGTGGAGTACAAGACATCGGATGAAGCTAAGAAAAGGTCAAAAATAAAATAGCAAAATGCTACAAAGAAGGAATATCTACATGTTATGGGGTCAGGTGGCTACAAGGTTGCCAGGCCTAAGTGGGAGAAACCTGAGAATGACCTGATTGATAAAGGGATCGATCCAGAGACATTGGAGTGGGCCGAACGGGCAAAGGCTTGGTTCTACGGGCATGGGGGAAAGTTGGACACAGAAACATGGAAGTGTATTTTTACAAAAGATCAACTTGCAACACCCCTCAAAGCCCTTAAAGCTGCAATGAAGGACGTGCATGACGGGAAGTTCAATCCCGACAGAGAGAATGACCAGCTGACACGCGCCCTCGGGAATGCTGAACACAGTGGACGAACACGAGGCACATCAGGCTCCGTTCCGTGGAAGATTGGGTTTCCCGACTGCAGTGACACTTATAGAAGCCGAGGGAGAAAAAAGAAACAGCATGCAGAGCGGCTGCAGCAGATAGAAGAAAAATTAGCGTGGCAGCAGAAGCAAATAGAGGCACTTACCAGCCAGCAAGCTACCGGCCCATCTCAGCGGCACGAAGATCCTGCATTCGATACTGCCGGCCCACCATCTCAGCGGAAAAGCAGCGTGGCTTCCACGGAGCTCGTTCGGCCCATAGATGATATCACGGCTCCTCGCTACCCCGTGGATGATATCACGCAGAGGGAAAATTGTGAGCTACATGTGAAATGCATGAACATATCCGTGAAGGTGGCGGTCGGCTTTGCCTTACCTCCTGTACGTAATGGAACTTACCATTGCTCTCCGATTCCAGATGGCTATGCTATAGTCGGGGTGGATGAAGTTATCAAGGGATTTGAGCAGCTGGAGCTTGACTTCCCTACAGGTGAAGGGGAGACTGAACTGGGAGATGCCAGAAAAAGTACCATTCTATGGAAAAAGGAACACCTCGTGCTTCCACATGGACGCCAAGGCTATCGACTCCTGAGAGTAGCAATCCAGCTCTATCTCCGCCGCCTCAGCCGTCTCCGCCGCGTCAGCAGACTCCGCCGCCTCCGCCGCCTCATCCGTCTCCGCCGCGTCAGCAGACTCCACCGCCTCCGCCGCCTCAGCCCCAGGTGGATATACGGAAGAGAACCACCGCTCCGGTGGCTAGTACTACAACTGCGAAGAAATCCAGAGCAGGTACAAGGAACAGCATCAAGGAGGCTCCTGCCAAGTTACCATATGAACTGACTGATGAGGAAACCAAGAAGGTCATGGATGCCGATGTGAAACGCCAGCTTGCACCGAAACGGCCCGAGCCAAAGGAGAAAATAGATCCGACAAAAGTGAAGCAGTTTCTGGAAAACCTTACGCGACCACCGCCTTCGCTGCCATCAAACTATGACCGCTCTATTATGAAGTCACATAAAGAACAGCGGCAGCGGTCGGGAAGTAGTAGTGCAAGGGGGAAAACAATTCCCCAGCTCGGAGAACAGAAAAACCAATCATGCCCCCCGCTCAAAGTGTTTTCCGATATCAATTATGTTCCGGAGGTAGCGGCCCGTGGTCTTGGTTTCACTCTTGGTCAATACATAGGCAACGTAGAGTTCCCCACGGCTGATTTAGCATACAGATACCAGCACGGGAAGCCTCTCGTCAGACCTGAGGAGGTCCGGCTTCTACCAACACAAAGGCGAAGATTGCATGAGTGGTACATGGAAGCCTCAAAGGAAGGGAGCAACTGGCTCATGGTGGGAATTAGAGATGAGCATTACTTCAATGGAAACGAGGAGATAAACATTGAATTTGAAGAATTATTTCAGTTATACAATCAAGCTGCCATCGACAAATCTATCGTCAGTTGCTATTGTCTGTAAGTATTATTTCTGTAATTAAGTCTCTAGCTCAGCTCGTTCATTGCATGTATAATTATCCTCACTATATTATGCAGACTGAAGATTCTCGAATGCAAAAGAGGACAAATCTATGACATTGGGTTCATTAACCCAAATAACATACATGAATATACGGTAAAAAACCACGCCAAGGACACAGAGGATAACTTGCTAACGGCGTTAATTAAACAACAAACCAGAAGGGAAACACTATTTCCTTACAACTTCCGGTGAGTGTTACTGTCTTGTACACATTTTGTTTCGCTTACTCGATGTTAAGTGTAATTGATGAGTTATGCGTGCGTAGGTTCCACTTTATTCTGCTAGTCATTCAGGTTGACGCAGGAGTAGTACTTGTCATGGACTCGAAACGTAAAGACCCTAAGATGTGGGCGGACCTGAGTGAACTGCTCCAGAGGTAATTTCAATCATTATCGCAGTATATCGACAACTTTCGTTCATTTCCTGATATCAAGTAATTAATAACTCCTTTATTCATTTTCTTTGCCGGGCAGGGTTTGGAAACGGTTCACCAAGAAGGTTAGGGGTGAATGGAAAAAGGAGCTGCAATTTCGACAACTCAATGTAAGCAGTACTAGCTAGGTCCGCGCATCTCTTTGATTCTAGTTTCAATACCATTATCATGCTTGATTATTATTTTGATTGAACTCTATTCTTGTAAAGTGCTTGAGGCAGGGAGACGGGAATAATTTATGTGGATACTACGTTTGCGAGTTCATTCGCCAGACGACCTGTAAGAAGGGCAGAATTTTAGAAAAACTTGAAGTACGTAAACAATATTCACAATTTTATTTTATTACCATCAACTGTGTTGAGTTTCATTCATATATATTGACCCCCTTCTTTAAATTAGATTGAACGGATGCGGAACGATCTCCTACCAAAGGATCGCGTAAAGGCAATTCAAGAGGAATTGGCGGGATTCTTACTTGAAGAGGTCATATCTAAAACCGAAGAATACCATTGGGAATTGGAAGGGAATTTTGGTAATTAGATATTAGGGATCGTAAGAGATATTATATTGTATATATGCATGAACGTGTACTATATATAGTAGCGTCGAATATATATACGAAAACTTGTTGTTCGACCAAGCACGGAGAAAGAGGTCACTTCTCTATATTCATGACGATGTCGTGTAATGGTTCCTTCATTGCTATATGTAGTAGCGTCGAGTTGAATGGAAAACATAAAATAAAAATGAAAACCCTAAATGAAAAAGAATTGAATGGTAAACAAAAAAAAAGGGAAACACAAAATGAAACCCCTAAACCCTCCAAAACCCTAAACCCCAGCGCTTGGCAGCGCCTGACGCGTGGAGGCCTTTAGTCCCGGTTGGTGTTACCAACCGGGACTAAAGGTCCTCCTGCCTAAGCGCTCCACAGCGGCCACGTGGAGCCCCTTTAGTCCCGGTTCGTAACACAACCGGGACTAAAAACGGGGGCCTTTAGTCCCGATTCCTTAGTCCCGGTTACCCAACCGGGACTAAAGGCCCTGACGAACCGGGACTAATGTCCCTTTTTCTACTAGTGGGCGAACAATTTGTCAGTAGCACGCAATTTAAGCTGGAACTAGTGGTTGGGGCGCCACCCAGTGGCGCCTCCTGAGAGAAAGCTGGGCGGTGCCAGGTGGGAGGCGCCCCTTTCACTTCCCTCTTTGTACTATGTTGTGTTATTGCTTGAGACTAAGTACAACTATATGAACACAAGCAGTAGGGGAGAGAGAGTGTATCTGGATTAAAACTTGCCTATATAGAGCATATATACACAACCCAGGGTTTACCAAGACTACATATATACAACCCAGGCTTTACCAAGACTACATAGAATATATTGCTATGCAATCTATTTGGTGACAGCTAATAATTTAGGCACAGAAATGCCACATCAAAAAATTTAATCCACCAGTGTGCATCAAAATATATATAAAAGCTTCAGTATTGCTGCTCCAGAGAAGAACATTTTTGGTACCTGTCATCAATAGATATAACATAGGCCACAAGTCATATGAAGCAGTATGACATTATTCAGGCAAAGAAGAAGGGAGTGCACATGTTTGCAGGTCATGCTCTGCAAAGCCTGCTGAAACTTGCAGATTTAGTTGAGCGTTCATTGGTTGCCGTTGATGCTTTCACAGATGGCTGTGAAACTTTGAATGTCACTGCTTCACCATTAGTCATGAACACAACACTCACTTCCTCGCTGAAAAATACAAAAGGTACATTGTCAAATTCCTAGATTTAGTTCAGAAACTTGTAGACATTCAGCAAAAGAAGCATCATTTTTCTTGGTCTTCACCAGTCTGACGCAGTTGTCAACACTGTAAATTTTTGCTATCAAAGCATGGCATTGCGCAGCTGCTAGTTTAAGTGAGGCAAACTATTCTTCTATCATCGCCTTTCTGCAAGAATAGTGCGATTGCCTCAGACTGAAGAGTAAATTGTTAGTTGTGAGAAACAACCTTATCCATACCCTTTTTATGCTACTCGTTCCTATCTTCACACCGACATCATAACCGTGAACATCTTATGTGAGCACTGGAGGTTTTCAATCCATCTAACGGCCTATTTGCTGGACCAGTTCTAAAATTGGCATGGTGTTTGTTGTTCCTGTCTAGATTAGTGCATGTCAAATGACAGCAAGGAGCACAGTTAAATTCACTTGATTTTATGGTGCACAACACAACACATCTGATTTCACATTAATCTTCATACCAGCACACACCACAATCTTGCTCAAAACTTCATACAACAGAAACATACAAACGAAATGCAAGCAGAACCAACCGATGTGCCAAGAATGGTGATGCAAATCGTACCTGAACTGCAGAGACGACACACTGAGCAGATGAAACGGCGAACCAAACTCGATGATCAACTGACCAGTGCGATTTCCGAGAAAAGAAACGAAAATCTAAGTCATCATATGAAGGAGGCATAAGAACAAACACCTGATGAGTGTGAATGAACTGATACAGGTAGGAATCCAAGAACAACACACAAACACCCATGCATACATTTGAACACACAACGAACCATACCTTGATGGCGATGATGGGCGGAGCATAGAAACACAAACAAGACCAGCGATCGATGAACAACCAGAAATTTGGTACTCACATAACAACCACCTGCTAACATACAACATACACGAGCAGTAAGCACAGCAGCAACACATCCGGAAAAGAAAAGAACACCTTGGCTTAATGGAGGGAGGATTACCTCCATGGTAGCCTACAAGCGGAGCAGAGTAGTGGCTGGACTGAGGCCGAAGGGCAAACGGGCAAGGAGAGTGATGCACGTATATATGAAGGAGATGGCAGACAATATAGAGCGATTGGTAGCTGTGCTAGGTCCAAATCATGAGCAGTAGATATTAATTAAGGATCGAACATCAAACATGAAAGGAAGTATAATTCTAAAATAAAATTGGCACTAATAAAATTGGCAGCTAGTAAGGCTGTGCAGAGTATGCTACTGTGCACTGGGACGCGTGGTTTCTGCCTTGGCTTAATAAAGTTGGGTAGGGGGAGAAACCCCTTTTCTTTCAAAATTTTTTTTGGCACAGAACATTATCAAAGCTCTGTAGGTTTCCACTGACTCTGGGAAGATGGTGGACTCAGTATAGAAAATTTAAAATGACAAGAGAAATCAAACGTATAAAATAAACAACGTTGCTATATATCAACATGCAACTGGCGTGTAAACCAAGACATAACATTTACACATCTCAAATTATTAAGATTTGGTACAAATAAAAAAATTCAAAGGATAAACCTGTTGTATTCCAATTTTGTCTCTAGTTCCTTGTTGTTCTCCCACAATATCTCCTCGTTCATGAGCAATCCATTTGCAATTATAACGCAGTATGGGCAAATATTCATTGTGGCCAAGCATGAAAAAAAGAGAAGTTCAGTTAACCAAGAAGACTGAAAGAACATGTATCATCTCATTAAAAACATTCAGGTCGCTAAATGGGAGAAATGAGAACAGAAAAGTTCAGTTAACCAAGAAGAATGCAATATAAAAAAAATGGAGCTTTGTTTAGATCCAAAGTAAAGGACAATGCTATAGAATAGTGAATACAAAAATCACAATAACAAATCTCTTCCAAGCAAACCAAATCAAAATCTGCACTATGTGAGACTTCAGCCAGAACAAAATTAGGTTGGCAAGCTCCTTTAAGTAAAACTGAATTCTATTTGTGTGGTATCTTGACCGCAAGCTATATCTACTGTTGAACATTATTACTTCAATGCAAACAAAGACAAAAAAGCTATCCAGGTAACATAATTGTCTTTCTACAACCATCCTTTTCTATCTTCCATCACAATGAGAAAATATCTTGAATCAAAATAACAATGAGCTTGAAGCAAAATACATGAAGATGGTGAAATCTGATTCATCTGGTCTCCTATGTAGGTAATAGATATTGGATCCTCTCTCGTTTGGTTGCCACACAAAAAACATCAATTTAAGCATCCAGAAGTAGTGATCCTTAAAACTTTCCCTAAACCAAAAGTAGAAATCAAATAGATGCGCCAAAAATAATAACAGGAAAATCGGACTAATAGATGAGTTAGCTTGGAGTTCCTACATTTGACAGCAAAAGGTAAGACTGAGCTGAGGGTTTGCTTCTTTAAGTAACTTTGCAATGTACATGTTGAAGCATGTGGAAATTGAATAATACTGACCTATATGGGACGTGGACAGTTTTTTAGGCAAGGGCAGCAATAATTTAAGAGTGGCCATGAAACCTCCAGTGCTCACTGCCCTTAGGCTGTAAGCCATATGACAGTAAATCATGAAGAGCATATTATTACTAAATCAATATTATATTCCAATTTATTTTAATTAAAGGAAACTCCTTCGCTGATCACATTTTCTTCAATGATGACGTATATAAACTTGTTAGGGTGCTCTGTATCATGGAAGTTTGAAAGAAAGAATTCCAAATGGTTTGAAATTCAAATTCAAATTCATTTGAGGGTTTTTATCAAATTATTTTTCTCCAAAAACAAAATATATGGAAAATAGGGTAACATGATTCCCTTCAACATAAAAAAGGAGAAAAATAAATTTGAAATCATTTTGATATTTTAAAATAATTTTATTGGCATTTTAAATGCAACAGTAGCATTGTTTGAATTTTGAGATTTTGTGTGAATTTTAGTTGGCACTGAAAAATAGTTTATCTTTTAGGATTTATTTTTCTGATCATTTTGATATATATATATTGTCTATATAAAATTATTTTATTTTTCTCTATTTCTTTGTTTTTCTTTTCTGTCAGAAATTTTTAAAAAAAGGAAAACATTAGCCAGCGCCAGCCAGGCGCCAGGCCAGCTGGCCCACTCCCCGCAGCCCACAGCACCTCGGCCTGCCCCGCGCCGAATCTGTTCCGAGCCGGCCACCCGACCGCTCGCCCTCTAACCGTGCCTGCTGACCAGTGGGGCCCACGCCGTCGTCCCGAAACGGACGCGCCCGAATCCAGTACGCGTCCGGAGCGCCGCCGCCGCTCCGATCTTCTCGGGATCGCGATCCCGCGATGACCCCTGCCTCACGGTTATGCCCTATATAAAGCCCTTGCCACGCTCGACCGAACCCCCTAAAACCCTACGCCTAACTCCACCCGTAGCCCACTCCCTCACCGTTCCGATCTCGCCTCCACCGCCACCGTTCATCTTCGTTTTCCCCACCGGTGAGCACCTCCAGCCCCTCTAGTTCCGTCCATCGGCCTAGCGCAACTCCACGCACTTCGTTGACATCTTTTTGCTCGCCATCACCATCTACAGAGAGCTCCCGAGCATCGCTCGACTGCCACCGGAGCCGCAGAGCACCCGAGCTCCGACGCCGTCGCCTCACTCCGTCTCGCCGTCCCCGAGTGCCCTCGACCCCACCTCCGAGATCCCCTCGTCGTGCCGCATCCGACCGATGCCACCGCCGTCACCCCCGACCACCGGAGCAGCGCCGGCGACCACGCCCGAGCCGTCCTCGCCGTCGACCTCCCGCTGTAAGCCGCCGGCCGCTCCCCACCCTTAGATCGTCATCGTGCGGCCGAGATTAGATCGGTTTGTTTTTTTCGGTCGAACCGTTTTCTGCTAGTTACCGGCCGTCCGCCCATTAGTTTCAGACGCGCACACCCGCAACCAATGAAACCGTGCCACGTGTAGCCTAGCCGACCCGTAGGGTTTTTAGTCTTTTTCTGTTTTGTTTTGTTTTCAGATTAGTTTCTATTTTAGATCTGCTATATCTTCTAGGTTTTAAATTCTTTTTGCATTAGATTAAGATTTTCATCTAGTTTCTGTAGATGCCAAGTTTGGCCATGTTTGAAAATTTTAAATTCGATTTTGCATGAATTTGCTTCAAACCTTGTTTTGTGAATATCTTGAGTATAAAAATAGCTATTTAGTTAATTCTTTTTGCTAGTGATCACTTGATCTTTTGTCTAAACAGTAGGCTTTTGCAAATTAGTTTTTGTTTATTTTAAATTATTCTTTTTGGCGAAACAGTACTGTTTTACATAGTATTTAATTGTTTTTAAGTAAAACCTTTTTTTTGACAAATTTAGTTTTGTTTCTGTTAGTCAATAGTAGCCACTTTTATTAGTAGTTAAAATAATTTTTATTATTTTGTTTCTTTAGTTTTGTAGTAAAACTTGCATAGGTTATGAATAGGGTTTTATAAAAGCTTTGTATTTTGTTTCTTTTTGCTAGTAAAAGTTTATGAAAAATACTTTATGTTAAAATTAGTTTTTTTACCTTTTCTTTTCTGTTAATTTATTAGTTTATTATTTTCTTTGTTGTTAAGTTTCACTTAGAACAAAACTATTTTGTAGTTGAGTCAAAAAGTTTTCCTAGTAGGTTCTTTATAGTTTTTACTATTAGTTTTCTCTTTGGACTTTTGTTTGGTTTTTCTTTATTGATTTTATTTGATGAACTGTTAATTATGATTGATAGAATTGAATGCTAGAGTGTTTGCTTATGTGAATACTATGTTTGATTATATAGATTTTTCTCGGAGTGACGAATAGTTCTATCAAGTTCATTTTCTGAGAGCGATAATAATTTCATCAACTTACCAGGCAAGTTCACTTTGACCATCTGTTTTTACCTAAGTTTTATTTGCATGTAGTATCATCCTTTCAACAATTCCTCCAGTAGTGATATTAAATCTTGTAGTTGAGTAGAATGCATGAGGTAGGAACCCACTCCCTTGTTACCAAGCCCGGGAACGTTATTTATTTTAATGCTACGCTATAGTAGACGGGGTTTGGTATGAGTGTTCGTGAGTAGTGTGAGAAGGAGGACTCTGCGTCAATGACGACAACTTCATGAAGACTCTACGTCAATGACGACAACTCCATGATGGCATCTTCAAGGCCCGCATCTTCAAGACCTCAAGACTTCAAGACTCGAGACAAGTTTTCAATACACACTACTGGGTGGAAATTGGACCGTGCGGCACCCTGGAGTACCCAGTGGATGCGTTGTGAGCTGGAGTAGGCCAGTACTCATGTGGAAAGTTCCACCCAGACTCAAAGAGACGGATGAATACTTCATGCCCGGAATCTTAACTGTGCAACCGGAAGTCATTATGGGCTCTGGCTTGGTTGACCTTAGTTGTGACTCTGGCTGGGACGGTGCTAGCAGATGTAGAACTACGGTAGGATTGGATGAGCACCGGACAGTGGTCAGAGGAACTCTTCGGAAGATCATGTTTCGGTCGTTTTGTGCTCAAACACCCTGAAGTGCGAGAACGTAAAAAGAGGGATCGAATCTTGTGGGTAAAGTGCACAACACTATGCAGAGTTAAAACCTAATCGATTAGCCGTGTCCCCGGTTACGGACAATTTGAGCCTCTGGACTTGGATCTATCTCGGAACTCTCAACACAGGACTGATAACTAATTGTGGGCAACTTATGATACTTATGGGCTATGAGACATCGGTTGGCGGAACCATGTCATAATAGATAACTCTGTAGTGAAAACTCCTAATTATTCCATTGAAGTAGGGAAAATAAACCAGCTTTTACGCAAAAACTCAGACACAGAGCCTCAAAGCCATATTGCATATAGACACAGAGCCTCAAACTCAGACACAGAGCCTCAAAGCTATATTGGGTCGGGTCGCTACAGAGATGGTATCAGAGCACATGTTTGACTGTAGGACGTGACCCTAGAAAATGGCTTAGAAGCAGGAAGACCTCAATAGGAACAACTTTTAATTTATACTACTCTCGTAAACCTCTAAATTCTTTTACTGAACTTTTCTTATTTCAAATTATAGATGGAGAGCTACATCCTGAATGAAAGAGGACACTACGAGGATGTTCTTGGTGGCCCATTCCTTGTGGAGCTAGTCAGACTGCTGAAACTGCCAATACCTGAGATCAAGGCCACTAAGAGGACAACTGGATCATGGGGCATCAAGACGCGGGTGTTTGGACGCAAGGAGCACCCCAAGACTGGAGACATTATCTTTGGAACATTAAATCGTGACTGTGATATGGGCATAAACACTGCCGTCCATGATGCTATTGCACGACTGTGCTATCGTCATCATGCTGCTCTAAGCACTCACTACTTTGGAAAGGTCGGATGGCAGAAGGAAGATGGAGCCACTATTGCCCTGACCAATGAGCAGAAGATGAAGTTTGCACCACTGTTGGTGTATAATCAGGAGCTGGAGCAATACGTTAAGAACCTGCAGATGGACCTTCTGGAAGCATTATTTGATAAGGAAGCCCTACGTGAAGAGCTCAAGATTCAGAAGACGAAGGTAGCTAAGCTGGAGGAGGAGAACCTTGAGATCCAGAAGAATCGTCGGGAGCTGAAGAATAGCAGGACCATGGCTCATGCCAAAGATGTTGAGATTCAGAAGCCCAAGGAACAACTCCAGGAATTACAGGGACGATACAAGAAACATCGTGTCGACAGAGATAATCTGGCAAAAGAACTAGAGAACATCAAGCCTACCCAGGAGAATCCCACTGGAGACAAGGATACACTAGCTTAGTATTAATAGTCCCACCATGAGAGAATTAAACATGAATGTTTTTGCGATTTAAAGTATTCGACCATACCAACTATGTGGGTGGCGATACTATAGGATTGATTGAATGCATGAGTACTTGATTGATACTATCTTTTGTGTTTATAGAATGGTTGGATGTATTATATCTTCATATATGGTATTCGTAGGTTTGTATTTATTTCAACCTTGAGAGATGTGATTTACAGAAGAATCACATAAGGCCTTCATAAGGGAGAAGCATCGGCATTGGAAACTCCCGAGCATTGAAGACTTGAAGAAATGAAGACTTCGTAACGAAACCGTAGTAAAACGAGACCATTACAAACGGTAGAACTTTGAGTTGGGATTTGTTGCTGAATGATTGTGTGTGTATCTCTCTACCTCTCTCTCCCGTATCTCATTCGAAAACCCCGAACCCAATAGATGATGAATGAAGATGGACTTGTATTCTCTGGACCGATGACTCAGCCGGAGGCAGAGCTATGGATTCAGAACATGGAGAATAACTTCGGGAAAAACTTGATTGCAAGGAAGTATGAGGTCCAATATGCTCTTCAGCACTTTACAGAAAGTGCTGCAACCTGGTGGAAAATGCATCAAGCCATACAAGGATGTAATGGAGCAAGAACTTGGAAGGAATTCAAGGAGACTCTGTTAAGATCCCGTCTTATCCGGAAGAATAGTGATAAACCGATGAAGAAACCTTGTGCTTGCAAGATATGCGGAGAAATAGGACACACCCAGGAAGAACACAAGGATGGATGCCCTCATTGTGAGAAAAATCACCCAGAGGAAGAATGCCCAACTAGGCAGGTGATTTGTTTCTTTTGTGAAGATACTACTCATTACCCGGCTCAATGCCAAATTTACCCCAAGATACAAGAAATCATCAAGCAACAGAAGGAAGCCATGAAGGAAAGTTTAGAAGACCCTGTGATGAAGGAAGTTGTTGAAGACCCAGATGAGGAAGGCCTAAACAACTTTTATTCCAATGCCTGCTATTCCTGTGGAGAAGAAGGACATTTTCCACAGTACTGCACGAAGGAAAGAAAAGAGTATCTAGTAAACTCCCCGACGGAAGAAGTGGAGTTTGATCCACAGGAAATAGAATCTCTGATTGGTACAAAGAAGACCAAGAAGAGGAAACAAAGACCTCCCCAGAACAGCCCATTTACTGCAGAAAAGGACCTGAGTCATATCATATGTTTCAAGTGCAAGAAATCAGGTCACTATTTTGATAGATGTCTAGAAAAGAAGCTAGAAATCCAAGGAGCCTACATAATCACAAAGAAACCCCGAGACATGTCGGAAGTCATTTTTTCGCTGCAAGGAGGCAGGACATTTTGCCAGGGAATGTTCAGATAAGAAGAAAGCTGGAGCTGCGTAGATGAGATTTTGATAATGATAATAAGTGTAATAGGAAGCACTTTTTCCTGAGGATGTGGAGTTAAATTATGTAATGGAAGTCTCAGAGATTGTAATAGTTCATGAATCAATAAATATGTCCTGATTACTACCTTGTATGTTATTATGTTCGGAGATATGAAGAATAATACCTATGGATGAAACTAGTACATTTCATTTTAAGTGTGGTAAAATCGCGGGAAACAAAGGAGAAGAATGTACCGTTCATGCCAAGGAGTTTGGGCAAATAAATAAAGATGAAAGTAATGCTTGACCATTCCAAACTATGTGGATGGCAACATTTGTAAGAAAGTGCTTTTGAATTTAGAGTTTTGAGAAGTGGTTATGGATGTAATAAAAGGATTTGTTATGAAAAGAATATGATTTATGGATGAATCTGTGCATGATACTTTAATGGTGATACTTTTCTGTGTGGATACTTAACCAATGGAAAGGAAAATGTATTCCACAGAGTGGAGTTTGGATAAATAAGTTGGATAGGTGGGATACCCCAAGAGTATGAAGGAATGAAGTGTTGTTGGAATTAAAAGATGGTGTAATGTTGGACTATGAAACGATGAGTTAAATCAGTACCAGTGCTAAAGTGGGACCCTACCCCAGGCCCAGGAGTTAATATGGATAAAGCACTACCTTGTTGAAGGAAGAATTTGGAAGAAGCTGTGTTTTGATCAGCTTACGTTTCATAGGAGGATACGCAAAAACCCGAGGGTTGTGAAGAAACGATAGATGCTTTGTTCAGCTTGCAGAATTAATGGATTTATCCGAACTTAGTTCGTCGACAAGAGAAACTTTTGCAATGCTTGTGAGGATGCCCAAGTGTTAGAATACGTGATTCACCGTGTGCATATGTGGTAATGGTTCAAGTACGGGATGGATTGGCCCCCATACCGGAGACTTTTATCATGGACTATCATATGTTGATGGAAAGATCAGAGAGCTTTAAAACCCTAGAAGCGAGTGTCGACACGATAAGCCAAAAACCCTTAGAATGGCAGGACGATGAAGCCCTGTACAGGCAACCGTTGCCAATCGTTGGATAAACGGTGAGATTCAACCCAAACTCATTTCCTGCAGGAGAAACCAAAAATGGTTGACCACCATGAGATTTTCGGTAGTTGTTTAGTATTGGCGACAGCCCTGTTAGCTAAGAAGACCTAGTCTTGGAAGAACCTCACCAAGATGTAAGGACACAAGAATTGAGGAAAAGGTTATGCCCCTACCGGAAGAGCCTTAGTGTTGGAGTTATCCCGGAGAAGTGAGTAGATCGACACCGTTAACCTAAGGATGGAGAACATGAGTTTTGAAGGAATCATGACTATGATTTTAAGTGTGGTAGCACCCCAGACCTTCCGATCAATGGATTTGCTGGAAGACCCCCAACCCTAACCTTTTCTTGCTAGTCTCTCTGAATCTCGAGGACGAGATTCATTTTAAGTGTGGTAGGTTTGTAACATCCCAAAATTCTAAATTTTGGAATGTTATATTAGCTAAATAAATATGATTGATTGTTTGATTGTTTGTTTGATTGATTTATTGAAAGTGAGTGAAATTTGATTTTTTTTTTGAAAGATTAATAAGAGGGAATGAAATGACTTTCCCAAAACTTTCATTCCCGTAATTGATCTCCTTGAATTCAAATTAAATTCAAATACAAAACCCTGGAGTGAAGATGACATGACTTATTCCATTAAAGAAATGAAAAGGGTTTTTGAAAAGATTTGAATTCCACTTGAAAATATTTCAAATTCAAAAAAACTTTATGCAACTCAATGATTTTCATGAGAGAAGATAAAATGACTTCTTCAAATTAAATGAAATATGAGTTGGAAGTTTAAAAGAAAGAATTCCAAATGGCTTGAAATTCAAATTCAAATTCATTTGAGGGTTTTTATCAAATTATTTTTCTCCAAAAAGAAAATATTTGGAAAATAGGGTAACATGATTCCCTTCAACATAAAAATGGAGAAAAATAAATTTGAAATCATTTTGATATTTTAAAATAATTTTATTGGCATTTTAAATGCAACAGTAGCATTGTTTGAATTTTGAGATTTTGTGTGAATTTTATTTGGCCCTAAAAAATAGTTTATCTTTTAGGATTTATTTTTCTGATCATTTTGATATATATATTGTCTATATAAAATTATTTTATTTTTCTCTATTTCTTTGTTTTTCTTTTCTGTCAGAAATTCAAAAAAAAAAGGAAAACATTAGCCGGCGCCAGGCCAGCTGGCCCACTCCCCGCAGCCCACAGCACCTCGGCCTGCCCCGCGCCGAATCCGTTCCGAGCCGGCCACCCTACAGCTCGCCCTCTAACCGCGCCCGCTGACCAGTGGGGCCCACGTCGTCGTCCCGAAAGGGACGCGCCCGAATCTAGTACGCGTCCGGAGCGCCGCCGCCGCTCCGATCTTCTCGGGATCGCGATCCCGCGATGACCCCTGCCTCACGGCTATGCCCTATATAAAGCCCTTGCCACGCTCGACCGAACCCCCTAAAACCCTACGCCTAACTCCACCCGTAGCCCAATCCCTCACCGTTCCGATCTCGCCTCCGCCGCCGCCGTTCATCGCCGTTTTCCCCTCTAGTTCCGTCCATCGGCCTAGAGCAACTCCACGCACTTCGTTGACATCTTTTTGCTCGCCATCGCCATCTACAGAGAGCTCCGGAGCATCGCCCGACCGCCACCGGAGCCGCAGAGCACCCGAGCTCCGACACCGTCGCCTCACTCCGTCTCGCCGTCCCCGATCGCGCTCGACCCCACCTCCGAGATCCCCTCATCGTGCCGCATCCGACCGACGCCACCGCCGTCACCCCCGACCACCGGAGCAGCGCCGGCGACCACGCCCGAGCCGTCCTCGCCTTCGACCTCCCGCTGTAAGCCGCCGACCTCTCCCCACCGTTAGATCGTCATCGTGCGGCCGAGTTTAGATCGGTTTTTTTTTCGGCCGAACCGTTTTCTCCTAGTTACCGGCCGTCCGCCCGTTAGTTTCAGACACGCACACCCGCAACCAATGAAACCGTGCCACGTGTAGCCTAGCCGACCCGTAGGGTTTTTAGTCTTTTTCTGTTTTGTTTTATTTTCAGATTAGTTTCTGTTTTAGATCTGCTATATCTTCTAGGTTTTAAATCCTTTTTGAGTGATTCTTTTTGAATTAGATTAAGATTTTCATCTAGTTTCTGTAGATGCCAAGTTTGGCCATGTTTCAAAATTATAAATTCGATTTTGCATGAATTTGCTTCAAACCTTGTTTTGTGAATATATTGAGTTTAAAAATAGCTATTTTGTTAATTCTTTTTGCTAGTGATCACTTGATCTTTTTTCTAAACAGTAGGCTTTTGCAAATTAGTTTTTGTTTATTTTAAATTAGGCTTTTAGGCAAAACAGTACTGTTTTACATAGTTTAGTGATATTTTCTTTTCCCTTAGTATTTAATTGTTTTTAACTAAAACTTTTTTTTTGAAAAATTTAGTTTTGTTTCTGTTAGTCAGTAGTAGCCACTTTTATTAGTAGTTAAAATAATTTTTATTATTTTGTTTCTTTAGTTTTGTAGTAAAACTTGCATAGGTTATAAATAGGGTTTTATAAAAGCTTTGTATTTTGTTTCTTTTTGCTAGTAAAAGTTTATGAAAAATACTTTATGTTAAAATTAGTTTTTCTACCTTTTCTTTTCTGTTAATTTATTAGTTTATTATTTTCTTTGTTGTTAAGTTTCACTTGGAACAAAACTATTTTTGTAGTTGAGTCAAAAAGTTTTCCTAGTAGGTTCTTTATAGTTTTTACTATTAGTTTTCTCTTTGGACTTTTGTTTGGTTTTTCTTTATTTATTTTATTTGATGAACTGTGAATTATGATTGATAGAATTGAATGCTAGAGTGTTTGCTTATGTGAATACTATGTTTGATTATATAGATTTTTTTCGGAGTGACGAATAGTTCTATCAAGTTCATTTTCTGAGAGCGATAATAATTTCATAAACTTACCAGGCAAGTTCACTTTGACCATATGTTTTTACCTAAGTTTTATTTGCATGTTGTATCATCCTTTCAACAATTCCTCCAGTAGTGATATTAAATATTGTAGTTGAGTAGAATGCATGAGGTAGGAACCCACTCCCTTGTTACCAAGCCCGGGAACGTTATTTATTTTAATGCTACGCTATAGTAGACGGGGTTTGGTATGAGTGTTCGTGAGTGGTGTGAGAAGGAGGACTCTGCGTCAATGACGACAACTTCATGAAGACTCTACGTCAATGACGACAACTCCATGATGGCATCTTCAAGGCCCGCATCTTCAAGACCTCAAGACTTCAAGACTCGAGACAAGTTTTCAATACACACTACTGGGTGGAAATTGGACCGTGCGGCACCCTGGAGTACCCAGTGGATGCGTTGTGAGCTGGAGTAGGCCAGTACTCATGTGGAAAGTTCCACCTAGACTCAAAGAGACGGATGAATACTTCATGCCCTGAAGCTTAACTGTGCAACCGCAAGTCATTATGAGCCCTGGCTTGGTTGACCTTAGTTGTGACTCTGCCTGGGATGGTGCTAGCAGATGTAGAACTACGGTATGATTGGATGAGCACCGGACAGTGGTCAGAGGAACTCTTCGGAAGATCATGTTTCGGTCGTCTTGTTCTCAAACACCCTGAAGTGTGAGAACGTAAAAAGAGGGATCGAATCTTGTGGGTAAAGTGCACAACATTCTGCAGAGTTAAAACCTAATCGATTAGCCGTGTTCCCGGTTACGGACAATTTGAGCCTCTGGACTTGGATCTATCTCGGAACTCTCAACACCGGACTGATAACTAATTGTGGGCAACTTAAGATACTTATGGGCTATGAGACATCGGTTGGCGGAACCATGTCATAATAGATAACTCTGTAGTGAAAACTCCTGATTATTCCTTTGATGTAGGGAAAATAAAACCAGCTTTTACGCAAAAACTCAGACACAGAGCCTCAAAGCCATATTGCATATAGAATAGTTCCATCATCTGTTTTTCTTATTGTGATCTTGCCGGTACATTCAATGTACTGACCTACACGGCTGCAACGTATCATGTTGCAGATATTTTCTACGATGAGTAAGAAATGATATAGGGTTACGGTCTACACTCAACTTGCCGTTGGCGTTGATGGGACTCCACACCCCTATTGATATGTTTCCGCTGTGACATATATAAGGTATAATCTGGATCTACAGTATTTATTTTTACATGTGATGTTATGGTAATTCATCGAAGTACTGTGTGTGCCAGCATACTGATCCAGGGATGGCACAGAAAGCACAGAGACTTGACCGTATTGGGTCGGGTCGCTACACAGCACCACCGTGCTGCTCGTTCTCCTACGGCCTGTCCCCGTCGCTGGGCCGCATCACTGCTGCGCTCCGCCTCCTCAGCCTCGCCTCCACCGGCCTCGTCGTCCCCTGCCTTGTTCCGTCCCGCTGCCAATCCCGAGGTGGACGGCAGAGAGCCAGAGACTCTAGGGCGAGGCGGAGACAGGACGAGGAGAGGAGGTGGTTTGCGTGAGCAACGGAGAAAGGACGAGGAGAGGAAAGGGTGAAAGCTTCGACCGGAAGGAAACGCAACCATCCATCGCTATTTTTACCCGAGGGAGGTGTTACCTGGGAAGCTTTTATTGCGCAGAAAAACATATTTTCTACCAGCACAGTAAACGCTAGGATGACGTGGCTATCGCGAGAGATCGCCCCTTCCGCGTTGCTTATTGTGTTTGATATGCGGGGATGAGTTCTCGAGGTGGTACAATGCTTAACAACGGGATGGAAAAAATATCTTGCTCGGACGTGTCGGCCCAGCCCACCTCTTAGTTTCGAAGAAGAAAGCCAAAAAATAAAGGTAAACGTTTAGAGCCGGTGCGCCGGCCGAACGCTCGGCCGGCCGCGTCCACGCTGGCAACGGGGCCACACACCACCGCTTAAGTATTCCTCTTATCTCCACGAGTCGCTCCTATCCATTCATTCGCTGCTGTCCTTTCCTTATCTCCTCGCACATCTTGTTCCCCTGCGGCAGCCTCCAGAATAGTTCGCCGGTGATGACCGCCATCCATCCCACGCCAGCCTGCCCGTCGTCCATCCAGCGGCAGCCTCCCCGCATATGGGCGCTATTTTGGGAGGCCCCCACCGCGCGCGACAAGGGAGGAGGGGGGGAGGGGAGGTCGTTGCCTGCGGCACCGATGAGGTGCAGTGCTGGGGACTGGCCGGTGGATTCGCTTCAACCGGCAACGATGGTGGTGAGCGGCAACGGCGGTGGCCGCCATGGTTTTTCGCTGCGTCAATTTTTTTTTGCTGGAACCACTTCTTTTTTTGCTGGAACCTTCTTTCGTTTTTGCTACAAATTGAGAGAGAGAGAGAGAGATGATGATGTAGTGTTGCTGCCATGTTTTTTTTGCTACATCAATTTTTTTTGCTGGAACCACTTTCGTTTTTTGCTGGAACCATCATTCGACTTTGCTACATTGGGCGAAGATGGTTGTTTGGCGGCGACGGCGGTGCCCGCCATGAATTTTTTGCTGGAACCTCTTTAGATTTTTGCTTGAACCGTTTTTCAATTTTTCTGCAATTCAAGAGGATGGTGGTGCCGTCGCCGTCAGGATTTTTGCTACATTTAATTTTTGCTGGAACCTCTTCTCATTTTTGCTACAACCGGCAATCACAAAAGCTACAACCGGCGATAAATTTTGCTACAATGGTGACGGGGTGGCGGCACCGATGAGCTTTTTCTGCTGGAACTAGCACAATTTTTTGCTACTACCTGCAGACATTTTTGTTGCCACCAGCAAACCCGAAGGAGAGTACTTTTTAGCGAGCTCGTCGCCGGGGTGTTGCGACCGGCGACCGGCGCAACGGCTGTCCCACCGGTGCTGCCATCGCCAGTGAGGGAGCTGCAACCGCGAGGGAAAGTTGCTGCATGCGTGGATCCGACGAGGAAGACATGAGACGACGACGGCGAGGCTGGCGACCGGCGGCAAGGGCGGCAACCGGCGGCCATGGCGAGCCACCGGCGGTGCAGGCTATGGCAGACGCGCGGTGAGCCACGAGCAACGCGGGCTGTGGCAGACGGCGACGGCGGCCGGAGTCAACGATGCATTTTGCCTCTGTTTTTCTAATGAAGCGGGGTGGAAAAGTTACAGATCGAACGGTTTAAGTCGGCTAATCGTACGGCATTGGTGCGACCGGCCCAAATCCTGGCCGGCGCACCGGCTCCTAGTAGCGCCCAAAAATAAAACGGTGTGATCCGGAACAAGGCGGTGCGGCAAGCATCCACTGACCAACTCTTCCTTTTTCTTTCTCAACACCAAGATGTACGGTAATCCCTAAAAAAAAGGATGTATACAGTGTAGCGAACTGCACGAGCCGAAGACTGAACATAATTCCAGTTTTCTTGGTCGCATTGCCGAGACGTTATGTCAACATAGTCTGAGCTGTCTTCTTCTTGCAGGCTGTTTGGTAACCACTCAGGCAGGGGAATGAGAGTTTTCAAAGGATGTTTGTGGAGCGATTAGGCATGGGAAGTAGAGTTTTACTCTCATTCCCTTATTTGATATATGATAGGAATTAGCGTGGGATAAAACTTTGTTCACGAATTAACAGGGTACCCCTCGGGAAGAAATGGGTGGGAATTGTCTTCCTCAACTCACATTCCCCTTCCCACTTAAACTCACATTCCCTCTAATCAAACAGTGGACTTTTAATCTCCTCACCTCTCAACTCCCATTCTCCATCTCTAATTCCCCCGAACCAAACACGCTGTTGGTTGTATTTGTCTTTCCCATTCTCGCATTCGCGTTGCACCAAGCAGCTTGGTCAGAATTTTTTTTACGAGGAAAACTTCTGATCTATTCTTCAACTGTTAAGGTAGTACAAAGAACACCAGAAAAAAAAAAGACATACAGGTCCGTAGACCACCTAGCGACGATTATAAGCACTGTAGCGAGCCAAAGACGCGCCGCCATCATCGCCCCTCCCTCATCCGAGCCGGGCAAACCTTATTGTAGTAGACAGTCGCATCTAGCTAATTCGACCCCTCAAACATCCACGGACGCGTCCAGGCGAGTCCGTGGACTGTGACCGGTCATCCCTCATTTTGTTGTGTCCGCAGCTGTCTACCTCATATCCGAACCCTCATATACATGCAACTCATGCAACGTAAACAATAAACCCGCGTAGATCAACAAACTAACAACAAACGGACTTAATTTGAACATAATTGGGCATAATTCACATCGCATCATTCATCAGACAACCAAAAAAACAAAGTTTCCATCGCTGGATAGTACTTAAACATAAAAAAGGTAGATAAAATGGAGACACGGAGAAGGGCAGATGAAATCACCATTTCCTCCCGCCCCCTACATCTTTCGGCTTCCAGTGCGGCTGTACCACTCCGTGTAAACGTCGGTGGCCGGAGGGGCGTCGCCGTCGGGGCTCGAGCCGTCAGTAATGTTCGAATTTTCGAAGGAGGGGATTTGTCCGGTCATCCTCCGGACCACGTGGTCCTGGTCCTTGGCATGCGGGGCCGCCTTCGCCTTGACTGCCACCTCCGCCGTTGCCTCACGCTCCAACTGCACGATGGCGAGCTGGAGCGTTTCGTCATTTTTGCAGCAGAGCCGCCACGCGTCGGTCTCCGTCGTCATGAGTAAGTGTTGGAGGACCGAGGCGACAAGCGCGTCCTCCGGATCCACTGGAGCGCGAGCGCTTGCCCGGCGTGCGGCCCGCGGCCTCCGATTTGGGAGTCCTCGTCCGCGGCGGCGCCAGTAAGGGCACGGGTACCCAACGGTGGCTGGGGACGCCTTTTGTAGGTGGCAGATTAGGAGCAGAGGGGCAACGTACATGCAGGGTTGCGAAGCGGACGGAGCTGCGCGCAGGACGCGAGGGGATTGTTGCCCGCACTACGTCGTTGGGCGACGGGGGCCGGCACGGTACGTGAGCTTCCGCTGTTGCCGCCCCAGTCTAGTCGTGACCGTCACACTGTGATGCAGAAGGTGATCTCCTCCATGTCGTCTAGCTGCGCATCTCGCAGCAGGCTCTCCCAGTCGTCATCGCCGCCTGATCCACCACCGGTGCCGGCGCTGCTGTCATCGCTCGCCATAGATAGGAAGGTGGTGGGATGGGGAGAGGAGAAGACCGAGAGGGAGAGTGGAGTGGAGTGTGTTGACTTCGATCTAGCTAGGGTTTGTCCAGACGTGGGATATATGTGAGATCCAGGTGGGTCGCGGTTGGTCGTTCCGACGTGGCAGACGCGCCCGGGCCTCCCAAACCCGCCTCAGATTTGGGCTGGGTTTGAGGAGTCCCGGTCAACCCAGACGTCCATGGCTGGTATGAGGTGTCCATCTGGGTTTGGTTTGTTTGATTGGTTAGTGACCGGGCCGTCCGTCCGGACGTACAGGGTGGTATGTGAAGCCGGGCTGTAGATGCTTTTATCCTAGCCGCCGCGGAGCCATTCGGATGGCTCCGCGGCGGCTAGGATAAAAGCATCTACAGCCCGGATGGCGAGCTGGAGCGCTTCGGCTGCAGCAGAGCCGCCGCGCGTCGGTCTCCGTCGTCATGAGTGAGTGTCGGAGGACCGAGGCGACGAGCGCGTCCTCCGGATCCACTGGAGCGCGAGCGCTTGCCCGGCGGCCCGCGGCCTCCGATTTGGGAGTCCTTGTCTGCGGCGGCGTCAGCAAGGGCACGGGTACCTAGCGGTGGCCGGGGACACCCTTCGTAGGTGCCAGATTAGGAGGGGCAACGTACATGTAGGGTTGCGAAGCGGACGGAGCTGCGTGCAGGACGTGAGGGGATTGTTGCCCGCACTACATTGCTGGGCGACGGGGGCCGGCACAGAACGTGAGCTTCCGTTGTTGCTGCCCCGGTCTAGTCGCGACCATCACACCGTGATGCGGAAGGTGATCTCCTCCATGTCGTCTGGTTGCGCATCTCGCAGCAGGCTCTTCCAGTCGTCGTCGCCGCCGGATCCGCCACCGGTGGCGGTGCTGTTGTCATCGCTCACCATAGATAGGAAGGTGGTGGGATGGGGAGAGGAGAAGACCGAGAGGGAGAGTGGAGTGGAGTGTGTTGACTTCGATCTAGCTAGGGTTTGTCCAGACGTGGGATATATGTGAGATCCAGGTGGGTCGCGGTTGGTCGTTCCGACATGGCAGACGCGCCCGGGCCTTCCACACCCGCCTCAGATTTGGGCTGGGTTTGAGGAGTCCCGGTCAACCCAGACGTCCACGGCTGGTATGAGTGGTCCATCTGGGTTGCGTTTGTTTGATTGGTTAGTGACCAGGCCGTCCGTCCGGATGTATAAGGTGGTACCAGAAGCCGAGCTGTAGATGCTTTTATGCTAGCCGCCGCGGTGCCATCCGGCACCATACCAGAGGTTGACCTACTCCCTTTGACGACCTCATCTGAGCTCTCACCTCAGCCGCAAGATTACATTAAGTAAGATTACATAAATTGTAGAACACATTCAGATTTTTGTTATTTTATTAAACAATCTTTAGCTGACTTCCCGCGTAAATTAACTCTTGGAAGAAATGCTTAAACCCACTTTATATCTCTGAATATTTTGTTCTTTTTCTTACTCTAATTCTTCATCTCTCCCAGCAGTCATTGCACTTTTTCACGCATTGGCTGAAAAAACTCTTTTTGATACAAGGCTAAGGGGATAAATTCGGTTATCCTCCTCTACGCCGCACCTAGTCGATCCCATAAACCGAATAGAGGAGGATAATTTATCCTCCCCTGTCGAAAAACCCCTCCAATCTCCCTGAATATCCTCACCGCGCGCGGGGCTGAGTAAAAGTGGCGCCCCCTCTCTCCCGCCCTCGTGCCGGCTCCATTCCCGCCGCAGCCACCAGCATGCGCCCGCCGCCGCCACTGATGACCGGCCCTCCTGCCGGAATGGATAGCTCGGACCCTTCTGCCACCCCGTCGGCCACCGCCACCGGCTTGTCACCGCCGGAAACGACCCCTGCTCTGCCCCCCGCGCCGAAGAAAAGCTTGGAGATAAAAAAGAAGTCCACCGGGTTCAAGCTCTGGCATCAACCACGGCAAAGGCTGCCGGGGTGGCGACCGCCTATCCGGCGACGGCCCGCCGCCCTCCCGCTGCTCCCGCCGGAGCCTAACGAGCTAGAAAACCGATGGCAACGGCATCGGCCCTCGCCGAGGAGGCCGCGAAGAAGAAGAAGAAGAAGGCCACAAAGAAGCCCCGTCCACGGCCGGCGCCTCGTGCAGCGTCTCCGGCGACACCTACGGGCACTGCTCCGGCGTGTCCGGCGGCGGCAACCGGCAAGAAAGGCCGCGGCTGGCAAGTGCTCGATGAAATGCCGACAAGGTAAGTAAAAACATCTTTACTCAGCCGGATTCTCCTTATCTTTTAGGGGATCAGTTAGAGTTGCACTAAGGCATCATCAACCAGTACGCCGTTGACGAAACGGGGATCGTTCAAAAAGAACCAGGGAAGGTCTAAGAGGAGCCAGATGCTGCCTCAGAAGAACAAGGAGGAGCCTAAGAATAAGAAGGGAGAGGAAGCCTAAAAAAATGTTATAGCAGCTGCCCGTCCACCCGTGCGGTGATCTCCGACGTTGTCCGACTATGACGAAGTTAAGTGTGTTTGTATCAAGTAGGTTAGTTTATGTTGCAATATGTAAATTTGTAAACTCGATTCAGTCGAGCTCTCAGAGTTCATAGCTAGCTTGCATGTAGGCCAGAAGCGGGCTGGTTCACGCTGCGGCCAAGTATAGTTTTTTATCCTTGTGTTGTCGAGCCGTCCGAAAAAGGTTGTTGTTGGGCGACTGATGAATAAGCAGAAAGAGAGACATACATATTCCCTTTGTCGATCCGGCTTCTTGCGATACTTTTAGCAGCGATATAAGGCATCAATGATCAATCTGACATTTGGTGTCAAAGCCTGCATTTATGATCAGGGTGGCGTTGATGGTGTCGGTTCGGTGACTAGAAGAGTCCCTCGGCTGGTTGAGAGTGCCCTAGCTAAAGTAGAGCAGCGGCAAGACTCCGATGAATCCAATACCCACAGCGCCTGACTATATTTTTTTTTGCGAATGAAACGATTGTATTAATCAAGGAGGATTATTACAATCCAGCCGGCAAAGTGTGCCAATCTCAACTGGTCCATGGCGCAGCCAAACTGCCGTTTTGGGTGTAGAACGTCCCACTTGAGCTAGGGTGTGGCTAACAACATTTTGACTTCTACGTACATGAGATATCACATGCTCACGCCCTAGCGCTAGAAGCCGTTTGGCCTCACCTACTAGTGCAGCAACAGGCGACCTGTTTTGCTCTTCTTCCTTCAGCATGTTTGCTGCAACGAGGCTGTCTGTCTCTATGATGAACGGCAAGGTACTCCACTCCAAGGCAAGGTCAATCCCTTCCATGCATGCATGCATCTCCGCTTCAAGTGCACTTGAGCATGATGTCAAGAAACGACATGATGCAAAGATGATCTCGCCACTGTTATCTCTGAGAATCATCCCCGTTCCTCCTGTACCATCCTCCTCTCGCCAAGAACCATCTACATTCAGTTTGGCCCAGCCAACGGGTGGCTTGGACCAAACCTCCGGCGGCCGTGGGCATGTTGCCTGGGTGAGCATCGCCTTCTTGTGGCTTGTGTGTGACGCATGCGTAATCACCATCTTGCCTTTAGCCAAGTCCTCATGTGGGTGCTGATGGATGCAGAGCAGACTGTCGATGTAGCTGCATAGGAACCGGCGAGAACTCTCAATGGTAGGGGCTGGTTTATGATGAACCACTTCATTACGGACATGCCAACTCCGCCAGTTCGTGCACGTTTCACATACTTAACTTACTCTAATACTAGTGGCCATTGCGATGCACTGGCAGCTGGACGACCAAATTAATTACGAGGAAGATAGCTTGTGCATGGTAACATCGGACTCCTATTCTTTCTTGAAACTAGTGATTTCCCCGTGCGTTGTGGCGGGATTTGAAGATTAATTTCAGATGTATTATGTATGAAGAAAATGATCCAAATCAAGAGCTACTGAAATGTTTCATACTTGAACTATGTGTAAACAAAGAGTATGCATGTGGTTTGTATGGGGTTGCAAAATAGTGTTAGTGAATGCTGACATGGCACACTTGATGAGATGGAAGGCCGCATGTTGAGAGAATTAGACTTAGCGGATATCAACTATTTAAGAATAGTAGATTTACCCGCCTCGTCAAATAGAATTTGATTAATATATGTTCGACGACTATAGTGGCCTGGTCATGGCTTGCCTTGTACTCTCCGATGCAGTCGGTGCTGGTTTTACAAGGGACAAGATGGATCACCCCTTGTACTACTGCATGCATGCATTATACGTGGTGTCCTTACTATGGAAACAATTGTTCATCACTAACCATTGATATGGGCATTTTGTATCAAAATTTCATAAGATAAGTACTCTACTTTCATGCTTATTCGATCACCATTGCATCATTTAGTACTCGGAGAGGAGCACTTGTAATCATGATTGGTGAATGGGCGAGTTTGGCAAACCTTGTCAACAAAAAACAATGCGATGTTTCTGATTGCTTGTCCACGGCCTCGGTTTTCTAACAAATAGGTTCACTCTCCGGTGTGCATCTGCGTTCTTTGGAGTATTTGAAAGCGGCACAACCCAAAGATTTAACAAAAAAATTGAGAGAGGACTCCTCGGTTCTTACTCCTAGTTGTGCTGATGACCTTCTCTGCTATGGGCAAGCATATGCCACATGGTGGCGCTCATAGAGCAGCTGCACGATTGGGGCATCACGTTCACTCATTTGTCTACTTCTCTGTCTGATCTCTCGTTCTGTTCCTTGGAGACATGTAATTGTTTTCTGTGAGCTGTAATTCTCAGTTCTTGGTTCTGTACTCTGTCTTCTTACATCTCTTCCCCTTGTAATTATCTCCATGCTGCACAGTGGCCCGTTTTATTTTGGATTGATATAAAATGATTCAGTCTGGCAGTTGCTGGTGGTAGCAGGTAAAAGAAAGAATTTGCATAAAAATCACATGTGCGTATGATTATGGTGTGATTGCAAGATATCTTAGTCTAATTGATTGTGCACTTTTTGAGCAGTTTTTTTTTTTTTTTTTGGTGAGAGCTCCTCGAATATTATTTTTGGATGAAAATTTGCAAGTGGCTCAAAGCCTCAAACACTTGATAAAGTTTGATGTCGCGAAATTTCAGATTTTTTGGATTTTGTTTGATACCGTTTTTTCAATTTTTTGCTAACTTGGGCGAGAATCAACAATGTGCCTGCATTGGCCAGGCAAGAGTAATTATCACTTCCTCCACCTTCTTTACACCCAAGGCTTTTTCTGCAGAATCCAACTTGTTTTGTTAGGAACAATTTGTTTTACAATGTTTAATTATTTCTAACATGCAACCATCAAGGAAATCAAAGCAAATGGCGGATCAACCTGTTACATGGTGATTCAGAAGTAGATAACTTGTACTATGGTGCCATTGTGCAGTCAGCAGTTGAGCATAGTTGCATTCACCATTGTTGCAGCACATAGGAACGTGCATTTTGGCTGTTCAGATGAGATCCACATCACATGACACTAATACCGCCTCATTAATCCAATTCCCATTTTCTCTATTCTTATCAAGATATTGCATTATGAATAATTTTGGATCAAATCGCTTCACTAAATTAGCACTGATGATTTAAAGGGTTCTTCTCATGTTAAATATCATGTAGAATGTTTAGCAGCATGTATCACACACTGTCCTTCTTTATAAGTCTTAAGTCGGAATGTCGTTATGTTTTACTAGAAAAAACAAATGCAGTGAGATATAGCGCAGATGCTATAACATGGACGTACATCATACGTACTATAATATGAACACTTGCCAAATTGCACATATAACAAAGAAATTGTGGAAATCATAGTGCATCTTCATTTCATAACAGGGAATTATTTTCCTGCTTGTTATCTAAACCAAGCGTTTTCATTTTGTGAGTGTGTCATCTTTTTATTCACTCATAGGACACTAGGATATGATAATTTGTTTTGTATTTTATTGCTAGATTAACTTCAGTTCCACAATTGTCGTACTAAAACCTCACATTCCATGGCAAACCTTTAAATTTTATAGAACACAAAGAAGTCTAATCAACAAAAACTATGTTATTGTGGAACAACAATACAAGTAAATGGGAATATACCATATTTTAGAATACCACACAATGCAAAATATTTGGAATAAAACCGTCTGCTCTCTGACCTGAAGAGAAAGTGCAGGCAGACGTGCCGCGGTACCGTCTATGATAGGCAACCACAGAGGGGATTCTTGCAAGTTAAATGTGGTCCATGTCCTGCAAGAAATCATCCCACGGGATGGTAGCACACTTTGATCAATCACATGTTTCCGCTGACAACCATACTAAAATTGAAGAGCAGTGTAGGGAACTCACATGCATGGTACCCTCCGAGTTGCCATGGGTGTGTCCTCTCGAATAAAAGGACATAAGAGAAAAGTGAAAAAGAATATTTCCACTCTGATGACACAAACATGTCAAGTCAGACTACCATATAGTGAGCGAGAAAAATTGATAACATGTATAGTGTGATATCACCTGGCAAAAAATTACCTTTATTGAAAAGTGCCCAGCCGAGTTGTTTTTTTACAGTGTGGTACTTAACAAACGCTTTGCTTTTGGTCTGCGGTTGGTCTCTATGCCAATTGGGGCTGTCGGGTTGTACCACGACTTTTGGTTACCACGGCTGGCCAGATGCGTGCTTTGGAATCTCTACCCGGCCTTTGGACACTGCGGCCTTGCCGGTTGGCGTGTGCGGCTGCACGTTCTCACTGATCGGCTCTCCCATTGCCTTTGAATCATGTGGTCCATTCGCTTGGCTTCCATCTGATCGTGTGCTTTCTGGTGGGGATGCACGATTCCGATGGTTCTAGTCATTTGCAATGGGAAGTGCGGTCGGGCTATCTATCGATCCGGTCGTTGGTTATCCAGACCGGCCAACAAAGTACATGGACAACGATTGTCGTTGTCTATCATTAGTAAATATACAAGGCAATTACATACGCAATATGAATATAATCACTTGCAGGCGTGTTTCTAAAGAGTCCATTCATATGCTCAAGAAAATGGCTTATGTGTCACGAAAGGAAGCTATGGAAATTTTCATCGTCAAGCAAATATCAACATAGTACAAGCATAATCATTTGCAGACAGTTGAGAAAAATATTCTTCAAATAGTTCGCTTAACTTCTGGGCTGGAGTTGGTCTCTGCGCCAATTGGTCTTCAAACAGTTCACTTAACTTCCATTTTATATTTCAAATAGTTCATTTAACTTTTGAGTTGTAGTTAGTTAGTTGGCCTCTTCAAATAGTTCACTTGACTTTCGTTTTATGTTTCATATAGTTTGCTTAACTTGTAGGCTGCAGTTTGTCACTGAGCCAATTGGCGCAACGGGTCATCTAGTACTCATCACCTTCATATAGATGGCCCATTGCGCCTTTGGCACAAAGCCAAATGCAGCCATGAAGTTATGTAAATTGTTTGAAGAACATACCATCGGACGCATAGCCACAGAAAAAAGCATAGGAATAGGCACATTAGCAACGAATACAAATTTCATGCTTATGTATAAACAAGCGTTGTTTATTAAATACACGTAAAATGTTATATTTCAGGCCCTGCTAATCTAAGAATGGTCCGTTCGGTACCCATGGTCAAGCCTCGCAAAGTTTGACCTTAGACAAACTTGCCACGCGAAGTAAAAAAGAAATGGAAGGAGTGCGACAAGAGGCTGAGTAGATGTCACCAAATCTGACCAGGGAGAACATATGATCCGAGCAGATGGAAGCAGACCTGGTAACTTCCGAGCGATACCGACCGATTAAAAAAATGATGACACCTCTACCAGCCCTCATTGCATGACCGGGCATACGCGAACGAGCACAGGGAGGGACACCGTATACACGATCTGAGTCTCCCTCTTCCTTCCTTACTCCGACTAAACTCAGCCTAGCGGCCTTAACCTATAGATGCAGTTCTAAACATGTAGTACATATAACGAAGGATAAACTGCCGACATTGCACAACCGGGCACACATGAAGGAGTGCAGGTAGGGACATCGAGTGCACGATCCGAGTCTCCCTCCTCCAGACTTAGCCCGACTAAACCTAACCTCGTGACTTTAACCCTTAGAGGCAGTTCCAAACGCATACAACCTAGGTAACACCAGACTGGACAAATCAAGAACCAACCTCCCCAACGACCTCCTAACTGACAATCGACAACATACTAAAAGCAGTTAGCAAACTGAAGCCGAAAAGCAATGACACTACATCGCCTCGGTGACAACGCGAGGAGGTGCCCGACATGATCCAACCTGCCGCACGCCAACTGCCGAATAAACTACAGGGTTGACCAACTGGAGCTCCATGTCGCATGGGCCGATGTCCCACAGGTGCCTCCTCGTCCGCCGTCCACTGCCCACACGCTGCATATGCGCCCCGCGCATTGGTGGTGTGGCTCGATGTTTGCTTCATCGGGTAGAGCGTCTGGTCTACATGCGCCAGGCCTGGGTCAACACATGGGCAGTTTAGTTCATGTGTGTCGGGTATGCAACGCGGTCGGGCATTCGTTGTACCCTCGACACAAAACCCTAATGGAACCAAGAAGTGAACTATTTGGAAAGCATATTACTTTGTGCATTACCACATCAATAAGCATACAAATAAGCACATTGGTAAGCATAACTCATAATGACATCACTATAGGAGATATGCCCTAGAGGCAATAATAACAGCTATTATTTATCTCCAAGTTCGTAATTATGTTTATCTTGCATGCTGTAACTGCAATGGTCCTTGAGTCTGTATATCCATAAAGTCTCAGAGGAAAACCCATATGCATGTGTGAAATAATAAACGATAAAATGTATTTCTAGTCATGCCTCTAATACTTTCTCAAGTGTTGCATGATGGTCACGTTTTCCTGATCATGGGCATGACTATGCCGGCAATTTTGAGGACACAATGTTAGAAGAACACTTGTGTTGAATCGACCCAAATTGATGTTATGCTATGAGATACATTCATCACAAGTTAATAGTAAATAACACTAAGAAAGTTAGCATTTGCATAATTCCTTAGACCATGAGAGTATCGAGTTCCTTCATGCTTGCTTCATGAACTTTGGGGTTAGTTAAGCTTCATCGGTAACAGGGTGGCTATTACGATGGCTTTCGGGTTCATGGAAAAGTATGACAAGGGACTAGATAGCTCAAGATTGGGATTTGCTCCTCAGAAAATGGAGAGATATTATTTGGGCCCTCTAGGTGTTACGGTATCTATCATCGTCTGGCCAGACACAACGTGATTTGATCACGGGGATGCCGGAACACGGGAAGAGAAAAGAGAACAAAACCGGTAACGAGAAAACTGATATAGTGAACAAGTTGTTGTTTCACGGGGATGCCGATAAATCTCACCTCAGGTATTTGTAACATATCGCAAAGCAACAGGAACATCATTTAGTAACTACATGTTCACTCGAATATTCATTCGTGTGGGTATAGGGATCAATATGGATGTCCACGGTTTCGCTATTGATCATTGATCGGAAAGAGTTTCGGTCATGTCCATATTTCATCGAACCTACAGGGTCATACACTTAAGGGTCATCTATCTGCTAAGTAATAGACAGGGAGTCTGAGAGAAAGTCACCGAATAAGTTTCGGAGACGACAGAAAAGTTTCAGAGAGAAAACCGAAAATGTTTCGGAGATAAAAACATCATACCGGAAGTGTTCTGGAACGCGTCTAGAATTATTTTAGGTGGTGCCGGAAATGTTATGGACCTTCCGGAATTTTTTCGGATTAAAAGGTCACGGAAAAATATTTCATGAAAATATCTCATGAATAGTGGGATGAAGAGTGGCAACACTATTGGGGTACACCCCCTTTTGCTGGCTTTTCCGAAAGCCACCTTTTGGGGCTTTCCCCTAAAGTCAATGGAGGATGACATGGGGTGGTGGGGCCCCCAAAAGGGGCCCCACACATGTGTGGCTGGTTGGAGGTGGAGCTCCCCCATGGAGCTCCACTTTCCCTCCTTTTTGTGGCTTTTGGTGGAAAATATCTGAGGGTATTTTGGTATTTTCCCCCATAGCCTCTACCCCTTGCTCATAAATAGAGGTGGAGAGGGCTCTCCATTTCATCCCAAGTTTCTCTCAACACATGCTATGCGATGATCTAGCTTTCTTTCTCTCCCTCCACGAAATAGTTTCGTACGTCGAAATGCTATCTAGTCTTCGGTAGGGCTTAGTTCTGGACGGCGAATCCCTGCTGGATAGTTGACACCAGATGTGTGCAACCTATTAGAGAGGTCCTAATTTCGAACTTAGTTCGAGAGACACGCCGATCGGTCCGAGAGCCTCCCGAAGGGCTGTCCAAGGTTCTATCCGAGATCCTCCCGAAGGGCTGTCCGAGGGACCGTCCTAGGGGATGTCCGAGAGAGTACATTCTCGCGGTGGGGAGGTTGTAAAATCCTACCTGCGGGGATCTGCACCGACTATCTTCACCGACTCTCCTTCCACTGCGCTTCGAGTTGGTAATGATCAGATCAAACCTTGTATGCATCTTCATAGTGGTCATGGGCTTGTTCGTAGTGCGGAATTTTTTTGTTTTCTGCTGTGTGACCCTACAGTGGCATCAAGAGCCGTGCTATGCATAGATGCATGTTACGATCTAGAATACATGAGGTGTATGGGTATTGCATAATATAATTTTGTAGTAGATGAGATCTATTGCTGAAAATTATTTATGCAGATAGTAGATGAAATCTATTACCTGATGTTCTTGTTGCTTCCTTTGAATTTGCGTAGTCCTGATCTTGACGGCATGGTTAAATTTTGGTACAAAGTTCTGGCTATCTGTGATCCATCTATGTTGCTCCTGAGTATGCTGGTTGACAGATCAACGATGTGCTTCAGTTCTTTGGGTTCCGCCATAGTTAAGAAGGATGAATGTTTTGCAGACTAAAGGGCAATGCAGATATGATCTGCACGGGGTTCTTGCGTATGACGAAGTTCAATATGGGGCTCAAGATTTTTTATCCCGTGTTTCATACACCCCGCAAAGTTAATTTAGCGACTTGAATAATCATACTTGATGATGAACGTTGTTAGTTGCGGTTTGATTTGAAATCTTAGAAGCCACGTAAAATAAAATCTGCACAAACTGATTAGAGGCGTCTAACTTGGTTTTGCAAGAACGCATGTGATGTGGTATAGTCTTCGTCTTATTTAATGAGACTATGTATGAGATGGATATATGATATAAATTAATTAACATGACCTGTGTGTCATGATTCGGCACGATGGCTGGAGCTAGATGATTGTCACTTTAATGACCTGTGTGTCAACCTTGTTGTAATGCATTAATTTTATTACCTATAGTGATAGCAATATTATTTTATGCATCGTCAAGAACGGCTATACCTTATCATGCTATTATGAATTGCCTGAGATATTTATCACTTTTGATGCACCCTTTGGATTATGCGGTAGTCGCTTTTATTAGGGTGATCTCTCACTTAAAAATATGAAGTAGTTAGTATTCTCCCAAGTATAGCACCGTCATAGCACGGACCTTTACGGGGTGCCACATTGTTGCATGGGCATGAACGATTAGAGAAGTGTAAGGCGGGTGAGGTCAGACCTCGCAACAAGATCACTTGGTTGTCTTGACGTTCGGGCAAGATCGTCCTGAGCTCAGAACATGCACATGGAAAGATGAACAAGAGTCACATAGAGATGTGATCGGCAAGTTGGCCTATCGATTGAAATTCTTGTCATAAGATGATGATTCTATGGCGATGAATTGAAATGTGGATCTTGAATCATTCACAATCAATTATGAGAGATATTGATTTGAGTGGGAGCGCACTTTAGAATTAAAATTGTTTAAATCTCAGTGCAATTAATTACTGGACATTGTCCAAGTGTAAATTGCATTATAGTTGTAGAATATTGGCTCGCATTTCTACCTTCCCTGTTGAAAATTGCATAAGCTGTAAATTATCTGGTTCAAACTTTACGATTGGTAACGTTATGTGAGGATTGTCCTCAAGAGTGCCGAGAAGGACTTTGTCCTATTGCATACTTTCAGTATTCTCCCGCTGATGCTATGGATGATGTGATGTTCGTCCTTCAATCCAAAAGCTAGAATTCCGTTACGGTCAAGTGCAATATGCTTGCTTCCATGTGACCCGAACTTTGAAAGTTTGGGATAGTTATGTGATATTCATGGAACTGAAAACTAGTTTTCAGAGACAAACAAAGGACAAATGATATGAGATATCCAAAGCAATGTTTGTTTGCAAATATTAGTAAAGTGTTTACTGTGCATTAGACCGATTAGAGATGGGATCCAGAAGAACACCAGTCATGTAATGATGGTAAATAAAATAACAACTTGAAGAGAAAGGACAAGTCTGAAGGATGTTAGTGAGACTTACACGCTTAGGAAATCCAGGGCTAACTCCACTCTTAAAAGTTGGGTGCTTATTCTATGAGTAGAAGAAATATTGGAAGTAAAACTATTAGAAGTGTGAAGGCAAAAAGAAATAAGACTGGAAAGTCCAGCACATGTATGAATTTCATACATGTTATAGATGTATAAGAGGCTGGTCAAAAAAGTAATTCTTAGGAATTATGATTAAATTGTTAGTCACTGATTGTTAATCATAAGGACACCCCTTCGATTGCATTCTATTGCTACTCGATGCAAGAACTACTATGGACTAACAGACTAGCCAGTAATGAGGTTTTGGATACACGCTCGGAATATAGTAAAAGTTACTATACTTTCCATCGGCGTATTACCTCTGCATTTATTTTCGTAATTCATTTTAGAGTTTCATACACTCTAACCCATTGCATAATGTTTTGTTGCGAGAAGGTTATTCACAAGAGAACAATAGTTGTTCAGTGTTATGAATAACATAAGGGCCATACTTCCATCACGAATGGGATGTATGTTATGAACATTGATAATAATATAATATATACATAAAAATGACGCTAAATGTCGCAAGACTAAAAGAATACCACATATGTCTGGCACTGCATTTTGGTCACATTGGAGAAACCCGCATGGGCAAATTCCATATTGATGGATTTTGAAGTCACTTGATTATGAATCATCTGACACATGCAACTTTCGTCAAAAAGTAAAGTAACCAAAATACTGTTCACATGTCATAAGGAACAAGCACCGAACTTACTGGTAATCATACATTTTGATGTATGTAGTCCAATAAGTGTTGTTGCTAGCAGTGAATTTATCTATCTTCAGTAATTACTCAAGTAGATATATGAATATTTGCTTAATGAGACATAAATCTGGATCCTTTGAAATAGTTCAAAAGTTTTTTAGAATGAAGTAAAAAATATTGTAACAAGAAAATTATGATTCTGCAATTAGATTGTGAAAAGGAATATCTGAGTTACAAGTTTAGCGAATGTCTGATGAGTTGTGAAAAATGTTTCATAACTTACGCCTCCCGAAACACCACTGTGAGTGGAATGTCCAAAAAGATGTAATCAAACCATATATGACATGGTAAGATAAAAAATGACATAAATCAATTTTTCATTATCCCTTTTAAAGTAATTCTTTTGAGACTGAGGCTATTACACTGAAAAGAGCGCAATCAGATTTTTGAAATGACGCCATGGTATGGTACACCCAACCATGTTTTGTCTTTTTTTAACATTTGGAAAATAAGACATGTGTAAAATGTTTACAAACCTATTTCAAATAGAAAAAATACTACTTTGTAGGTTATCCAAAATTGTGGGGCATTCCTCCATCATTATGTCGAGGCAAAAGGTTTGCCATATAGAGCGGCATGATTTTTGAAGAAAATTTTTCTTGCAAAAGAGTGAGTGGGAGGGCAGTGCAACTCGACAAGATAACAATATTTTCGTCATCAGGTCAAAGGAAAGAAACCTTGTAACTAATTTCAGAGTTTCCTACCTTGGCTGATACGGAAGACTCTACATGAGATGTATGGACTTCGGTCGAACAACCACGTAGGCAAAACTCGTGCAAACCTCTTAGATACGCAGATGAGATATTGTTGTCAGACAACAGTATACATACAATACACAGGAAAGTGTTGATGGGCCCTGACTCCAGAATTGGCTAAACGCCAAAATAATCCAAGACAGTATCCATGTAAATGATTCAAGATTAGATCTTGATAAACCCTCTGGAAGACTTAAAGTCTAATGAATATTAATGCAACTATAAACTGATACAGATAAAAAAATCCATAAAGCTCGACTTGTTGCTTATAACAAATTCAAGGAGTTGACTACGACGAGATTGTCTCTTAAAGTCGGTTAGGGTTATACTAGCAATTAATACATATTTCAATTATGAGATATCACAGATGGACACCAAAAGGATTTCCATGAGATGGAAATACAACCAAGGACATGTATGTGATACAGTCCAAAGTATTTTGTCAATCCAGAGGATGCTGGTGAGTGCGCAAGCTTCAAAGTTCCACTAATGGACGGAAACAAGCAAAATGGAGTTGGGATCTATGTTTTGATAAAATAGTCAAAGAGTTTGATTTCATCAAGGATAGCAAAGATGTTTATGTTTACAAGAAACTAAGTGGGAGCATAATAATATTTCTAAAACTTTGTGTGCATGACACATTGTTGATTAGAGATAATATAAATTTCTTGACATGCATTAGGATTTCACTGAAAATAGTTTTTCAATGAAAGTACTAAGGGCTAGGTAGCCTCGGTATAGGCATAATTATCTATGGAGATAGAATTTCCTAATAGGGCTAAGCCAAAATACATATTGACAAAATGCTAAAATGATTTAGCATGAGAACGCCAAGAAGAGTTTCTTGTCGAAGTCACATGGAAAGAGTTTTTAGCAAGAATTGGTGTCCTAAAACATTGATAAGCAAAGTACATGACTAAGGATCCAACTAAGGATCCACACACTCTTGTGTTTGGATCAATCATGTATTCCATGGTATGTAAAACAACCAGATATGTCTAATACTCCAAATTAGTTGCGAGTAAGATACCAAAGTGATCAAAGTGTTGATCATGGGACAACAGTGAAAAAAATGTCGTTGAGTACTATAGTAGCACCGATGACATGTTTTCTCACAAGCTAAGATTATGAAGAGTTCGCTATAAGAAGTTATATCGATACAAGTTTGTTGTGAGAAGTTACATCGATACAGTCATCATCAATGCTCCAAGCGATTTTTCATTAAGGGTTTTGTGTGATTCACAAAATGGTGGCACAGTAAGTTGGAATTGTTCAAAACAGGTTACTATGGCGAATTCTATAACGGAGGCTAAGTATGTTGCCGCTTGGGAAGCAACAAAAGAGGGTGTTGGATCATATAGTTCATTCATGAACTTAGTATGGTTCCAAGATGGCTTTGGTCAATGGAACACTATTGTAGATAGTTGCTCCAGTCTGAGAAATCAAGGTTCGACCAGTGATTCACATATATACAAAGCCAAGTCCACACAAATTATCAATTCTGTGAAAGCGTGAAAACCCGAGGATGTGTAAAGATACACACGAACCTGAAGTTGTCAGATCTGTTGGAAGAAGACTATACCACAAGCGAAGCATATTTTACACCGGTATGCCATAGGTGTAAATTGCATTAGCATTGACTAGACTATTGACTCTAGTGCAAGTGGGACTATGTAGGAGATATGCCCTAGAGGCAATAATAACAGCTATTATTTATCTCCAAGTTCGTAATTATGTTTATATTCCGTGCTATAACTGCAATGGTCCTTGAGTCCGTATATCCATAAAGTCTCAGAGGAAAACCCATATGCATGCGTGGAATAATAAACGATAAAATGTATTCCTAGTTGTGCCTCTAAGACTAGCTCAAGTGTTGCATGATGGTCACGTTTTCCTGATCACGGGCATGCCTATGCTGGCAATTTTGAGGACACAATAATAGAAGAACACTTGTGTTGAATCGACCCAAAATGATGTTATGCTATAAGATACATTCGTCACAAGTTAATGGTAAATAACACTAAGAAAGTTAGTGTTTGCATAATTCCTTAGTCCATGAGAGTATCGAGTTCCTTCATGCATGCTTCATGAACTTTGAGGTTAGTTAAAGTCATCTGTAACAAGATGGATATTATGGCGGCTTTCGGGTTCATGGAAAAGTATGACAAGGGACTAGATAGCTCAAGATTGGGATTTGCTCCTCCAACGATGGAGAGATATTCTTTGGGCCCTCTCGGTGTTATGGTAGTCATCATCGTCTGGCCAGACACAGCGTGATTTGATCACGGGGATTCCGGAACACGGGAACGAGAAAAGATAACAATACCGGTAACGAGGAAACTGGCATAGTGAACAAGTTGTTGTTTCATGGGGATGCCGATAACAGCATTCGGTAGCTACAAGTTCACTCGAGTATTCATTTGTGTGGGTATAGGGATCAATATGGATGTCCACGGTTCCACTATTGATCATTGATCGAAAAGAGTTTCGGTCATGTCTATATTTCACCGAACCTATAGGGTCTGATACGTCCATTTTGCATCATGTTTTGCTACTATTATTTATAGTGTTTTTAATCAATATAACATTTTGTGCAGCAATTCTAATGCCTTTTCACTCTTAATATGCAAGATTTACACAAGGAGGGAGATTGCCGGTAGCTGGAATTCTGGACCTGAAAAAGCTATGTCGGAGATACCTATTCTGCACATCTCCAAATGAGCTGAAATTTTACGAAGATTTATTTTGGAATAAATAAAAAATACTGGAAGCAAGAAGTACCAGAGGGGGCCAACCAGGTGCCCACGAGGCACCAGAGCGCGCCACCCCCCCCCCCCCCACGCCCCACCCTAGGCACACCCTGGTATCTCGTGGGGCCCCTGACCAGCCTCTGGCCCCCATTTTCTGGTATATAAGTCCATTTTCCCTAAAAAAAATATAGAGAAGACTTTCAGGACGGTGCACCGCCGTCTCGAGGCGGAACTTGGGCAGGAGCACTTTTGCTCTCCGGCGGAGAGATTCTGCCGGGGATACTTCCCTCCGGGAGGGGGAAATCGTCACCATCGACATCACCAGCGATCCTCTCATCGTGGGAGGACTAATATTCATCAACATCTTCACCAGCACCATCTCATCTCAAACCCTAGTTCATCTCTTGTATTCAATCTTTGTCTCAAAACCTCAGATTGGTACCTGTGGGTTGTTAGTAGTGTTGATTACACCTTGTAGTTGATGCTAGTTGGTTTATTTGGTGGAAGATTATATGTTCAGATCTATTATGCTATTCAATACCCCTCTGATCTTGGACATGATTATGTTTAGTTACTTTTGTCCACACCGTCCGTCGTCCGCGCCGCTGCCCTAGCCCGGCCGGGCTCGCCTCCGTCCTCGCGCGCCCGCCCTAGCCCGCACCGCCTCCACTGCGACCGGCCACACCGCCGCCCTGCGTCGACCCCGGTCCGCCCTGCCTCGACCCCACGCCTGCCTCCCCGACCCCGGCCCGCCCTGCGTCGACCCCGCCCCGGCCTCCCTGACCCCGCTTGGCCGTGGCTCCGGCCGACCCGCGCCCCTGCCTGGCCGGCCCTGCTGCTCTGGCCGGTCCTGCTGCTCCGGCCGGCCCTCCTCTGCTGCTGCTCCGGCCGGCCCTTGCCTGTTCCTTCCCGGGCTCCCCTTTGCCCAAGGTAATTTTTTTTGTGTATTTTGTTTTACAATTTTTGTGTGTAGTAGTTTTGTAGATGGATGCATGGATATATAGGAATAGATGAATAGATAGATGGATGAAATGGAAGAGAGTAAAAATGTGGAAAAAAAATTAGGCGCACAATTTTTTTGTATGTTTTGTGTTGTTTTAATAGGTTTGTGGAGATGAGATGATTTGTGATAGATAGATGATTTATGGAGATGAAATAATTTGTGATAGATAGATGGTTTGTGAAGATGAGATGAGATGGAAGAGAACATTTTTTAGTTTTTTTAGATAGATAGACGAATGTTAATTTTTTTTCACTCGGTGAAATTTACAGAATTTGTGGTGTTGCATCTCCGTGGAGTGATCGTCGACGTTGGAGCTGTTGGTCCCGGATCGTCCCTCCCTTGATCGACTACTCCCTCTACAGCCGAGGGTGAGCTACGAATCCCCCTTCACCTCCTCTTTTTTTTGAGACTGTAGAACTTGATATATTTTATATCTTTTGAATAAAACATTTAACGTGCAGAGGGAGCCGGCCCCCGAGGAGGTGGTACGTCGCCGTGTCAGGGAGGAGGACGAGCACGTCCGTCGCTACATGGTTGCGTTGGACGTCGGGTTCTCCAATACCTGGCAGTTTCTTCAGGGATCTCACCCGAGCTATGATCCTGTGATGGTTCCTTCTCTTTGGGTGTTCACCACCCGCGGCTCAGGAACCGCGAGTCGACGTCCAGTTTGATTGGGCGAGATGTATTAGTGATATTATGTGATATTATTGTTGCATTAACTGGATTATTCGAGATGTATTAGTGATATTATATGATAATATTATTGTTGCAATTGGATTATTCGAGATGTATTAGTGATATTATGTGAATTTGTTTTAATAATGTGATTTTTTAATCGAGATGCAAATAGACATGGAAATCTGAATTTGTTTTAATAATTTATTTATAGCATTGAAATAACTTGCAAGTCTTTGCAGAAACTATGGAACACGGCAGAGACGAAGAACAAGAAGACATGTTGGGGGAAATAATCCGCGACGGATATGATATCTCCTCACAGTTTCTGAACGACTCCGATGAGGGAATGGAGGGAGAAGATGACGGCTCCGGTGAGGGAATGGAGGGAGAAGATGACGGCTCCGGTGTTGGAACCTTAATTATTACAAAGTCCGGCGAGGTATATTAATTAAGCCTCTGCTGACTAGAAGCATTAATTGATTTGTATATACATATATTAACGCTTGTTTCTTCTTTTAGCCCTCCGGATCGAGCCAATCTTCTATAATGAAACGAGGCCCGAAAAAAAGGTTGGGCGATAATGTAAGGTTCAAGATCAAAGAAGTTGCCGAAGATGGCAAACCGATTGGTCCCGCGCAGAACGCAAAAGCATTTGTAAGTCAGTGCGGAGTTATTGTTAGGGACAGCATCCCGATCACCATTCGAGAATGGAATAAGCCAAAGGCGGATGGAGTTACTTATGTCAACGATAGATCCAAAGAAATGCTTTGGAATATGCTCATGACAAATTTCACCCTACCGCCAGAGGTGGATCCAAATAACAAAGTTATAGGGCGAAAAGTCAAAGCGTGGCCTCTTAAGAAGATGGCCGCACAATTCTGCAACTGGAAGAAAAGATCGCACTAAGACTATGTCCTGAAAAACGAGACTCCAACATTAATCGGAGCATATGAGAAGATAAAAGATCACTGGGACGCATTTGTGGAGTACAAGACATCGGATGAAGCTAAGAAAAGGTCAAAAATTAAATAGCAAAATGCTGCAAAGAAGAAATATCTACATGTTATGGGGTCAGGTGGCTACAAGGTTGCCCGGCCTAAGTCGGAGAAACCTGAGAACGACCTTATTGATAAAGGGATCGATCCAGAGACATTTGAGTGGGCCGAACGGGCAAAGGGTTGGTTCTATGGGCATCGGGGAAAGTTGGACATAGAAACAGGGAAGTGTATTTTTACAAAAGATCAACTTGCAACACCCCTCAAAGCCCTTAAAGCTGCAATGAAGGACGTGCAGGACGGGTAGTTCAATCCCGACAGAGAGAATGACCAGCTGACATGTGCCCTCGGGAATGCTGAACACAGTGGACGAACACGAGGCACATCAGGCTCCGTTCCGTGGAAGATTGGGTTTCCCGACTGCAGTGACACTTATAGAAGCCGAGGGAGAAAAAAGAAACAACATGCAGACCGACTGCAGCAGATAGAAGAAAAATTAGCGTGGCAGCAGAAGCAAATAGAGGCACTTACCAGCCAGCAAGCTACCGGCCCATCTCAGCGGCACGAAGATCCTGCATTCGATACTGCTGGCCCACCATCTCAGCGGAAAAGCAGCGTGGCTTCCACAGAGCTCGTTCGGCCCATAGATGATATCACGGCTCCTCGCTACCCCGTGGATGATATCACGCAGAGGGAAAATTGTGAGCTACATGTGAAATGCATGAACATATCCGTGAAGGTGGCGGTCGGCTTTGCCTTACCTCCTGTACGTAATGGAACTTACCATTGCTCTCCGATTCCCGATGGCTATGTTGTAGTCTGGGTGGATGAAGTTATCAAGGGATTTGAGCAGCTGGAGCTTGACTTCCCTACAGGTGAAGGGGAGACTGAACTGGGAGATGCCAGAAAAAGTACCATTCTATGGAAAAAGGAACAACTCGTGCTTCCACATTGGACGCCAAGGCTATCGACTCCTCAGAGTAGCAATCCAGCTCTATCTCCGCCGCCTCAGCCGTCTCCGCCGCCTCAGCAGACTCCGCCACCTCCGCCGCCTCATCCGTCTCCACCGCGTCAGCAGACTCCGCCGCCTCCGCCGCCTCAGCCCCGGGTGGATATACGGAAGAGAACCACCGCTCCGGTGGCTAGTACTACAACTGCGAAGAAATCCAGAGCAGGTACAAGGAACAGCGTCAAGGAGGCTCCTGCCAAGTTACCATATGAACTGACTGATGAGGAAACCAAGAAGGTCGTGGATGCCGATGTGAAACGCCAGCTTGCACCGAAACGGCCCGAGCCAAAGGAGAAAATAGATCTGACAAAAGTGAAGCAGTTTCTGGAAAACCTTACGCGACCACCGCCTTCGCTGCCATCAAACTATGACCGCTCTATTATGAAGTCACATAAAGAACATCGGCAGCGGTCGGGAAGTAGTAGTGCAAGGGGGAAATAATTCCCCAGCTCAGAGAACAGAAAGAACAATCGTGCCCCCCGCTCAAAGTGTTTTCCGATATCAATTATGTTCTGGAGGTAGCGGCCCGTGGTCTTGGTTTCACTCTTGGTCAATACTTAGGCAACGTAGAGTTCCCCACGGCTGATTTAGCATACAGATACCAGCACGGGAAGCCTCTCGTCAGACCTGAGGAGGTCCGGCTTCTACCAACACAAAGGCGAAGATTGCATGAGTGGTACATGGAAGCCTCAAAGGAAGGGAGCAACTGGCTCATGGTGGGAATTAGAGATGAGCATTACTTCAATGGAAACGAGGAGATAAACATTGAATTTGAAGAATTATTTCAGTTATACAATCAAGATGCCATCGACAAATCTATCGTCAGTTGCTATTGTCTGTAAGTATTATTTCTGTAATTAAGTCTCTAGCTCAGCTCGTTCATTGCATGTATAATTATCCTCACTATATTATGCAGACTGAAGATTCTCGAATGCAAAAGAGGACAAATCAATGACATTGGGTTCATTAACCCAAATAACATACATGAATATACGGTAAAAAACCACGCCAAGGACACAGAAGATAACTTGCTAACGGCGTTAATTAAACAACAAACCAGAAGGGAAATACTATTTCCTTACAACTTCAGGTGAGTGTTACTGTCTTGTACACATTTTGTTTCGCTTACTCGATGTTAAGTGTAATTGATGAGTTATGCGTGCGTAGGTTCCACTTTATTCTGCTAGTCATTCAGGTTGACGCAGGAGTAGTACTTGTCATGGACTCGAAACGTAAAGACCCTAAGATGTGGGCGGACCTGAGTGAACTACTCCAGAGGTAATTTCAATCATTATCGCAGTATATCGGCAACTTTCGTTCATTTCCTGATATCAAGTAATTAATAACTCCTTTATTCATTTTCTTTGCCGGGCAGGGTTTGGAAACGGTTCACCAAGAAGGTTAGGGGTGAATGGAAAAAGAAGCTGCAATTTCGACAACTCAATGTAAGTAGTACTAGCTAGGTCTGCGCATCTCTTTGATTCTAGTTTCAATACCATTATCATGCTTGATTATTATTTTGATTGAACTCTATTCTCGTAAAGTGCTTGAGGCAGGGAGACGGGAATAATTTATGTGGATACTACGTTTGCGAGTTCATTCGCCAGACGACCTGTAAGAAGGGCAGAATTTTAGAAAAACTTGAAGTACGTAAACAATATTCACAATTTTATTTTATTACCATCAACTGTGTTGAGTTTCATTCATATATATTGACCCCCTTCTTTAAATTAGATTGAACGGATGCGGAACGATCTCCTACCAAAGGATCGCGTAAAGGCAATTCAAGAGGAATTGGCGGGATTCTTACTTGAAGAGGTCATATCTAAAACCGGAGAATACCATCGGGAATTGGAAGGGAATTTTGGTAATTAGATATTAGGGATCGTAAGAGATATTATATTGTATATATGCATGAACGTGTACTATATATAGTAGCGTCGAATATATATACGAAAACTTGTTGTTCGACCAAGCACGGAGAAAGAGGTCACTTCTCTATATTCATGACGATGTTGTGTAATGGTTCCTTCATTGCTATATGTAGTAGCGTCGAGTTGAATGGAAAACATAAAATAAAAATGAAAACCCTAAATGAAAAAGAATTGAATGGTAAACAAAAAAAAAAGGGAAACACAAAATGAAACCCCTAAACCCTCCAAAACCCTAAACCCCAGCGCTTGGCAGCGCCTGACGCGTGGAGGCCTTTAGTCCCGGTTGGTGTTACCAACCGGGACTAAAGGTCCTCCTGCCTAAGCGCTCCACAGCGGCCATGTGGAGCCCCTTTAGTCCCGGTTCGTAACACAACCGGGACTAAAAACGGGGGCCTTCAGTCCCGATTCCTTAGTCCCGGTTACCCAACCGGGACTAAAGGCCCTGACGAACCGGGACTAATGTCCCTTTTTCTACTAGTGGGCGAACAATTTGTCAGTAGCACGCAATTTAAGCTGGAACTAGCGGTTGGGGCGCCACCCAGTGGCGCCGCCTGAGAGAAAGCTAGGCGGTGCCAGGTGGGAGGCGCCCCTTTCACTTCCCTCTTTGTACTATGTTGTGTTATTGCTTGATACTAAGTACAACTATATGAACACAAGTAGTAGGGGAGAGAGAGTGTATCTGGATTAAAACTTGCCTATATAGAGCATATATACACAACCCAGGGTTTACCAAGACTACATATATACAACCCAGGCTTTACCAAGACTACATAGAATATATTGCTATGCAATCTATTTGGTGACAGCTAATAATTTAGGCACAGAAATGCCACATCAAAAAATTTAATCCACCAGTGTGCATCAAAATATATATAAAAGCTTTAGTATTGCTGCTCCAGAGAAGAACATTTTTGGTACCTGTCATCAATAGATATAACATAGGCCACAAGTCAGATGAAGCAGTATGACATTATTCAGGCAAAGAAGAAGGGAGTGCACATGTTTGCAGGTCATGCTCTGCAAAGCCTGCTGAAACTTGCAGATTTAGTTGAACCTTCGTTGGTTGCCGTTGATGCTTTCACAGATGGCTGTGAAACTTTGAATGTCACTGCTTCACCATTAGTCATGAACACAACACTCACTTCCTCGCTGAAAAATACAAAAGGTACATTGTCAAATTCCTAGATTTAGTTCAGAAACTTGTAGACATTCTGCAAAAGAAGCATCATTTTCCTTTGTCTTCACCAGTCTGACGCAGTTGTCAACACTGTAAATTTTTGCTATCAAAGCATGGCATTGCGCAGCTGCTAGTTTAAGTGAGGCAAACTATTCTTCTATCATCGCCTTTGTGCAAGAATAGTGCGATTGCCTCAGACTGAAGAGTAAATTGTTAGTTGTGAGAAACAACCTTATCCATACCCTTTTTATGCTACTCGTTCCTATCTTCACACCGACATCATAACCGTGAACATCTTATGTGAGCACTGGAGGTTTTCAATCCATCTAACGGCCTATTTGCTGGACCAGTTCTAAAATTGGCATGGTGTTTGTTGTTCCTGTCTAGATTAGTGCATGTCAAATGACAGCAAGGAGCACAGTTAAATTCACTTGATTTTATGGTGCACAACACAATACATCTGATTTCACATTAATCTTCATACCAGGACACACCACAATCTTGCTCAAAACTTCATACAACAGAAACATACAAACGAAATGCAAGCAGAACCAACCGATGTGCCAAGAATGGTGATGCAAATCGTACCTGAACTGCAGAGACGACACACTGAGCAGATGAAACGGCGAACCAAACTCGATGATCAACTGACCAGTGCGATTTCCGAGAAAAGAAACGAAAATCTAAGTCATCATATGAAGGAGGCATAAGAACAAACACCTGATGAGTGTGAATGAACTGATACAGGTAGGAATCCAAGAACAACACACAAACACCCATGCATACATTTAAACACACAACGAACCATACCTTGATGGCGATGATGGGCGGAGCGTAGAAACACAAACAAGACCAGCGATCGATGAACAACCAGAAATTTGGTACTCACATAACAACCACCTGCTAACATACAACATACACGAGCAGTAAGCACAGCAGCAACACATCCGGAAAAGAAAAGAACACCTTGGCTTAACGGAGGGAGGATTACCTCCATGGTAGCCTACAAGCGGAGCAGAGTAGTGGCTGGACTGAGGCCGAAGGGCAAACGGGCAAGGAGAGTGATGCACGTATATATGAAGGAGATGGCAGACAATATAGAGCGATTGGTAGCTGCGCTAGGTCCAAATCATGAGCAGTAGATATTAATTAAGGATCGAACATCAAACATGAAAGGAAGTATAATTCTAAAATAAAATTGGCACTAATAAAATTGGCAGCTAGTAAGGCTGTGCAGAGTATGCTACTGTGCACTGGGACGCGTGGTTTCTGCCTTGGCTTAATAAAGTTGGGTAGGGGGAGAAACCCCTTTTCTTTCAAAAAAATTTTTGGCACAGAACATTATCAAAGCTCTGTAGGTTTCCACTGACTCTGGGAAGATGGTGGACTCAGTATAGAAAATTTAAAATGACAAGAGAAATCAAACGTATAAAATAAACAACGTTGCTATATATCAACATGCAACTGGCGTGTAAACCAAGACATAACATTTACACATCTCAAATTATTAAGATTTGGTACAAATAAAAAAATTCAAAGGATAAACCTGTTGTATTCCAATTTTGTCTCTAGTTCCTTGTTGTTCTCCCACAATATCTCCTCGTTCATGAGCAATCCATTTGCAATTATAACGCAGTATGGGCAAATATTCATTGTGGCCAAGCATGAAAAAAAGAGAAGTTCAGTTAACCAAGAAGACTGAAAGAACATGTATCATCTCATTAAAAACATTCAGGTCACTAAATGGAAGAAATGAGAACAGAAAAGTTCAGTTAACCAAGAAGAATGCAATATAAAAAAAATGGAGCTTTGTTTAGATCCAAAGTAAAGGACAATGCTATAGAATAGTGAATACAAAAATCACAATAACAAATCTCTTCCAAGCAAACCAAATCAAAATCTGCACTATGTGAGACTTCAGCCAGAACAAAATTAGGTTGGCAAGCTCCTTTAAGTAAAACTGAATTCTATTTGTGTGGTATCTTGACCGCAAGCTATATCTACTGTTGGACATTATTACTTCAATGCAAACAAAGACAAAAAAGCTATCCAGGTAGCATAATTGTCTTTCTACAACCATCCTTTTCTATCTTCCATCACAATGAGAAAATATCTTGAATCAAAATAACAATGAGCTTGAAGAAAAATACATGAAGATGGTGAAATCTGATTCATCTGGTCTCCTATGTAGGTAATAGATATTGGATCCTCTCTCGTTTGGTTGCCACACAAAAAACATAAATTTAAGCATCCAGAAGTAGTGATCCTTAAAACTTTCCCTAAACCAAAAGAAGAAATCAAATAGATGCGCCAAAAATAATAACAGGAAAATCGGACTAATAGATGAGTTAGCTTGGAGTTCCTACATTTGACAGCAAAAGGTAAGACTGAGCTGAGGGTTTGCTTCTTTAAGTAACTGTGCAATGTACATGTTGAAGCATGTGGAAATTGAATAATACTGACCTATATGGGACGAGGACAGTTTTTTAGGCAAGGGCAGCAATAATTTAAGAGTGGCCATGAAACCTCCAGTGCTCACTGCCCTTAGGCTGTAAGCCATATGACAGTAAATCATGAAGAGCATATTATTACTAAATCAATATTATATTCCAATTTATTTTAATTAAAGGAAACTCCTTCGCTGATCACATTTTCTTCAATGATGACGTATATAAACTTGTTAGGGTGCTCTGTATCATGCAGTTTACAATCATGAGGATCAGTTAAATTGTTCAGTTATATTACTTGTCAAATATTCCTATAAGGATAGTGAATGAATAGAGAACATACATGTGGGCTTCAAAGACATGATGATCAGGAAGAAGTGCACGAGAAGAGAGATGGGGAGGATGACTATACCTACAACAAGTAGACACCACGACCACGAGCTGGTCGCTCCCCTAGAGCTCAGAGTTGGACTCCAGCTTCAACCTTGAGACAATCTGTAGTGTGTTTTCACAGTGAAATGGAAAGACTTGTCCAGACATTAATTTGTAGTGTGTTTTCACAGAAAGCAAAACGGAAGCGAGATGAGCAAACCGTCAAACAGATGGCGGGACTTGTCCAGACAATAATTTGTAGTGTGTTTTCATAGAAAGTGAAAGACTCGGCTATAATCATAGAACACTACAGCATAAAGTTTGAATAGTTGAACTACACCGTCCTCTTGACAATTTTGGAGTTCTTTTTAGTTGCAACTATCATATGTAATAGTAAATAAATTTGTAAACTGAAAAAGCATATACCTCACGTTCCAGCTCAAGTCGAACGTTCTTCTCTAGGCTCCTTTTCTCCATCAGGTGATAGGGTGTACTGCTGCAATCTATCTCATCTCCAGAATCATCAAATCTGCTAGGAATGAATAAATGATATAACTTAGCATCAGTATGTGGTTAATGAGACCCTCAAAAAAAGTATGTGGTTAATGAACTGTGATGCATTCCCGCACAAAATAAACAAAATATGATGTGCTTAGTTTTTAAGCTGTTGCAGAAAAGAATTCACGAAAAGTTCATTGCTCTTGTTTAAACATAAAATTAAATTGTAGATAAATTAGGTTGGCCGATGATTGTCCAACATTTCATCTTATGTGTGTCGCAATGAAAAGCTATTAACTGATTGAAAGATAATCGGGTAACCGAATGCTCAATTACCAAAAGCAGTTCAATGTGGCAAAGGTATAACAATCAAATCCACCTCAATGTCTACACAGCTGAACTATCACAACTCCTGAGAATCAGCAGGACAAGACTTAGAGAGGCCATCCGAAATCACAGGGAAGACAATAACATTTTAATGAACAATCCATGCCAGGTATAGCTTCAATTTTGAAACACAGTCAAACAATTAAAGAGTTACATTCATCTAAACAGAAGCTAACAACTTTTTGTGCCAATGTACAGAAACTGAAGCTGCCGGAAAATTTACCTGAAGTGAACCAACCAGACTGAAGATTCTTAAGCAAGTATGACCTATTTCATAAGAGGAATGGATGCTAAAATGGCCAGACCAACATTACACAGAACAGAAAAGAATAGATCGAGGTAGCAATGTTCCAATATCTGGAGATGGTCCCGATTCAACAAAGTCAATCGGACAAGTGCCACAGCAAGAAGACATCCATAACAAGCCGAACTGCAAGTATAGATTATCAAATGGAATGGTGGACAAAGAAGAGAATCTCACAATTTATGCGAACCTGCCTCACGGACAATTTTGCAAAGAGAATCTCAACGAGGTTCGCATAATAGATCAAGGAGGGAACGACTGCCTGACGGAGACGAGAACGAGTTGAGGCGGAGGGGCGTGGGCGATGGGCGCGTGGTGCTACGCTCGCGGAGGAGCGGTTGCCGCCCGCTGACTTGCCGGCGTCGTCGAGGTAGATATTGATCCAGCGTCTCTACCGTCAGCATCCTACCACCGCTGCCATCTCGTAGGTCGCCGGATCTAGCGGAAGGAAACTATGCTACGCCGCCGCCGAATACGCCATGCCACATACCTCGCCTCCACCGGTCCACCACCTCCAGCCACTCTGCCTTATCAGCCGATCTGCTCCATGAACTCGCCACCTCCCTCACCCTCGTCTCCGCATCTCGCCCCCCCCCAATCCGTTCCTTCTCTCCCCGACCCTCCTCCGCCTCTTGCCGCCGCCACCTCCTCTCCTGTCACCGCCAACCCGTCCTTCCTCCTCGCCTCTTCCTACTCCCCTCCTCTGACATATGATCTCCGCCGTCGGGCCTCCTCCTCTCTCCCATGGCCCTTGGGTGGGGTTCCCCGCGAAGGTGCGACGGGCGGCGCCGATGAGCCTCCGGGTGGCGCGCGGCAGCATGTAACATCCCAAAATTATATATTTTGGAATGTTATATTGGCTAAATAAATATGATTGATTGTTTGATTGTTTGTTTGATTGATTGATTGAAAGTGAGTGAAATTTGAAAAAAATTTTGAAAGTTTAATGAGAGGGAATGAAATTAAATTCAAATTAAATTAAGTTCAAATACAAAACCCTGGAGTGAAGATGACATGACTTCTTCCATTAAAGAAATGAAAAGGGTTTTTGAAAAGATTTGAATTCCACTTGAAAATATTTCAAATTCAAAAAAACTTTATGCAACTCAATGATTTTCATGAGAGAAGATAAAATGACTTCTTCAAATTATATGAAATATGAGTTGGAAGTTTGAAAGAAAGAATTCCAAATGGTTTGAAATTCAAATTCAAATTCATTTGAGGGTTTTTATCAAATTATTTTTCTCCAAAAACAAAATATATGGAAAATAGGGTAACATGATTCCCTTCAACCTAAAAAAGGAGAAAAATAAATTTGAAATCATTTTGATATTTTAAAATAATTTTATTGGCATTTTAAATGCAACAGTAGCATTGTTTGAATTTTGAGATTTTGTGTGAATTTTAGTTGGCACTGAAAAATAGTTTATCTTTTAGGATTTATTTTTCTGATCATTTTGATATATATATTGTCTATATAAAATTATTTTATTTTTCTCTATTTCTTTGTTTTTCTTTTCTGTCAGAAATTTTAAAAAAAAGGAAAACATTAGCCAGCGCCAGCCAGGCGCCAGGCCAGCTGGCCCAGTCCCCGCAGCCCACAGCACCTCGGCCTGCCCCGCGCCGAATCTGTTCCGAGCCGGCCACCCGACCGCTCGCCCTCTAACCGTGCCCGCTGACCAGTGGGGCCCACGCCGTCGTCCCGAAACGGACGCGCCCGAATCCAGTACGCGTCCGGAGCGCCGCCGCCGCTCCGATCTTCTCGGGATCGCGATCCCGCGATGACCCCTGCCTCACGGTTATGCCCTATATAAAGCCCTTGCCACGCTCGACCGAACCCCCTAAAACCCTACACCTAACTCCACCCGTAGCCCACTCCCTCACCGTTCCGATCTCGCCTCCACCGCCACCGTTCATCGCCGTTTTCCCCACCGGTGAGCACCTCCAGCCCCTCTAGTTCTGTCCATCGTCCTAGCGCAACTCCACGCACTTCGTTGACATCTTTTTGCTCGCCATCAACATCTACAGAGAGGTCCCGAGCATCGCTCGACTGCCACCGGAGCCGCAGAGCACCCGAGCTCCGACGCCGTCGCCTCACTCCGTCTCACCGTCCCCGAGCGCCCTCGACCCCACCTCCGAGATCCCCTCGTCGTGCCGCATCCGACCGACGCCACCGCCGTCACCCCCGACCACCGGAGCAGCGCCGGCGACCACGCCCGAGCCGTCCTCGCCGTCGACCTCCCGCTGTAAGCCGCCGGCCGCTCCCCACCCTTAGATCGTCATCGTGCGGCCGAGATTAGATCGGTTTGTTTTTTTTTCGGTCGAACCGTTTTCTGCTAGTTACCGGCCGTCCGCCCATTAGTTTCAGACGCGCACACCCGCAACCAATGAAACCGTGCCACGTGTAGCCTAGCCGACCCGTAGGGTTTTTAGTCTTTTTCTGTTTTGTTTTGTTTTCAGATTAGTTTCTGTTTTAGATCTGCTATATCTTCTAGGTTTTAAATCCTTTTTGCATTAGATTAAGATTTTCATCTAGTTTCTGTAGATGCCAAGTTTAGCCATGTTTGAAAATTTTGAATTCGATTTTGCATGAATTTGCTTCAAACCTTGTTTTGTGAATATCTTGAGTATAAAAATAGCTATTTAGTTAATTCTTTTTGCTAGTGATCACTTGATCTTTTGTCTACACAGTAGGCTTTTGCAAATTAGTTTTTGTTTATTTTAAATTATTCTTTTTGGCGAAACAGTACTGTTTTACATAGTTTAGTGATATTTTCTTTTCCCTTAGTATTTAATTGTTTTTAAGTAAAACCTTTTTTTTGACAAATTTAGTTTTGTTTCTGTTAGTCAATAGTAGCCACTTTTATTAGTAGTTAAAATAATTTTTATTATTTTGTTTCTTTAGTTTTGTAGTAAAACTTGCATAGGTTATGAATAGGGTTTTATAAAAGCTTTGTATTTTGTTTCTTTTTGCTAGTAAAAGTTTATGAAAAATACTTTATGTTAAAATTAGTTTTTTTACCTTTTATTTTCTGTTAATTTATTAGTTTATTATTTTCTTTGTTGTTAAGTTTCACTTAGAACAAAACTATTTTTGTAGTTGAGTCAAAAAGTTTTCCTAGTAGGTTCTTTATAGTTTTTACTATTAGTTTTCTCTTTGGACTTTTGTTTGGTTTTTCTTTATTGATTTTATTTGATGAACTGTTAATTATGATTGATAGAATTGAATGCTAGAGTGTTTGCTCATGTGAATACTATGTTTGATTATATAGATTTTTCTCGGAGTGACGAATAGTTCTATCAAGTTCATTTTCTGAGAGCGATAATAATTTCATCAACTTACCAGGCAAGTTCACTTTGACCATCTGTTTTTACCTAAGTTTTATTTGCATGTAGTATCATCCTTTCAACAATTCCTCCAGTAGTGATATTAAATCTTGTAGTTGAGTAGAATGCATGAGGTAGGAACCCCCTCCCTTGTTACCAAGCCCGGGAACGTTATTTATTTTAATGCTACGCTATAGTAGACGGGGTTTGGTATGAGTGTTCGTGAGTGGTGTGAGAAGGAGGACTCTGCGTCAATGACGACAACTTCATGAAGACTCTACGTCAATGACGACAACTCCATGATGGCATCTTCAAGGCCCGCATCTTCAAGACCTCAAGACTTCAAGACTCGAGACAAGTTTTCAATACACACTACTGGGTGGAAATTGGACCGTGCGGCACCCTGGAGTACCCAGTGGATGCGTTGTGAGCTGGAGTAGGCCAGTACTCATGTGGAAAGTTCCACCCAGACTCAAAGAGACGGATGAATACTTCATGCCCGGAATCTTAACTGTGCAACCGCAAGTCATTATGGGCTCTGGCTTGGTTGACCTTAGTTGTGACTCTGGCTGGGACGGTGCTAGCAGATGTAGAACTACGGTAGGATTGGATGAGCACCGGACAGTGGTCAGAGGAACTCTTCGAAAGATCATGTTTCGGTCGTTTTGTTCTCAAACACCCTGAAGTGCGAGAACGTAAAAAGAGGGATCGAATCTTGTGGGTAAAGTGCACAACACTATGCAGAGTTAAAACCTAATCGATTAGCCGTGTCCCCGGTTACGGACAATTTGAGCCTCTGGACTTGGATCTATCTCGGAACTCTTAACACAGGACTGATAACTAATTGTGGGCAAGTTATGATACTTATGGTCTATGAGACATCGGTTGGCGGAACCATGTCATAATAGATAACTCTGTAGTGAAAACTCCTTATTATTCCTTTGAAGTAGGGAAAATAAACCAGCTTTTACGCAAAAACTCAGACACAGAGCCTCAAAGCCATATTGCATATAGACACAGAGCCTCAAACTCAGACACAGAGCCTCAAAGCTATATTGGGTCGGGTCGCTACAGAGATGGTATCAGAGCACATGTTTGACAGTAGGACGTGACCCTAGAAAATGGCTTAGAAGCAGGAAGACCTCAATAGGAACAACTTTTAATTTATACTACTCTCGTAAACCTCTAAATTCTTTTACTGAACTTTTCTTATTTCAAATTATAGATGGAGAGCTACATCCTGAATGAAAGAGGACACTACGAGGATGTTCTTGGTGGCCCATTCCTTGTGGAGCTAGTCAGACTGCTGAAACTGCCAATACCCGAGATCAAGGCCACTAAGAGGACAACTGGATCATGGGGCATCAAGACGCGGGTGTTTGGACGCAAGGAGCACCCCAAGACTGGAGACATCATCTTTGGAACGTTAAATCGTGACTGTGATATGGGCATAAACACTGCCGTCCATGATGCTATTGCACGACTGTGCTATCGTCATCATGCTGCTCTAAGTACTCACTACTTTGGAAAGGTCGGATGGCAGAAGGAAGATGGAGCCACTATTGCCCTGACCAATGAGCAGAAGATGAAGTTTGCACCACTGTTGGTGTATAATCAGGAGCTGGAGCAATACGTTAAGAACCTGCAGATGGACCTTCTGGAAGCATTATTTGATAAGGAAGCCCTACGTGAAGAGCTCAAGATTCAGAAGACGAAGGTAGCTAAGCTGGAGGAGGAGAACCTTGAGATCCAGAAGAATCGTCGGGAGCTGAAGAATAGCAGGACCATGGCTCATGCCAAAGATGTTGAGATTCAGAAGCCCAAGGAACAACTCCAGGAATTACAGGGACGATACAAGAAACTTCGTGTCGATAGAGATAATCTGGCAGAAGAACTAGAGAACATCAAGCCTACCCAGGAGAATCCCACTGGAGACAAGGATACACTAGCTTAGTATTAATAGTCCCACCATGAGAGAATTAAACATGAATGTTTTTGCGATTTAAAGTATTCGACCATACCAACTATGTGGGTGGCGATACTATAGGATTGATTGAATGCATGAGTACTTGATTGATACTATCTTTTGTGTTTATAGAATGGTTGGATGTATTATATCTTCATATATGGTATTCGTAGGTTTGTATTTATTTCAACCTTGAGAGATGTGATTTACAGAAGAATCACATAAGGCCTTCATAAGGGAGAAGCATCGGCATTGGAAACTCCCGAGCATTGAAGACTTGAAGAAATGAAGACTTCGTAACGAAACCGTAGTAAAACAAGACCATTACAAACGGTAGAACTTTGAGTTGGGATTTGTTGTTGAATGATCGTGTGTGTATCTCTCTACCTCTCTCTCCCGTATCTCATTCGAAAACCCCGAACCCAATAGATGATGAATGAAGATGGACTTGTATTCTCTGGACCGATGACTCAGCCGGAGGCAGAGCTATGGATTCAGAACATGGAGAATAACTTCGGGAAAAACTTGATTGCAAGGAAGTATGAGGTCCAATATGCTCTTCAGTACTTTACAGAAAGTGCTGCAACCTGGTGGAAAATGCATCAAGCCATACAAGGATGTAATGGAGCAAGAACTTGGAAGGAATTCAAGGAGACTCTGTTAAGATCCCGTCTTATCCGGAAGAATAGTGATAAACCGATGAAGAAACCTTGTGCTTGCAAGATATGCGGAGAAATAGGACACACCCAGGAAGAACACAAGGATGGATGCCCTCATTGTGAGAAAAATCACCCAGAGGAAGAATGCCCAACTAGGCAGGTGATTTGTTTCTTGTGTGAAGATACTACTCATTACCCGGCTCAATGCCAAATTTACCCCAAGATACAAGAAACCATCAAGCAACAGAAGGAAGCCATGAAGGAAAGTTTAGAAGACCCTGTGATGAAGGAAGTTGTTGAAGACCCATATGAGGAAGGCCTAAACAACTTTTATTCCAATGCCTGGTATTCCTGTGGAGAAGAAGGACATTTTCCACAGTACTGCACGAAGGAAAGAAAAGAGTATCTAGTAAACTTCCCGGCGGAAGAAGTGGAGTTTGATCCACAGGAAATAGAATCTCTGATTGGTACAAAGAAGACCAAGAAGAGGAAACAAAGACCTCCCCAGAACAGCCCATTTACTGCAGAAAAGGACCTGAGTCATATCATATGTTTCAAGTGCAAGAAATCAGGTCACTATTTTGATAGATGTCTAGAAAAGAAGCTAGAAATCCAAGGAGCCTACATAATCACAAAGAAACCCCGAGACATGTCGGAAGTCATTTTTTTCGCTGCAAGGAGGCAGGACATTTTGCCAGGGAATGTTCAGATAAGAAGAAAGCTGGAGCTGAGTAGATGAGATTTTGATAATGATAATAAGTGTAATAGGAAGCACTTTTTCCTGAGGATGTGGAGTTAAATTATGTAATGGAAGTCTCAGAGATTGTAATAGTTCATGAATCAATAAATATGTCCTGATTACTACCTTGTATGTTATTATGTTCGGAGATATGAAGAATAATACCTATGGATGAAACTAGTACATTTCATTTTAAGTGTGGTAAAATCGCAGGAAACAAAGGAGAAGAATGTACTGTTCATGCCAAGGAGTTTGGACAAATAAATAAAGATGAAAGTAATGCTTGACCATTCCAAACTATGTGGATGGCAACATTTGTAAGAAAGTGCTTTTGAATTTAGAGTTTTGAGAAGTGGTTATGGATGTAATAAAAGGATTTGTTATGAAAAGAATATGATTTATGGATGAATCAGTGCATGATACTTTAATGGTGATACTTTTCTGTGTGGATACTTAACCAATGGAAAGGAAAATGTATTCCACAGAGTGGAGTCTGGATAAATAAGTTGGATAGGTGGGATACCCCAAGAGAATGAAGGAATGAAGTGTTGTTGGAATTAAAAGATGGTGTAATGTTGGACTATGAAACGATGAGTTAAATCAGTACCAGTGCTAAAGTGGGACCCTACCCCAGGCCCAGGAGTTAATATGGATCAAGCACTACCTTGTTGAAGGAAGAATTTGGAAGAAGCTGTGTTTTGATCAGCTTACGTTTCATAGGAGGATACGCAAAAACCCGAGGGTTGTGAAGAAACGATAGATGCTTTGTTCAGCTTGCAGAATTAATGGATTTATCCGAACTTAGTTCGTCGACAAGAGAAACTTCTGCAATGCTTGTGAGGATGCCCAAGTGTTAGAATACGTATGTGGTAATGGTTCAAGTACGGGATGGATTGGCCCCCATACCGGAGACTTTTATCATGGACTATCATATGTTGATGGAAAGATCAGAGAGCCTTAAAACCCTAGAAGCGAGTGTCGACACGATAAGCCAAAAACCCTTAGAATGGCAGGACGATGAAGCCCTGTACAGGCAACCGTTGCCAATCGTTGGATAAACGGTGAGATTCAACCCAAACTCATTTCCTGCAGGAGAAACCAAAAATGGTTGACCACCATGAGATTTTCGGTAGTTGTTTAGTATTGGTGACAGCCCTGTCAGCTAAGAAGACCCAGTCTCGGAAGAACCTCACCAAGATGTAAGGACACAAGAATTGAGGAAAAGGTTATGCCCCTACCGGAAGAGCCTTAGTGTTGGAGTTATCCCGGAGAAGTGAGTAGATCGACACCGTTAACCTAAGGATGGAGAACATGAGTTTTGAAGGAATCATGACTATGATTTTAAGTATGGTAGCACCCCAGACCTTCCGATCAATGGATTTGCTGGAAGACCCCCAACCCTAACCTTTTCTTGCTAGCCTCTCTGAATCTTGAGGACGAGATTCATGTTAAGTGTGGTAGGTTTGTAACATCCCAAAATTCTAAATTTTGGAATGTTATATTAGCTAAATAAATATGATTGATTGTTTGATTGTTTGTTTGATTGATTTATTGAAAGTGAGTGAAATTTGATTTTTTTTTTGAAAGTTTAATAAGAGGGAATGAAATGACTTTCCCAAAACTTTCATTCCCGTAATTGATCTCCTTGAATTCAAATTAAATTCAAATACAAAACTCTGGAGTGAAGATGACATGACTTCTTCCATTAAAGAAATGAAAAGGGTTTTTGAAAAGATTTGAATTCCACTTGAAAATATTTCAAATTCAAAAAAACTTTATGCAACTCAATGATTTTCATGAGAGAAGATAAAATGACTTCTTCAAATTATATGAAATATGAGTTGGAAGTTTAAAAGAAAGAATTCCAAATGGTTTGAAATTCAAATTCAAATTCATTTGAGGGTTTTTATCAAATTATTTTTCTCCAAAAAAAAAATATTTGGAAAATAGGGTAACATGATTCCCTTCAACATAAAAATGGAGAAAAATAAATTTGAAATCATTTTGATATTTTAAAATAATTTTATTGGCATTTTAAATGCAACAGTAGCATTGTTTGAATTTTGAGATTTTGTGTGAATTTTATTTGGCCCTAAAAAATAGTTTATCTTTTAGGATTTATTTTTCTGATCATTTTGATATATATATTGTCTATATAAAATTATTTTATTTTTCTCTATTTCTTTGTTTTTCTTTTCTGTCAGAAATTCAAAAAAAAAGGAAAACATTAGCCGGCGCCAGCCAGGCGCCAGGCCAGCTGGCCCACTCCCAGCAGCCCACAGCACCTCGGCCTGCCCAGCGCCGAATCCGTTCCGAGCCGGCCACCCTACAGCTCGCCCTCTAACCGTGCCCGCTTACCAGTGGGGCCCACGCCGTCGTCCCGAAACGGATGCGCCCGAATCCAGTACGCGTCCGGAGCGCCGCCGCCGCTCCGATCTTCTCGGGATCGTGATCCCGCGATGACCCCTGCCTCACGGCTATGCCCTATATAAAGCCCTTGCCACGCTCGACCGAACCCCCTAAAACCTTACGCCTAACTCCACCCGTATCCCACTCCCTCACCGTTCCGATCTCGCCTCCGCCGCCGCCGTTCATCGGTGTTTTCCCCTCTAGTTCCGTCCATCGGCCTAGCGCAACTCCACGCACTTCGTTGACATCTTTTTGCTCGCCATCGCCATCTACAGAGAGCTCCGGAGCATCGCCCGACTGCCACCGAAGCCGCAGAGCACCCGAGCTCCGACACCGTCGCCTCACTCCGTCTCGCCGTCCCCGATCGCGCTCGACCCCACCTCAGAGATCCCCTCATCGTGCCGCATCCGACTGACGCCACCGCCGTCACCCCCGACCACCGGAGCAGCGCCGGCGACCACGCCCGAGCCGTCCTCGCCTTCGACCTCCCGCTGTAAGCCGCCGACCTCTCCCCACCGTTAGATCGTCATCGTGCGGCCGAGATTAGATCGGTTTTTTTTTCGGTCGAACCGTTTTCTGCTAGTTACCGGCCGTCCGCCCGTTAGTTTCAGACACGCACACCCGCAACCAATGAAACCTTGCCACGTGTAGCCTAGCCGACCCGTAGGGTTTTTAGTCTTTTTCTGTTTTGTTTTATTTTCAGATTAGTTTCTGTTTTAGATCTGCTATATCTTCTAGGTTTTAAATCCTTTTTGAGTGATTCTTTTTGAATTAGATTAAGATTTTCATCTAGTTTCTGTAGATGCCAAGTTTGGCCATGTTTCAAAATTATAAATTCGATTTTGCATGAATTTGCTTCAAACCTTGTTTTGTGAATATCTTGAGTTTAAAAATAGCTATTTTGTTAATTCTTTTTGCTAGTGATCACTTGATCTTTTGTCTAAACAGTAGGCTTTTGCAAATTAGTTTTTGTTTATTTTAAATTAGGCTTTTAGGCAAAACAGTACTGTTTTACATAGTTTAGTGCTATTTTCTTTTCCCATAGTATTTAATTGTTTTTAACTAAAACTTTTTTTTAACAAATTTAGTTTTGTTTCTGTTAGTCAATAGTAGCCACTTTTATTAGTAGTTAAAATAATTTTTATTATTTCGTTTCTTTAGTTTTGTAGTAAAACTTGCATAGGTTATAAATAGGGTTTTATAAAAGCTTTGTATTTTGTTTCTTTTTGCTAGTAAAAGTTTATGAAAAATACTTTATGTTAAAATTAGTTTTTTTACCTTTTCTTTTCTGTTAATTTATTAGTTTATTATTTTCTTTGTTGTTAAGTTTCACTTGGAACAAAACTATTTTTGTAGTTGAGTCAAAATGTTTTCCTAGTAGGTTTTTATAGTTTTTACTATTAGTTTTCTCTTTGGACTTTTGTTTGGTTTTTCTTTATTTATTTTATTTGATGAACTGTTAATTATGATTGATAGAATTGAATGCTAGAGTGTTTGCTTATGTGAATACTATGTTTGATTATATAGATTTTTCTCGGAGTGATGAATAGTTCTATCAAGTTCATTTTCTGAGAGTGATAATAATTTCATAAAATTACCAGGCAAGTTCACTTTGACCATCTGTTTTTACCTAAGTTTTATTTGCATGTAGTATCATCCTTTCAACAATTCCTCCAGTAGTGATATTAAATCTTGTAGTTGAGTAGAATGCATGAGGTAGGAACCCACTCCCTTGTTACCAAGCCCGGGAACGTTATTTATTTTAATGCTACGCTATAGTAGACGGGGTTTGGTATGAGTGTTCGTGAGTGGTGTGAGAAGGAGGACTCTGCGTCAATGACGACAACTTCATGAAGACTCTACGTCAATGATGACAACTCCATGATGGCATCTTCAAGGCCCGCATCTTCAAGACCTCAAGACTTCAAGACTCGAGACAAGTTTTCAATACACACTACTGGGTGGAAATTGGACCGTGCGGCACCCTGGAGTACCCAGTGGATGCGTTGTGAGCTGGAGTAGGCCAGTACTCATGTGGAAAGTTCCACCTAGACTCAAAGAGACGGATGAATACTTCATGCCCGGAAGCTTAATTGTGCAACCGCAAGTCATTATGAGCCCTGGCTTGGTTGACCTTAGTTGTGACTCTGCCTGGGATGGTGCTAGCAGATGTAGAACTACGATAGGATTGGATGAACACCGGACAGTGGTCAGAGGAACTCTTCGGAAGATCATGTTTCGGTCGTCTTGTTCTCAAACACCCTGAAGTGCGAGAACGTAAAAAGAGGGATCGAATCTTGTGGGTAAAGTGCACAACATTCTACAGTGTTAAAACCTAATCGATTAGCCGTGTTCCCGGTTACGGACAATTTGAGCCTCTGGACTTGGATCTATCTCGGAACTCTCAACACCGGACTGATAACTAATTGTGGGCAACTTATGATACTTATGGGCTATGAGACATCGGTTGGCAGAACCATGTCATAATAGATAACTCTGTAGTGAAAACTCCTGATTATTCCTTTGATGTAGGGAAAATAAAACCAGCTTTTACGCAAAAACTCAGACACAGAGCCTCAAAGCCATATTGCATATAGAATAGTTCCATCATCTGTTTTTCTTATTGTGATCTTGCCGGTACATTAAATGTACTGACCTACACGGCTGCAACGTATCATATTGCAGATATTTTCTACGATGAGTAAGACATGATATAGGGTTACGGTCTACACTCAACTTGCCGTTGGCGTTGATGGGACTCCACACCCCTATTGATATGTTTCCGCTGTGACATATATAAGGTATAATCTGGATCTACAGTATTTATTTTTACATGTGATGTTATGGTAATTCATCGAAGTACTGTGTGTGCCAGCATACTGATCCAGGGATGGCACAGAAAGCACAGAGACTTGACCGTATTGGGTCGGGTCGCTACACAGCACCACCGTGCTGCTCGTTCTCCTACGGCCTGTCCCCGTCGCTGGGCCGCATCACTGCTGCGCTCCGCCTCCTCAGCCTTGCCTCCACCGGCCTCGTCGTCCCCTGCCTTGTTCCGTCCCGCTGCCAATCCTGAGGTGGACGGCAGAGAGCCAGAAACTCTAGGGCGAGGCGGAGACAGGACGAGGAGAGGAGGTGGTTTGCGTGAGCGACGGAGAAAGGACGAGGAGAGGAAAGGGGGAAAGCTTCGACCGGAAGGAAACGCAACCATCCATCGCTATTTTTACCCGAGGGAGGTGTTACCTGGGAAGCTTTTATTGCGCAGAAAAACATATTTTCTACCAGCACAGTAAACGCTAGGATGACGTGGCTATCGCGAGAGATCGCCCCTTCCGCGTTGCTTATTGTGTTTGATATGCGGGGCTGAGTTCTCGAGGTGGTACAATGCTTAACAACGGGATGGAAAAAATATCTTGCTCGGCCGTGTCGGCCCAGCCCACCTCTTAGTTTCGAAGAAGAAAGCCAAAAAATAAAGGTAAACGTTTAGAGCCGGTGCGCCGAACGAACGCTCGGCCGGCCGCGTCCACGCTGGCAACGGGGCCACACACCACCGCTTAAGTATTACTCTTATCTCCACGAGTCGCTCCTATCCATTCATTCGCTGCTGTCCTTTCCTTATCTCCTCGCACATCTTGTTCCCCTGCGGCAGCCTCCAGAATAGTTCGCCGGTGATGACCGCCATCCATCCCACGCCAGCCTGCCCGTCGTCCATCCAGCGGCAGCCTCCCCGCAGATGGGCGCTATTTTGGGAGGCCCCCACCGCGCGCGACAAGGGAGGAGGGGGGGAGGGGAGGTCGTTGCCTGCGGCACCGATGAGGTGCAGTGTTGGGGACCGGCCGGTGGATTCGCTTCAACTGGCAACGATGGTGGTGAGCGGCAACGGCGGTGGCCGCCATGGTTTTTTTGCTGCGTCAAATTTTTTTTGCTGGAACCACTTCTTTTTTTTGCTGGAACCTTCTTTCGTTTTTGCTACAAATTGAGAGAGAGAGAGATGATGCTGTGTTGCTGCCATGTTTTTTTTGCTACATCAATTTTTTTTGCTGGAACCACTTTTGTTTTTTGCTGGAACCATCATTCGACTTTGCTGCATTGGGCGAAGATGGTTGTTTGGCGGCGACGGCGGTGCCCGCCATGAATTTTTTGCTGGAACCTCTTTAGATTTTTGCTTGAACCGTTTTTCAATTTTTCTGCAATTCAAGAGGATGGTGGTGCCGTCGCCGTCAGGATTTTTGCTACATTTAATTTTTGCTGGAACCTCTTCTCATTTTTGCTACAACCGGCAATCACAAAAGCTACAACCGGCGATAAATTTTGCTACAATGGTGACGGGGTGGCGGCACCGATGAGCTTTTTCTGCTGGAACTAGCACAATTTTTTGCTACTACCTGCGGACATTTTTGTTGCCACCAGCAAACCCGAAGGAGAGTACTTTTTAGCGAGCTCGTCGCCGGGGTGTTGCGACCGGCGACCGGCGCTACGGCAGTCCCACCGGTGCTGCCATCGCCAGTGAGGGAGCTGCAACCGCGAGGGAAAGTTGCTGCATGCGTGGATCCGACGAGGAAGACATGAGACGACGACGGCGAGGCTGGCGACCGGCGGCAAGGGCGGCAACCGGCGGCCATGGCGAGCCACCGGCGGTGCAGGCTATGGCAGACGCGTGGTGAGCCACGAGCAACGCGGGCTGTGGCAGACGGCGACGGCGGCCGGAGTCAACGATGCATTTTGCCTCTGTTTTTCTAATGAAGCGGGGTGGAAAAGTTACAGATCGAACGGTTTAAGTCGGCTAATCGTACGGCATTGGTGCGACCGGCCCAAATCCTGGCCGGCGCACCGGCTCCTAGTAGCGCCCAAAAATAAAACGGTGTGATCCGGAACAAGGCGGTGCGGCAAGCATCCACTGACCAACTCTTCCTTTTTCTTTCTCAACACCAAGATGTACGGTAATCCCTAAAAAAAAGGATGTATACAGTGTAGCGAACTGCACGAGCCGAAGACTGAACATAATTCCAGTTTTCTTGGCCGCATTGCCGAGACGTTATGTCAACATAGTCTCAGCTGTCTTCTTCTTGCAGGCTGTTTGATAACCACTCAGGCAGGGGAATGAGAGTTTTCATAAGGGTGTTTGTGGAGCGATTAGGCATGGGAAGTAGAGTTTTACTCTCATTCCCTTATTTGATATATGATAGGAATTAGCGTGGGATAAAACTCTGTTCACGAATTAACAGGGTACCCCGTGAAGAAATGGGTGGGAATTGTCTTCCTCAACTCATATTCCCCTTCCCACTTGAACTCACATTCCCTCTAATCAAACAGTGGACTTTTAATCTCCTCACCTCTCAACTCCCATTCTCCATCTCTAATTCCCCCGAACCAAACACGTTGTTGGTTGTATTTGTCTTTCCCATTCTCGCATTCGCGTTGCACCAAGCAGCTTGGTCAGAATTTTTTTTACGAGGAAAACTTCTGATCTATTCTTCAACTGTTAAGGTAGTACAAAGAACACCAGAAAAAAAAAGACATACAGGTCCATAGACCACCTAGCAACGATTATAAGCACTGTAGCGAGCCAAAGACGCGCCGCCATCATCGCCCCTCCCTCATCCGAGCCGGGCAAACCTTATTGTAGTAGACAGTCGCATCTAGCTAATTCGACCCCTCAAACGTCCGCGGACGCGTCCAGGCGAGTCCGTGGACCGTGACCGGTCATCCCTCATTTTGTTGTGTCCGCAGCTGTCTACCTCATATCCGAACCCTCATATACATGCAACTCATGCAACGTAAACAATAAACCCGCGTAGATCAACAAACTAACAACAAACGGACTTAATTTGAACATAATTGGGCATAATTCACATCGCATCATTCATCAGACAACCAAAAAAACAAAGTTTCCATCGCTGGATAGTACTTAAACATAAAAAAGGTAGATAAAATGGAGACACGGAGAAGGGCAGAGGAAATCACCATTTTCTCCCGCCCCCTACATCTTTCGGCCTCCAGTGCGGCTGTACCACTCCGTGTAAACGTCGGTGGCCGGAGGGGCGTCGCCGTCGGGGCTCGAGCCGTCAGTAATGTTCGAATTTTCGAAGGAGGGGATTTGTCCGGTCATCCTCCGGACCACGTGGTCCTGGTCCTTGGCATGCGGGGCCGCCTTCGCCTTGACTGCCACCTCCGCCGTTGCCTCACGCTCCAACTGCACGATGGCGAGCCGGAGCGCTTCGTCATTTTTGCAGCAGAGCCGCCACGCGTCGGTCTCCGTCGTCATGAGTAAGTGTTGGAGGACCGAGGCGACGAGCGCGTCCTCCGGATCCACTGGAGCGCGAGCGCTTGCCCGGCGTGCGGCCCGCGGCCTCCGATTTGGGAGTCCTCGTCCGCGGCGGCGCCAGTAAGGGCACGGGTACCCAACGGTGGCTGGGGACGCCTTTCGTAGGTGGCAGATTAGGAGCAGAGGGGCAACGTACATGCAGGGTTGCGAAGCGGACGGAGCTGCGCGCAGGACGCGAGGGGACTGTTGCCCGCACTACGTCGTTGGGCGACGGGGGCCGGCACGGAACGTGAGCTTCCGCTGTTGCCGCCCCGGTCTAGTCGTGACCGTCACACCGTGATGCAGAAGGTGATCTCCTCCATGTCGTCTGGCTGCGCATCTCGCAGCAGGCTCTCCCAGTCGTCATCGCCGCCTGATCCGCCACCGGTGGCGGCGCTGTTGTCATCGCTCGCCATAGATAGGAAGGTGGTGGGATGGGGAGAGGAGAAGACCGAGAGGGAGAGTGGAGTGGAGTGTGTTGACTTCGATCTAGCTAGGGTTTGTCCAGACGTGGGATATATGTGAGATCCAGGTGGGTCGCGGTTGGTCGTTCCGACGTGGCAGACGCGCCCGGGCCTCCCAAACCCGCCTCAGATTTGGGCTGGGTTTGAGGAGTCCCGGTCAACCCAGACGTCCATGGCTGGTATGAGGTGTCCATCTGGGTTGGGTTTGTTTGATTGGTTAGTGACCGGGCCGTCCGTCCGGACGTACAGGGTGGTATGTGAAGCCGGGCTGTAGATGCTTTTATCCTACCCGCCGCGGAGCCATTCGGATGGCTCCGCGGCGGCTAGGATAAAAGCATCTACAGCCCAGATGGCGAGCCGGAGCGCTTCGGCTGCAGCAGAGCCGCCGCGCGTCGGTCTCCGTCGTCATGAGTGAGTGTCGGAGGACCGAGGCGACGAGCGCGTCCTCCGGATCCACTGGAGCGCGAGCGCTTGCCCGGCGGCCCGCGGCCTCCGATTTGGGAGTCCTTGTCTGCGGCGGCGTCAGCAAGGGCACGGGTACCTAGCGGTGGCCGGGGACACCCTTCGTAGGTGGCAGATTAGGGGGGGCAACGTACATGTAGGGTTGCGAAGCGGACGGAGCTGCGTGCAGGACGTGAGGGGATTGTTGCCCGCACTACGTTGCTGGGCGACGGGGGCCGGCACAGAACGTGAGCTTCCGTTGTTGCTGCCCCGGTCTAGTAGCGACCATCACACCGTGATGCGGAAGGTGATCTCCTCCATGTCGTCTGGTTGCGCATCTCGCAGTAGGCTCTTCCAGTCGTCGTCGCCGCCGGATCCGCCACCGGTGGCGGTGCTGTCGTCATCGCTCACCATAGATAGGAAGGTGGTGGGATGGGGAGAGGAGAAGACCGAGAGGGAGAGTGGAGTGGAGTGTGTTGACTTCGATCTAGCTAGGGTTTGTCCAGACGTGGGATATATGTGAGATCCAGGTGGGTCGCGGTTGGTCTTTCCGACGTGGCAGACGCGCCCGGGCCTTCCACACCCGCCTCAGATTTGGGCTGGGTTTGAGGAGTCCCGGTCAACCCAGACGTCCACGGCTGGTATGAGTGGTCCATCTGGGTTGCGTTTGTTTGATTGGTTAGTGACATGGCCGTCCGTCCGGATGTATAAGGTGGTACGAGAAGCCGAGCTGTAGATGCTTTTATGCTAGCCGCCGCGGTGCCATCCGGCACCATACCAGAGGTTGACCTACTCCCTTTGACGACCTCATCTGAGCTCTCACCTCAGCCGCAAGATTACATTAAGTAAGATTACATAAATTGTAGAACACATTCAGATTTTTGTTATTTTATTAAACAATCTTTAGCTGACTTCCCGCGTAAATTAACTCTTGGAAGAAATGCTTAAACCCACTTTATATCTCTGAATATTTTGTTCTTTTTCTTACTCTAATTCTTCATCTCTCCCAGCAGTCATTGCACTTTTTCACGCATTGGCTGAAAAAACTCTTTTTGATACAAGGCTAAGGGGATAAATTCGGTTATCCTCCTCTACGCCGCACCTAGTCGATCCCATAAACCGAATAGAGGAGGATAATTTATCCTCCCCTGTCGAAAAACCCCTCCAATCTCCCTGAATATCCTCACCGCGCGCGGGGCTGAGTAAAAGTGGCGCCCCCTCTCTCCCGCCCTCGTGCCGGCTCCATTCCCGCCGCAGCCACCAGCATGCGCCCGCCGCCGCCACTGATGACCGGCCCTCCTGCCGGAATGGATAGCTCGGACCCTTCTGCCACCCCGTCGGCCACCGCCACCGGCTTGTCACCGCCGGAAACGACCCCTGCTCTGCCCCCCGCGCCGAAGAAAAGCTTGGAGATAAAAAAAAAGTCCACCGGGTTCAAGCTCTGGCATCAACCACGGCAAAGGCTGCCGGGGTGGCGACCGCCTATCCGGCGACGGCCCGCCGCCCTCCCGCTGCTCCCGCCGGAGCCTAACGAGCTAGAAAACCGATGGCAACGGCATCGGCCCTCGCCGAGGAGGCCGCGAAGAAGAAGAAGAAGAAGGCCACAACGGAGCCCCGTCCACGGCCGGCGCCTCGTGCAGCGTCTCCGGCGACACCTACGGGCACTGCTCCGGCGTGTCCGGCGGCGGCAACCGGCAAGAAAGGCCGCGGCTGGCAAGTGCTCGATGAAATGCCGACAAGGTAAGTAAAAACATCTTTACTCAGCCGGATTCTCCTTTACCTTTTAGGGGATCAGTTAGAGTTGCACTAAGGCATCATCAACCAGTACGCCGTTGACGAAACGGGGATCGTTCAAAAAGAACCAGGGAAGGTCTAAGAGGAGCCAGATGCTGCCTCAGAAGAACAAGGAGGAGCCTAAGAATAAGAAGGGAGAGGAAGCCTAAAAAAATGTTATAGCAGCTGCCCGTCCACCCGTGCGGTGATCTCCGACGTTGTCCGACTATGACGAAGTTAAGTGTGTTTGTATCAAGTAGGTTAGTTTATGTTACAATATGTAAATTTGTAAACTCGATTCAGTCGAGCTCTCAGAGTTCATAGCTAGCTTGCATGTAGGCCAGAAGCGGGCTGGTTCACGCTGCGGCCAAGTATAGTTTTTTATCCTTGTGTTGTCGAGCCGTCCGAAAAAGGTTGTTGTTGGGCGACTGATGAATAAGCAGAAAGAGAGACATACATATTCCCTTTGTCGATCCGGCTTCTTGCGATACTTTTAGCAGCGATATAAGGCATCAATGATCAATCTGACATTTGGTGTCAAAGCCTGCATTTATGATCAGGGTGGCGTTGATGGTGTCGGTTCGGTGACTAGAAGAGTCCCTCGGCTGGTTGAGAGTGCCCTAGCTAAAGTAGAGCAGCGGCAAGACTCCGATGAATCCAATACCCACAGCGCCTGACTATATTTTTTTTTGCGAATGAAACGATTGTATTAATCAAGGAGGATTATTACAATCCAGCCGGCAAAGTGTGCCAATCTCAACTGGTCCATGGCGCAGCCAAACTGCCGTTTTGGGTGTAGAACGTCCCACTTGAGCTAGGGTGTGGCTAACAACATTTTGACTTCTACGTACATGAGATATCATATGCTCACGCCCTAGCGCTAGAAGCCGTTTGGCCTCACCTACTAGTGCAGCAACAGGCGACCTGTTTTGCTCTTCTTCCTTCAGCATGTTTGCTGCAACGAGGCTGTCTGTCTCTATGATGAACGGCAAGGTACTCCACTCCAAGGCAAGGTCAATCCCTTCCATGCATGCATGCATCTCCGCTTCAAGTGCACTTGAGCATGATGTCAAGAAACGACATGATGCAAAGATGATCTCGCCACTGTTATCTCTGAGAATCATCCCCGTTCCTCCTGTACCATCCTCCTCTCGCCAAGAACCATCTACATTCAGTTTGGCCCAGCCAACGGGTGGCTTGGACCAAACCTCCGGCGGCCGTGGGCATGTTGCCTGGGTGAGCATCGCCTTCTTGTGGCTTGTGTGTGACGCATGCGTAATCACCATCTTGCCTTTAGCCAAGTCCTCATGTGGGTGCTGATGGATGCAGAGCAGACTGTCGATGTAGCTGCATAGGAACCGGCGAGAACTCTCAATGGTAGGGGCTGGTTTATGATGAACCACTTCATTACGGACATGCCAACTCCGCCAGTTCGTGCACGTTTCACATACTTAACTTACTCTAATACTAGTGGCCATTGCGATGCACTGGCAGCTGGACGACCAAATTAATTACGAGGAAGATAGCTTGTGCATGGTAACATCGGACTCCTATTCTTTCTTGAAACTAGTGATTTCCCCGTGCGTTGTGGCGGGATTTGAAGATTAATTTCAGATGTATTATGTATGAAGAAAATGATCCAAATCAAGAGCTACTGAAATGTTTCATACTTGAACTATGTGTAAACAAAGAGTATGCATGTGGTTTGTATGGGGTTGCAAAATAGTGTTAGTGAATGCTGACATGGCACACTTGATGAGGTGGAAGGCCGCATGTTGAGAGAATTAGACTTAGTGGATATCAACTATTTAAGAATAGTAGATTTACCCGCCTCGTCAAATAGAATTTGATTAATATATGTTCGACGACTATAGTGGCCTGGTCATGGCTTGCCTTGTACTCTCCGATGCAGTCGGTGCTGGTTTTACAAGGGACAAGATGGATCACCCCTTGTACTACTGCATGCATGCATTATACGTGGTGTCCTTACTATGGAAACAATTGTTCATCACTAACCATTGATATGGGCATTTTGTATCAAAATTTCATAAGATAAGTACTCTACTTTCATGCTTATTCGATCACCATTGCATCATTTAGTACTCGGAGAGGAGCACTTGTAATCATGATTGGTGAGTGGGCGAGTTTGGCAAACCTTGTCAACAAAAAACAATGCGATGTTTCTGATTGCTTGTCCACGGCCTCGGTTTTCTAACAAATAGGTTCACTCTCCGGTGTGCATCTGCGTTCTTTGGAGTATTTGAAAGCGGCACAACCCAAAGATTTAACAAAAAAATTGAGAGAGGACTCCTCGGTTCTTACTCCTAGTTGTGCTGATGACCTTCTCTGCTATGGGCAAGCATATGCCACATGGTGGCGCTCATAGAGCAGCTGCACGATTGGGGCATCACGTTCACTCATTTGTCTACTTCTCTGTCTGATCTCTCGTTCTGTTCCTTGGAGACATGTAATTGTTTTCTGTGAGCTGTAATTCTCAGTTCTTGGTTCTGTACTCTGTCTTCTTACATCTCTTCCCCTTGTAATTATCTCCATGCTGCACAGTGGACCGTTTTATTTTGGATTGATATAAAATGATTCAGTCTGGCAGTTGCTGGTGGTAGCAGGTAAAAGAAAGAATTTGCATAAAAATCACATGTGCGTATGATTATGGTGTGATTGCAAGATATCTTAGTCTAATTGATTGTGCACTTTTTGAGCAGTTTTTTTTTTTTTTTGGTGAGAGCTCCTCGAATATTATTTTTGGATGAAAATTTGCAAGTGGCTCAAAGCCTCAAACACTTGATAAAGTTTGATGTCGCGAAATTTCAGATTTTTTGGATTTTGTTTGATACCGTTTTTTCAATTTTTTGCTAACTTGGGCGAGAATCAACAATGTGCCTGCATTGGCCAGGCAAGAGTAATTATCACTTCCTCCACCTTCTTTACACCCAAGGCTTTTTCTACAGAAACCAACTTGTTTTGTTAGGAACAATTTGTTTTACAATGTTTAATTATTTCTAACATGCAACCATCAAGGAAATCAAAGCAAATGGCGGATCGACCTGTTACATGGTGATTCAGAAGTAGATAACTTGTACTATGGTGCCATTGTGCAGTCAGCAGTTGAGCATAGTTGCATTCACCATTGTTGCAGCACATAGGAACGTGCATTTTGGCTGTTCAGATGAGATCCACATCACATGACACTAATACCGCCTCATTAATCGCATTCCCATTTTCTCTATTCTTATCAAGATATTGCATTATGAATAATTTTGGATCAAATCGCTTCACTAAATTAGCACTGATGATTTAAAGGGTTCTTCTCATGTTAAATATCATGTAGAATGTTTAGCAGCATGTATCACACACTGTCCTTCTTTATAAGTCTTAAGTCGGAATGTCGTTATGTTTTACTAGAAAAAACAAATGCAGTGAGATATAGCGCAGATGCTATAACATGGACGTACATCATACGTACTATAATATGAACACTTGCCAAATTGCACATATAACAAAGAAATTGTGGAAATCATAGTGCATCTTCATTTCATAACAGGGAATTATTTTCCTGCTTGTTATCTAAACCAAGCGTTTTCATTTTGTGAGTGTATCATCTTTTTATTCACTCATAGGACACTAGGATATGATAATTTGTTTTGTATTTTATTGCTAGATTAACTTCAGTTCCACAATTGTCGTACTAAAACCTCACATTCCATGGCAAACCTTTAAATTTTATAGAACACAAAGAAGTCTAATCAACAAAAACTATGTTATTGTGGAACAACAATACAAGTAAATGGGAATATACCATATTTTAGAATACCACACAATGCAAAATATTTGGAATAAAACCGTCTGCTCTCTGACCTGAAGAGAAAGTGCAGGCAGACGTGCCGCGGTACCGTCTATGATAGGCAACCACAGAGGGGATTCTTGCAAGTTAAATGTGGTCCATGTCCTGCAAGAAATCATCCCACGGGATGGTAGCACACTTTGATCAATCACATGTTTCCGCTGACAACCATACTAAAATTGAAGAGCAGTGTAGGGAACTCACATGCATGGTACCCTCCGAGTTGCCATGGGTGTGTCCTCTCGAATAAAAGGACATAAGAGAAAAGTGAAAAAGAATATTTCCACTCTGATGACACAAACATGTCAAGTCAGACTACCATATAGTGAGCGAGAAAAATTGATAACATGTATAGTGTGATATCACCTGGCAAAAAATTACCTTTATTGAAAAGTGCCCAGCCGAGTTGTTTTTTTACAGTGTGGCACTTAACAAACGCTTTGCTTTTGGTCTGCGGTTGGTCTCTATGCCAATTGGGGCTGTCGGGTTGTACCACGACTTTTGGTTGCCACGGCTGGCCAGATGCGTGTTTTGGAATCTCTACCCGGCCCTTGGACACTGCGGCCTTGCCGGTTGGCGTGTGCGGCTGCACGTTCTCACTGATCGGCTCTCCCATTGCCTTTGAATCATGTGGTCCATTCGCTTGGCTTCCATCTGATCGTGTGCTTTCTGGTGGGGATGCACGATTCCGATGGTTCTAGTCATTTGCAATGGGAAGTGCGGTCGGGCTATCTATCGATCCGGTCGTTGGTTATCCTGACCGGCCAACAAAGTACATGGACAACGATTGTCGTTGTCTATCATTAGTAAATATACAAGGCAATTACATACGCAATATGAATATAATCACTTGCAGGCGTGTTTCTAAAGAGTCCATTCATATGCTCAAGAAAATGGCTTATGTGTCACGAAAGGAAGCTATGGAAATTTTCATCGTCAAGCAAATATCAACATAGTACAAGCATAATTATTTGCAGACAGTTGAGAAAAATATTCTTCAAATAGTTCGCTTAACTTCTGGGCTGGAGTTGGTCTCTGCGCCAATTGGTCTTCAAACAGTTCACTTAACTTCCATTTTATATTTCAAATAGTTCATTTAACTTTTGAGTTGTAGTTAGTTAGTTGGCCTCTTCAAATAGTTCACTTGACGTTCGTTTTATGTTTCATATAGTTTGCTTAACTTGTAGGCTGCAGTTTGTCTCTGAGCCAATTGGCGCAACGGGTCATCTAGTACTCATCACCTTCATATAGATGGCCCATTGCGCCTTTGGCACAAAGCCAAATGCAGCCATGAAGTTATGTAAATTGTTTGAAGAACATACCATCGGACGCATAGCCACAGAAAAAAGCATAGGAATAGGCACATTAGCAACGAATACAAATTTCATGCTTATGTATAAACAAGCGTTGTTTATTAAATACATGTAAAATGTTATATTTCAGGCCCTGCTAATCTAAGAATGGTCCGTTCGGTACCCATGGTCAAGCCTCGCAAAGTTTGACCTTAGACAAACTTGCCACGCGAAGTAAAAAAGAAATGGAAGGAGTGCGACAAGAGGCTGAGTAGATGTCACCAAATCTGACCAGGGAGAACATATGATCCGAGCAGATGGAAGCAGACCTGGTAACTTCCGAGCGATACCGACCGATTAAAAAAATGATGACACCTCTACCAGCCCTCATTGCATGACCGGGCATACGCGAATGAGCACAGGGAGGGACACCGTATACACGATCTGAGTCTCCCTCTTCCTTCCTTACTCCGACTAAACTCAGCCTAGCGGCCTTATTAACCTATAGATGCAGTTCTAAACATGTAGTACATATAACGAAGGATAAACTGCCGACATTGCACAACCGGGCACACATGAAGGAGTGCAGGTAGGGACATCGAGTGCACGATCCGAGTCTCCCTCCTCCAGACTTAGCCCGACTAAACCTAACCTCGTGAATTTAACCCTTAGAGGCAATTCCAAATGCATACAACCTAGGTAACACCAGACTGGACAAATCAAGAACCAACCTCCCCAACGACCTCCTAACTGACAATCGACAACATACTAAAAGCAGTTAGCAAACTGGAGCCGAAAAGCAATGACACTACATCGACTCGGTGACAACGCGAGGAGGTGCCCAACATGATCCAACCTGCCGCACGCCAACTGCCGAATAAACTACAGGGTTGACCAACTGGAGCTCCATGTCGCATGGGCCGATGTCCCACAGGTGCCTCCTCGTCCGCCGTCCACTGCCCACACGCTGCATATGCACCCCGCGCATTGGTGGTGTGGCTCGATGTTTGCTTCATCAGGTAGAGCGTCTGGTCTACATGCGCCAGGCCTGTGTCAACACATGGGCAGTTTAGTTCATGTGTGTCGGGTATGCAACGCGGTCGGGCATCCGTTGTACCCTCGACACAAAACCCTAATGGAACCAAGAAGTGAACTATTTGGAAAGCATATTACTTTGTGCATTACCACATCAATAAGCATACAAATAAGCACATTGGTAAGCATAACTCATAATGACATCACTATAGGAGATATGCCCTAGAGGCAATAATAACAGCTATTATTTATCTCCAAGTTCGTAATTATGTTTATCTTGCATGCTGTAACTGCAATGGTCCTTGAGTCTGTATATCCATAAAGTCTCAGAGGAAAACCCATATGCATGTGTGAAATAATAAACGATAAAATGTATTTCTAGTCATGCCTCTAATACTTTCTCAAGTGTTGCATGATGGTCACGTTTTCCTGATCATGGGCATGACTATGCCGGCAATTTTGAGGACACAATGTTAGAAGAACACTTGTGTTGAATCGACCCAAATTGATGTTATGCTATGAGATACATTCATCACAAGTTAATAGTAAATAACACTAAGAAAGTTAGCATTTGCATAATTCCTTAGACCATGAGAGTATCGAGTTCCTTCATGCTTGCTTCATGAACTTTGGGGTTAGTTAAGCTTCATCGGTAACAGGGTGGCTATTACGATGGCTTTCGGGTTCATGGAAAAGTATGACAAGGGACTAGATAGCTCAAGATTGGGATTTGCTCCTCAGAAAATGGAGAGATATTATTTGGGCCCTCTAGGTGTCACGGTATCTATCATCGTCTGGCCAGACACAACGTGATTTGATCACGGGGATGCCGGAACACGGGAAAGAGAAAAGAGAACAAAACCGGTAACGAGAAAACTGATATAGTGAACAAGTTGTTGTTTCACGGGGATGCCGATAAATCTCACCTCAGGTATTTGTAACATATCGCAAAGCAACAGGAACATCATTTAGTAACTACATGTTCACTCGAATATTCATTCGTGTGGGTATTGGGATCAATATGGATGTCCACGGTTTCGCTATTGATCATTGATCGGAAAGAGTTTCGGTCATGTCCATATTTCATCGAACCTACAGGGTCATACACTTAAGGGTCATCAATCTGCTAAGTAATAGACAGGGAGTCTGAGAGAAAGTCACCGAATAAGTTTCGGAGACGACAGAAAAGTTTCAGAGAGAAAACCGAAAATGTTTCGGAGATAAAAACATCATACCGGAAGTGTTCTGGAACGCGTCTAGAATTATTTTAGGTGGTGCCGGAAATGTTATGGACCTTCCGGAATTTTTTCGGATTAAAAGGTCACGGAAAAATATTTCATGAAAATATCTCATGAATAGTGGGATGAAGAGTGGCAACACTATTGGGGTACACCCCCTTTTGCTGGCTTTTCCGAAAGCCACCTTTTGGGGCTTTCCCCTAAAGTCAATGGAGGATGACATGGGGTGGTGGGGCCCCCAAAAGGGGCCCCACACATGTGTGGCTGGTTGGAGGTGGAGCTCCCCCATGGAGCTCCACTTTCCCTCCTTTTTGTGGCTTTTGGTGGAAAATATCTGAGGGTATTTTGGTATTTTCCCCCATAGCCTCTACCCCTTGCTCATAAATAGAGGTGGAGAGGGCTCTCCATTTCATCCCAAGTTTCTCTCAACACATGCTATGCGATGATCTAGCTTTCTTTCTCTCCCTCCACGAAATAGTTTCGTACGTCGAAATGCTATCTAGTCTTCGGTAGGGCTTAGTTCTGGACGGCGAATCCCTGCTGGATAGTTGACACCAGATGTGTGCAACCTATTAGAGAGGTCCTAATTTCGAACTTAGTTCGAGAGACACGCCGATCGGTCCGAGAGCCTCCCGAAGGGCTGTCCAAGGTTCTGTCCGAGATCCTCCCGAAGGGCTGTCCGAGGGACCGTCCTAGGGGATGTCCGAGAGAGTACATTCTCGCGGTGGGGAGGTTGTAAAATCCTACCTGCGGGGATCTGCACCGACTATCTTCACCGACTCTCCTTCCGCTGCGCTTCGAGTTGGTAATGATCAGATCAAACCTTGTATGCATCTTCATAGTGGTCATGGGCTTGTTCGTAGTGCGGAATTTTTTTGTTTTCTGCTGTGTGACCCTACAGTGGCATCAAGAGTCGTGCTATGCATAGATGCATGTTACGATCTAGAATACATGAGGTGTATGGGTATTGCATAATATAATTTTGTAGTAGATGAGATCTATTGCTGAAAATTATTTATGCAGATAGTAGATAAAATCTATTACCTGATGTTCTTGTTGCTTCCTTTGAATTTGCGTAGTCCTGATCTTGACGGCATGGTTAAATTTTGGTACAAAGTTCTGGCTATCTGTGATCCATCTATGTTGCTCCTGAGTATGCTGGTTGACAGATCAACGATGTGCTTCAGTTCTTTGGGTTCCGCCATAGTTAAGAAGGATGAATGTTTTGCAGACTAAAGGGCAATGCAGATATGATCTGCACGGGGTTCTTGCGTATGACGAAGTTCAATATGGGGCTCAAGATTTTTTATCCCGTGTTTCATACACCCCGCAAAGTTAATTTAGCGACTTGAATAATCATACTTGATGATGAACGTTGTTAGTTGCGGTTTGATTTGAAATCTTAGAAGCCATGTAAAATAAAATCTGCACAAACTGATTAGAGGCGTCTAACTTGGTTTTGCAGGAACGCATGTGATGTGGTATAGTCTTCGTCTTATTTAATGAGACTATGTATGAGATGGATATATGATATAAATTAATTAACATGACCTGTGTGTCATGATTCGGCACGATGGCTGGAGCTAGATGATTGTCACTTTAATGACCTGTGTGTCAACCTTGTTGTAATGCATTACTTTTATTACCTATAGTGATAGCAATATTATTTTATGCATCGTCAAGAACGGCTATACCTTATCAAGCTATTATGAATTGCCTGAGATATTTATCACTTTTGATGCACCCTTTGGATTATGCGGTAGTCGCTTTTATTAGGGTGATCTCTCACTTAAAAATATGAAGTAGTTAGTATTCTCCCAAGTATAGCACCGTCATAGCACGGACCTTTACGGGGTGCCACATTGTTGCATGGGCATGAACGATTAGAGAAGTGTAAGGCGGGTGAGGTCAGACCTCGCAACAAGATCACTTGGTTGTCTTGACGTTCGGGCAAGATCGTCCTGAGCTCAGAACACGCACATGGAAAGATGAACAAGAGTCACATAGAGATGTGATCGGCAAGTTGGCCTATCGATTGAAATTCTTGTCATAAGATGATGATTCTATGGCGATGAATTGAAATGTGGATCTTGAATCATTCACAATAAATTATGAGAGATATTGATTTGAGTGGGAGCGCACTTTAGAATTAAAATTGTTTAAATCTCAGTGCAATTAATTACTGGACATTGTCCAAGCGTAAATTGCATTATAGTTGTAGAATATTGGCTCGCATTTCTACCTTCCCTGTTGAAAATTGCATAAGCTGTAAATTATCTGGTTCAAACTTTACGATTGGTAACGTTATGTGAGGATTGTCCTCAAGAGTGCCAAGAAGGACTTTGTCCTATTGCATACTTTCCGTATTCTCCCGCTGATGCTATGGATGATGTGACGTTCGTCCTTCAATCCAAAAGCTAGAATTCCGTTACGGTCAAGTGCAATATGTTTGCTTCCATGAGACCCGAACTTTGAAAGTTTGGGATAGTTATGTGATATTCATGGAACTGAAAACTAGTTTTCAGAGACAAACAAAGGACAAATGATATGAGATATCCAAAGCAATGTTTGTTTGCAAATATTAGTAAAGTGTTTACTGTGCATTAGACCGATTAGAGATGGGATCCAGAAGAACACCAGTCATGTAATGATGGTAAATAAAATAACAACTTGAAGAGAAAGGACAAGTCTGAAGGATGTTAGTGAGACTTACACGCTTAGGAAATCCAGGGCTAACTCCACTCTTAAAAGTTGGGTGCTTATTCTATGAGTAGAAGAAATATTGGAAGTAAAACTATTAGAAGTGTGAAGGCAAAAAGAAATAAGACTGGAAAGTCCAGCACATGTATGAATTTCATACATGTTATAGATGTATAAGAGGCTGGTCAAAAAAGTAATTCTTAGGAATTATGATTAAATTGTTAGTCACTGATTGTTAATCATAAGGACACCCCTTCGATTGCATTCTATTGCTACTCGATGCAAGAACTACTATGGACTAACAGACTAGCCAGTAATGAGGTTTTGGATACACGCTCGGAACATAGTAAAAGTTACTATACTTTCCATCGGCGTATTACCTCTGCATTTATTTTCGTAATTCATTTTAGAGTTTCATACACTCTAACCCATTGCATAATGTTTTGTTGCGAGAAGGTTATTCACAAGAGAACAATAGTTGTTCAGTGTTATGAATAACATAAGGGCCATACTTCCATCACGAATGGGATGTATGTTATGAACATTGATAATAATAGATTATATACATAAAAATCACGCTAAATGTCGCAAGACTAAAAGAATACCACATATGTCTGGCACTGCATTTTGGTCACATTGGAGAAACCCGCATGGGCAAATTCCATATTGATGGATTTTGAAGTCACTTGATTATGAATCATCTGACACATGCAACTTTCGTCCAAAAGTAAAGTAACCAAAATACTGTTCACATGTCATAAGGAACAAGCACCGAACTTACTGGTAATCATACATTTTGATGTATGTAGTCCAATAAGTGTTGTTGCTAGCAGTGAATTTATCTATCTTCAGTAATTACTCAAGTAGATATATGAATATTTGCTTAATGAGACATAAATCTGGATCCTTTGAAATAGTTCAAAAGTTTTTTAGAATGAAGTAAAAAATATTGTAACAAGAAAATTATGATTCTGCAATTAGATTGTGAAAAGGAATATCTGAGTTACAAGTTTAGCGAATGTCTGATGAGTTGTGAAAAATGTTTCATAACTTATGCCTCCCGAAACACCACTGTGAGTGGAATGTCCAAAAAGATGTAATCAAACCATATATGACATGGTAAGATAAAAAATGACATAAATCAATTTTTCATTATCCCTTTTAAAGTAATTCTTTTGAGACTGAGGCTATTACACTGAAAAGAGCGCAATCAGATTGTTGAAATGACACCATGGTATGGTACACCCAACCATGTTTTGTCTTTTTTTAACATTTGGAAAATAAGACATGTGTAAAATGTTTACAAACCTATTTCAAATAGAACAAATACTACTTTGTAGGTTATCCAAAATTGCGGGGCATTCCTCCATCATTATGTCGAGGCAAAAGGTTTGCCATATAGAGCGGCATGATTTTTGAAGAAAATTTTTCTTGCAAAAGAGTGAGTGGGAGGGCAGTGCAACTCGACAAGATAACAATATTTTCGTCATCAGGTCAAAGGAAAGAAACCTTGTAACTAATTTCAGAGTTTCCTACCTTGGCTGATACGGAAGACTCTACATGAGATGTATGGACTTCGGTCGAACAACCACGTAGGCAAAACTCGTGCAAACCTCTTAGATACGCAGATGAGATATTGTTGTCAGACAACAGTATACATACAATACACAGGAAAGTGTTGATGGGCCCTGACTCCAGAATTGGCTAAACGCCAAAATAATCCAAGACAGTATCCATGTAAATGATTCAAGATTAGATCTTGATAAACCCTCTGGAAGACTTAAAGTCTAACGAATATTAATGCAACTATAAACTGATACAGATAAAAAAATCCATAAAGCTCGACTTGTTGCTTATAACAAATTCAAGGAGTTGACTACGACGAGATTGTCTCTTAAAGTCGGTTAGGGTTATACTAGCAATTAATACATATTTCAATTATGAGATATCACAGATGGACACCAAAAGGATTTCCATGAGATGGAAATACAACCAAGGACATGTATGTGATACAGTCCAAAGTATTTTGTCAATCCAGAGGATGCTGGTGAGTGCGCAAGCTTCAAAGTTCCACTAATGGACGGAAACAAGCAAAATGGAGTTGGGATCTTTGTTTTGATAAAATAGTCAAAGAGTTTGATTTCATCAAGGATAGCAAAGATGTTTATGTTTACAAGAAACTAAGTGGGAGCATAATAATAATTCTAAAACTTTGTGTGCATGACACATTGTTGATTAGAGATAATATAAATTTCTTGACATGCATTAGGATTTCACTGAAAATAGTTTTTCAATGAAAGTACTAAGGGCTAGGCCTCGGTACAGGCATAATTATCTATGGAGATAGAATTTCCTAATAGGGCTAAGCCAAAATACATATTGACAAAATGCTAAAATGATTTAGCATGAGAACGCCAAGAAGAGTTTCTTGTCGAAGTCACATGGAAAGAGTTTTTAGCAAGAATTGGTGTCCTAAAACATTGATAAGCAAAGTACATGACTAAGGATCCAACTAAGGATCCACACACTCTTGTGTTTGGATCAATCATGTATTCCATGGTATGTAAAACAACCAGATATGTCTAATACTCCAAATTAGTTGCGAGTAAGATACCAAAGTGATCAAAGTGTTGATCATGGGACAACAGTGAAAAAAATGTCGTTGAGTACTATAGTAGCACCGATGACATGTTTTCTCACAAGCTAAGATTATGAAGAGTTCGCTGTAAGAAGTTATATCGATACAAGTTTGTTGTGAGAAGTTACATCGATACAGTCATCATCAATGCTCCAAGCGATTTTTCATTAAGGGTTTTGTGTGATTCACAAAATGGTGGCACAGTAAGTTGGAATTGTTCAAAACAGATTACTATGGCGAATTCTATAACGGAGGCTAAGTATGTTGCCGCTTGGGAAGCAACAAAAGAGGGTGTTGGATCATATAGTTCATTCATGAACTTAGTATGGTTCCAAGATGGCTTTGGTCAATGGAACACTATTGTAGATAGTTGCTCCAGTCTGAGAAATCAAGGTTCGACCAGTGATTCACATATATACAAAGCCAAGTCCACACAAATTATCAATTCTGTGAAAGCGTGAAAACCCGAGGATGTGTAAAGATACACACGAACCTAAAGTTGTCAGATCTGTTGGACGAAGACTATACCACAAGCGAAGCATATTTTACACCGGTATGCCATAGGTGTAAATTGCATTAGCATTGACTAGACTATTGACTCTAGTGCAAGTGGGAGTATGTAGGAGATATGCCCTAGAGGCAATAATAACAGCTATTATTTATCTCCAAGTTCGTAATTATGTTTATATTCCGTGCTATAACTGCAATGGTCCTTGAGTCCGTATATCCATAAAGTCTCAGAGGAAAACCCATATGCATGCATGGAATAATAAACGATAAAATGTATTCCTAGTTGTGCCTCTAAGACTAGCTCAAGTGTTGCATGATGGTCACGTTTTCCTGATCACGGGCATGCCTATGCTGGCAATTTTGAGGACACAATAATAGAAGAACACTTGTGTTGAATCGACCCAAAATGATGTTATGCTATAAGATACATTCGTCACAAGTTAATGGTAAATAACACTAAGAAAGTTAGTGTTTGCATAATTCCTTAGTCCATGAGAGTATCGAGTTCCTTCATGCATGCTTCATGAACTTTGAGGTTAGTTAAATGTCATCTGTAACAAGATGGATATTATGGCGGCTTTCGGGTTCATGGAAAAGTATGACAAGGGACTAGATAGCTCAAGATTGGGATTTGCTCCTCCAACGATGGAGGGATATTCTTTGGGCCCTCTCGGTGTTATGGTAGTCATCATCGTCTGGCCAGACACAGCGTGATTTGATCACGGGGATTCCGGAACACGGGAACGAGAAAAGATAACAATACCGGTAACGAGGAAACTGGCAGAGTGAACAAGTTGTTGTTTCATGGGGATGCCGATAACAGCATTCGGTAACTACAGGTTCACTCGAGTATTCATTTGTGTGGGTATAGGGATCAATATGGATGTCCACGGTTCCACTATTGATCATTGATCGAAAAGAGTTTCGGTCATGTCTATATTTCACCGAACCTATAGGGTCTGATACGTCCATTTTGCATCATGTTTTGCTACTATTATTTATAGTGTTTTTAATAAATATAACACTTTGTGCAGCAATTCTAATGCCTTTTCACTCTTAATATGCAAGATTTACACAAGGAGGGAGATTGCCGGCAGCTGGAATTCTGGACCTGAAAAAGCTATGTCGGAGATACCTATTCTGCACATCTCCAAATGAGCTGAAATTTTACGGAGATTTATTTTGGAATAAATAAAAAATACTGGAAGCAAGAAGTACCAGAGGGGGCCACCCAGGTGCCCACGAGGCACCAGAGCGCGCCACCCCCCCCCCCCCCACCCCCACCCCAGGCACACCCTGGTACCTCCTGGGGCCCCTGACCAGCCTCTGGCCCCCATTTTCTGGTATATAAGTCCATTTTCCCTAGAAAAAAATATAGAGAAGACTTTCAGGACGGTGCACCGCCGTCTCGAGGCGGAACTTGGGCAGGAGCACTTTTGCTCTCCGGCGGAGAGATTCTGCCGGGGATACTTCCCTCCGGGAGGGGGAAATCGTCACCATCGACATCACCAGCGATCCTCTCATCGTGGGAGGACTAATCTTCATCAACATCTTCACCAGCACCATCTCATCTCAAACCCTAGTTCATCTCTTGTATTCAATCTTTGTCTCAAAACCTCAGATTGGTACCTGTGGGTTGTTAGTAGTGTTGATTACACCTTGTAGTTGATGCTAGTTGGTTTATTTGGTGGAAGATTATATGTTCAGATCTATTATGCTATTCAATACCCCTCTGATCTTGGACATGATTATGTTTAGTTACTTTTGTCCACACCGTCCGTCGTCCGCGCCGCTGCCCTAGCCCGGCCGGGCTCGCCTCCGTCCTCGCGCGCCCGCCCTAGCCCGCACCGCCGCCACTGCGACCGGCCACACCGCCGCCCTGCGTCGACCCCGGCCCGCCCTGCCTCGACCCCACGCCTGCCTCCCCGACCCCGGCCCGCCCTGCGTCGACCCCGCCCCGGCCTCCCTGACCCTGCTTGGCCATAGCTCCGGCCGACCCGCGCCCCTGCCTGGCCGGTCCTGCTGCTCCGGCCGGCCCTCCTCTCCTGCTGCTCCGGCCGGCCCTTGCCTGTTCCTGCCCGGGCTCCCCTTTGCCCAAGGTAATTTTTTTTGTGTATTTTGTTTTACAATTTTTGTGTGTAGTAGTTTTGTAGATGGATGCATGGATATATAGGAATAGATGAATAGATAGATGGATGAAATGGAAGAGAGTAAAAATGTGAAAAAAAAATTAGGTGCACAATTTTTTTGTATGTTTTGTGTTGTTTTAATAGGTTTGTGGAGATGAGATGATTTGTGATAGATAGATGATTTATGGAGATGAAATAATTTGTGATAGATAGATGGTTTGTGGAGATGAGATGAGATGGAAGAGAACATTTTTTAGTTTTTTTAGATAGATAGACGAATGTTAATTTTTTATCACTCGGTGAAATTTACAGAATTTGTGGTGTTGCATCTCCGTGGAGTGATCGTCGACGTTGGAGCTGTTCGTCCCGGATCGTCCCTCCCTTGATCGACTACTCCCTCTACAGCCGAGGGTGAGCTACGAATCCCCCTTCACCTCCTCTTTTTTTTGAGACTGTAGAAGTTGATATATTTTATATCTTTTGAATAAAACATTTAACGTGCAGAGGGAGCCAGCCCCCGAGGAGGTGGTACGTCGCCGTGTCAGGGAGGAGGACGAGCACGTCCGTCGCTACATGGTTGCGTTGGACGTCGGGTTCTCCAATACCTGGCAGTTTCTTCAGGGATCTCACCCGAGCTATGATCCTGTGATGGTTCCATCTGTTTGGGTGTTCACCACCCGCGGCTCAGGAACCGCGAGTCGACGTCCAGTTTGATTGGGCGAGATGTATTAGTGATATTATGTGATATTATTGTTGCATTAACTGGATTATTCGAGATGTATTAGTGATATTATATGATAATATTATTGTTGCAATTGGATTATTCGAGATGTATTAGTGATATTATGTGAATTTGTTTTAATAATGTGATTTTTTAATCGAGATGCAAATAGACATGGAAATCTGAATTTGTTTTAATAATTTGTTTATAGCATTGAAATAACTTGCAAGTCTTTGCAGAAACTATGGAACACGGCAGAGACGAAGAACAAGAAGACATGTTGGGGGAAATAATCCGCGACGGAGATGATATCACCTCACAGTTTCTGAACGACTCCGATGAGGGAATGGAGGGAGAAGATGACGGCTCCGGTGAGGGAATGGAGGGAGAAGATGACGGCTCCGGTGTTGGAACCTTAATTATTACAAAGTCCGGCGAGGTATATTAATTAAGCCTCTGCTGACTAGAAGCATTAATTGATTTGTATATACATATATTAATGCTTCTTTCTTCTTTTAGCCCTCCGGATCGAGCCAATCTTCTATAATGAAACGAGGCCCGAAAAAAAGGTTGGGCTATAATGTAAGGTTCAAGATCGAAGAAGTTGCTGAAGATGGCAAACCGATTGGTCCCGCGCAGAACGCAAAAGCATTTGTAAGTCAATGCGGAGTTATTGTTAGGGACAGCATCCCGATCACCATTCGAGAATGGAATAAGCCAAAGCCGGATGGAGTTACTTATGTCAACGATAGATCCAAAGAAATGCTTTGGAATACGCTCATGACAAATTTCACCCTACCGCCAGAGGTGGATCCAAATAACAAAGTTATAGGGCGAAAAGTCAAAGCGTGGACTCTTAAGAAGATGGCCGCACAATTCTGCAACTGGAAGAAAAGATCGCACCAAGACTATGTCCTGAAAAACGAGACTCCAACATTAATCGGAGCATATGAGAAGATAAAAGATCACTGGGACGCATTTGTGGAGTACAAGACATCGGATGAAGCTAAGAAAAGGTCAAAAATTAAATAGCAAAATGCTGCAAAGAAGGAATATCTACATGTTATGGGGTCAGGTGGCTACAAGGTTGCCAGGCCTAAGTCGGAGAAACCTGAGAACGACCTGATTGATAAAGGGATCGATCCAGAGACATTGGAGTGGGCCGAACGGGCAAAGGCTTGGTTCTACGGGCATGGGGGAAAGTTGGACACAGAAACAGGGAAGTGTATTTTTACAAAAGATCAACTTGCAACACCCCTCAAAGCCCTTAAAGCTGCAATGAAGGACGTGCAGGACGGGAAGTTCAATCCCGACAGAGAGAATGACCAGCTGACACGTGCCCTCGGGAATGCTGAACACAGTGGACGAACACGAGGCACATCAGGCTCCGTTCCGTGGAAGATTGGGTTTCCCGACTGCAGTGACACTTATAGAAGCCGAGGGAGAAAAAAGAAACAACATGCAGACCGGCTGCAGCAGATAGAAGAAAAATTAGCGTGGCAGCAGAAGCAAATAGAGGCACTTACCAGCCAGCAAGCTACCGGCCCATCTCAGCGGCACGAAGATCCTGCATTCGATACTGCTGGCCCACCATCTCAGCGGAAAAGCAGCGTGGCTTCCACGGAGCTCGTTCGGCCCATAGATGATATCACGGCTCCTCGCTACCCCGTGGATGATATCACGCAGAGGGAAAATTGTGAGCTACATGTGAAATGCATGAACATATCCGTGAAGGTGGCGGTCGGCTTTGTCTTACCTCCTGTACGTAATGGAACTTACCATTGCTCTTCGATTCCAGATGGCTATGCTGTAGTCTGGGTGGATGAAGTTATCAAGGGATTTGAGCAGCTGGAGCTTGACTTCCCAACAGGTGAAGGGGAGACTGAACTGGGAGATGCCAGAAAAAGTACCATTCTATGGAAAAAGGAACAACTCGTGCTTCCACATTGGATGCCAAGGCTATCGACTCCTCAGAGTAGCAATCCAGCTCTATCTCCGCCGCGTCAGCCGTCTCCGCCGCGTCAGCAAACTCCGCCACCTCCGCCGCCTCATCCGTCTCCGCCGCGTCAGCAGACTCCGCCGCCTCCGCCGCCTCAGCCCCGGGTGGATATACGGAAGAGAACCACCGCTCCGGTGGCTAGTACTACAACTGCGAAGAAATCCAGAGCAGGTACAAGGAACAGCGTCAAGGAGGCTCCTGCCAAGTTACCATATGAAGTGACTGATGAGGAAACCAAGAAGGTCGTGGATGCCGATGTGAAACGCCAGCTTGCACCGAAACGGACCGAGCCAAAGGAGAAAATAGATCTGACAAAAGTGAAGCAGTTTCTGGAAAACCTTACGCGACCACCGCCTTCGCTGCCATCAAACTATGACCGCTCTATTATGAAGTCACATAAAGAACATCGGAAGCGGTCGGGAAGTAGTAGTGCAAGGGGGAAACAATTCCCCAGCTCGGAGAACAGAAAGAACAATCGTGCCCCCCGCTCAAAGTGTTTTCCGATATCAATTATGTTCCGGAGGTAGCGGCCCGTGGTCTTGGTTTCACTCTTGGTCAATACTTAGGCAACGTAGAGTTCCCCACGGCTGATTTAGCATACAGATACCAGCACGGGAAGCCTCTCGTCAGACCTGAGGAGGTCCGGCTTCTACCAACACAAAGGCGAAGATTGCATGAGTGGTACATGGAAGCCTCAAAGGAAGGGAGCAACTGGCTCATGGTGGGAATTAGAGATGAGCATTACTTCAATGGAAACGAGGAGATAAACATTGAATTTGAAGAATTATTTCAGTTATACAATCAAGATGACATCGACAAATCTATCGTCAGTTGCTATTGTCTGTAAGTATTATTTCTGTAATTAAGTCTCTAGCTCAGCTCGTTCATTGCATGTATAATTATCCTCACTATATTATGCAGACTGAAGATTCTCGAATGCAAAAGAGGACAAATCTATGACATTGGGTTCATTAACCCAAATAACATACATGAATATACGGTAAAAAACCACGCCAAGGACACAGAGGATAACTTGCTAACGGCGTTAATTAAACAACAAACCAGAAGGGAAATACTATTTCCTTACAACTTCAGGTGAGTGTTACTGTCTTGTACACATTTTGTTTCGCTTACTCGATGTTAAGTGTAATTGATGAGTTATGCGTGCGTAGGTTCCACTTTATTCTGCTAGTCATTCAGGTTGACGCAGGAGTAGTACTTGTCATGGACTCGAAACGTAAAGACCCTAAGATGTGGGCGGACCTGAGTGAACTACTCCAGAGGTAATTTCAATCATTATCGCAGTATATCGGCAACTTTCGTTCATTTCCTGATATCAAGTAATTAATAACTCCTTTATTCATTTTCTTTGCCGGGCAGGGTTTGGAAACGGTTCACCAAGAAGGTTAGGGGTGAATGGAAAAAGGAGCTGCAATTTCGACAACTCAATGTAAGTAGTACTAGCTAGGTCCGCGCATCTCTTTGATTCTAGTTTCAATACCATTATCATGCTTGATTATTATTTTGATTGAACTCTATTCTCGTAAAGTGCTTGAGGCAGGGAGACGGGAATAATTTATGTGGATACTACGTTTGCGAGTTCATTCGCCAGACGACCTGTAAGAAGGGCAGAATTTTAGAAAAACTTGAAGTACGTAAACAATATTCACAATTTTATTTTATTACCATCAACTGTGTTGAGTTTCATTCATATATATTGACCCCCTTCTTTAAATTAGATTGAACGGATGCGGAATGATCTCCTACCAAAGGATCGCGTAAAGGCAATTCAAGAGGAATTGGCGGGATTCTTACTTGAAGAGGTCATATCTAAAACCGGAGAATACCATCGGGAATTGGAAGGGAATTTTGGTAATTAGATATTAGGGATCGTAAGAGATATTATATTGTATATATGCATGAACGTGTACTATATATAGTAGCGTTGAATATATATACGAAAACTTGTTGTTCGACCAAGCACGGAGAAAGAGGTCACTTCTCTATATTCATGACGATGTTGTGTAATGGTTCCTTCATTGCTATATGTAGTAGCGTCGAGTTGAATGGAAAACATAAAATAAAAATGAAAACCCTAAATGAAAAAGAATTGAATGGTAAACAAAAAAAAAGGGAAACACAAAATGAAACCCCTAAACCCTCCAAAACCCTAAACCCCAGCGCTTGGCAGCGCCTGACGCGTGGAGGCCTTTAGTCCCGGTTGGTGTTACCAACCGGGACTAAAGGTCCTCCTGCCTAAGCGCTCCACAGCGGCCATGTGGAGCCCCTTTAGTCCCGGTTCGTAACACAACCGGGACTAAAAACGGGGGCCTTTAGTCCCGATTCCTTAGTCCCGGTTACCCAACCGGGACTAAAGGCCCTGACGAACCGGGACTAATGTCCATTTTTCTACTAGTGGGCGAACAATTTGTCAGTAGCACGCAATTTAAGCTGGAACTAGCGGTTCGGGCGCCACCCAGTGGCGCCGCCTGAGAGAAAGCTGGGCGGTGCCAGGTGGAGGCGCCCCTTTCACTTCCCTCTTTGTACTATGTTGTGTTATTGCTTGATACTAAGTAGAACTATATGAACACAAGCAGTAGGGGAGAGAGAGTGTATCTGGATTAAAACTTGCCTATATAGAGCATATATACACAACCCAGGGTTTACCAAGACTACATATATACAACCCAGGCTTTACCAAGACTACATAGAATATATTGCTATGCAATCTATTTGGTGACAGCTAATAATTTAGGCACAGAAATGCCACATCAAAAAAATTAATCCACCAGTGTGCATCAAAATATATATAAAAGCTTTAGTATTGCTGCTCCAGAGAAGAACATTTTTGGTACCTGTCATCAATAGATATAACATAGGCCACAAGTCAGATGAAGCAGTATGACATTATTCAGGCAAAGAAGAAGGGAGTGCACATGTTTGCAGGTCATGCTCTGCAAAGCCTGCTGAAACTTGCAGATTTAGTTGAACCTTCATTGGTTGCCGTTGATGCTTTCACAGATGGCTGTGAAACTTTGAATGTCACTGCTTCACCACTAGTCATGAACACAACACTCACTTCCTCGCTGAAAAATACAAAAGGTACATTGTCAAATTCCTAGATTTAGTTCAGAAACTTGTAGACATTCCGCAAAAGAAGCATCATTTTCCTTTGTCTTCACCAGTCTGACGCAGTTGTCAACACTGTAAATTTTTGCTATCAAAGCATGGCATTGCGCAGCTGCTAGTTTAAGTGAGGCAAACTATTCTTCTATCTTCGCCTTTGTGCAAGAATAGTGCGATTGCCTCAGACTGAAGAGTAAATTGTTAGTTGTGAGAAACAACCTTATCCATACCCTTTTTATGCTACTCGTTCCTATCTTCACACCGACATCATAACCGTGAACATCTTATGTGAGCACTGGAGGTTTTCAATCCATCTAACGGCCTATTTGCTGGACCAGTTCTAAAATTGGCATGGTGTTTGTTGTTCCTGTCTAGATTAGTGCATGTCAAATGACAGCAAGGAGCACAGTTAAATTCACTTGATTTTATGGTGCACAACACAACACATCTGATTTCACATTAATCTTCATACCAGCACACACCACAATCTTGCTCAAAACTTCATACAAAAGAAACATACAAACGAAATGCAAGCAGAACCAACCGATGTGCCAACAATGGTGATGCAAATCGTACCTGAACTGCAGAGATGACACACTGAGCAGATGAAACGGCGAACAAAACTCGATGATCAACTGACCAGTGCGATTTCCGAGAAAAGAAACGAAAATCTAAGTCATCATATGAAGGAGGCATAAGAACAAACACCTGATGAGTGTGAATGAACTGATACAGGTAGGAATCCAAGAACAACACACAAACACCCATGCATACATTTAAACACACAACGAACCATACCTTGATGGCGATGATGGGCGGAGCGTAGAAACACAAACAAGACCAGCGATCGATGAACAACCAGAAATTTGGTACTCACATAACAACCACCTGCTAACATACAACATACACGAGCAGTAAGCACAGCAGCAACACATCCGGAAAAGAAAAGAACACCTTGGCTTAACGGAGGGAGGATTACCTCCATGGTAGCCTACAAGCGGAGCAGAGTAGTGGCTGGACTGAGGCCGAAGGGCAAACGGGCAAGGAGAGTGATGCACGTATATATGAAGGAGATGGCAAACAATATAGAGCGATTGGTAGCTGCGCTAGGTCCAAATCATGAGCAGTAGATATTAATTAAGGATCGAACATCAAACATGAAAGGAAGTATAATTCTAAAATAAAATTGGCACTAATAAAATTGGCAGCTAGTAAGGCTGTGCAGAGTATGCTACTGTGCACTGGGACGCGTGGTTTCTGCCTTGGCTTAATAAAGTTGGGTAGGGGGAGAAACCCCTTTTCTTTCAAAAAAAATTTGGCACAGAACATTATCAAAGCTCTGTAGGTTTCCACTGACTCTGGGAAGATGGTGGACTCAGTATAGAAAATTTAAAATGACAAGAGAAATCAAACGTATAAAATAAACAACGTTGCTATATATCAACATGCAACTGGCGTGTAAACCAAGACATAACATTTACACATCTCAAATTATTAAGATTTGGTACAAATAAAAAAATTCAAAGGATAAACCTGTTGTATTCCAATTTTGTCTCTAGTTCCTTGTTGTTCTCCCACAATATCTCCTCGTTCATGAGCAATCCATTTGCAATTATAACGCAGTATGGGCAAATATTCATTGTGGCCAAGCATGAAAAAAAGAGAAGTTCAGTTAACCAAGAAGACTGAAAGAACATGTATCATCTCATTAAAAACATTCAGGTCACTAAATGGAAGAAATGAGAACAGAAAAGTTCAGTTAACCAAGAAGAATGCAATATAAAAAAAATGGAGCTTTGTTTAGATCCAAAGTAAAGGACAATGCTATAGAATAGTGAATACAAAAATCACAATAACAAATCTCTTCCAAGCAAACCAAATCAAAATCTGCACTATGTGAGACTTCAGCCAGAACAAAATTAGGTTGGCAAGCTCCTTTAAGTAAAACTGAATTCTATTTGTGTGGTATCTTGACCGCAAGCTATATCTACTGTTGAACATTATTACTTCAATGCAAACAAAGACAAAAAAGCTATCCAGGTAACATAATTGTCTTTCTACAACCATCCTTTTCTATCTTCCATCACAATGAGAAAATATCTTGAATCAAAATAACAATGAGCTTGAAGCAAAATACATGAAGATGGTGAAATCTGATTCATCTGGTCTCCTATGTAGGTAATAGATATTGGATCCTCTCTCGTTTGGTTGCCACACAAAAAACATCAATTTAAGCATCCAGAAGTAGTGATCCTTAAAACTTTCCCTAAACCAAAAGTAGAAATCAAATAGATGCGCCAAAAATAATAACAGGAAAATCGGACTAATAGATGAGTTAGCTTGGAGTTCCTACATTTGACAGCAAAAGGTAAGACTGAGCTGAGGGTTTGCTTCTTTAAGTAACTGTGCAATGTACATGTTGAAGCATGTGGAAATTGAATAATACTGACCTATATGGCACGTGGACAGTTTTTTAGGCAAGGGCACTAATAATTTAAGAGTGGCCATGAAACCTCCAGTGCTCACTGCCCTTAGGCTGTAAGCCATATGACAGTAAATCATGAAGAGCATATTATTACTAAATCAATATTATATTCCAATTTATTTTAATTAAAGGAAACTCCTTCGCTGATCACATTTTCTTCAATGATGACGTATATAAACTTGTTAGGGTGCTCTGTATCATGCAGTTTACAATCATGAGGATCAGTTAAATTGTTCAGTTATATTACTTGTCAAATATTCCTATAAGGATAGTGAATGAATAGAGAACATACATGTGGGCTTCAAAGACATGATGATCAGGAAGAAGTGCACGAGAAGAGAGATGGGGAGGATGACTATACCTACAGCAAGTAGACACCACGACCACGAGCTGGTCGCTCCCCTGGAGCTCAGAGTTGGACTCCAGCTTCAACCTTGAGACAATCTGTAGTGTGTTTTCACAGTGAAACGGAAAGACTTGTCCAGACATTAATTTGTAGTGTGTTTTCACAGAAAGCAAAACGGAAGCGAGATGAGCAAACCGTCAAACAGATGGCGGGACTTGTCCAGACAATAATTTGTAGTGTGTTTTCATAGAAAGTGAAAGACTCGGCTATAATCATAGAACACTACAGCATAAAGTTTGAATAGTTGAACTACAACGTCCTCTTGACAATTTTGGAGTTCTTTTTAGTTGCAACTATCATATGTAATAGTAAATAAATTTGTAAACTGAAAAAGCATATACCTCACGTTCCAGCTCAAGTCGAACGTTCTTCTCTAGGCTCCTTTTCTCCATCAGGTGATAGGGTGTACTGCTGCAATCTATCTCATCTCCAGAATCATCAAATCTGCTAGGAATGAATAAATGATATAACTTAGCATCAGTATGTGGTTAATGAGACCCTCAAAAAAAGTATGTGGTTAATGAACTGTGATGCATTCCCGCACAAAATAAACAAAATATGATGTGCTTAGTTTTTAAGCTGTTGCAGAAAAGAATTCACGAAAAGTTCATTGCTCTTGTTTAAACATAAAATTAAATTGTAGATAAATCAGGTTGGCCGATGATTGTCCAACATTTCATCTTATGTGTGTCGCAATGAAAAGCTATTAACTGATTGAAAGATAATCGGGTAACCGAATGCTCAATTACCAAAAGCAGTTCAATGTGGCAAAGGTATAACAATCAAATCCACCTCAATGTCTACACAGCTGAACTATCACAACTCCTGAGAATCAGCAGGACAAGACTTAGAGAGGCCATCTGAAATCACAGGGAAGACAATAACATTTTAATGAACAATCTATGCCAGGTATAGCTTCAATTTTGAAACACAGTCAAACAATTAAAGAGTTACATTCATCTAAACAGAAGCTAACAACTTTTTGTGCCAATGTACAGAAACTGAAGCTGCCGGAAAATTTACCTGAAGTGAACCAACCAGACTGAAGATTCTTAAGCAAGTATGACCTATTTCATAAGAGGAATGGATGCTACAATGGCCAGACCAACATTACACAGAACAGAAAAGAATAGATCTAGGTAGCAATGTTCCAATATCTGGAGATGGTCCCGATTCAACAAAGTCAATCGGACAAGTGCCACAGCAAGAAGACATCCATAACAAGCCGAACTGCAAGTATAGATTATCAAATGGAATGGTGGACAAAGAAGAGAATCTCACAATTTATGCGAACCTGCCTCACGGACAATTTTGCAAAGAGAATCTCAACGAGGTTCGCATAATAGATCAAGGAGGGAACGACTGCCTGACGGAGACGAGAACGAGTTGAGGCGGAGGGGCGTGGGCGATGGGCGCGTAGTGCTACGCTCGCGGAGGAGCGGTTGCCGCCCGCTGACTTGCCGGCGTCGTCGAGGTAGATATTGATCCAGCGTCTCTACCGTCAGCATCCTACCACCGCTGCCATCTCGTAGGTTGCCGGATCTAGCGGAAGGAAACTATGCTACGCCGCCGCCGAATACGCCATGCCACATACCTCGCCTCCACCGGTCCACCACCTCCAGCCACTCTGCCTTATCAGCCGATCTGCTCCATGAACTCGCCACCTCCCTCACCCTCGTCTCCGCATCTCGCCCCCCCCCCCAATCCGTTCCTTCTCTTCCCGACCCTCCTCCGCCTCTTGCCGCCGCCACCTCCTCTCCTGTCACCGCCAACCCGTCCTTCCTCCTCGCCTCTTCCTACTCCCCTCCTCTGACATATGATCTCCGCCGTCGGGCCTCCTCCTCTCTCCCATGGCCCTTGGGTGGGGTTCCCCGCGAAGGTGCGACGGGCGGCGCCGATGAGCCTCCGGGTGACGCGCGGCAGCATGTAACATCCCAAAATTATATATTTTGGAATGTTATATTAGCTAAATAAATATGATTGATTGTTTGATTGTTTGTTCGATTGATTTATTGAAAGTGGGTGAAATTTGAAAAAAAAATTGAAAGTTTAATGAGAGGGAATGAAATTAAATTCAAATTAAATTAAGTTCAAATACAAAACCCTGGAGTGAAGATGACATGACTTCTTCCATTAAAGAAATGAAAAGGGTTTTTGAAAAGATTTGAATTCCACTTGAAAATATTTCAAATTCAAAAAAACTTTATGCAACTCAATGATTTTCATGAGAGAAGATAAAATGACTTCTTCAAATTATATGAAATATGAGTTGGAAGTTTGAAAGAAAGAATTCCAAATGGTTTGAAATTCAAATTCAAATTCATTTGAGGGTTTTTATCAAATTATTTTTCTCCAAAAACAAAATATATGGAAAATAGGGTAACATGATTCCCTTCAACATAAAAAAGGAGAAAAATAAATTTGAAATCATTTTGATATTTTAAAATAATTTTATTGGCATTTTAAATGCAACAGTAGCATTGTTTGAATTTTGAGATTTTGTGTGAATTTTAGTTGGCACTGAAAAATAGTTTATCTTTTAGGATTTATTTTTCTGATCATTTTGATATATATATTGTCTATATAAAATTATTTTATTTTTCTCTATTTCTTTGTTTTTCTTTTCTGTCAGAAATTTTAAAAAAAAGGAAAACATTAGCCAGCGCCAGCCAGGCGCCAGGCCAGCTGGCCCACTCCCCGCAGCCCACAGCACCTCGGCCTGCCCCGCGCCGAATCTATTCCGAGCCGGCCACCCGACCGCTCGCCCTCTAACCGTGCCCGCTGACCAGTGGGGCCCACGCCGTCGTCCCGAAACGGACGCGCCCGAATCCAGTACGCGTTCGGAGCGCCGCCGCCGCTCCGATCTTCTCGGGATCGCGATCCCGCGATGACCCCTGCCTCACGGTTATGCCCTATATAAAGCCCTTGCCACGCTCGACCGAACCCCCTAAAACCCTACGCCTAACTCCACCCGTAGCCCACTCCCTCACCGTTCCGATCTTGCCTCCACCGCCACCGTTCATCGCCGTTTTCCCCACCGGTGAGCACCTCCAGACCCTCTAGTTCCGTCCATCGGCCTAGCGCAACTCCACGCACTTCGTTGACATCTTTTTGCTCGCCATCACCATCTACAGAGAGCTCCCGAGCATCGCTCGACTGCCACCGGAGCCGCAGAGCACCCGAGCTCCGACGCCGTCGCCTCACTCCGTCTCGCCGTCCCCGAGCGCCCTCGACCCCACCTCCGAGATCCCCTCGTCGTGCCGCATCCGACCGACGCCACCGCCGTCACCCCCGACCACCGGAGCAGCGCAGGCGACCACGCCCGAGCCGTCCTCGCCGTCGACCTCCCGCTATAAGCCGCCGGCCGCTCCCCACCCTTAGATTGTCATCGTGCGGCCGAGATTAGATCGGTTTGTTTTTTTTCGGTCGAACCGTTTTCTGCTAGTTACCGGCCGTCCACCCATTAGTTTCAGACGCGCACACCCGCAACCAATGAAACTGTGCCACGTGTAGCCTAGCCGACCCGTAGGGTTTTTAGTCTTTTTCTGTTTTGTTTTGTTTTCAGATTAGTTTCTGTTTTAGATCTGCTATATCTTCTAGGTTTTAAATCCTTTTTGAGTGATTCTTTTTGAATTAGATTAAGATTTTCATCTAGTTTCTGTAGATGCCAAGTTTGGCCATGTTTGAAAATTTTAAATTCGATTTTGCTTGAATTTGCTTCAAACCTTGTTTTGTGAATATCTTGAGTATAAAAATAGCTATTTAGTTAATTCTTTTTGCTAGTGATCACTTGATCTTTTGTCTAAACAGTAGGCTTTTGCAAATTAGTTTTTGTTTATTTTAAATTATTCTTTTTGGCGAAACAGTACTGTTTTACATAGTTTAGTGCTATTTTCTTTTCCCTTAGTATTTAATTGTTTTTAAGTAAAACCTTTTTTTTGACAAATTTAGTTTTGTTTCTGTTAGTCAATAGTAGCCACTTTTATTAGTAGTTAAAATAATTTTTATTATTTTGTTTCTTTAGTTTTGTAGTAAAACTTGCATAGGTTATGAATAGGGTTTTATAAAAGCTTTGTATTTTGTTTCTTTTTGCTAGTAAAAGTTTATGAAAAATACTTTATGTTAAAATTAGTTTTTTTACCCTTTATTTTCTGTTAATTTATTAGTTTATTATTTTCTTTGTTGTTAAGTTTCACTTAGAACAAAACTATTTTTGTAGTTGAGTCAAAAAGTTTTCCTAGTAGGTTCTTTATAGTTTTTACTATTAGTTTTCTCTTTGGACTTTTGTTTGGTTTTTCTTTATTGATTTTATTTGATGAACTGTTAATTATGATTGATAGAATTGAATGCTAGAGTGTTTGCTTATGTGAATACTATGTTTGATTATATAGATTTTTCTCGGTGTGACGAATAGTTCTATCAAGTTCATTTTCTGAGAGCGATAATAATTTCATCAACTTACCAGGCAAGTTCACTTTGACCATCTGTTTTTACCTAAGTTTTATTTGCATGTAGTATCATCCTTTCAACAATTCCTCCAGTAGTGATATTAAATCTTGTAGTTGAGTAGAATGCATGAGGTAGGAACCCACTCCCTTGTTACCAATCCCGGGAACGTTATTTATTTTAATGCTACGCTATAGTAGACGGGGTTTGGTATGAGTGTTCGTGAGTGGTGTGAGAAGGAGGACTCTGCGTCAATGACGACAACTTCATGAAGACTCTACGTCAATGACGACAACTCCATCATGGCATCTTCAAGGCCCGCATCTTCAAGACCTCAAGACTTCAAGACTCGAGACAAGTTTTCAATACACACTACTGGGTGGAAATTGGACCGTGCGGCACCCTGGAGTACCCAGTGGATGCGTTGTGAGCTGGAGTAGGCCAGTACTCATGTGGAAAGTTCCACCCAGACTCAAAGAGACGGATGAATACTTCATGCCCGGAATCTTAACTGTGCAACCGCAAGTCATTATGGGCTCTGGCTTGGTTGACCTTAGTTGTGACTCTGGCTGGGACGGTGCTAGCAGATGTAGAACTACGGTAGGATTGGATGAGCACCGGACAGTGGTCAGAGGAACTCTTCGGAAGATCATGTTTCGGTCGTTTTGTTCTCAAACACCCTGAAGTGCGAGAACGTAAAAAGAGGGATCGAATCTTGTGGGTAAAGTGCACAACACTATGCAGAGTTAAAACCTAATCGATTAGCCGTGTCCCCGGTTACGGACAATTTGAGCCTCTGGACTTGGATCTATCTCGGAACTCTTAACACAGGACTGATAACTAATTGTGGGCAAGTTATGATACTTATGGGCTATGAGACATCGGTTGGCGGAACCATGTCATAATAGATAACTCTGTAGTGAAAACTCCTTATTATTCCTTTGAAGTAGGGAAAATAAACCAGCTTTTACGCAAAAACTCAGACACAGAGCCTCAAAGCCATATTGCATATAGACACAGAGCCTCAAACTCAGACACAGAGCCTCAAAGCTATATTGGGTCGGGTCGCTACAGAGATGGTATCAGAGCACATGTTTGACTGTAGGACGTGACCCTAGAAAATGGCTTAGAAGCAGGAAGACCTCAATAGGAACAACTTTTAATTTATACTACTCTCGTAAACCTCTAAATTCTTTTACTGAACTTTTCTTATTTCAAATTATAGATGGAGAGCTACATCCTGAATGAAAGAGGACACTACGAGGATGTTCTTGGTGGCCCATTCCTTGTGGAGCTAGTCAGACTGCTGAAACTGCCAATACCCGAGATCAAGGCCACTAAGAGGACAACTGGATCATGGGGCATCAAGACGCGGGTGTTTGGACGCAAGGAGCACCCCAAGACTGGAGACATCATCTTTGGAACGTTAAATCGTGACTGTGATATGGGCATAAACACTGCCGTCCATGATGCTATTGCACGACTGTGCTATCGTCATCATGCTGCTCTAAGCACTCACTACTTTGGAAAGGTCGGATGGCAGAAGGAAGATGGAGCCACTATTGCCCTGACCAATGAGCAGAAGATGAAGTTTGCACCACTGTTGGTGTATAATCAGGAGCTGGAGCAATACGTTAAGAACCTACAGATGGACCTTCTGGAAGCATTATTTGATAAGGAAGCCCTACGTGAAGAGCTCAAGATTCAGAAGACGAAGGTAGCTAAGCTGGAGGAGGAGAACCTTGAGATCCAGAAGAATCGTCGGGAGCTGAAGAATAGCAGGACCATGGCTCATGCCAAAGATGTTGAGATTCAGAAGCCCAAGGAACAACTCCAGGAATTACAGGGACGATACAAGAAACTTCGTGTCGAAAGAGATAATCTGGCAGAAGAACTAGAGAACATCAAGCCTACCCAGGAGAATCCCACTGGAGACAAGGATACACTAGCTTAGTATTAATAGTCCCACCATGAGAGAATTAAACATGAATGTTTTTGCGATTTAAAGTATTCGACCATACCAACTATGTGGGTGGCGATACTATAGGATTGATTGAATGCATGAGTACTTGATTGATACTATCTTTTGTTTTTATAGAATGGTTGGATGTATTATATCTTCATATATGGTATTCGTAGGTTTGTATTTATTTCAACCTTGAGAGATGTGATTTACAGAAGAATCACATAAGGCCTTCATAAGGGAGAAGCATCGGCATTGGAAACTCCCGAGCATTGAAGACTTGAAGAAATGAAGACTTCGTAACGAAACCGTAGTAAAACAAGACCATTACAAACGGTAGAACTTTGAGTTGGGATTTGTTGCTGAATGATCGTGTGTGTATCTCTCTACCTCTCTCTCCCGTATCTCATTCGAAAACCCCGAACCCAATAGATGATGAATGAAGATGGACTTGTATTCTCTGGACCGATGACTCAGCCGGAGGCAGAGCTATGGATTCAGAACATGGAGAATAACTTCGGGAAAAACTTGATTGCAAGGAAGTATGAGGTCCAATATGCTCTTTGGTACTTTACAGAAAGTGCTGCAACCTGGTGGAAAATGCATCAAGCCATACAAGGATGTAATGGAGCAAGAACTTGGAAGGAATTCAAGGAGACTCTGTTAAGATCCCGTCTTATCCGGAAGAATAGTGATAAACCGATGAAGAAACCTTGTGCTTGCAAGATATGCGGAGAAATAGGACACACCCAGGAAGAACACAAGGATGGATGCCCTCATTGTGAGAAAAATCACCCAGAGGAAGAATGCCCAACTAGGCAGGTGATTTGTTTCTTGTGTGAAGATACTACTCATTACCCGGCTCAATGCCAAATTTACCCCAAGATACAAGAAATCATCAAGCAACAGAAGGAAGCCATGAAGGAAAGTTTAGAAGACCCTGTGATGAAGGAAGTTGTTGAAGACCCATATGAGGAAGGCCTAAACAACTTTTATTCCAATGCCTGGTATTCCTGTGGAGAAGAAGGACATTTTCCACAGTACTGCACGAAGGAAAGAAAAGAGTATCTAGTAAACTTCCCGACGGAAGAAGTGGAGTTTGATCCACAGGAAATAGAATCTCTGATTGGTACAAAGAAGACCAAGAAGAGGAAACAAAGACCTCCCCAGAACAGCCCATTTACTGCAGAAAAGGACCTGAGTCATATCATATGTTTCAAGTGCAAGAAATCAGGTCACTATTTTGATAGATGTCTAGAAAAGAAGCTAGAAATCCAAGGAGCCTACATAATCACAAAGAAACCCCGAGACATGTCGGAAGTCATTTTTTTCGCTGCAAGGAGGCAGGACATTTTGCCAGGGAATGTTCAGATAAGAAGAAAGCTGGAGCTGAGTAGATGAGATTTTGATAATGATAATAAGTGTAATAGGAAGCACTTTTTCCTGAGGATGTGGAGTTAAATTATGTAATGGAAGTCTCAGAGATTGTAATAGTTCATGAATCAATAAATATGTCCTGATTACTACCTTGTATGTTATTATGTTCGGAGATATGAAGAATAATACCTATGGATGAAACTAGTACATTTCATTTTAAGTGTGGTAAAATCGCAGGAAACAAAGGAGAAGAATGTACTGTTCATGCCAAGGAGTTTGGACAAATAAATAAAGATGAAAGTAATGCTTGACCATTCCAAACTATGTGGATGGCAACATTTGTAAGAAAGTGCTTTTGAATTTAGAGTTTTGAGAAGTGGTTATGGATGTAATAAAAGGATTTGTTATGAAAAGAATATGATTTATGGATGAATCAGTGCATGATACTTTAATGGTGATACTTTTCTGTGTGGATACTTAACCAATGGAAAGGAAAATGTATTCCACAGAGTGGAGTCTGGATAAATAAGTTGGATAGGTGGGATACCCCAAGAGTATGAAGGAATGAAGTGTTGTTGGAATTAAAAGATGGTGTAATGTTGGACTATGAAACGATGAGTTAAATCAGTACCAGTGCTAAAGTGGGACCCTACCCCAGGCCCAGGAGTTAATATGGATCAAGCACTACCTTGTTGAAGGAAGAATTTGGAAGAAGCTGTGTTTTGATCAGCTTACGTTTCATAGGAGGATACGCAAAAACCCGAGGGTTGTGAAGAAACGATAGATGCTTTGTTCAGCTTGCAGAATTAATGGATTTATCTGAACTTAGTTCGTCGACAAGAGAAACTTCTGCAATGCTTGTGAGGATGCCCAAGTGTTAGAATACGTGATTCACCGTCTGCGTATGTGGTAATGGTTCAAGTACGGGATGGATTGGCCCCCATACCGGAGACTTTTATCATGGACTATCATATGTTGATGGAAAGATCAGAGAGCCTTAAAACCCTAGAAGCGAGTGTCGACACGATAAGCCAAAAACCCTTAGAATGGCAGGACGATGAAGCCCTGTACAGGCAACCGTTGCCAATCGTTGGATAAACGGTGAGATTCAACCCAAACTCATTTCCTGCAGGAGAAACCAAAAATGGTTGACCACCATGAGATTTTCGGTAGTTGTTTAGTATTGGTGACAGCCCTGTCAGCTAAGAAGACCCAGTCTCGGAAGAACCTCACCAAGATGTAAGGACACAAGAATTGAGGAAAAGGTTATGCCCCTACCGGAAGAGCCTTAGTGTTGGAGTTATCCCGGAGAAGTGAGTAGATCGACACCGTTAACCTAAGGATGGAGAACATGAGTTTTGAAGGAATCATGACTATGATTTTAAGTATGGTAGCACCCCAGACCTTCCGATCAATGGATTTGCTGGAAGACCCCCAACCCTAACCTTTTCTTGCTAGCCTCTCTGAATCTTGAGGACGAGATTCATTTTAAGTGTGGTAGGTTTGTAACATCCCAAAATTCTAAATTTTGGAATGTTATATTAGCTAAATAAATATGATTGATTGTTTGATTGTTTGTTTGATTGATTTATTGAAAGTGAGTGAAATTTGATTTTTTTTTTGAAAGTTTAATAAGAGGGAATGAAATGACTTTCCCAAAACTTTCATTCCCGTAATTGATCTCCTTGAATTCAAATTAAATTCAAATACAAAACTCTGGAGTGAAGATGACATGACTTCTTCCATTAAAGAAATGAAAAGGGTTTTTGAAAAGATTTGAATTCCACTTGAAAATATTTCAAATTCAAAAAAACTTTATGCAACTCAATGATTTTCATGAGAGAAGATAAAATGACTTCTTCAAATTATATGAAATATGAGTTGGAAGTTTAAAAGAAAGAATTCCAAATGGTTTGAAATTCAAATTCAAATTCATTTGAGGGTTTTTATCAAATTATTTTTCTCCAAAAAAAAAATATTTGGAAAATAGGGTAACATGATTCCCTTCAACATAAAAATGGAGAAAAATAAATTTGAAATCATTTTGATATTTTAAAATAATTTTATTGGCATTTTAAATGCAACAGTAGCATTGTTTGAATTTTGAGATTTTGTGTGAATTTTATTTGGCCCTAAAAAATAGTTTATCTTTTAGGATTTATTTTTCTGATCATTTTGATATATATATTGTCTATATAAAATTATTTTATTTTTCTCTATTTCTTTGTTTTTCTTTTCTGTCAGAAATTCAAAAAAAAAGGAAAACATTAGCCGGCGCCAGCCAGGCGCCAGGCCAGCTGGCCCACTCCCAGCAGCCCACAGCACCTCGGCCTGCCCAGCGCCGAATCCGTTCCGAGCCGGCCACCCTACAGCTCGCCCTCTAACCGTGCCCGCTTACCAGTGGGGCCCACGCCGTCGTCCCGAAACGGATGCGCCCGAATCCAGTACGCGTCCGGAGCGCCGCCGCCACTCCGATCTTCTCGGGATCGTGATCCCGCGATGACCCCTGCCTCACGGCTATGCCCTATATAAAGCCCTTGCCACTCTCGACCGAACCCCCTAAAACCTTACGCCTAACTCCACCCGTAGCCCACTCCCTAACCGTTCCGATCTCGCCTCCGCCGCCGCCGTTCATCGCTGTTTTCCCCTCTAGTTCCGTCCATCGGCCTAGCGCAACTCCACGCACTTCGTTGACATCTTTTTGCTCGCCATCGCCATCTACAGAGAGCTCCGGAGCATCGCCCGACTGCCACCGAAGCCGCAGAGCACCCGAGCTCCGACACCGTCGCCTCACTCCGTCTCGCCGTCCCCGATCGCGCTCGACCCCACCTCCGAGATCCCCTCATCGTGCCGCATCCGACCGACGCCACCGCCGTCACCCCCGACCACCGGAGCAGCGCCGGCGACCACGCCCGAGCCGTCTTCGCCTTCGACCTCCCGCTGTAAGCCGCCGACCTCTCCCCACCGTTAGATCGTCATCGTGCGGCCGAGATTAGATCGGTTTTTTTTTCGGTCGAACCATTTTCTGCTAGTTACCGGCCGTCCGCCCGTTAGTTTCAGACACGCACACCCGCAACCAATGAAACCTTGCCACGTGTAGCCTAGCCGACCCGTAGGGTTTTTAGTCTTTTTCTGTTTTGTTTTATTTTCAGATTAGTTTCTGTTTTAGATCTGCTATATCTTCTAGGTTTTAAATCCTTTTTGAGTGATTCTTTTTGAATTAGATTAAGATTTTCATCTAGTTTCTGTAGATGCCAAGTTTGGCCATGTTTCAAAATTATAAATTCGATTTTGCATGAATTTGCTTCAAACCTTGTTTTGTGAATATCTTGAGTTTAAAAATAGCTATTTTGTTAATTCTTTTTGCTAGTGATCACTTGATCTTTTGTCTAAACAGTAGGCTTTTGCAAATTAGTTTTTGTTTATTTTAAATTAGGCTTTTAGGCAAAACAGTACTGTTTTACATAGTTTAGTGCTATTTTCTTTTCCCTTAGTATTTAATTGTTTTTAACTAAAACTTTTTTTTAACAAATTTAGTTTTATTTCTGTTAGTCAATAGTAGCCACTTTTATTAGTAGTTAAAATAATTTTTATTATTTCGTTTCTTTAGTTTTGTAGTATAACTTGCATAGGTTATAAATAGGGTTTTATAAAAGCTTTGTATTTTGTTTCTTTTTGCTAGTAAAAGTTTATGAAAAATACTTTATGTTAAAATTAGTTTTTTTAACTTTTCTTTTCTGTTAATTTATTGGTTTATTATTTTCTTTGTTGTTAAGTTTCACTTGGAACAAAACTATTTTTGTAGTTGAGTCAAAAAGTTTTCCTAGTAGGTTTTTATAGTTTTTACTATTAGTTTTCTCTTTGGACTTTTGTTTGGTTTTTCTTTATTTATTTTATTTGATGAACTGTTAATTATGATTGATAGAATTGAATGCTAGAGTGTTTGCTTATGTGAATACTATGTTTGATTATATAGATTTTTCTCGGAGTGACGAATAGTTCTATCAAGTTCATTTTCTGAGAGCGATAATAATTTCATAAAATTACCAGGCAAGTTCACTTTGACCATCTGTTTTTACCTAAGTTTTATTTGCATGTAGTATCATCCTTTCAACAATTCGTCCAGTAGTGATATTAAATCTTGTAGTTGAGTAGAATGCATGAGGTAGGAACCCACTCCCTTGTTACCAAGCCCGGGAACGTTATTTATTTTAATGCTACGCTATAGTAGACGGGGTTTGGTATGAGTGTTCGTGAGTGGTGTGAGAAGGAGGACTCTGCGTCAATGACGACAACTTCATGAAGACTCTACGTCAATGACGACAACTCCATGATGGCATCTTCAAGGCCCGCATCTTCAAGACCTCAAGACTTCAAGACTCGAGACAAGTTTTCAATACACACTACTGGGTGGAAATTGGACCGTGCGGCACCCTGGAGTACCCAGTGGATGCGTTGTGAGCTGGAGTAGGCCAGTACTCATGTGGAAAGTTCCACCTAGACTCAAAGAGACGGATGAATACTTCATGCCCGGAAGCTTAATTGTGCAACCGCAAGTCATTATGAGCCCTGGCTTGGTTGACCTTAGTTGTGACTCTGCCTGGGATGGTGCTAGCAGATGTAGAACTACGGTAGGATTGGATGAACACCGGACAGTGGTCAGAGGAACTCTTCGGAAGATCATGTTTCGGTCGTCTTGTTCTCAAACACCCTGAAGTGCGAGAACGTAAAAAGAGGGATCGAATCTTGTGGGTAAAGTGCACAACATTCTACAGAGTTAAAACCTAATCGATTAGCCGTGTTCCCGGTTACGGACAATTTGAGCCTCTGGACTTGGATCTATCTCGGAACTCTCAACACCGGACTGATAACTAATTGTGGGCAACTTATGATACTTATGGGCTATGAGACATCGGTTGGCAGAACCATGTCATAATAGATAACTCTGTAGTGAAAACTCCTGATTATTCCTTTGATGTAGGGAAAATAAAACCAGCTTTTACGCAAAAACTCAGACACAGAGCCTCAAAGCCATATTGCATATAGAATAGTTCCATCATCTGTTTTTCTTATTGTGATCTTGCCGGTACATTAAATGTACTGACCTACACGGCTGCAACGTATCATGTTGCAGATATTTTCTACGATGAGTAAGACATGATATAGGGTTACGGTCTACACTCAACTTGCCGTTGGCGTTGATGGGACTCCACACCCCTATTGATATGTTTCCGCTGTGACATATATAAGGTATAATCTGGATCTACAGTATTTATTTTTACATGTGATGTTATGGTAATTCATCGAAGTACTGTGTGTGCCAGCATACTGATCCAGGGATGGCACAGAAAGCACAGAGACTTGACCGTATTGGGTCGGGTCGCTACACAGCACCACCGTGCTGCTCGTTCTCCTACGGCCTGTCCCCGTCGCTGGGCCGCATCACTGCTGCGCTCCGCCTCCTCAGCCTTGCCTCCACCGGCCTCGTCGTCCCCTGCCTTGTTCCGTCCCGCTGCCAATCCTGAGGTGGACGGCAGAGAGCCAGAAACTCTAGGGCGAGGCGGAGACAGGACGAGGAGAGGAGGTGGTTTGCGTGAGCGACGGAGAAAGGACGAGGAGAGGAAAGGGGGAAAGCTTCGACCGGAAGGAAACGCAACCATCCATCGCTATTTTTACCCGAGGGAGGTGTTACCTGGGAAGCTTTTATTGCGCAGAAAAACATATTTTCTACCAGCACAGTAAACGCTAGGATGACGTGGCTATCGCGAGAGATCGCCCCTTCCGCGTTGCTTATTGTGTTTGATATGCGGGGCTGAGTTCTCGAGGTGGTACAATGCTTAACAACGGGATGGAAAAAATATCTTGCTCGGCCGTGTTGGCCCAGCCCACCTCTTAGTTTCGAAGAAGAAAGCCAAAAAATAAAGGTAAACGTTTAGAGCCGGTGCGCCGAACGAACGCTCGGCCAGCCGCGTCCACGCTGGCAACGGGGCCACACACCACCGCTTAAGTATTACTCTTATCTCCACGAGTCGCTCCTATCCATTCATTCGCTGCTGTCCTTTCCTTATCTCCTCGCACATCTTGTTCCCCTGCGGCAGCCTCCAGAATAGTTCGCCGGTGATGACCGCCATCCATCCCACGCCAGCCTGCCCGTCGTCCATCCAGCGGCAGCCTCCCCGCAGATGGGCGCTATTTTGGGAGGCCCCCACCGCGCGCGACAAGGGAGGAGGGGGGGAGGGGAGGTCGTTGCCTGCGGCACCGATGAGGTGCAGTGCTGGGGACCGGCCGGTAAATTCGCTTCAACCGGCAACGATGGTGGTGAGCGGCAACGGCGGTGGCCGCCATGGTTTTTTTGCTGCGTCAATTTTTTTTTGCTGGAACCACTTCTTTTTTTTGCTGGAACCTTCTTTCGTTTTTGCTACAAATTGAGAGAGAGAGAGATGATGCTGTGTTGCTGCCATGTTTTTTTTGCTACATCAATTTTTTTTGCTGGAACCACTTTTGTTTTTTGCTGGAACCATCATTCGACTTTGCTGCATTGGGCGAAGATGGTTGTATGGCGGCGACGGCGGTGCCCGCCATGAATTTTTTGCTGGAACCTCTTTAGATTTTTGCTTGAACCGTTTTTCAATTTTTCTGCAATTCAAGAGGATGGTGGTGCCGTCGCCGTCAGGATTTTTGCTACATTTAATTTTTGCTGGAACCTCTTCTCATTTTTGCTACAACCGGCAATCACAAAAGCTACAACCGGCGATAAATTTTGCTACAATGGTGACGGGGTGGCGGCACCGATGAGCTTTTTCTGCTGGAACTAGCACAATTTTTTGCTACTACCTGCGGACATTTTTGTTGCCACCAGCAAACCCGAAGGAGAGTACTTTTTAGCGAGCTCGTCGCCGGGGTGTTGCGACCGGCGACCGGCGCTACGGCTGTCCCACCGGTGCTGCCATCGCCAGTGAGGGAGCTGCAACCGCGAGGGAAAGTTGCTGCATGCGTGGATCCGACGAGGAAGACATGAGACGACGACGGCGAGGCTGGCGACCGGCGGCAAGGGCGGCAACCGGCGGCCATGGCGAGCCACCGGCGGTGCAGGCTATGGCAGACGCGCGGTGAGCCACGAGCAACGCGGGCTGTGGCAGACGGCGACGGCGGCCGGAGTCAACGATGCATTTTGCCTCTGTTTTTCTAATGAAGCGGGGTGGAAAAGTTACAGATCGAACGGTTTAAGTCGGCTAATCGTACGGCATTGGTGCGACAGGCCCAAATCCTGGCCGGCGCACCGGCTCCTAGTAGCGCCCAAAAATAAAACGGTGTGATCCGGAACAAGGCGGTGCGGCAAGCATCCACTGACCAACTCTTCCTTTTTCTTTCTCAACACCAAGATGTACGGTAATCCCTAAAAAAAAGGATGTATACAGTGTAGCGAACTGCACGAGCCGAAGACTGAACATAATTCCAGTTTTCTTGGCCGCATTGCCGAGACGTTATGTCAACATAGTCTCAGCTGTCTTCTTCTTGCAGGCTGTTTGGTAACCACTCAGGCAGGGGAATGAGAGTTTTCATAAGGGTGTTTGTGGAGCGATTAGGCATGGGAAGTAGAGTTTTACTCTCATTCCCTTATTTGATATATGATAGGAATTAGCGTGGGATAAAACTCTGTTCACGAATTAACAGGGTACCCCGTGAAGAAATGGGTGGGAATTGTCTTCCTCAACTCATATTCCCCTTCCCACTTGAACTCACATTCCCTCTAATCAAACAGTGGACTTTTAATCTCCTCACCTCTCAACTCCCATTCTCCATCCCTAATTCCTCCGAACCAAACACGCTGTTGGTTGTATTTGTCTTTCCCATTCTCGCATTCGCGTTGCACCAAGCAGCTTGGTCAGAATTTTTTTTACGAGGAAAACTTCTGATCTATTCTTCAACTGTTAAGGTAGTACAAAGAACACCAGAAAAAAAAAGACATACAGGTCCATAGACCACCTAGCAACGATTATAAGCACTGTAGCGAGCCAAAGACGCGCCGCCATCATCGCCCCTCCCTCATCCGAGCCGGGCAAACCTTATTATAGTAGACAGTCGCATCTAGCTAATTCGACCCCTCAAACGTCCGCGGACGCGTCCAGGCGAGTCCGTGGACCGTGACCGGTCATCCCTCATTTTGTTGTGTCCGCAGTTGTCTACCTCATATCCGAACCCTCATATACATGCAACTCATGCAACGTAAACAATAAACCCGCGTAGATCAACAAACTAACAACAAACGGACTTAATTTGAACATAATTGGGCATAATTCACATCGCATCATTCATCAGACAACCAAAAAAACAAAGTTTCCATCGCTGGATAGTACTTAAACATAAAAAAGGTAGATAAAATGGAGACACGGAGAAGGGCAGAGGAAATCACCATTTTCTCCCGCCCCCTACATCTTTCGGCCTCCAGTGCGGCTGTACCACTCCGTGTAAACGTCGGTGGCCGGAGGGGCGTCGCCGTCGGGGCTCGAGCCGTCAGTAATGTTCGAATTTTCGAAGGAGGGGATTTGTCCGGTCATCCTCCGGACCACGTGGTCCTGGTCCTTGGCATGCGGGGCCGCCTTCGCCTTGACTGCCACCTCCGCCGTTGCCTCACGCTCCAACTGCACGATGGAGAGCCGGAGCGCTTCGTCATTTTTGCAGCAGAGCCGCCACGCGTCGGTCTCCGTCGTCATGAGTAAGTGTTGGAGGACCGAGGCGACGAGCGCGTCCTCCGGATCCACTGGAGCGCGAGCGCTTGCCCGGCGTGCGGCCCGCGGCCTCCGATTTGGGAGTCCTCGTCCGCGGCGGCGCCAGTAAGGGCACGGGTACCCAAGGGTGGCTGGGGACGCCTTTAGTAGGTGGAAGATTAGGAGCAGAGGGGCAACGTACATGCAGGGTTGCGAAGCGGACGGAGCTGCGCGCAGGACGCGAGGGGACTGTTGCCCGCACTACGTCGTTGGGCGACGGGGGCCGGCACGGAACGTGAGCTTCCGCTGTTGCCGCCCCGGTCTAGTCGTGACCGTCACACCGTGATGCAGAAGGTGATCTCCTCCATGTCGTCTGGCTGCGCATCTCGCAGCAGGCTCTCCCAGTCGTCATCGCCGCCTGATCCGCCACCGGTGGCGGCGCTGTTGTCATCGCTCGCCATAGATAGGAAGGTGGTGGGATGGGGAGAGGAGAAGACCGAGAGGGAGAGTGGAGTGGAGTGTGTTGACTTCGATCTAGCTAGGGTTTGTCCAGACGTGGGATATATGTGAGATCCAGGTGGGTCACGGTTGGTCGTTCCGACGTGGCAGACGCGCCCGGGCCTCCCAAACCCGCCTCAGATTTGGGCTGGGTTTGAGGTGTCCCGGTCAACCCAGACGTCCATGGCTGGTATGAGGTGTCCATCTGGGTTGGGTTTGTTTGATTGGTTAGTGACCGGGCCGTCCGTCCGGACGTACAGGGTGGTATGTGAAGCCGGGCTGTAGATGCTTTTATCCTACCCGCCGCGGAGCCATTCGGATGGCTCCGCGGCGGCTAGGATAAAAGCATCTACAGCCCGGATGGCGAGCCGGAGCGCTTCGGCTGCAGCAGAGCCGCCGCGCGTCGGTCTCCGTCGTCATGAGTGAGTGTCGGAGGACCGAGGCGACGAGCGCGTCCTCCGGATCCACTGGAGCGCGAGCGCTTGCCCGGCGGCCCGCGGCCTCCGATTTGGGAGTCCTTGTCTGCGGCGGCGTCAGCAAGGGCACGGGTACCTAGCGGTGGCCGGGGACACCCTTCGTAGGTGGCAGATTAGGAGGGGCAACGTACATGTAGGGTTGCGAAGCGGACGGAGCTGCGTGCAGGACGTGAGGGGATTGTTGCCCGCACTACGTTGCTGGGCGACGGGGGCCGGCACAGAACGTGAGCTTCCGTTGTTGCTGCCCCGGTCTAGTCGCGACCATCACACCGTGATGCGGAAGGTGATCTCCTCCATGTCGTCCGGTTGCGCATCTCGCAGCAGGCTCTTCCAGTCGTCGTCGCCGCCGGATCCGCCACCGGTGGCGGTGCTGTTGTCATCGCTCACCATAGATAGGAAGGTGGTGGGATGGGGAGAGGAGAAGACCGAGAGGGAGAGTGGAGTGGAGTGTGTTGACTTCGATCTAGCTAGGGTTTGTCCAGACGTGGGATATATGTGAGATCCAGGTGGGTCGCGGTTGGTCGTTCCGACGTGGCAGACGCGCCCGGGCCTTCCACACCCGCCTCAGATTTGGGCTGGGTTTGAGGAGTCCCGGTCAACCCAGACGTCCACGGCTGGTATGAGTGGTCCATCTGGGTTGCGTTTGTTTGATTGGTTAGTGACCAGGCCGTCCGTCCGGATGTATAAGGTGGTACGAGAAGCCGAGCTGTAGATGCTTTTATGCTAGCCGCCGCGGTGCCATCCGGCACCATACCAGAGGTTGACCTACTCCCTTTGACGACCTCATCTGAGCTCTCACCTCAGCCGCAAGATTACATTAAGTAAGATTACATAAATTGTAGAACACATTCAGATTTTTGTTATTTTATTAAACAATCTTTAGCTGACTTCCCGCGTAAATTAACTCTTGGAAGAAATGCTTAAACCCACTTTATATCTCTGAATATTTTGTTCTTTTTCTTACTCTAATTCTTCATCTCTCCCAGCAGTCATTGCACTTTTTCACGCATTGGCTGAAAAAACTCTTTTTGATACAAGGCTAAGGGGATAAATTCGGTTATCCTCCTCTACGCCGCACCTAGTCGATCCCATAAACCGAATAGAGGAGGATAATTTATCCTCCCCTGTCGAAAAACCCCTCCAATCTCCCTGGATATCCTCACCGCGCGCGGGGCTGAGTAAAAGTGGCGCCCCCTCTCTCCCGCCCTCGTGCCGGCTCCATTCCCGCCGCAGCCACCAGCATGCGCCCGCCGCCGCCACTGATGACCGGCCCTCCTGCCGGAATGGATAGCTCGGACCCTTCTGCCACCCCGTCGGCCACCGCCACCGGCTTGTCACCGCCGGAAACGACCCCTGCTCTGCCCCCCGCGCCGAAGAAAAGCTTGGAGATAAAAAAAAAGTCCACCGGGTTCAAGCTCTGGCATCAACCACGGCAAAGGCTGCCGGGGTGGCGACCGCCTATCCGGCGACGGCCCGCCGCCCTCCCGCTGCTCCCGCCGGAGCCTAACGAGCTAGAAAACCGATGGCAACGGCATCGGCCCTCGCCGAGGAGGCCGCGAAGAAGAAGAAGAAGAAGGCCACAACGGAGCCCCGTCCACGGCCGGCGCCTCGTGCAGCGTCTCCGGCGACACCTACGGGCACTGCTCCGGCGTGTCCGGCGGCGGCAACCGGCAAGAAAGGCCGCGGCTGGCAAGTGCTCGATGAAATGCCGACAAGGTAAGTAAAAACATCTTTACTCAGCCGGATTCTCCTTTACCTTTTAGGGGATCAGATAGAGTTGCACTAAGGCATCATCAACCAGTACGCCGTTGACGAAACGGGGATCGTTCAAAAAGAACCAGGGAAGGTCTAAGAGGAGCCAGATGCTGCCTCAGAAGAACAAGGAGGAGCCTAAGAATAAGAAGGGAGAGGAAGCCTAAAAAAATGTTATAGCAGCTGCCCGTCCACCCGTGCGGTGATCTCCGACGTTGTCCGACTATGACGAAGTTAAGTGTGTTTGTATCAAGTAGGTTAGTTTATGTTGCAATATGTAAATTTGTAAACTCGATTCAGTCGAGCTCTCAGAGTTCATAGCTAGCTTGCATGTAGGCCAGAAGCGGGCTGGTTCACGCTGCGGCCAAGTATAGTTTTTTATCCTTGTGTTGTCGAGCCGTCCGAAAAAGGTTGTTGTTGGGCGACTGATGAATAAGCAGAAAGAGAGACATACATATTCCCTTTGTCGATCCGGCTTCTTGCGATACTTTTAGCAGCGATATAAGGCATCAATGATCAATCTGACATTTGGTGTCAAAGCCTGCATTTATGATCAGGGTGGCGTTGATGGTGTCGGTTCGGTGACTAGAAGAGTCCCTCGGCTGGTTGAGAGTGCCCTAGCTAAAGTAGAGCAGCGGCAAGACTCCGATGAATCCAATACCCACAGCGCCTGACTATATTTTTTTTTGCGAATGAAACGATTGTATTAATCAAGGAGGATTATTACAATCCAGCCGGCAAAGTGTGCCAATCTCAACTGGTCCATGGCGCAGCCAAACTGCCGTTTTGGGTGTAGAACGTCCCACTTGAGCTAGGGTGTGGCTAACAACATTTTGACTTCTACGTACATGAGATATCATATGCTCACGCCCTAGCGCTAGAAGCCGTTTGGCCTCACCTACTAGTGCAGCAACAGGCGACCTGTTTTGCTCTTCTTCCTTCAGCATGTTTGCTGCAACGAGGCTGTCTGTCTCTATGATGAACGGCAAGGTACTCCACTCCAAGGCAAGGTCAATCCCTTCCATGCATGCATGCATCTCCGCTTCAAGTGCACTTGAGCATGATGTCAAGAAACGACATGATGCAAAGATGATCTCGCCACTGTTATCTCTGAGAATCATCCCCGTTCCTCCTGTACCATCCTCCTCTCGCCAAGAACCATCTACATTCAGTTTGGCCCAGCCAACGGGTGGCTTGGACCAAACCTCCGGCGGCCGTGGGCATGTTGCCTGGGTGAGCATCGCCTTCTTGTGGCTTGTGTGTGACGCATGCGTAATCACCATCTTGCCTTTAGCCAAGTCCTCATGTGGGTGCTGATGGATGCAGAGCAGACTGTCGATGTAGCTGCATAGGAACCGGCGAGAACTCTCAATGGTAGGGGCTGGTTTATGATGAACCACTTCATTACGGACATGCCAACTCCGCCAGTTCGTGCACGTTTCACATACTTAACTTACTCTAATACTAGTGGCCATTGCGATGCACTGGCAGCTGGACGACCAAATTAATTACGAGGAAGATAGCTTGTGCATGGTAACATCGGACTCCTATTCTTTCTTGAAACTAGTGATTTCCCCGTGCGTTGTCGCGGGATTTGAAGATTAATTTCAGATGTATTATGTATGAAGAAAATGATCCAAATCAAGAGCTACTGAAATGTTTCATACTTGAACTATGTGTAAACAAAGAGTATGCATGTGGTTTGTATGGGGTTGCAAAATAGTGTTAGTGAATGCTGACATGGCACACTTGATGAGGTGGAAGGCCGCATGTTGAGAGAATTAGACTTAGTGGATATCAACTATTTAAGAATAGTAGATTTACCCGCCTCGTCAAATAGAATTTGATTAATATATGTTCGACGACTATAGTGGCCTGGTCATGGCTTGCCTTGTACTCTCCGATGCAGTCGGTGCTGGTTTTACAAGGGACAAGATGGATCACCCCTTGTACTACTGCATGCATGCATTATACGTGGTGTCCTTACTATGGAAACAATTGTTCATCACTAACCATTGATATGGGCATTTTGTATCAAAATTTCATAAGATAAGTACTCTACTTTCATGCTTATTCGATCACCATTGCATCATTTAGTACTCGGAGAGGAGCACTTGTAATCATGATTGGTGAGTGGGCGAGTTTGGCAAACCTTGTCAACAAAAAACAATGCGATGTTTCTGATTGCTTGTCCACGGCCTCGGTTTTCTAACAAATAGGTTCACTCTCCGGTGTGCATCTGCGTTCTTTGGAGTATTTGAAAGCGGCACAACCCAAAGATTTAACAAAAAAAATTGAGAGAGGACTCCTCGGTTCTTACTCCTAGTTGTGCTGATGACCTTCTCTGCTATGGGCAAGCATATGCCACATGGTGGCGCTCATAGAGCAGCTGCACGATTGGGGCATCACGTTCACTCATTTGTCTACTTCTCTGTCTGATCTCTCGTTCTGTTCCTTGGAGACATGTAATTGTTTTCTGTGAGCTGTAATTCTCAGTTCTTGGTTCTGTACTCTGTCTTCTTACATCTCTTCCCCTTGTAATTATCTCCATGCTGCACAGTGGACCGTTTTATTTTGGATTGATATAAAATGATTCAGTCTGGCAGTTGCTGGTGGTAGCAGGTAAAAGAAAGAATTTGCATAAAAATCACATGTGCGTATGATTATGGTGTGATTGCAAGATATCTTAGTCTAATTGATTGTGCACTTTTTGAGCAGTTTTTTTTTTTTTTTTGGTGAGAGCTCCTCGAATATTATTTTTGGATGAAAATTTGCAAGTGGCTCAAAGCCTCAAACACTTGATAAAGTTTGATGTCGCGAAATTTCAGATTTTTTGGATTTTGTTTGATACCGTTTTTTCAATTTTTTGCTAACTTGGGCGAGAATCAACAATGTGCCTGCATTGGCCAGGCAAGAGTAATTATCACTTCCTCCACCTTCTTTACACCCAAGGCTTTTTCTACAGAAACCAACTTGTTTTGTTAGGAACAATTTGTTTTACAATGTTTAATTATTTCTAACATGCAACCATCAAGGAAATCAAAGCAAATGGCGGATCGACCTGTTACATGGTGATTCAGAAGTAGATAACTTGTACTATGGTGCCATTGTGCAGTCAGCAGTTGAGCATAGTTGCATTCACCATTGTTGCAGCACATAGGAACGTGCATTTTGGCTGTTCAGATGAGATCCACATCACATGACACTAATACCGCCTCATTAATCGCATTCCCATTTTCTCTATTCTTATCAAGATATTGCATTATGAATAATTTTGGATCAAATCGCTTCACTAAATTAGCACTGATGATTTAAAGGGTTCTTCTCATGTTAAATATCATGTAGAATGTTTAGCAGCATGTATCACACACTGTCCTTCTTTATAAGTCTTAAGTCGGAATGTCGTTATGTTTTACTAGAAAAAACAAATGCAGTGAGATATAGCGCAGATGCTATAACATGGACGTACATCATACGTACTATAATATGAACACTTGCCAAATTGCACATATAACAAAGAAATTGTGGAAATCATAGTGCATCTTCATTTCATAACAGGGAATTATTTTCCTGCTTGTTATCTAAACCAAGCGTTTTCATTTTGTGAGTGTATCATCTTTTTATTCACTCATAGGACACTAGGATATGATAATTTGTTTTGTATTTTATTGCTAGATTAACTTCAGTTCCACAATTGTCGTACTAAAACCTCACATTCCATGGCAAACCTTTAAATTTTATAGAACACAAAGAAGTCTAATCAACAAAAACTATGTTATTGTGGAACAACAATACAAGTAAATGGGAATATACCATATTTTAGAATACCACACAATGCAAAATATTTGGAATAAAACCGTCTGCTCTCTGACCTGAAGAGAAAGTGCAGGCAGACGTGCCGCGGTACCGTCTATGATAGGCAACCACAGAGGGGATTCTTGCAAGTTAAATGTGGTCCATGTCCTGCAAGAAATCATCCCACGGGATGGTAGCACACTTTGATCAATCACATGTTTCCGCTGACAACCATACTAAAATTGAAGAGCAGTGTAGGGAACTCACATGCATGGTACCCTCCGAGTTGCCATGGGTGTGTCCTCTCGAATAAAAGGACATAAGAGAAAAGTGAAAAAGAATATTTCCACTCTGATGACACAAACATGTCAAGTCAGACTACCATATAGTGAGCGAGAAAAATTGATAACATGTATAGTGTGATATCACCTGGCAAAAAATTACCTTTATTGAAAAGTGCCCAGCCGAGTTGTTTTTTTTACAGTGTGGCACTTAACAAACGCTTTGCTTTTGGTCTGCGGTTGGTCTCTATGCCAATTGGGGCTGTCGGGTTGTACCACGACTTTTGGTTGCCACGGCTGGCCAGATGCGTGTTTTGGAATCTCTACCCGGCCCTTGGACACGGCGGCCTTGCCGGTTGGCGTGTGCGGCTGCACGTTCTCACTGATCGGCTCTCCCATTGCCTTTGAATCATGTGGTCCATTCGCTTGGCTTCCATCTGATCGTGTGCTTTCTGGTGGGGATGCACGATTCCGATGGTTCTAGTCATTTGCAATGGGAAGTGCGGTCGGGCTATCTATCGATCCGGTCGTTGGTTATCCTGACCGGCCAACAAAGTACATGGACAACGATTGTCGTTGTCTATCATTAGTAAATATACAAGGCAATTACATACGCAATATGAATATAATCACTTGCAGGCGTGTTTCTAAAGAGTCCATTCATATGCTCAAGAAAATGGCTTATGTGTCACGAAAGGAAGCTATGGAAATTTTCATCGTCAAGCAAATATCAACATAGTACAAGCATAATCATTTGCAGACAGTTGAGAAAAATATTCTTCAAATAGTTCGCTTAACTTCTGGGCTGGAGTTGGTCTCTGCGCCAATTGGTCTTCAAACAGTTCACTTAACTTCCATTTTATATTTCAAATAGTTCATTTAACTTTTGAGTTGTAGTTAGTTAGTTGGCCTCTTCAAATAGTTCACTTGACTTTCGTTTTATGTTTCATATAGTTTGCTTAACTTGTAGGCTGCAGTTTGTCTCTGAGCCAATTGGCGCAACGGGTCATCTAGTACTCATCACCTTCATATAGATGGCCCATTGCGCCTTTGGCACAAAGCCAAATGCAGCCATGAAGTTATGTAAATTGTTTGAAGAACATACCATCGGACGCATAGCCACAGAAAAAAGCATAGGAATAGGCACATTAGCAACGAATACAAATTTCATGCTTATGTATAAACAAGCGTTGTTTATTAAATACATGTAAAATGTTATATTTCAGGCCCTGCTAATCTAAGAATGGTCCGTTCGGTACCCATGGTCAAGCCTCGCAAAGTTTGACCTTAGACAAACTTGCCACGCGAAGTAAAAAAGAAATGGAAGGAGTGCGACAAGAGGCTGAGTAGATGTCACCAAATCTGACCAGGGAGAACATATGATCCGAGCAGATGGAAGCAGACCTGGTAACTTCCGAGCGATACCGACCGATTAAAAAAATGATGACACCTCTACCAGCCCTCATTGCATGACCGGGCATACGCGAATGAGCACAGGGAGGGACACCGTATACACGATCTGAGTCTCCCTCTTCCTTCCTTACTCCGACTAAACTCAGCCTAGCGGCCTTATTAACCTATAGATGCAGTTCTAAACATGTAGTACATATAACGAAGGATAAACTGCCGACATTGCACAACCGGGCACACATGAAGGAGTGCAGGTAGGGACATCGAGTGCACGATCCGAGTCTCCCTCCTCCAGACTTAGCCCGACTAAACCTAACCTCGTGAATTTAACCCTTAGAGGCAGTTCCAAATGCATACAACCTAGGTAACACCAGACTGGACAAATCAAGAACCAACCTCCCCAACGACCTCCTAACTGACAATCGACAACATACTAAAAGCAGTTAGCAAACTGGAGCCGAAAAGCAATGACACTACATCGACTCGGTGACAACGCGAGGAGGTGCCCAACATGATCCAACCTGCCGCACGCCAACTGCCGAATAAACTACAGGGTTGACCAACTGGAGCTCCATGTCGCATGGGCCGATGTCCCACAGGTGCCTCCTCGTCCGCCGTCCACTGCCCACACGCTGCATATGCGCCCCGCGCATTGGTGGTGTGGCTCGATGTTTGCTTCATCAGGTAGAGCGTCTGGTCTACATGCGTCAGGCCTGTGTCAACACATGGGCAGTTTAGTTCATGTGTGTCGGGTATGCAACGCGGTCGGGCATCCGTTGTACCCTCGACACAAAACCCTAATGGAACCAAGAAGTGAACTATTTGGAAAGCATATTACTTTGTGCATTACCACATCAATAAGCATACAAATAAGCACATTGGTAAGCATAACTCATAATGACATCACTATAGGAGATATGCCCTAGAGGCAATAATAACAGCTATTATTTATCTCCAAGTTCGTAATTATGTTTATCTTGCATGCTGTAACTGCAATGGTCCTTGAGTCTGTATATCCATAAAGTCTCAGAGGAAAACCCATATGCATGTGTGAAATAATAAACGATAAAATGTATTTCTAGTCATGCCTCTAATACTTTCTCAAGTGTTGCATGATGGTCACGTTTTCCTGATCATGGGCATGACTATGCCGGCAATTTTGAGGACACAATGTTAGAAGAACACTTGTGTTGAATCGACCCAAATTGATGTTATGCTATGAGATACATTCATCACAAGTTAATAGTAAATAACACTAAGAAAGTTAGCATTTGCATAATTCCTTAGACCATGAGAGTATCGAGTTCCTTCATGCTTGCTTCATGAACTTTGGGGTTAGTTAAGCTTCATCGGTAACAGGGTGGCTATTACGATGGCTTTCGGGTTCATGGAAAAGTATGACAAGGGACTAGATAGCTCAAGATTGGGATTTGCTCCTCAGAAAATGGAGAGATATTATTTGGGCCCTCTAGGTGTCACGGTATCTATCATCGTCTGGCCAGACACAACGTGATTTGATCACGGGGATGCCGGAACACGGGAAAGAGAAAAGAGAACAAAACCGGTAACGAGAAAACTGATATAGTGAACAAGTTGTTGTTTCACGGGGATGCCGATAAATCTCACCTCAGGTATTTGTAACATATCGCAAAGCAACAGGAACATCATTTAGTAACTACATGTTCACTCGAATATTCATTCGTGTGGGTATTGGGATCAATATGGATGTCCACGGTTTCGCTATTGATCATTGATCGGAAAGAGTTTCGGTCATGTCCATATTTCATCGAACCTACAGGGTCATACACTTAAGGGTCATCAATCTGCTAAGTAATAGACAGGGAGTCTGAGAGAAAGTCACCGAATAAGTTTCGGAGACGACAGAAAAGTTTCAGAGAGAAAACCGAAAATGTTTCGGAGATAAAAACATCATACCGGAAGTGTTCTGGAACGCGTCTAGAATTATTTTAGGTGGTGCCGGAAATGTTATGGACCTTCCGGAATTTTTTCGGATTAAAAGGTCACGGAAAAATATTTCATGAAAATATCTCATGAATAGTGGGATGAAGAGTGCAACACTATTGGGGTACATCCCCTTTTGCTGGCTTTTCCGAAAGCCACCTTTTGGGGCTTTCCCCTAAAGTCAATGGAGGATGACATGGGGTGGTTGGAGGTGGAGCTCCCCCATGGAGCTCCACTTTCCCTCCTTTTTGTGGCTTTTGGTGGAAAATATCTGAGGGTATTTTGGTATTTTCCCCCATAGCCTCTACCCCTTGCTCATAAATAGAGGTGGAGAGGGCTCTCCATTTCATCCCAAGTTTCTCTCAACACATGCTATGCGATGATCTAGCTTTCTTTCTCTCCCTCCACGAAATAGTTTCGTACGTCGAAATGCTATCTAGTCTTCGGTAGGGCTTAGTTCTGGACGGCGAATCCCTGCTGGATAGTTGACACCAGATGTGTGCAACCTATTAGAGTGGTCCTAATTTCGAACTTAGTTCGAGAGACACGCCGATCGGTCCGAGAGCCTCCCGAAGGGCTGTCCAAGGTTCTGTCCGAGATCCTCCCGAAGGGCTGTCCGAGGGACCGTCCTAGGGGCTGTCCGAGAGAGTACATTCTCGCGGTTGGGAGGTTGTAAAATCCTACCTGCGGGGATCTGCACCGACTATTTTCACCGACTCTCCTTCCGCTGCGCTTCGAGTTGGTAATGATCAGATCAAACCTTGTATGCATATTCATAGTTGTCATGGGCTTGTTCGTAGTGCGGAATTTTTTTGTTTTCTGCTGTGTGACCCTACAGTGGCATCAAGAGCCGTGCTATGCATAGATGCATCTTACGATCTAGAATACATGAGGTGTATGGGTATTGCATAATATAATTTTGTAGTAGATGAGATCTATTGCTGAAAATTATGTATGCAGATAGTAGATGAAATCTATTACCTGATGTTCTTGTTGCTTCCTTTGAATTTGCGTAGTCCTGATCTTGACGGCATGGTTAAATTTTGGTACAAAGTTCTGGCTATCTATGATCCATCTATGTTGCTCCTGAGTATGCTGGTTGACAGATCAACGATGTGCTTCAGTTCTTTGGGTTCCGCCATAGTTAAGAAGGATGAATGTTTTGCAGACTAAAGGGCAGATATGATCTGCACGGGGTTCTTGCGTATGACGAAGTTCAATATGGGGCTCAAGATTTTTTATCCCGTGTTTCATACACCCCGCAAAGTTAATTTAGCAACTTGAATAATCATACTTGATGATGAACGTTGTTAGTTGCGGTTTGATTTGAAATCTTAGAAGCCACGTAAAATAAAATCTGCACAAACTGATTAGAGGCGTCTAACTTGGTTTTGCAGGAACACATGTGATGTGGTATAGTCTTCGTCTTATTTAATGAGACTATGTATGAGATGGATATATGATATAAATTAATTAACATGACCTGTGTGTCATGATTCGGCACGATGGCTGGAGCTAGATGATTGTCACTTTAATGACCTATGTGTCAACCTTGTTGTAATGCATTAATTTTATTACCTATAGTGATAGCAATATTATTTTATGCATCGTCAAGAACGGCTATACCTTATCATGCTATTATGAATTGCCTGATATATTTATCACTTTTGATGCACCCTTTGGATTATGCGGTAGTCGCTTTTATTAGGGTGATCTCTCACTTAAAAATATGAAGTAGTTAGTATTCTCCCAAGTATAGCACCGTCATAGCACGGACCTTTACGGGGTGCCACATTGTTGCATGGGCATGAACGATTAGAGAAGTGTAAGGCGGGTGAGGTCAGACCTCGCAACAAGATCACTTGGTTGTCTTGACGTTCGGGCAAGATCGTCCTGAGCTCAGAACACGCACATGGAAAGATGAACAAGAGTCACATAGAGATGTGATCGGCAAGTTGGCCTATCGATTGAAATTCTTGTCATAAGATGATGATTCTATGGCGATGAATTGAAATGTGGATCTTGAATCATTCACAATCAATTATGAGAGATATTGATTTGAGTGGGAGCGCACTTTAGAATTAAAATTGTTTAAATCTCAGTGCAATTAATTACTGGACATTGTCCAAGCGTAAATTGCATTATAGTTGTAGAATATTGGCTCGCATTTCTACCTTCCCTGTTGAAAATTGCATAAGCTGTAAATTATCTGGTTCAAACTTTACGATTGGTAACGTTATGTGAGGATTGTCCTCAAGAGTGCCGAGAAGGACTTTGTCCTATTGCATACTTTCGGTATTCTCCCGCTGATGCTATGGATGATGTGACGTTCGTCCTTCAATCCAAAAGCTAGAATTCCGTTACGGTCAAGTGCAATATGTTTGCTTCCATGAGACCCGAACTTTGAAAGTTTGGGATAGTTATGTGATATTCATGGAACTGAAAACTAGTTTTCAGAGACAAACAAAGGACAAATGATATGAGATATCCAAAGCAATGTTTGTTTGCAAATATTAGTAAAGTGTTTACTGTGCATTAGACCGATTAGAGATGGGATCCAGAAGAACACCAGTCATGTCATGATGGTAAATAAAATAACAACTTGAAGAGAAAGGACAAGTCTGAAGGATGTTAGTGAGACTTACACGCTTAGGAAATCCAGGGCTAACTCCACTCTTAAAAGTTGGGTGCTTATTCTGTGAGTAGAAGAAATATTGGAAGTAAAACTATTAGAAGTGTGAAGGCAAAAAGAAATAAGACTGGAAAGTCCAGCACATGTATGAATTGCATACATGTTATAGATGTATAAGAGGCTGGTCAAAAAAGTAATTCTTAGGAATTATGATTAAATTGTTAGTCACTGATTGTTAATCATAAGGACACCCCTTCGATTGCATTCTATTGCTACTCGATGCAAGAACTACTATGGACTAACAGACTAGCCAGTAATGAGGTTTTGGATACACGCTCGGAACATAGTAAAAGTTACTATACTTTCCATCGGCGTATTACCTCTGCATTTATTTTCGTAATTCATTTTAGAGTTTCATACACTCTAACCCATTGCATAATGTTTTGTTGCGAGAAGGTTATTCACAAGAGAACAATAGTTGTTCAGTGTTATGAATAACATAAGGGCCATACTTCCATCACGAATGGGATGTATGTTATGAACATTGATAATAATAGAATATATACATAAAAATGACGCTAAATATCGCAAGACTAAAAGAATACCACATATGTCTGGCACTGCATTTTGGTCAGATTGGAGAAACCCGCATGGGCAAATTCCATATTGATGGATTTTGAAGTCACTTGATTATGAATCATCTGACACATGCAACTTTCGTCCAAAAGTAAAGTAACCAAAATACTGTTCACATGTCATAAGGAACAAGCACCGAACTTACTGGTAATCATACATTTTGATGTATGTAGTCCAATAAGTGTTGTTGCTAGCAGTGAATTTATCTATCTTCAGTAATTACTCAAGTAGATATATGAATATTTGCTTAATGAGACATAAATCTGGATCCTTTGAAATAGTTCGGAAGTTTTTTAGAATGAAGTAAAAAATATTGTAACAAGAAAATTATGATTCTGCAATTAGATTGTGAAAAGGAATATCTGAGTTACAAGTTTAGCGAATGTCTGATGAGTTGTGAAAAATGTTTCATAACTTACGCCTCCCAAAACACCACTGTGAGTGGAATGTCCAAAAAGATGTAATCAAACCATATATGACATGGTAAGATAAAAAATGACATAAATCAATTTTTCATTATCCCTTTTAAAGTAATTCTTTTGAGACTGAGGCTATTACACTGAAAAGAGCGCAATCAGATTGTTGAAATGACGCCATGGTATGGTACACCCAACCATGTTTTGTCTTTTTTTAACATTTGGAAAATAAGACATGTGTAAAATGTTTACAAACCTATTTCAAATAGAACAAATACTACTTTGTAGGTTATCCAAAATTGCGGGGCATTCCTCCATCATTATGTCGAGGCAAAAGGTTTGCCATATAGAGCGGCATGATTTTTGAAGAAAATTTTTCTTGCAAAAGAGTGAGTGGGAGGGCAGTGCAACTCGACAAGATAACAATATTTTCGTCATCAGGTCAAAGGAAAGAAACCTTGTAACTAATTTCAGAGTTTCCTACCTTGGCTGATACGGAAGACTCTACATGAGATGTATGGACTTCGGTCAAACAAACACGTAGGCAAAACTCGTGCAAACCTCTTAGATACGCAGATGAGATATTGTTGTCAGACAACAGTATACATACAATACACAGGAAAGCGTTGATGGGCCCTGACTCCAGAATTGGCTAAACGCCAAAATAATCCAAGACAGTATCCATGTAAATGATTCAAGATTAGATCTTGATAAACCCTCTGGAAGACTTAAAGTCTAACGAATATTAATGCAACTATAAACTGATACAGATAAAAAAATCCATAAAGCTCGACTTGTTGCTTATAACAAATTCAAGGAGTTGACTACGACGAGATTGTCTCTTAAAGTCGGTTAGGGTTATACTAGCAATTAATACATATTTCAATTATGAGATATCATAGATGGACACCAAAAGGATTTCCATGAGATGGAAATACAACCAAGGACATGTATGTGATACAGTCCAAAGTATTTTGTCAATCCAGAGGATGCTGGTGAGTGCGCAAGCTTCAAAGTTCCACTAATGGACGGAAACAAGCAAAATGGAGTTGGGATCTTTGTTTTGATAAAATAGTCAAAGAGTTTGATTTCATCAAGGATAGCAAAGATGTTTATGTTTACAAGAAACTAAGTGGGAGCATAATAATATTTCTAAAACTTTGTGTGCATGACACATTGTTGATTAGAGATAATATAAATTTCTTGACATGCATTAGGATTTCACTGAAAATAGTTTTTCAATGAAAGTACTAAGGGCTAGGTAGCCTCGGTATAGGCATAATTATCTATGGAGATAGAATTTCCTAATAGGGCTAAGCCAAAATACATATTGACAAAATGCTAAAATGATTTAGCATGAGAACGCCAAGAAGAGTTTCTTGTCGAAGTCACATGGAAAGAGTTTTTAGCAAGAATTGGTGTCCTAAAACATTGATAAGCAAAGTACATGACTAAGGATCCAACTAAGGATCCACACACTCTTGTGTTTGGATCAATCATGTATTCCATGGTATGTAAAACAACCAGATATGTCTAATACTCCAAATTAGTTGCGAGTAAGATACCAAAGTGATCAAAGTGTTGATCATGGGACAACAGTGAAAAAAATGTCGTTGAGTACTATAGTAGCACCGATGACATGTTTTCTCACAAGCTAAGATTATGAAGAGTTCGCTGTAAGAAGTTATATCGATACAAGTTTGTTGTGAGAAGTTACATCGATACAGTCATCATCAATGCTCCAAGCGATTTTTCATTAAGGGTTTTGTGTGATTCACAAAATGGTGGCACAGTAAGTTGGAATTGTTCAAAACAGGTTACTATGGCGAATTCTATAACGGAGGCTAAGTATGTTGCCGCTTGGGAAGCAACAAAAGAGGGCGTTGGATCATATAGTTCATTCATGAACTTAGTATGGTTCCAAGATGGCTTTGGTCAATGGAACACTATTGTAGATAGTTGCTCCAGTCTGAGAAATCAAGGTTCGACCAGTGATTCACATATATACAAAGCCAAGTCCACACAAATTATCAATTCTGTGAAAGCGTGAAAACCCGAGGATGTGTAAAGATACACACGAACCTGAAGTTGTCAGATCTGTTGGACGAAGACTATACCACAAGCGAAGCATATTTTACACCGGTATGCCATAGGTGTAAATTGCATTAGCATTGACTAGACTATTGACTCTAGTGCAAGTGGGAGTATGTAGGAGATATGCCCTAGAGGCAATAATAACAGCTATTATTTATCTCCAAGTTCGTAATTATGTTTATATTCCGTGCTATAACTGCAATGGTCCTTGAGTCCGTATATCCATAAAGTCTCAGAGGAAAACCCATATGCATGTGTGGAATAATAAACGATAAAATGTATTCCTAGTTGTGCCTCTAAGACTAGCTCAAGTGTTGCATGATGGTCACGTTTTCCTGATCATGGGCATGCCTATGCTGGCAATTTTGAGGACACAATATTAGAAGAACACTTGTGTTGAATCGACCCAAAATGATGTTATGCTATAAGATACATTCGTCACAAGTTAATGGTAAATAACACTAAGAAAGTTAGTGTTTGCATAATTCCTTAGTCCATGAGAGTATCGAGTTCCTTCATGCATGCTTCATGAACTTTGGGGTTAGTTAAATGTCATCTGTAACAAGATGGATATTATGGCGGCTTTCGGGTTCATGGAAAAGTATGACAAGGGACTAGATAGCTCAAGATTGGGATTTGCTCCTCCAACGATGGAGAGATATTCTTTGGGCCCTCTCGGTGTTATGGTAGTCATCATCGTCTAGCCAGACACAACGTGATTTAATCACGGGGATTCCGGAACACGGGAACGAGAAAAGATAACAATACCGGTAACGAGGAAACTGGCATAGTGAACAAGTTGTTGTTTCATGGGGATGCCGATAACAGCATTCGGTAACTACAGGTTCACTCGAGTATTCATTTGTGTGGGTATAGGGATCAATATGGATGTCCACGGTTCCACTATTGATCATTGATCAAAAAGAGTTTCGGTCATGTCTATATTTCACCGAACCTATAGGGTCTGATACGTCCATTTTGCATCATGTTTTGCTACTATTATTTATAGTGTTTTTAATCAATATAACATTTTGTGGAGCAATTCTAATGCCTTTTCACTCTTAATATGCAAGATTTACACAAGGAGGGAGATTGCCGGCAGCTGGAATTCTGGACCTGAAAAAGCTATGTCAGAGATACCTATTCTGCACATCTCCAAATGAGCTGAAATTTTACGAAGATTTATTTTGGAATAAATAAAAAATACTGGAAGCAAGAAGTACCAGAGGGGGCCACCCAGGTGCCCACGAGGCACCAGGGCGCGCCACCCCCCCCCCCACCTCCCCCAGGCACACCCTGGTACCTCGTGGGGCCCCTGACCAGCCTCTGGCCCCCATTTTCTGGTATATAAGTCCATTTTCCCTAGAAAAAAATATAGAGAAGACTTTCAGGATGGTGCGCCGCCGTCTCGAGGCGGAACTTGGGTAGGAGCACTTTTGCTCTCCGGCGGAGAGATTCTGCCGGGGATACTTCCCTCCGGGAGGGGGAAATCGTCGCCATCGACATCACCAGCGATCCTCTCATCGTGGGAGGACTAATCTTCATCAACATCTTCACCAGCACCATCTCATCTCAAACCCTAGTTCATCTCTTGTATTCAATCTTTGTCTCAAAACCTCAGATTGGTACCTGTGGGTTGCTAGTAGTGTTGATTACACCTTGTAGTTGATGCTAGTTGGTTTATTTGGTGGAAGATTATATGTTCAGATCTATTATGCTATTCAATACCCCTCTGATCTTGGATATGATTACATTTTGTGAGTAGTTACTTTTGTTCTTGAGGACATGGGAGAAGTCTTGTCATAAGTAATCATGTGAATTTGGTATTCGTTCGATATTTTGATGATATGTATGTTGTTGATTCCCTTAGTGGTGTCGTGTGAACGTCGACTACATGACACTTCACCATCTTTGGGCCTAAGGGAATGCATTGTGGAGTAGTAATTAGATGATGGGTTGCTAGAGTGACAGAAGCTTAAACCCTAGTTTATGCGCTATTCCGTAAGGGGCTGATTTGGATCCATATGTTTAATGCTATGGTTAGAGTTATCTTAATTCTTCTATCGTAGTTGCGGATGCTTGCGAGAGGGGGTAATCATAAGTGGGAGGCTTGTTCAAGTTAGAACAGCACCCAAGCACTGGTCCACCCACATATCAAATAATCAAAGTAGCGAACGCGAATCAAACAAACATGATGAAAGTGACTAGATGAAATTCCCATGTGTCCTCGAGAACGCTTTACTTACTATAAGAGATCGTTCTGGCTTGTCCTTTGCTATACAAAGGATTGGGCCACCTTGTTGCACTCTTTGTTACTATTGCTACTTGTCACTTGTTACAAATTATCTTGCTATCAAACTACTCGTTATCAATAATTTCAGTGCTTGCAGAAAATACCTTGCTGAAAACCGCTTGTCATTTCCTTCTGCTCCTCGTTGGGTTCGACACTCTTACTTATCGAAAGGACTACGATTGATCCCCTATACTTGTGGGTCATCAAGACTTTTTTCTGGCGCCGTTGCCGGGGAGTGAAGCGCCTTTGGTGAGTGGAATTTGGTTAGGAAACAATTATATTATGGGCTGAAATTTACTGTTGCTTGTCACTATGGAAAGTAATCCTTTGAGGGGTTTGTTCGGGGTATCTTCACCTCGACCGGAAACACAAATAGTTGCTCCTCAACCTACTGCACCTACTGAAAATATTTATTATGAGATTCCTGCGGGCATGATAGAGAAACTGCTAGCTAATCCTTATGCAGGAGATGGAACGGTACATCCTGATATGCACTTGATCTATGTGGATGAAATTTGTGGATTGTTTAAGTTTGCAGGTTTATCCGGAGATGGAGTTAAGAAGAAAGTATTCCCTTTATCTTTGGAGGGAAAGGCATTAATGTGGTATAGGCTATGTGATGATACTGATACATGGGACTGGAACCGATTGAAACTGGAATTCCATCAAAAAAATTATCCTATGCATTTGGTTCATCGCGATCGGAATTATATATATATTTTTTGGCCTCGTGAAGGAGAAAGCATCGCTCAAGCTTGGGGGAGGCTTAAGTACATGATGTACACATGCCCCAATCATGAGCTCCCAAAAGAAATTATCTTACAGAATTTTTATGCTCGGCTTTCTCATGATAATCAATCTACGCTTGATTCTTCTTCGACTGGCTCCTTTATGAAGAAAAATATTGAATTCAGATGGGATCTTCTGGAAATAATTAAACGCAACTCTGAAGATTGGGAACTCGACCAAGGTAATGAGTCAGGTATAATACTTGAGTTCGATTGTGTTAAATCTTTTATGGCCACCGATGCTTTTCATAAGTTTAGCACTAAATATGGACTTGACTCTGAGATAGTAGCTTCCTTTTGTGAATCATTTGCTACTCATGTTGATCTCCCTAAGGAGAAGTGGTTTAAATATCATCCCCCTGTTAAAGAAAAAATTGAGGAACCTGTTAGTGTTAAAGAAGAAACAATTGTTTACCATGTTGATCCAGTTGTGCCTACTGCTTATATTGAGAAACCACCTTTTCCTGTTAGGATTAAGGAACATGCTAAAGCTTCAATTGTGGTTAACAAAAGTAATATTAGAGCACCTAGACCCTTTGAACAAATTAAAGTTGAACCTGATATTGCTATGGTTAAAGATCTCTTAGTCGATAATATAGATGGGCATGTTATTTACTTTTGTGAGGAGGCTGCTAGAATTGTTAAACCTGTTAGAAATGAACGAGATATGTTAGACAAGAACAAGCCCATAGTTGGCATGCCTATTATTTCTGTTAAGATTGGAGATCATTGCTATCATGGTTTGTGTGATATGGGTGCTAGTGTGAGTGCTATTCCATTTTCCTTATATCAAGAAGTAATGCATGATATTGGACCTCTTGAAATTGAAGATATTGATGTTACTATTAAGCTAGCGAACAGAGATACTATTACACCACTTGGGATTGTTAGAGATGTTGAAGTCTTGTATGGTAAAATCAAATACCCTACTAATATCTTAGTACTTGGTTCATAACAAGATAATTTTTGTCCCATTATATTTGGTAGACCTTTCTTGAATACCGTTAATGCTGAAATTGATTGTGTTAAAGAAAAGGTTCGAGTCAAGTTTGGTGATATATCTCATGAATTTAATTTCTCCAAGTTTCGTAGACAACCTCATGATAAAGAATTTCCTAGTAATGATGATATTATTGGTCTTGCTTCTATTGCCGTACCTCCTACTGATCCGTTAGAACAATATTTGCTAGACCACGAAACCGATATGCATGTGAATGAAAGAAATGAAATAGATAAGATGTTCTTTGATCAACCACCTATCCTTAAACATAATTTGCTTGTTGAAACTCTTGGAGGCCCTCCTCCACGTAAGGATGATCCTGTATTTGAATTGAAGCAATTGCCTAATACATTGAAATATGCTTATCTTGATGAAAAGAAGATATATCCTGTTATTATTAGTGCTAACCTTTCAGCGCATGAAGAAAAAAGATTACTAAAAACTCTGAGGAAGCACCGTGCTGCTATTGGATATACTCTTGATGATCTTAAGGGCATTAGTCCCACTCTATGTCAGCACAAAATTAATATGGAGCCTGATGCTAAACCAGTTGTCGACCACCAACGACGATTAAATCCTAAGATGAAAGAGGTGGTAAGAACTGAAATATTAAAGCTTCTCGAAGCAGGTATAATCTATCCCATAGCTGATAGTAGATGGGTAAGTCCCGTTCATTGTGTCCCTAAGAAAGGATGTATTACCGTTGTTCCTAATGATAAAAATGAACTCATTCCACAAAGAATTGTAACTGGTTATAGGATGGTAATTGATTTTAGAAAATAAAACAAAGCTACTAGAAAAGATCATTACCCCTTGCCATTTATTGATCAAATGTTAGAAAGACTGTCTAAGCATACACACTTTTGTTTCCTGGATGGTTATTCTGTTTTTTCTCAAATACCCGTATCACAACCCGATCAAGAGAAAACCACCTTTACTTGTCCTTTTGGAACTTATGCTTATAGACGTATGCCTTTTGGTTTATGTAATGCACCTGCTACCTTTCAAAGATGTATGATTGCTATATTCTCTGACTTTTGTGAAAAGATTGTTGAGGTATTCATGGATGATTTCTCCGTTTACGGAACTTCTTTTGATGATTGCTTAAGCAACCTTGATCGAGTTTTTGCAGAGATGTGAAGAAACTAATCTTGTCTTGAATTGGGAGAAGTGCCACTTTATGGTGAATGAAGGCATTGTCTTGGGGCATAAAATTTCTGAAAGAGGTATTGAAGTTGATAAAGCTAAGGTTGATGCTATTGAGAAAATGCCATGTCCTAAAGATATTAAAGGTATAAGAAGTTTCCTAGGGCATGCTGGTTTCTATAGGAGATTTATTAAAGACTTCTCTAAAATTTCTAGGCCTCTTACCAATCTTTTGCAAAAAGATGTTCCATTTGTTTTTTATGATGATTGTCTAGAAGCCTTTGAAACACTTAAGAAAGCCTTAACCACTGCACCTATTGTCCAACCACCTGATTGGAACTTGCCTTTTGAAATTATGTGTGATGCTAGTGACTATGCTGTTGGTGTTGTTCTAGGACAGAGAGTTGATAAGAAATTAAATGTTATCCATTATGCTAGTAAAACTCTAGACAGTGCCCAAAGAAATTATGCTACTACTGAAAAAGAATTTCTAGCAGTTGTGTTTGCATGTGATAAATTCAGATCTTACATAGTTGATTCTAAAGTAACTGTTCACACCGATCATGCTGCTATTAAATATCTCATGGAAAAGAAAGCTGCTAAACCTAGACTCATTAGGTGGGTTTTATTGCTACAAGAATTTGACTTGCATATTATTGATAGGAAGGGAGCTGAGAATCCCGTAGCAGATAATTTGTCTAGAATGGAAAATGTTCTTGATGACCCACTACCCATTAATGATGATTTTCCTGATGAACAATTAGCTGTCATAAATGCTTCTCGTAATACTCCTTGGTATGCAGACTATGCTAATTACATTGTCGCTAAATACATACCACCACTACTAGGAGAAAGCTTATAGGTAGAACCTTAGCAGTAGCGCCGGCTAGAGACAAGGTGCTACTGGTAATTAGCAGCAGCGCGTGTCAGGAACCGATGCTACTTCTACACTTATAGCAGTAGCGCGGGCTTTCTTTCAGGCGCTGCTGCTAGATGGGCCCCACCATGTCCCCCAGGCCAGGCTATAGTAGCAGCGCCGTCCCACAAATACGCGCTACTACTAAGTAAGTAGCAGTAGCGCTGTCTTCCGTACAGGCGCCACTACTGTTTATACACGGGCCCGGCTCCCAGGCACCGCCTAGCAGTAGCGCCGGCTCCAGGACCGCGCTACAGGTATTGTGAGTAGTAGCAGCGAGGGTCCCTTACCCGCGCTACTACTATGCGCACCTTATCCACCCTGTCGTTTCCTCTCTCCCTCACTCTCCCCCTCACACTCTCGTTCTCTCTGCCGCCGCCGCCCGCCGCAGCTGTCGCCACTGAGGTATCTGCGTCCCTCCCTCCTCCTCCGGTCGCCTTCCTCCGTCCTTCCACTGCCCTCCTCACTCCTCACACTGCCCTCCTCCCTCCTCCGCCGGCCACCCTCTCCTCCCTCCTCCCACTGCCCTCCTCACTCCTCCCTCCTCCGCCAGCCACCCTCTCCTTCCTCCTCCCACTGCCCTCCTCACTCCTCCCTCCTCCCTCTCTCCTCCCTCTTTCCTTCCTCCCTCCCTTCCTCCCTCCTGCCTCCCTCCCTCCCTCCCTCCTCCCTTTCCTCCCTCCTCCCTTCCTCCCTCCCACATCTATGTTTTTTTGAATAAAATAGAACATATAAGTTATATGAATAGAATGTAGGTATTTTGAATAGAATAAAATAGAAAATATAGGTAGAATGGAGGTTTTTTGAATAGAATAGATAGGTAGAATTTTCTTGTAGAATGTAGATAGGTACGTAGAATGGTCTTTTGAATAGAATAGAAAACTAGTGAATAGATTTTTTGAATATAAAAAAGTTTTAGTAATAGAAATGTATTGGAATGCTATTTCAGAAATTTTTTGGTATCAAATTTAGTAATAAAAAATTTTAGTAAGAAAATTTAGGTATAGAAATTTTTAGTAATTTTCTTTTTCAATATAGAAATGTATTGGACAATTTAATTATTTTTATGTCATTATCACTTTGTCATCAAAGAATGCTATATGAGATTTGATGATCTAAAATTTTGAGGTGGAATATGCAAGCTTTGTAGTGTCACGTCTCGCTGTGGAGTGATCGTCGTCGGAGCTACCTTTACTTCCTCTACACCCGAGTCGGTGAGCTAAAAGTCCTCCTCCTCCTTCTCTTCTCCTCGAAGTTGAATAGAGTAGAACTAGGGTATTTAGTTATGTCAATCTCACATTGCCAAATTTAGAGAGAGAGAGAGACCTACTTTCTTGAAGGACTAGGGTATTTAGTTATGCTTCTTATCCAAATGAAATGTTCGGGTTATAGATGTAGTAGTAGTAGATGAGTAGCTGTGACAATGTGAAGCTAGTTTTTTTTAAATGATAATTGATCTGGATAGAATTTCAAGTTTAAACATCTCTGTATGTGTATGAACATCTTTGTATTGCATGGAAAATCCGAGTGGCCTATGTTTTGCCGGAGTGTTGATTCATTTCCGTTCCGGTAAATTTCAAGCGCTCGATATGTCCTATTTTAGCAAAGCTCATGCCGGATTTTTCCGTGAATTTTAGCATGACTTGTGCTAGTATGTAGGAAATATCGAGTGCCTTGGATTTGCCGGAAAGAGAATTAAACGACATTTCGGGTTGACTTTAACTCTGTCGGGGCTCAATACATGACAGTCAGAAAATTAGTGAGGGAGAGTGTCCACCATATATGAGAGAAGAAGAATGCCGACTGTTGTCGTGGGGGTCGCTTCTCCTTCTTCTCCTTGTGCTAGACCTTTGTTATGCACTAGGGGGAGGAGGAGTAGCGATCATCACCGTCGGTCGAATATCTGTGAACACCACGTGAGATGAGAGTTTTCAAGGAAAGACTCGACAGACCAAAAGTCAACCCGTGATGAGTAATAATGATCTGTGTGTTGAGTTCCTGTTATTTGCCGTCGATTTTTAATCTTTGACTTATGAACACAGGAAATGTCTGACGACGATATGATTCCTGAGTGCGACTACTGCGAAGACGACCGGGGTATGTGCGACATGATGCCTTATCTGCAAAACGTTAGGTACTTCACCATCGTGCTGAAGGAGACTTTCGACGTTTTTACGGTACGTAACGACGACAAGTATTTTTCCGTAATTATGCATGACTTGTGAATTGTGGCTTCAACGTGTAATTTTCCATTTTTTTTCAATTGAAATAGTTCATCCCATGTCATGCAAGACCGTATGTCTTGGAAAAGCTCGGTTTTGAAGATAGGGAGAGAACAGAGATGAAGAGTACTCACCTTAGGACGAAGCATGGTTTCACTTTTTTGGTTAAGCTATTTAATGCACCAAATAGCTCGCATTTCGGTTGCTCAACTTGGAGAGGATTTTGCAAGGCCTATGAATTTAAGGAGGATATGCAAATCACCTTCGGTCTTCGGCCCGAAGATGAAATTGACGATAATATCGACATTTGGGTGGATGTCGAGACGCTTCCAGTTCTACCTCTTTGTGAGTTTGTCAAATAAATTTGTTAAGTAATTTATATTGTTTTTTTAAAAATCATTGACGGCTTATTTCCATTGACAGCTTATTTCCATTCTTCAAAAAATGTACGAAAGATAGTAGACAGAACCTACTACACTGATGGCTCTGAACTAAGTTACGAGGAGAAAGATCATCTTATCTCATTTATTATTGATGTTGAGAATTTCAATATCAATTATGAAACTCCTTCACATTATGGTCAATACGTGCCACTAGTGCACGTGTTGAACTACGGTAACATCCATGGAGATGGAATGGTAAGATTTTTTACTATTACTACATCAGTGCATCTTTTGCATACATTCTTCTAAAGCTAAACTACATTGCTAACTACGTTATTATTATGTTCTTCAACAGAAAATCCCAAAGGATTGTGTGCATCATCTGATGTTTACGAAAGGCCGCATTGATGTTATTAGATTATGGCCAAGTCCACCTAGGGTTCACCGCTGTTCATACAAGATTTCTCAAACCGATGAAGACATCACAATCAAAGAATGGAAAAAAGTTATGAATAATCATAGGGAGCTACTTGGAAGCAACATTGTGTGAAGCGCACGAATTGGAGATAGGATAATCTCCATTCTTCATAATGGAGAGTCGGGGGCTATGTTGTTTTATGCTATTTTACCTTAGAGAGCGTAGCAGGTCCTAGCTAATACTCATGATCATGTGCTAAGAACAATTAACTAGGGTTGGTTATACCTATGATAACGAGTAGAAGTTGTTAGATGACTATGATAATGATGAGTATGACTTGTGTTATTATGCTAATGATGATGAGTTATTATTATGATGATGATGCTGAGTTGTTATATCATTACTACTTGGATCTGTACCATGTTGCCTCCACTTGAATCTAATCCACGTTTCTTTCCCCACTGATATAATAACTAATCATGATCATAAAATAATGTGATGAGACTACTATATAAAACATGTACAAACACAGTGCAAATACATAGAAGAAAATAAAAAAAGGAAAAATTTAGCAGTAGCGCTGGTTGGACAGACGCTACTGCTATGTAGTGTTAGCAGTAGTGCTGGTCGTGCCAACGCTACTGCTAGGTTTGTTAGCAGTAGCGGGGTACAACCGGCGCTACTGCTAAACATTAGCTGTAGCACCCTAGCAGTAGCGCTGGTCCCCGCGCTACTGCTAGGCCCCAAACCCGCGATACTGCTAGGGTTTTCCCTAGTAGTGCACCTAGTTTCACATACCAACGAAAGAAAAAGTTCTTCTTTGATTTAAGACATTACTTCTGGGATGACCCGCATCTTTATAAAGAAGGAGTAGATGGTATTATTAGACGTTGCGTACCTGAGCATGAACAGGAACAAATCCTACGGAAGTGTCATTCCGAAGCTTATGGAGGATACCATGCGGGAGACAGAACTGCACACAAGGTATTACAATCTGGTTTTTATTGGCCTACTCTTTTCAAGGATGCCCGTAAGTTCGTCCTATCGTGTGATGAATGTCAAAGAATTGGTAATGTTGGTAGACGTCAGGAAATGCCTATGAATTATTCACTTGCTGTTGAACCATTTGATGTTTGGGTATTCGATTTTATGGGACCTTTTCCTAAATCCAATGGGTATACTCATATTTTAGTTGTTGTTGATTACGTTACTAAGTGGGTAGAAGCTATTCCAACTAGTAGTGCTGATCATAACACTTCTATTAAAATGCTTAAAGAAGTTATTTTCCCAAGGTTTGGAGTCCCTAGATATTTGATGACCGGTGGTGGTTCATATTTTATTCATGGTGCATTCCGTAAATTGCTTGCTAAATATGATGTCAACCATAGAATTGCATCTCCCTATCACCCTCAAACTAGCGGTCAAGTTGAATTGAGCAATAGAGAAATAAAATTAATTTTTCAAAAAACCGTCAATAGATCCAGAAAGAATTGGTCTAAGAAACTTGACGATGCATTATGGGCATATAGAACTGCTTATAAAAATCCTATGGGTATGTCTCCTTATAAAATGGTTTATGGAAAAGCATGTCATTTACCTCTTGAGTTAGAACATAAAGCATATTGGGCAATTAAAGAACTAAATTATGATTTTAAACTTGCCGGTGAAAAGAGGTTATTTGATATTAGCTCATTAGATGAATGGAGAACCCAAGCTTATGAAAATGCCAAATTGTTTAAAGAGAAAGTTAAAAGATGGCATGACAGAAGAATTCAAAAACGGGAATTTAAAGTAGGTGAGCAAGTTCTATTGTACAATTCTCGTTTGAGATTCTTTGCAGGAAAACTTCTCTCTAAATGGGAAGGACCGTATATCATCGAAGAAGTTTATCGCTCCGGAGCCATCAAAATAAACAACTCCGAAGGCACTAATCCGAGAGTGGTGAATGGGCAAAGAATCAAGCACTATATTTCAGGTACTCCCATTAATGTTGAAATTAATATTATTGAAACAATTACACTGGAGGAATACATAAGAGAGATCTTTCGGAACACTCCAGAAACCTTAAAAGAAAGAGGTATGTGATACGGTAAGTAAACTGACTCCAAAAATTCCACAAAAATATTTTCTGTCAGTTTTGGAATATTAGAAAAAATACAAAAATAAGAAACAGCCAAGGGGACCCACCTGGTGCCCACGAGGCACCAAGGCTCGCCACCCCCCAGGCGCGCCCTGGTGGCTCGTGGGCCCCACGTGAGCCTTCCCGACTCCGTTTTCTTCTAGATTACTTGTTTTGCAAGATAAAAAATCTTTATATATACTCCCAGATGTTTTGACCACCGTATCGCAGAAATCTCCTCTGTTCTTGTTTCGTGCTATTTTTCTGGTAGATCTAGATTGCTATGGCTCCATCAAGCTCTTCCAAGGACAAGTTCTACGAGAAGGTCATCAACCCCTACCTACCGGAGGTGATGAAACACCCTCAAGCCATTGAGATGTGTGAGGGGTGCTTCACATCCGGGATGTTCAAGGACCCAAGAAGACCGGGAGCGTGGAGTCCAGGCTCGAAGCAGTGGAGCAGGAGATCTTCAAGTGCCAAGGGATGGTGGAACGTGGACTCAGCGCCAACCACTCCATGATCACGGAATTCACCCGTAATCACAAGGTGGAGGGCCAATCGATGGGGGACATCATCTTCCAGGTTAATGAACGAATCGACTATCTCCAAGGCCAAATCTATGATCTTCAAAACCAAAATTTTGAGTATGAGGCAAGATTCAAAGGTATGAGTTTAGCTGCAAGTTTCAGGACTCCGGAGACTCGTTCATCTTTTTATGATGGGGAACCTATGCCATGGAAGCCGGAGGACAAGCCCATCACTTCATCACCACCACCATCACCGAAGAAGGAGACTTGAGCACATGGGTATGGGCACTCCCCTTGGCTTGTGCCAAGCTTGGGGGAGGTACCCCGGTATCGTATCACCCTCACTTTCATTATCTTTACCTATTTTAGTTCGATCCTTAGTTATTTCATGATCTAGTTGAATAAAAGTTTAGTATGATCTATTTTCGAATGTTAGCTTCGTGATCTATCTATCTATGTAATCGAGTTGAGAGTTATATAATAAAGAGTAGTTTGAGTTTTTGCTTCTTTACTTTCATGTTCTAATTCTAGCAATGAAAATAATGAAAAAGATCATATGCTAATCTTATGGAAAGTAATGACATTACATAAAGAAAAGTATAAGTGGTAAAATTTATTGGAAGTTAACAAGCATAGCATTACTCAATGATGCAATTCATGAAAAAGTTAATAAGGGAAGAGAAGATTCACATGCAAATATACTGTCTTGGACATCTTTTATGATTGTGAGCCCCCATTAAGTATTTTATGCCAAATTGTTGACGTTGGACAAGGAAGACAACGTAATGAATTATGTTTGTTCATATTCACATAGAAGTTATATTGTTATAGATCCTCCAACATGTGGTGCTTGCCCAATATCTTTGCTAGCCAAAAATCCGCACCAAGTAGAGATACTACTTGTGCATCCAAAACCCTTAAACCCAGTCTCATGTCATGAGAGTCCACTATATCTACCTATGGATTGAATAAGATCCTTCAAGTAACTTGTCATCGGTGCAAAAGCAATAAAAATTGCCTCTAAATATGTCTGAACTTTTATTGTAAGGGAAATAAGCTTTGTACGAACCTGTGATGGTAAAGAAATAAAAGCGACAGACTGCATAATAAAGGTTGCTATCACAAGGGGCAATATAAAGTGACGTTCCTTTGCATTAAGAGCTCTTGCATCCAACAACAAAAAGCGCATGACAACCTCTGCTTCCCTCTGCGAAGGGACTATCCTTTAATTTTATGTATTTACTTTTTATGCAAGAGTCAATAGTGTTCTCCTCTACTTCCTTTTTATTTTTCTCTTTTGTAAGCATCATGTGGTGGGGAAAGATCTAGGCATATATATCCAGTTAGATATGAGTGATCATGAGTTATTATTGTTGACATCACCCTTGAGGTGAATAAGTTGGGAGGCGAACTCACAAGCCCCTATCTTTCTATGTGTCTGGCTGAAACTTTTTGCTCCATATATATGTCGTGAGTGTTAGCAATCATAGAAGACTAAATGATGGTTGAGTATGTGGACTTGCTAAATAGCTCTTACATGAGACCCTTCCTGAAAATATGATGAATTGCAATTGCATTGTTGACTGAGAACATAGTTTGTTAGTTTTCAAGAAAGTTTATGCCTTATACTCCATTGTTGTGATCAATTGTTACTTGATCATGAGAAGTTTTATGATAATAAATATTGTTGTTATAATAATGATCATGATGCTACTATGTCCGTATTTTGTTTTTATCGACACCTCTCTCTCTAAACATGTGGACATGATTATCGATATCGGCTTTCGCTTGAGGACAAGCGAGGTCTAAGCTTGGGGGAGTTGATACGTCCATTTTGCATCATGTTTTGCTACTGTTATTTATAGTGTTTTCAATCAATATAACACTTTGTGGAGAAATTCTAATGCCTTTTCTCTCTTAATATGCAAGATTTACACAAGGAGGGAGATTGCCGGTAGCTGGAATTCTGGACCTGAAAAAGCTATGTCAGAGATACCTATTCTGCACATCTCCAAATGAGCTGAACTTTAACGGAGATTTATTTTGGAATAAATAAAAAATACTGGAAGCAAGAAGTACCAGAGGGGGCCACCCAGGTGCCCATGAGGCACCAGGGCGCGCCACCCCGCCCCCCCCCCCCCTCCCAGGCGCGCCCTGGTACCTCGTGGGGCCCCTGGCCAGCCTCTGGCCCCCATTTTCTGGTATATAAGTCCATTTGCCCTAGAAAAAATATAGATAAGACTTTCGGGACGGTGCGCCGCCGTCTCGAGGCGAAACTTGGGCAGGAGCACTTTTGCTCTCCGACGAAGAGATTCTGCCGGGGATACTTCCCTCCGGGAGGGGGAAATCGTCGCCATCGACATCACCATCGATCCTCTCATCGTGGGAGGACTAATCTTCATCAACATCTTCACCAGCACCATCTCATCTCAAACCCTAGTTCATCTCTTGTATTCAATATTTGTCTCAAAACCTCAGATTGGTACCTGTGGGTTGCTAGTAGTGTTGATTACACCTTGTAGTTGATGCTAGTTGGTTTATTTGGTGGAAGATTATATGTTCAGATCTATTATGCTATTCAATACTCCTCTGATCTTGGACATGATTATGTTTTGTGAGTAGTTACTTTTGTTCTTGAGGACATGGGAGAAGTCTTGTCATAAGTAATCATGTGAATTTGGTATTCGTTCGATATTTTGATGATATGTATGTTGTTGATTCCCTTAGTGGTGTCGTGTGAACGTCGACTACATGACACTTCACCATCTTTGGGCCTAAGGGAATGCATTGTGGAGTAGTAATTAGATGATGGGTTGCTAGAGTGACAGAAGCTTAAACCCTAGTTTATGCGCTATTCCGTAAGGGGCTGATTTGGATCCATATGTTTAATGCTATGGTTAGAGTTAACTTAATTCTTCTTTCGTAGTTGCGGATGCTTGCGAGAGGGGGTAATCATAAGTGGGAGGCTTGTTCAAGTAAGAACAGCACCCAAGCACTGGTCCACCCACATATCAAATTATCAAAGTAGCGAATGCGAATCAAACAAACATGATGAAAGTGACTAGATGAAATTCCCATATGTCCTTGAGAACGCTTTACTTACTATAAGAGATCGTTCTGGCTTGTCCTTTGCTATACAAAGGATTGGGCCACCTTGCTGCACTCTTTGTTACTATTGCTACTTGTCACTTGTTACAAATTATCTTGCTATCAAACTACTCGTTACCGATAATTTCAGTGCTTGCAGAAAATACCTTGTTGAAAACCGCTTGTCATTTCCTTCTGCTCCTCGTTGGGTTCGACACTCTTACTTATCGAAAGGACTACGATTGATCCCCTATACTTGTGGGTCATCGGGTTCACACACTTACGGTTCATCTATCTACTAAGTAATAGACAGGGAGTCCGAGAGAGAGTCACCGGAAAAGTTTCAGAGAGAAAACCAAAAATTATTCGAAGATAAAAACATCATACCGGAAATGTTCTAGAACGCGTCCAGGATTATGTTAGGGGTGCCAAAAATATTCTGGACCTTCCAGATTTTTTTTTATTAAACGGTAGTGGAAAAATATTTCATGAAAATATCTCACGAATAGTTGGATGAATAGTCACAACACTTTTAGGGTACACCCCCTTTTGGTGGCTTTTTGGAAAGCCACCTTTTGGGGCTTTCCCCTAAAGTCAACTGAAGGTGACATGGGGTGGTGGGGCCCCCCACACATGTGTGGCTGGTTGGAGGTCGAGCTCTCCCATGGAGCTCCACTTTCCCCCTTTTTGTGGCTTTTAGTGGTAAATATCTGAGGGCATTTTAGTATTTTTTCCCCCAAGCCCCTACCCCTTGCTCCCACTATAAATAGAGGTGGAGAGGGCTATCCATTGCATCCAAGCTTTCTCTCAACACATGAAATCCAATGATCTGGCTTTCTTTCTCTCCCTCCACGAAATAGTTTCATACGCCGAAAGGTTGTCTAGTCTTTGGTAGGGCTTAGTTCTAAACGCCGAAGCCCTGCTGGATAATTGACACCAGATGTGTGCAACCCGGTAGAGAGGTTGTAGTTTCAATCCCTCCCGAAGGGCTGTCCGAGGTTCTATCCGAGATCCTCCCGAAGGGCTATCTGAGGGACCATCCGAGGGGTTGTCCGAGAGAGTACATCCTCGCAGTTGGGAGGTTGTAAAATCCTAGCTGCGGGGATCTGCACCGACTATCTTCACCGACTCTCCTTCCGATGCGCTTCGAGTCGGTATGTAGGAGATATGCCCTAGAGGCAATAATAAATGTTATTGTTTATCTCCATGTTCATAATTATGTTTATGTTCCATGCTATAACTGCTATGGTTCTCGAGTCTACAATAACCACGAGGCTCGGAGGAAGACTCATATGCACGTGTGGAATAATAAATGGTAAAATGTATTCCTAGTCTGGCCTCTAAGAATAGCTCAAGTGTTGCATGATGGTTATGTTTTCCTGATCATGGGCATGACTATGCCGGCAACTTTGAGGGCACAATGCTAGGAGAACACTGATACGTCTCCAACGTATCTATAATTTATGAAGTATTCATGCCATGTTTATTATAGTTTTGTATGATTTTGGTGCACTTTTATATGGCTTTTATATGATTTTTATGGACTAAAATATTGACCTAGTGCCCAGTGCCAGTTGCTGTTTTTTGCTTGTTTTTGGTTTTCCAGAAAATCCATATCAAATGAAGTCCAAATGCAGTGAAACTTTTTGACGATTTTTTCTGGAAGGAAATGGACCCAGGAAGCTTCGGGGAAGCAGCAGAAGAGCCACAGGGGCCCCACGAGCCACCTAGGCGCGCCACCCCCCCCCCCCCCCAGGTGCGCCCTGGTGCCTCGTGGGCCCCCTGTGGCACCTCTTCGCGTGATTCCAACGCCAAAAAATCCTATATATTCAGAAACCCCCGAAAGTTAACCTAGATGAGTTTTTACGCCGCCGCAAGCCTCTGTACCTCCACGATCTCATCTACAGCCCTTTTCCGGCACCCTGCCGGAGGGGGGAAAGCATCACCGGAGGCCATCTTCATCATCCGGGCGGTCTCCATGATGAGGAGGGAGTAGTTCACCCTCGGGGCTGAGGGTTTGTACCAGTAGATATGTGTTATATCTCTCTCTCTCTCTCTCGTGTTCTTGATTTGGCACGATCTTGATGTACCGCGAGCTTTGTTAATATAGTTGGATCATATGGTGTTTCTTCCCTCTCTATCTTTGTTGTGATGAATCGAATCTTTTCCCTTTGAGGTTTCGTTATTGTCGGATTGAATATTCATATTTGAGAACACTTGATGTATGTCTTGCATATGAATACCTGTGGTGACAATGGGGTATTATATTGATTCACTTGATATATGTTTTGGCACTCAACTCGCGGATTCCCGAGGTGACATTGGGGTAATCTATGCATAGGGGTTGATGCACGTTTTCATTATCTTTTCTCCGATAGAAACTTTGGGGTGCTCCTTGGAGTTCTTTGTGTGGATTGAATATTATGATTATGAAGTTGTTTGATGCATATCGTATAATCAACTCACGGATACTTGTGGTGACATTGGAGTATCTAGGTGACATTAGAGTTGGTTGATGTGTATCATATGGTGTTATTTTAGTACGAACTCTAGGGCTGTTCGTGACACTTATAGGAATAGCTCCATAGATCGATCGGAAAGGATGACTTTGAGGTGGTTTCGTACCCTACAAACAATTTCTATCTTATGTTCTCCGCTAATAGGAACTTGGGAGTGATTCTTTATCGCACGTTGAGGGATGGTTATATGATCCAATTATATTAGCATTGTTGATAGATTGCACTAGCGAAAGTATGAACCCTAGGCCTTGTTTTTAAGCATTGCAATACCGTTTGTGCTCACTTTTGTTACTTGCTACCTTGCTGTTTTTATATTTTCAGATTACAAAAACCTATATCTACTATCCATACTACACTTGTATCACCATCTCTTCGCCGAACTAGTGCACCTATACAATTTACCATTGTATTGGGTGTGTTGGGGACACAAGAGATTTCTTGTATTTGATTGCAGGGTTGTTTGAGAGAGACCATCTTCAACCTACGCCTCCCACGGATTGATAAACCTTAGGTCATCCACTTGAGGGAAATTTGCTACTGTCCTACAAAACTCTGCGCTTGGAGGCCCAACACGAGTCTACAAGAATAAAGTTGCGTAGTAGACATCAAGCTCTTTTAAGGTCGAACCGAATGATATTAATAAAACACTGATTATTTGAAACGTAAATATGCATGTTAAAATGTTTTTGCCCTTATTATTATATTTAAATTTTTAATCGACTAATAATACAATATTCGGTTAGGTACTACTATGGAAAATTTGTTACTGTTCTATGGGGACGTCGTACGCGACGGTCCTTGCGGGGTGGATGTGTCCTTGTGCGGGTCGACTACAGTTGTAGTGAAAGACATGGTCAACGTAGGTTATGCAGCAGTTCGAAGGTGCATCCGAGCGGCGTTTGGCCCAGCGATGCAGGGGGAAAAAATGACAATGGAGGCCTTCGTCGTTGACGGAGGAAATGATGGGACAGTTGCCCGTTGGGGTTTGCGGCCGGTCACAGGCGAAAAGTCCTGGGGGTCGTACATGGGGTTTGCAAGCAATCCCATGAACTCTATGTTTGGACAGCCGATGGTGTATGTGCAGTTCATTTCTGTCAGTGATGTTGCCGGATGCAGTAGCGGCAGTGGTGAGGTCCAGTTAGCCATCACAGCAGCCCCTAGCGCCGGCCCATCGGAACCGACAGGCGACCAACAAGTCTATGACACAGGATATTGGTCTGCGACCGTTGACTTGAGCGAACACATGGAGGGATTGCCAGAGGCGCTAGATGATGACGATGACGGTCATTCTTCTGCCTCTTCGGACTCAGGCGAAGAAGATGTTGTTCCTCCCCAGAGGGCGGTCGCGGCACCACTAGGACCTGAGTTTTTACAGGTTATGAGCATTACCAATGAATTTCACTCTGTTTCTGGCCTGGAAGCGGGAAGCCTACAGGTTGGGCAGATTTTCCCAGACAAGAAATCTGCTTACCAGGCAATAGATAGCTATGCAATCGCCATCCACCGCCAGCATAAAGTGAAGCAGTCTGATAAAAAAGAGTTGAAGGTCATTTGCATCCATTCCGGTTGCCCCGAGAGAGTTCTCGCTAGACTGAAGCCTGGGGTATGTCAGCCATGGCATATCACAAAAATAATGGAGCATAGCTGTGAGCAAACCGGGACTCTTTCAGAGCACTGCAATGTGACTGCAAGATATGTGTCACAGATGATGGAAACGATTGTGCAGGAAAGTCTGAACATAAGTATCAGGGCTTTGCAGAAATCTGCAGAAGATCAGATTGGCTTCCCTGTCAGCTACAACAAGGCTAGGCGTGCGAAGGAACAGATATTCCAGAGGTTGTATGGAACCTATGAGGAGGCCTATTCTTAGGCACCCAGACTGCTTCATCAGATAGCAACTGCTAACAGGGGGACTCAAGTTTGGAAAAAAGAACGTCAAAACCCAATGAAGCCGGACGAGCTAATCCTTGACCGCTTATTATGGGCATTCGCCCAGACTATACAAGCCTTCAACACTGTCGCCTGGTATTATCAGTTGATGGTACTTTTCTCACTGGAAAGTACAAGGGCACACTACTGGTGGCGATTGCAGCAGATGCAAATAGTCAGCTTCTTCCTATTGCATATGCACTGGTCGAGAGCGAGAACAAAGATAGCTGGTTGTGGTTCCTGGGCTGCCTAAAGCTGGGTGTCGTGAAAGAGCGCGAAGGTGTTTGCATCATCTCTGATCGCAACACTGGATTATTAAGCGCGCTCGACATAATTAAGGAGTCGTCAGAAAGCTGGGGGTGGCCCGATCTAGAGGGAAGGTGGTGCAAGAGTTTGTAAATATCTGAAGTTTTCTGCATGCACATCCTCTTGAATAGCTTGAACCAGTCCTTATTCTTGAATTTGGAGTAAAAATTTGCTGCCAAATGCCTCATGCACCACCTTCCCTCTAGATCGGGCCACCCCCAGCTTTCTGACGACTCCTTAATTATGTCGAGCGTGCTTAATAATCCAGTGTTGCGATCAGAGATGATGCAAACACCTTCGCGCTCTTTCACGACACCCAGCTTCAGGCAACTCAGGAACCACAACCAGCTATATTTGTTCTCGCTCTCGACCAGTGCATATGCAATAAGAAGAAGCTGACTATTTGCATCTGCTGCAATCGCCACCAGTAGTGTGCCCCTGTACTTTCCAGTGAGAAAAGTACCATCAACTGATAATACCGGGCGACAGTGCTTGAAGGCTTGTATAGTTTGGGCGAATGCCCAGAATAAGCGGTCAAGGATTAGCTCGTCCGGCTTCATTGGGTTTTGACGTTATTTTTTCCAAACTTGAGTCCCCCTGTTAGCAGTTGCTATCTGATGAAGCAGTCTGGGTGCCTAAGAATAGGCCTCCTCATAGGTTCCATACAACCTATGGAATATCTGTTCCATCGCACGCCTAGCCTTGCTGTAGCTGACAGGGAAGCCAATCTGATCTTCTGCAGATTTCTGCAAAGCCCTGATACTAATGTTCAGACTTTCCTGCACAATCGTTTCCATCATCTGTGACACATATCTTGCAGTCACATTGCAGTGCTCTGAAAGAGTCCCGGTTTGCTCACAGCTATGCTCCATTATTTTTGTGATATGCCATGGCTGACATACCCCAGGCTTCAGTCTAGCGAGAACTCTCCTGGGGCAACCGGAATGGATGCAGATGACCTTCAACTCTTTTTTATCAGACTGCTTCACTTTATGCTGGCGGTGGATGGCGATTGCATAGCTATCTATTGCCTGGTAAGCAGATTTCTTGTCTGGGAAAATCTGCCCAACCTGCAGGCTTCCCGCTTCCAGGCCAGAAACAGTGTGAAATTCATTGGTGATGCTCATAACCTGTAAAAACTCAGATCCTAGTGGTGCCGCGACCGCCCTCTGGGGAGGAACAACATCTTCTTCGCCTGAGTCCGAAGAGGCAGAAGAATGACCGTCATCGTCATCATCTAGCGCCTCTGGCAATCCCTCCATGTGTTCGCTCAAGTCAACGGTCGCAGACCAATATCCTGTGTCATACACTTGTTGGTCGCCTGTCGGTTCCAATGGGCCGGCGCTAGGGGCTGCTGTGATGGCTAACTGGACCTCACCATTGCCGCTACTCCATCCCGCAACATCACTGACAGAAATGAACTGCACATACACCATCGGCTGTCCAAACATAGAGTTCATGGGATTGCTTGCAAACCCCATGTACGACCCCCAGGACTTTTCGCCTGTGACCGGCCGCAAACCCCAACGGGCAACTGTCCCATCATTTCCTCCGTCAACGACGAAGGCCTCCATTGTCATTTTTTTCCCCTGCATCGCTAGGCCAAACGCCGCTCGGATGCACCTTCGGACTGCTGCATAACCTACGTTGACCATGTCTTTCACTACAACTGTAGTCGACCCGCACAAGGACACATCCACCCCGCAAGGACCGTCGCGTACGACGTCCCCATAGAACACTAAAAAAAATTCCATAGTAGTACCTAACCGAATATTGTATTATTAGTCGATTAAAATTTTAAATATAATAATAAGCGCAAAAACATTTTAACATGCATATTTATGTTTCAAATAATCAGTGTTTTATTAATATCATTCAGTTCGACCTTAAACATAATAGTACGAGTCAATTTTAATATCCGTATTTTTGTTAGAAACTAATCAATTTTTTTAACATATGATATTAATATCAGTACTTTGGTTAAAAACTAATCAATTTTCTTAGTATCATATGACTAGAAAAATAACTGTAATTTCGTTAAAAATAATCGGTTTGTTTTTAGTATCATTTGCTTATACTTTAAACATATTAGTTTGTTTACGAATAATAATACGACAAATATTCACAGCAGCTCTAACATCATTACAACAGTACATCAATATAAAAAATATTCACAATATTACACGGCGTCATTTATACCTCAGCTTCAATATGGATGTCCTTCCTAATAAAATTAATCGTCACAATGGTTCGAAAAAATATCCGTCAGCCTATTATCACATGAACATAAATATTAGCCACGGATTTTTTTTTGCCTATCAACAGCATCAAAATAGCACTTGCATGAACATGGTCATCACCTCAAAAGGGAGATTGAAGATCGAAACACAATTTCTCCTCCTTGTTTGCTACTCAGATGATCTTCTTTTACCTAATTACATACATCATTAGGGATATTAGCATTTTCAACGGTGTCCTAACTATACAACTTATTAATAAACATACCACATGAAATAACAACGCATTTAATCATCCAATGACCAATAACAGCACAAAAAATTTCGTACTTACCACATTTATAAATTCTTGTATGTCAAACTAAATATATGCATTTTAAAGGCCTAACGCTGATATACAATACTGTCAAATATTTGCTCTCCAAATTCCGGCTCTAACCCAACTAAAAGGTTCAATGGTACTACTAATTACGTCTTAATGACAAAATTAACAACATCATGCATGTCAAAAATATAACTAGTTATGGACACAGCTAACATTGCTCCACAACATCTTCAACCTACTATTCTCGAAAAAATTACTATAAATGCAACATATCTCGTCTGAAAACTTTTCTAACTTCTAAGCGGTAAACATCGCATAGCTAATGACGAGCTTAAAAAGTAATTACTTTTCACCGTGCATGCACAAGAAAATCCATGTATTGCAAGGCTCATACCTTGATCTTCAACTTCGTACTTCACTTTGCACGGCAAATCCTGCTCCAGAAGCTCCAAATGACTCCACAAAGTGATGAAATAATGCCTAAAACAATAGAGAATACACACTTAGGAACTAATCAAACAGAACAAAAACTTCATGCATGCGAACCAAACCAAGAAAAATGGATATATCTTACCTTCCTCTATCTTCTCTTCAACTAAAACATCATCTGAATCCAACTCTAAATTGCCCTAAATCGCTACTGTTCTTGGTCACTTAGAGGAATTCCACTTAAAGAGAGCAGGGAGGCACCGAGGCAAGCAACCAGAGAGATTCGAGAGAGAGAGAGCGTCTGCGTGCATTGTGTATAAAAAGAAGAGGAGAAGCACTGTAATGTCGGCACAACGGGTTAGAACTCACCTACCGTAGCGTCGGATTCCAGCGTAGTGGTGTCTCCTCAGCCGCAGCAACAGCAAAGCTGTCGGGCTTCGCTATGTGAGTGGCATCGTCGAGGGAATCACAAGCCTCGGTGCTGTCGCGTCGGCCGCAGCAATAGATAGATAAAAGATTAGGCGGGAATCACGCAGCAGACGAAACACAGACCGGCCAGTGAGCAGAAAATAGACAGATGAACAGAGAATAGACAGCCCCTAGGAATCAGGGCCAGGAAACGACGAGGGCACCGCAGCGCGCAACAGGGGAATCAGCGCCGTCCGCTACAGTCGAGGCTGTCGGCCGGGGTGGAGCAGCAACAGTGCGGCCGCCCCACCCGGTGGCGGCAGGCCACAGTGCTGCCGCGCCACCCGGTGGCGGCAGGGCCCACCACGCGCTGCCGTTCCGTTGCGAGCTCCGGATTCTGTTCCGCCCAGCCTGCCGCCTGGCCCGGTGGCGGCAGGTGCCACGTGTCGCCCGGCGCACCTGCCGCCACGGCCCAGGGGGTCTTTTTTGTCACTTTTATCCGGAGGGGGTCTTTTTTGCCAATTGCGTTCGCCAGGGGATCCTTTTCGACAAAAAATCTCATTGGTGAGGTCTAGGCACAAAGACGACCTCTATCTGGTGCTGGAAAGACCAGATTCAACAAAATATGCGATGGGACCCACAAGGCAGGTAGCCCACCTTTCATGGACCGAGCAGAGAAGGACGGAAGGAACACCTCTACTCGGCCGCCTACTGGATTGGCAAGATGAAAGCAAACCCACCCAAAGGGAAAAGCCGGGTACGGAAGATAAGACCGAACTCACCTTATCCGCCCAACAAGATGCAGCACCAAATCCAAACAACATATCCAGTGGTCCGGACGAACGCAACTGGCTACCCAGACAAAATTTACGCTTTGCTGACATGCATGTCAACACCACACACAAACGAAACCCATACGAAAATTCTAGTTATTCACATGTGACATGAAGGATAAGCATCGGTTCCTTTCACGGTCGCACTGGCACTCCACATCCATATGAATTATGGTACATAAATTAAGTAACTAACCATGACCACGACCGCGGTAACTGTGGCGGAGTCGCCCGGCACTGCCGTTCAAGGGGATGTTGGACCATCCTTCAAGGAAGTGCACAATGGTCGGGCCCATCGAGGGAAATGCAGGGACGGGCGCTAGGGCGTACCCGGCGCATTGGAACCAAATAGGCTAATAGGCCAGCGGCAGTCGAGTCTCCGTTTCCACTCCACCATCCGGCCACATGATGTGTGTTGGTCAAGGGCGCAGCCGGGAGGTCTGCCTGTTTGGACATACCTGTGTATGCTTGACGGCCGACCTTGTCCGAGTACATAAGGCCGGGTTGTTAGGCTCGCATGCGCCGGGTAAGCCTCGTCTATCCCGAGTACCAGGCATGCATTGTTCGAGGGCTCATATGCTGGTGTGCATTGGTGGGGACGTAAGGGATTACCTAACTAGACATGTGTGCGTATGCTAGCCCTGTTAGGTGGCTGGTTCTGATTACTCGGGCGCGCCGAGCATGGTCAGGGTGGTCGGTTCTGCTGGTTGAGGCCATTTGCCGTGGGGAAGGGGGCGGTGTGGTCCCATGAAAGCTACTCGGTGTACCTGCTCCGTACATATCTAGTGGACGTAGGAATGGATGGATAACGAACACCTTGGCTACTTCCTCCTTGTGCTTGGTGGGCTCCCGTGGGATGGGACGGGTAATGCCCCTCGTGGTTGCCCATGCCAGTGCCTCGATGGCGCCCACGGTTCGCCTACTGCCAGATTTTCAGCGTTGTGTGCGCCGGTTATGCCCACTTGAACTATCATGCCAAAGCGATTATATATGGACAAAGTAGGGCCAAGTGGCGCACCCCACACCCACCAAGTGGGAAGGCGAGTGGTGCCTTGATGGGCAAGTACCTTGGAGCCCAAGTACCTTGGAGGCCAAGCACGTCATGGGAAAAGACACCAAACACCCTGTGGGGGTGCGCACCCTGAAATCATAGGCGTAGGCCATCAAAACATGGACGCCCTGAACCTATACGAGCGACGAGAAAGGCGCAACCTTCCTGCGGTTGTTCATTTTCCTTAGGCAGCTATCATTTGACGTGTGACCTCACCGGCTCCATGGTCATTTCAACATAAATCTTGGAAAAGGACACATTTGATGCAAACATCGATTTCTTTCACAGTGCCACTGGCGCTATACATTCATGTGAACTACATTAGGTAAACTAAACATCTAAGCACGGCGACGGTCGCCTCCACGGCGGCTACATCGGCGTCCGCAGGCGTTCGTGTACTCAGGGACATTGGGCCCTGCTTCAAGGAAGGCGACGATGGCCTGGATGTCCGCCAGGACGACCGGGTCGACGGGCGGCGAAGCAGGGACGGAGACGGGAGCTTCAACCAAGGTGTTGATGGCAGCGGCGCTGCCCCGCGACACACAGAACAAACGCCACCGTGGGGACCCCAAGGAAGAAAATGGCACCCATGCCGCTCACGACCTCGACGGCATACATGTTAGGCGACCACCTTATTTATCCGTGAACACCGACAACGCTTGTCGACGGCTCCCTTGGTGTTGCCAACGATCTTATCGACGTGTGCGCCGCCTGCAAGTCCGCACGGCGTGGCGTGGTATGCGCCACCTCCTCGCTGACCGACGAGAAGAAGCTCGCATCACCTGTAGTCGCGAGAGCAAACACAACAACCATGTGAACCGCTGGTCCTGCGGCAAACCGACATAACGCCGCCCGACAAAGCCGGCTGGACGGCCTCCGCACAATTGGGGGTTGCCCTTGGAGAAGCACTTGTGGGCATAGGGATGGCGTCTAGATGCGACATGTGGGCTTCCATTGTGGGTACAACTGGAAGAAAGATGATCTACTGTCGCATCATGCCGCTTCCACGTGTCTAGGTGAGGACACGTAGGATGTTGTATAGCTCAACGGTGGAAACACTTGCACAGGGGCAACGATTAACCATGTCTATAACGTGGTCTCCTGGTAGCCGTCCGATCAAATGGAGCAGCGCATTGAATGAATAAAATTTATATGGAGCTGGGTAATAAATAGCGCGATATCGCGGGGCCGGTGTTGTGGCATTTACGTGGCCGGTGGCGTGGATATTGCTTCTCACCATCAGTGATACACGTCGCGCCATAGTCCAGTACTCCACTCCATAAATGAATCACTAAAGTCCATAATGTCACGTAATGCTGGCAAGTGTTGTCCCATATCCAGCACCGCAAAACAAAATAAAGCATAGCTCCCAGTTGTAACCTACATCATCTCCATTCCCCTGAACCAAATACAAACTTTTCGCACCCTTCTTGCTCTACATAAACGGTTGTTGTTTCTTTTCACTCTATCAAGATCTAGCTTGCCGCCTTGGCTGGCTTTCCCCTTGATCGCTTGCCGGAGAACGCAATTGCCCGCCGGAGCACGCCTTCAGCCCCCCTCCCCCCTCCCCCGTCAGGTGAGAAAAATACCCTTCAGTTCGCCTTCAATTTCTTGGTGGATATGTCTAGATCTGAATGGTCTTAGCTTTGATTTAGAACTAATTATCCTAAATAGCAAACCATACTATGTTATTGTTTTTTAGTTGATTGGATCGCGACGGAGCACCATGTTGGGCCGGATAGGTGCGGTTGTTCTCGATGACCTGCCCGAGGATATCATCGTCCATAAAATTCTCATCCGTCTAGCGGCCAGGGACATCGGACGATGTCGTGTCGTCCGTGCATCGTGGCGCAGTGCCACCTCCACTCGTGAATTCATGCTCCAACACAGCCAGTGCCAGCCATCGCTTCCAATCATTGACGGGAACGAGCATCCCGTCGGTGTCGTGGTGTTACATGACGTCGGAGCTGGTGCGCGAGCCTCTACTCAACTGCTATGGCCCTTCTTCCTCCGCCCGCACTTTAAATTCCGTTATGAGATCCGCCTCCATGCTACAAATGATGGTTTTCTTATCATCTCTTATGAAAGCCGATTCTACATTTGCAACCCGACAATTCGCAAGCATGCTCTACTACCGCAGCCTCAATTTGGGCAAGACATTAAAAATGCTATAATTGGCTTCTACACGCACCATCCAAGTGGAGAATATAGGGTGCTCTGGGTCTCACGACACTTGTCTGAGGCCAAATTATACATCCTCACGGTGGGATGCAGCAAGCCAAGGCATGTCAAAGTCAGACTACCAACATCGTCGTTGCCTTCTGTGGAACAAACATTACTCAATGGTTTGTACAATTTAATCTTTCGGGCACCAGTGCACCACCGCGGCAACCTACATTGGACTCATTATAATGCTAGAAGCATGACTGGCGGTGGCGGGGATATTGTTGTCTTTCACACATCAACCGAGTCGTTCTACTAGATGGGCAACCCCACCAAGTTAGGCTTTTGGGAGAGGTTGTTTGACCTAAAGGGGATGATTGCTTATGGTGAAGGATTATTTCCTAATTTCACCGTTGTTGATGTCTGGGTGATAAAGGACTACAAGGCCCAAATATGGACCTTCAAGTATCGGATTGACGTGTCAATGATAGAGGCATCACGGCTACTTGGTCTAACTTCTCTAAAAGAGAAAAGGAAAAGGAAAAGGAAAACACCACTTGACTCGGAGGTGAATTTTTTTCGTGAGATGATTGTGCTCAATGAGCATGAGCTGCTGATCGGGTATAATAACAAATATGTATTGCATTGCGATGTTGATGGCAAGTTCTTGCGGACGGTGTGCATTGGAAAGAAACAATATTGCATGGATCTTACTCGGCATCGCTTCCAGGAGAGCATTATACCAATTCCGTCCGGTGAGATGCAAGAAGAAGATGAGGAGTCTCCGTTCTCTTAAGACAATATATGTAGAAGGTTATAGACTGTGGTCTGTTTTTTCTGTACCTATCTACCCCATGGATTCTATATAAGTCATGTCTTTTGATGTTAGCTCTCTTCTTGTTAGTACTACTACTATGAAGGGAACATGTTTTTCTGGCAACTAGTTGTCACTTCACCCAAACGGATTTCCAAGCTTTTAAAAGTATGTCTTAATTCATGGAAGTAACTGATAGTAGAGAAAATATGACATGATAGGAAGGCAGTTTGCTCATGCTTATAAAATATTTGCATTTGGGGCAGGGGAGGGGGTTGAGCTATAAAATATAATTATATAAGATTATGGCTCTCTTGTACTCAAAATATAGTGAGCGAGCGTGGCCGAGGCTTGGAGCTCTCGGGCACACAATTTGGACTAGAACTCCCTGACTTATGTCACATAACTTTTGAGATAGCTAGCATGTGGATTCCACAACAAGCTGACCAAGATGCCAGTCACTGAAAGTCAGGTGACTTAACTGGAAGATCACCATACAAACCAGCACATACAACACATACTCAAGGCAAGATACAAGGGCATATAAGAACAGTTAAACCACCCCATCCACTCCAAGCAAACTACATGTAGGCAGAGAGGGCACCACTTGGAGTCTCCGGAGACCTCAACCGTGAACGAGTCACCGCGAAGAGAGGAAGCTGTGCGCGACGAGCCGAACACTCCAAGACAGTGTCTTCATGAAGGGCACGGCACTAGAGTATCGCCACCGCCCGATCCCGAGATCAAGGTTTCCCCCAGAGCATGTACATGAGCCGCGACGACGCCTTCAAGAAGGAAATGACGCCCATAGGCGACGCCACCGTCGGCTTGGCAGAGCCAAAGCAGGTTTTCACCCCGGCAAGTCCTCAAAGCCTCCGAGGCGTGGCACAGCAAGCCAGCCTCGCCGCACCCACAACTCCAGCCGTCACACCCTGGCCACCACACCGCCCGCACGGCCATGGCAACCAGCTCACACCCGAGCCCGCGAGCTCCGCCCATGAGCCCACGACTCCCACCTCCAGGGCCACCGTCCCGACACCCATGGCCCTGACACCATCCCCAACCCAAGCTTGCAGCCATGACCGACAAAGAAACGGGCGGGAAGGCACCTCCTTCCCCACCCGTGGACGACCCCCCAGTCCGAGGCCCACCCCCGGGCCAAAAAAACACTTGGCAGCCACCGCCCCGCCTTGCGGCTGTGCAAGGAATGAGCTCCCCGGTGCGTCACCTGACGGGAGGCAAGGATGGATCTGTGGCCCTTCCGATGACGGATCCATCCCTCAACGGTGGCAATCTCTGGGAAAGGTCAGCCCTAAGCCGCAACATGCTCAAGCGCAGCACAAGCGCAGCAGGGAATGGATTGGAGCCGCGCTCAGACCGGCGCCGCTGCTGGACGAGATGAATCCTTCCACCTGCGGCCGCCATCCACCCCCAGCATCCACACAGCCGGACGGCGAGGTGCAGCAGCGACCAGAACCGCCGCCCGCCGAGCTCCCACGCGAGCCGAACCACCCAGGGCGCCGCTGAGCCCGCGCCACCCGCGGTGTAGCCGCCGCCATATCTAGGTGAGCCCAGCCTCAGTCGCCGACGACGCCGCAGCCACCCCCGCCGTCACAGAGCCTCCCGCGCGAGCACATGGCCAGGCGTCACCGCCCAGCGCCCAGATGTCGTGTCGCCGCGCCCCCTGCTCGCGTCGCGCGTCCACCTGGCCGCGGCATCCCCTCGAGGGAAAGCTGCCCCCGGCCGCGCCCGCTGGCGGCGGCGGGGGACGGGAGAAGGGGAGGAGGAGGGGGTCAGGTTTCTCCCGTGACGCACGACGGTTCTCTCTTCTCTACCTTTGAAATCCAGCGAGACTATTCAGTCGTCTGAAACTTTGTTCTTGCCCAAATCAGCGCGTCGTGGGAGCTATCGTGGCGAGGACGGTTCTCTCTTCTCTACCTTCGAAATCCAGCGAAACTATTCAGTCGTCTGAAACTTTGTTCTTGCCCAAATAAAATCGCACCGAGGTGATGGATGAATTTCATACACATGGAGGTGCATGTGTAACGTTACCCCCTATTGTGCAGTCTCACCCCTACGAACCGTGTCGTCCCATCGTCTCTGCCACCTTTTTGACTTCCACGCCCCCTCTGCCACTGAAGCAGCTGGCTTCCTGCTGTTCCACTTCACCTCGATGAGAGCTAGCTGGCTCGCTTGTCCACCGATTCCCGCAATCTCTCGCCGGACTGCCGGAGTACTCACGCAGAGCTGCTCGCCGGATCGAGCACCAGCTTCCTTCCGCGCGCAGAGGTGAGCAGCAGAGTCGCTCGCCTTGCCCAGTGCGTTCTCGTCGTTTTTTTCCCATCTTTTCTTATTTACCATTCGCACTCAAATCCCCACGCTTGTTTCGACTTCGACTGCCGGAGCAGTTGGATCTTGCGCCGAATCCGTCGCTCAATCCATCTGGTTCCCTCCTATTTTGTTGACCACAAGAGTTATTTTGATGTTCTTTAGTTCGCCGGAACCGGACCCGTCCATGGGCCATCGCTCGCCGCCGTCGGACCGTGCTCTCATTTCTTGTTTTCTTGTTTCCTCAATTTAATCCGGCCGCCAAGACCGCGCTCCATCTTGGGGTTTCCTTACGCCTGCTGCTTCTTGTTAGGTGACCCGACGGCCGACGCGGCGGAGCACCATGCCGGACAGGAGAGGTGCGACCGTGCTCGACGACCTGCCAGACGACATCATCGTCGACAAGATCCTCATCCTGCTGCCGCCCAAGGACATCGGCCGCTGTCGCGTCGTCCGCATGTCGTGGCGCAGCGCCACCGCCACGCCGGAGTTCATGGTGGAACACCGCCGCCGACAGCCGTCGTTCCCCATCATCGATGGGAGGGGGCGGCCCGCCAGTTTCGTCGGTGTCCGTGCCGCCGTTACCGCCGGAGTCTCCAGTCAGCCGATCTGGCCTTTGCTCACCCGGTGCCGTAAATCCTGCTGCGAGATTTTCCTCCACGCCTCCAGTGATGGCTTCCTCATCGTCTCCCGGGGAGTCCGGTTCTACATCTGCAACCCGACCACCCGCAAGCATGCTCTCCTGCCGTTTACTCGCCTTCGACCGGACTCTATCTACATCAATGACAGCTACATACACGGCCTCTACCAGATCAAGTCAACTGGGGAATATAGGGTGCTCTGGTCCAGACTAGCCAATGGTCACAAGAAACAAGCCACATTGCACATCCTCACCGTGGGAGACAGCGAGTCGAGAAGCATCGAAGTCATCCTGCCAACATTGTCGAAGCCTTCCCTGGAAGAAACGTATAAGTTAATCTATAGACTAGCCTGGCTCGCACCAGTCCACCAACACGGCAATCTGCACTGGTTTTTGTTTAGGCCTAATTATATTAGTGGCAGCACTGGAGACATTGTTGTGTTCGACACAGAAGCCGAGTCATTCCGGTGGATGAGCGGTCCTGCCCATGAGGGCCTTTTTACTCGGTTGTTCGACATGGAGGGTACGCTTGCTTTTCTCAGCAACCGGACTCACGCCGCCATGGATGTGTGGGTGATGCAGGACTACGAGACTGAAATCTGGGCCTTGAAGTACCGTTTTGACGTGTCAACGATTGAGGCATCACGACCACTTGATTTAACTTCTCCTGAAGACAAAAAGAAAAAGAGACAGCCACTTGATTCAAAAATGAGATATTTTGGTAACATGACTGTGCTCAATGAGCGTGAGCTGCTGATCGCGTGTAATGAAAAACATGTGTTGCGTTGCGACATGGATGGCAAGTTCTTAGGAATGGTGACCATTGGTAAGAAACAATATTGTATGAAACTTACCAGGCATCACCTCCAAGAAAGCATTATGCCAATTCTGTCTGGTGAGATGCAAGAAGAAGATGAGGACTTCCCGTTCTCCACAGAGCATGTCTGAAGGTTCAGGGCTTCTAGTTTGTTTTGCCCTTGGAGTATCTACCTATCCTATATGTGTCATTGTCTTTTGTTCTTAGCTTTTCTTACTTATTAGCACTACTACTAGAGCATGTTATTTTGGATGGTCGCAGTGCCACTTATGCTGTCATCATTTGTTGCTTATTATGATGACTTGAACACTGGTATAATGTTCTGAACTGGAGTACCTATGCTATTATAATTTTCTACTGTTTGCGCCCCTCATTTAATTTCAGTTTGTTTTGTTAAGAAGCATGAGTGGCATTGTTAAGATGAGAGATCCAGTCTTGGTCATGACCTATTAGATGAGAGATCCAGTCTTGGTCATTGTTAAGATGAGAGATCCAATCTTAGTCATGACCTATAAGTGAATGCTTATGTCAGTGATATTGCAAATTTAATGGTTGAAAGGGTTAGCTTGGATCTTCCTTGATAGTTTGATATTTGCGGCTCGGCATGCTATACGACCTAGCTACTCATGTTATTTTGTTCTGAGATATTCTTGTCAGGAATGCTTGCATTACATACCTGTGTGAAATTCGCACTTAATTAGCACCATTTGTCTGGTTGTTACTTCAGTATGTCCGCTTTTTAAAATATTGGCAGGTTATTTAGTCACTTCACTTCGATCTCTTTGGAGAAAGAAGTTGGTACTTTGGTTGTATCTTTGGATTTTTGTTTCCTGCTGCTTTTTGTGTCCAGGCTTTGGCTCTTTTCGGGTAGAAACGCTTTAGGAACGTGCTCTCCTTTATCAAGTTAAATGTCAAGGTCCACCTCTGTCTGGATAAAGATTTGTCACTTACATGGTGACAGTGTGGGTGGTTTAAAACTAGTCAATATACTTTCATGTGGTTCATGTCTGAGATCACACCAAAATCTAGCAACTTCACTGTTGTTTGTGTAATCTTTTCCATGTGGACCAATCAAGATTTCACAGTAAAATCCATAAATTTCCCTGAAAAAGCATTTAATCAAACTTTGTTTTAAAAATATATCACAGTGCAAGCTCAACATTACTTATATCCTCAAAATTTCGAAGTCTGCATTTTTTTTTCTCTTCTCAAGCACACCGTTGGATTTACTGAAATTTGTTGTGCAAGTCTGGAAGTTACTGAGTGGCATCTTCCGAAAAGGAGCACTGCTTCATTTTCCCCTTCCACCTGTTTTTGTATTCAAATTTGGTATCATCCAAAAAAAATGCTGGTATGAACTGGTTAGACGAATGTTTCGGTTTCTGTATTCATAATTTTGTTTCGTGCCGAAAAAGAAAAAAAATGGTCTACTTGTGAAAACTGGACTCTTTTCCATGTTGCCATTCCACCTGTTTCTTGCGGCATTTACCAAATGTGGGCTGCAATCGAACTGATGGCCGGGTTTTTAATGCTGGGCTGAATTTTGGCTTGCAGAGAGATTATTTGGAAACAAAATAAACAGGTAATATAACTTTGAAATTACTTTGCATATGATGTAAGAGCAACTCCAACGCGCCGACCCAGACTGTCCGCGCGTGTGGTCGAAACGGACAGAAAAGTCGGCCCAACGTGGCGACCCAAACGGACGAGCGTTCGCTTTTTGTCTGCGCGCGACCCATTTCAGGCCCAAATTTGGGCCGCGTTTGCGTCGGCGCGGACACGCAGCGGACGCGCGCCACGCCCGCCCTTGTCCTCCCCCTGGCCCACCAGTCAGTGGCACATTGGTCATTGCCCCTTCCTCCCATCGACAGCCAGCACACCCGGCCGCCCCACCCGTCGCCGCCGCGGCCTAGTTCAGGTGCCCAGGCCGGCCGCCCACACCCACACCCCCCAGCAGCACGCCACCCCCGACGGCCCCCTACTCCGGCGTTTGGTGGACCGTTTTCGACGCCGTCGTAGCACCCCGACGTCGATGCCACCACGCCCTCGCCTCCCCTGCCGGCAGCACACAAGCGCGGCTACCTCGCTCGCCGGACGCCGCCACGTTCGCCTCCACGCCTCCAGCCCTGCTACCTGGTCTCGCAGAGGCGCGAGGCTCTTCACCGGCCGGCTTCTTCCACGACGCCCGCAAGGTGTTCGACGGTTTGCCCGCAAGGTACAAATGGACTCTGGCGACGAGTACTTTTTCCACAATTTCATTTGCGATTCGGATGATTCTTCATCCGATGATGAGGAGATTGTGGCTGCTGCTTTGGTCGTCCATGACCACATTAGTAGGCAGCGGCCGATGTTCAGGGGCTCGATCCCGGGGCATACTCCGGCGTTGAATGGCAACCGAGAGAGCGGCCATTGCCTACTCTGGCAGGACTACTTCGAGTCCCCTAACCCGCTCTTCAAACACCACCTATTCCGGCGCCGTTTCCGGATGGCTAGACATGTGTTCAACCGTATCCGGGAGGGGGTTTCAGTTTCAGGGTGACAATGTTGTGCCTGAGCATGGAGGAGCGGCAACGTTTGCACAGTTCACCGAATTTCATCATCAAATGCATGATTGGAAAACTCACATTCAACTGCAAGATGATTTGGTTGAGCATATGTGGGCTCACGTTGGCAACCAATAGATGTATCGGCTATCTTTTCTTTCAGATGTATTTGAGACAATTTATTTTTTATTTGGCTTGTAAACTATGAGATATTTATTTGGTTGTCAAACTATGAGATATTTGTATTTTGTTTGAATTATGTGAACTTAGGCCAAATTTTATTGATATGTCGCAAACCGGCTGTGAGGACGAAAATGCGTCCGCGCGTTGGGCGCACTGCCGACCCAAACGCAGAAGGGGGCGGACGAGCCGACCCAAATGGACAAAAAGCGGACAAAACGCGCATCCGTTTGGGTCTGCACGTTGGAGTTGCTCTAAGCCCATCCAATATGGGTATGATGGTTCAATGCGTCGTGAGGATGTTGCGTCAAGCTGCAATCAACGCTCCCTATTATGTGCTGCACAGGATTCGGACAAGTTTGATCATACCTGAAGCAGCGTTCATATAACTTTGACTGTGTGCATATTCCTACATTACAAACGACGGGGTTTCTGTTACTATTCATGGCCGTGAAAAGAAAATGCAATAAGTTATTTTAACAATTGGAAAAAAATTTGCTCGTCTCCTTGCTCTCTGCTCTGATGGGTAGATTAGCTAAGCATGCCTGTAGAAATGAAAAGTCATAATAACTCACTCGCATCGACTGCAAAACCTATGGGGCCGTTTGGATGCTGCCCATGGTAGCCCCGCCAAATCATTGGCAAGCCAAAAAATTGGCGAGCCTTTTGGCCACCAGCGATTTTGCCAATCATTGGCTTAAAATTAAACCGAGAGGGTAGACGGAGCATGGAGCGTTCAGCGTGTTGTCAACGCCAATTTTTTGGCCCGACAGCTTTTGGCCAAAACCAAACAAGCCATATATCTCGCTTATTGTCAGATATGTCCCGCCCTTGCCTCACAGTAACTCCGCTTGGAGCGGGACCAATAGCAACGCTCGGAGGGTTTTCTTGCTTCACACATTGCTTTCTTTGACAAGCTGATTTGTCGTTACTTTTTTGCGTGAATTTTTTGGGAGTTGGTTTTCCTCCAAGTTTTATTTTATTTTATTGAGTTGATTTATTCTCCGGTTTTCTATATATTTTACTGGTTTTCTTTTCCCATTTTCTGGTTTCCTTTTATTTTATCTTTTTTGTTTGCTATTTCTTTTTCTTCTGTTTCCTTATCTTTCCTTCTTTTTCTTTTCCCTATATTATTTTTCCCTTTTCCTTTTTATTTTTTGAATACTTTTTTGTAATTCATAATATTCTAAAAACATACATAAACTTCTTACACATTAATCCATCAAACATTTCTTAAAAACACGATGACAATTTTTCAAAAATGTGACGCGCATTTTTCTAAATATATTAAAATATATGATGAACAACTTTTGAATATGTCATGAATAATTTTTTCAATATGTGATGAACATATTTTCAATACACGGGTCAAACATTTATAAACATGCAAACAGCATTTTTTAAATATGCGGTGTATACTGTTTAGATACACTATGGATTTTTTGTGAGTACGGCGTGAACACACTCAAACATTTTTCAAATATGTGATGATCTTTTTTTTTTGAATATGCGGCGAACGATTAGAAATAAGCGATGATAATTTTTATATATGCGATAAACATTTTTCAAATACATTGCTTACATTTTTCAAAATGTGGTGAATATTCTTTATATATGTCACAACTTATTTTAAATACACAATGAACAATTTTAAGATATGCGGCAAACATTTTTTTAATACAAAATTAGCATGTTTTGAAAATGCGGTGAATATTTTAAATGCACAAGTAAGAACTTTTTTAATATGGGATTAACAATTTTGAAATAAGTCTTGAAATGTGTTTTCACGTTTTTAAAATATATTTTTAACTAAAAATAATGAAATATAAAAACTAAAATTTGTGAAATACTTTTTTGTAAAGTATCTAAAACTAGGAAAAATAATCGAAACAGGTAAACAAAAGAAAATAACTACGAGTGTTCGCCTGCCTTTGTGCGTGCAGGGCTTATATGCCTGGCTAGCGGCGTTCTCCTTCCTTGCATGCTCGGCCTGCCTACGTGTGGAGCCGCTATGAGCAAGATTCCTAAAGCGCTCGCTGGAGGCGAGACATAGTAAAAAATCATTAGTTTTTTTTTTACGAAAAAACTTCCAATCTATTCATCTTCAATCATGGCAGTACAACGAACACCAGAAATAATAAAGATTACATCCAGATCCGTAGACCACCTAGCGGTGACTACAAGCACTGAAGTGAGCCGAAGGCACGCCGCCGTCATCACCCCTCCCACGCCGGAGTCGGGCAAAAACTTATTGTAGTAGACAGTCGGGAAGTCGTCGTGCTAAGGCCCCATAGGACCAGCGCACCAGAACAGCAACCGCCACCGAGAAAATCATTAGTTAAAGGATGCATCTTGAAGAGGTCACTCCTACCTGTTGGTGACAAATGGTGCACTGCATATGCGATAGTTGTCACAGCCTGAAAGTTTTGTGCTTTTCGTAGATTTTTTTTTTTAACATTTTATCTCTTGAACCGTGCGTCTAAATAACGAATCATTTCACCATTGTGTTTCTTGCATCAAAGTCTTTGAAACTATAGACCATGTTAATAGGTTGTGCGGATTTTTTGCCGAAAAAAACAGAAACCAAAAAACTAGAAACTAGAAAAAATACAGAAACCGGGAAAATCAAAACCAAAACAAAAACTAGAAGCACATTTTGTGCCTTTTCATTTTTCGAGAAACATATTTGTGCTTCACCGTGAAGCATACCTGTGCTTTTTCACACGGTGTGTTTTACGAGTGGAAACCCAAAAGGAAGATCTAGTTTTTCAGAAAATCTAGGAAAAGCTAAGAAAAATCCGAAAACCCAAAAAAACACAAAAACGCGTGCAGAAAAAATTGTGCGCCCAGCTCGCAATGCATGGCGGCATTAGGGCAAACCACACGACATGCTGGGCCACGGTGTCCGCCGCGACCCCCCGCAAGGGATGCCCGCAAACTAGTTGCTCGTGTCATAGTAGCACGGGCGCGACTATGTCTTGCCTGGTGGATTTCCTATTTGCCGCTCGCAAACGGTAAATAGAAGAGGCGACACTCGCTGGTGGGGCGAGGTGGGCCGACCTAGTTTTCGGTTTTTCTTTGCGGCTCGTTGCTGTCTTTTCCCTTTTTTTGTGGTTTTGTAGATTCGGTTTTTTGGGGGTTTTCCTTTTCTTTTTTTTTTCTCTTCCAGGTTTTTTATTCCTTTTTTTCTTTTATCACTTATTTTATAGTTTTCTGTACTATGCTGTTTTTCTTACTAACGATGAACTTTTCTTTCAAATACAAAATGAAAAAAAATACACAATTTTTTTTCTAATATGCGGTGAACACTTTTAAATACAAACTGAAGTACTGAAGAAAATTTTCATATACAATGAACTTTTTGTAACATATGTTGAACATTTCTTAAATAGATATTGAACATTTTTGTAACGTTGACATTTTCTTATATACGATGAAGATTTTATAATGCAGATGAAATTTTTTGTATTGTATGGTGAGATTTTTTTAATATATAATGAACATTTTTATAATACTAGGTGAACTGTTTTGTAATAAACGGTGAACTTCTTTTAAATACACACTGGACTATTTTATAAACACACATTAAAAATTTAATCAATGATGAATTTTTTAAAATATATTTTTATTTTGAATAGGTTATTTACATATTTATAATCCTAAATAAAGGTCAAACAACCGGGTTTTGGCAGAAAACTGACAGAAAAACAGAAGAAACAAAAACAAACAAAAGAAAATTGCAACAGACTGTGCCACGCATTGCTATAGTGGGCTAGCAGCCCGTTACACAAGAACATGAGCGAAGCCTCGTCTGTTTGACGCTAACAAGCGTCAAACAGGAGGTCTCGTTACCTCTCCAAAAAAAAAAAAAAAAAAACAGGAGGTCTCGTCTTGCCTCGCGAGAGACCGTATAGCGAATCGCCTCAAGTTGGACGGGTCCAGTTTGCTCTACTTCATTTGCTTTTTTCGTTGGTTAGTTTTCTTTTTAAATTTTTAAAAAATTTGCATTTTGTTTATATATAAATAATTAAAAATATATTTTATTAAAAAAATTAATTTATTCAAATTTGTAAAAGTGTTTATTGTGTATTTATAAAAATCTTAAAGAAGTGTAAAATATCGTGCGACTTTAAAAAACGTTAGTACTATTAAAAAACAATGTTCTTGACATTAAAAAATATACACGCATTTCAGCACATATTTCGTCACTAAATAAAAAACATTTATACAATGCAAAAACATGTTTGCATAATTCAAAAACAATGTTCCATACCATTCAAAAAATTGCTCGTGACATTTAAAAAAAATCACGTGTTTCAAAAAACATGTTTACGAATTTCAAAAAAATGTGCGTAGGGTTTTTAAAGATTGTTTATACAATATAAAAAGTCTGTACGTAGTTCCAAAAAAACTTGTGCCATTAAAAAATGTTTGACATGTATTCAAAAAATGTTTAACATGTATTCGCAAAAATTTCTGAAATATTTATTAAAAAAATTTGTACATCATGTATTTGAACTCAACGTCTATCTAAAAAATGTTCCACATGTATACACAAAATGTAAAAATATGTATTAAGAAAAGTAGACTATGTAGAGAAAAAAACCAAGAAAACTAATGAAAACAGGTTAAGATACACAGAAAAAGGGAAAAAGAAGAAATAACACGCAGAAGCTTCTAACACCGGTCGTAGAAGCTTATAACACCGGTCGTAGAAGCTTCCTAAAACCACTTCCCAAGAACCCATATTCGCCCGGCCCATCTAGCGATTGCCTACTGTGAGATGGAGTACTGCCTCTAAGTAGGCGAGATATAGCTCCCGCGTAGTAGCACGCCGTATCTATCTCTATTTTGACTATCAGAAGCGCCTATCAAGCGCCTTTAGCATCGGATCACACGCCAGTGCTCGCATGCCTATTAGCGGACCGCAACCCATGAAGCTCTCCTCGCTCGGCACCTAGATGTCGTTCCCTCAATGGCTTGGCTTTCTGGCTCTACTATGGTTAGCTCGGGAAAAAAACCATGCACTTGTTTTTGTGGTTTTGAAAGTAGTTAAAATATAAAAGAAGTTCATCTAGTTAATATATGTGCGTGAATTTTAAAATGTTTATGAATTTTAAAAATGTTCCTGAATTTGAAAAAATGTTCACAAAATTGAATATTTTGTCATGGATCTAAAAAATGTTCGTGAATTTGAAAAAAAATCAAATTAGTAAAATTGTTCACGGTTTTAAATAAGATTAAGGGATTTGGAAAATTATTCATGGATTTGAAAAATATTCGCCAATCCAAAAAGTCATGAATTTTAAAAATTTCACAAATGCAAAAAATGTTCACAACTTTAATTTGTTTCATGAATTTTAAAATAATAATAAAGAAAACAAACCGAAAAAATAACATCGGAAGAAAAAAAAAGTAAAAACTATAAGAAAAACAAAGAAAAGAAATAACAGGAAGGAAAAACTGAAAAACCGCTCGTGAAATCTTCTAGAATCTTCACAAAACCGTATGTGAGCTTAACTGTACTTTCCTTACATGGGCCAGCCCACTACTCACTAGGTGTGCGGTATCTACACAAATAGTTGAAATCGGCGCCTTAAGCGCCAAATAGCGTTTTCCTTGACTACCAGCCGATAAATTTCTGGGTGGATCCATAGGGTGGGCCACGGCCCACCCTATGATTTTGGGTCGGCCTATATAGTGTAGGAGATTAGGAGATGGGCCGGAGAGAAGAAAAACCCTAAACAACGGTCCAGCTTGCCATGTTGTGCGCCAGTCCGGTGGAGCCCGCCCATTCAAACGGTCCACATTCTACACCTCGGGCCCCCGATCCCTTCGGTCTTCCCTCGCTCGTGCTCTTCTTCCACTGCCCTCCTAACCACCCAGGAGCCCCCCAATACCATCCGATGTGACATGCACGGCGTGCCCACCTCCCTCCCATGTCTCGTCTTCTCCTAGATCTGACCCTCTTATCGCCTCCACGCTCTCCTCCCTCTCAGATCTCCCCTCCTATGAATCTTGCCACGCCCACCACAACATTGCCTTAGCTCCCGCTTTCCCGGGATGAGCTAATGTCATGCTGCGCCGCTCCCCGATCCCCCAAATCTCCGTCGATTGGAGCGGCGCGTGGTGTGCCCATGCCACCGCAGTCCTATAAGGATATGCTACTCCCCCCTCTCCTTCCCAACCCAATCGGCGTCGGATCCTTGCCTTCCTCCCCTCGCCGTTCAATTTTTTTTGCCACAAGTGTTACTCGTCAGAGCACCTTGTCTAGTCCTGCCACGACCCAGTTCGCTACCACAAGTGTGGTCATTCAGGCCACCAGAGTCCATCATGTATGTTCGACCCTCTTGACCTTATTCCTTCATCCCCCCCTGCTCACCATCTTTTTCACATCCCCGCAGGAAATCAATAGTCGTCCATGCTCCCATTCGCGCTCTCCCTTGGACCCTCCTACTCTCCTCCACGTGAGCACTAGCTCCCGAGGTACTACCGGGAGGTGGAGGCTAAGCGCACCCAGGGGTTCCCCATGCATATGGGTCCCCAGTTCCCTCGTGGTGCTATCCCTCTGACGGCTCGAGCTCTGTCATTCCTCCGCCACATGGTGATGCCCCTGTCCCCACACCTGACTACTCCACCGTGGTCGCGACTCCTGGCAGGTCGGAGCACACATAATGCTTCATGTTGCTCGTTGTCGACCAGTCCAGGAGCCATCGCTATGTGTATGCTCTCATCACTCTATTCTAAGGCAGCCCCACTGATCTCCTCCACTGAGCTCTCGAGGTGCACGAGGCAAACCCCATGGTCGGCCCTAATGCATGCTTCCCACTACGGGTCGAGGATGACCATCTTTGCCTCGGAGGAGTCAAGAAAGCACACCACGCGCTTCTTCCCCACCACTCTCAACGGCCACACCATCCTGCTGGAGCACCTTGAGAATGGAAAAAACCGGTTTGGGTGGGAGTACACTTCCTTCGCCTAGCTCTCGGCAACGGGATTCCCCCTTGAGCATGGCACGAGGGCGATCCGCAATGCTTTCCGCTCCATCGGCAACATGCGTTGCATCATCCCGCTCCACCATTCTTTTTCCTCTCTTTCTCTTGCTTTCTCCCATTCGGCTGAGAGCTCGGAGTGGGGGTCTTCCCCTATCATCATCATCATCATCATCACCTGCATCCTCGAGATCAATTGAGCTAGAGATGCTCAATCTTGAACTCCTGGTTTCCTAATTTCTTCTCGTGCACTTCTCATTTGTCGTGAACTTTGCGAGAAAGTCTTTCAAACTATATGCCTTGTTCACATTCCTTTTTCTTCCTATCCTTGTATAGCTCTTGGACTTAGATGTCGTACTAGTTAAGTAGCACTCGGGAGATGCAGAGGATTGTTGTCACTTGATCAACACAACCCGACGACTGATTACAAAACAATGTTGGATTGCACTTCAACGATGGGGGTGGGAGGAATGGGAGATTGCATGCATAGTATTCCCCAGTCGACTTTCAAAAGGTCTCCTTGGTTTGATCGGCACCAACCATGGCACCAATGTTCATTCAATAATAGCACAAAGATTCATCCACCTCAACCCTATAGTTCACCAATTTTATTAGCTTCTTGATGATATATGGATCGACCTCCACTTCGGGATCGTATTTAGATTTATTTCATGATGTTTATCCTCCATCAAGAAGGCAATGTCCTCGATCATAGTGGTGTGATATAAGTCATCCAATGCCGACATGAAGGTCTTGTTGGAAATATGCCCTAGAGGCAATAATATTGTATTATTATATTTCCATGTTCATAATTAAGAGTTTATATTCTATGTTATAACTGCTATGATCCTAGAATACACGATTCAGTGGAAAACTCATATGCACGTGTGGAATGATAAACGGCAAAATAAGGTTCCTAGTCTCACCTCTAAGACTGGCTCAAGTATTGTTGGTGATCATGTTTTCCAGACCTTAGGATATCGTTAAGTGTAATGATAGTCCTAAAACAACATTGAGATTATGACGTTAGCAGAACGATCATATTGAATCGACCCAAACTTGTTTGTTATACTTTGAGATAATATCGTCTGAAATCAATTGTTATAACACGGAGTGTTAACATGTGTTTTTTGCTCCTTTGACCATGATAGTATCATAGTCACTTCTTACCGTACGATGAGCTTTGGGGTTGCTCAAACGTCATCTGTAACACGGTCATCATAACGACAACTTACAGGTTCATCGGAAAGTTTGACAAGGGACTAGATAGCTCGAGAGTGGGATTTGCTCCTCTGACGATGGAGCGATATTCTTAAGGCTCTCTCGGTGTGACGGCATCCATCATCGTCTGGCCAGCCACAGGTGACTATGTCACGGGGATGTCGGAACATATCAACGAGAAAGAAGAACAAAACCGGTAACGAGGATGACGGTATAGTGAGCATGTGTATGACTCAAGAGAATACCGATACATCTCGGGTTTTGTAAAGTATCGTGAAGCAAAGGGAACATCACATGATAACCAAAGGTTCACTCGAATATCATTCGTATAATCATAGTGATCGATATGGACGTCCACGGTTCCGCTATCGGTCATTGAACGAAGGGGTTTCATTCATGTCTATGATTTACCGAACCTACGGGGTCACAAGCTTAAGGAAATCATGATCTGCTGAGTGTTAGTAGGCCGAGAGTATCGATGATTTATTTGTGGAATTGTTTCATTAATATTCGAAATAGTTTTGAGAGGAACCGGAAGCGTTTCGGGGTCACCGAAAGGGTTTCGGAGTTTATCGGGCAATACCGGGTATTACCGATAAATAATATATAGGTGGAAATTTTTTTGGAGATGCTAAATTAATAATAAAAGGCACTAGTAATTGTTAGGAGGCTTTTTAATTTAATTTAATATTAACGGGCCTTCAAAGGCCAAGAGGTGGAAGGCAATTTGGACCACAAGGGCCCAACAAGGGTGGCGCCCCTTCTCCCCATGGAAAGGGGAGAGGGAGGCCGAATTGGAGGGGGAATCCCCCTCCTCTTGGCCGGCCAAGGGAGGGGGACTTTCCTTCCCTCTTGTGGCGCCCCTCCTGCTCCTCCAACCTATATATACTAGAGATTTTAGCACTTTTGAACACACAAGTTTCGGAGCCTCCTCTAGCTCTCTAGTTCTAGTTCTAGTTGATCAATTAGAGCTTGACCTAGATCCTCTACTCCTCATAATTAGAAGCCCAGTGGGGTTCTAATCTCCTCCCTCTAATTCTCCGGCAATGATTAGCTCTGGAAGGCGAAGCGCTGCCGGATCGTGAAGACCGTACGCTTGCAACCAAGTAGAGAGGCCGTGCTTTCGGTCTTCCGTTCGAGGGATCGTTCATGGGCGGTTCGTGGGATCGTTCATCTACGGTTCGAGGGACTCCAAGTACGATCTACACCGACTCGTCTACTTCCGCTGCACTCCGGAGTCGGTAACGATCGTGATCCAAACCGTTTATGCATCTTCATATTGTTCCTGGGTGTTCGTAGGGCGATTTTTTTTTGTTTTCTACTACGTTTCCCAACAGTGGCATCATGAGCGGTTCTATGAGTAGATGCAGGTTTCGATCTAGATCATATGTGGATGTGAGAGTTTGATGTTCTTGCTATGCTTCCCTCGAGTGTTGCTTCGGTTCAGTTCATTGGCGGCATGATGTAGCTTTGTACAAAGTTCTGACAATCGATCGGCTCTGGCTGTCGATGATCTGCTAATAGTTCTTTGGGCTTCATCATAGTCAAGAATTCTGAACCGTCGCAAACACAAGAGGGCGATGAAGATGAACGATCTTCTAGGGGGTCATGCGTATTTGACGAAGTTTAGTGTGGGGCTAGAGATTTTTAATTAAGTCTCTTCCCTCACACACCCCGAAAGTTAATCTAGCTACTAGAATTATCGCATTGATTGTGTATGTAGGTAGCTAGTATTATCCGGAAACCCTAGAAGCCACGTAATTAAAATTTGCCAAACCGATTAGAGGACGTCTAACTTGGTTTTGCAGGTTTGCATATGATATGGTATAGCCTTCGTCATGATAATGAGTTTATGTATGAGATGGTTATATGTTGTAATGTTAAGTGGCCTGCGCGTCACGGCATGATGGCTGGAGCCACGGGATTGCCACTTTAATGTAATAGATGTAGAGAGAGCCTACAGGTTACAGGTGATGGTGGCAAGGATACACGAAGAAACCGGAGCTTCACCAGGCGCAGGGAGGAGGTGCTGAAATTTTCATGCCACGGCAGCGTTTTCTGAAATTAGTGCCACGGCAACGTTTTTGAAACGGTCACCACGGCAACGTTTTCTGAAATTGCCGCCACGGCAGCGTTTTTTGAAACGGCTGCCACGGCAACGATTTTTCTACCACCACGGCGACGTTTCAACTGAAGATTCAAGAAGACCGTGAAGACTTCCTGGCACCCAGGGCTATACCATATCATGCTATTATGAATTACCTGAGATGTTTATCCCTTTGTTGTTTGCACCCTTTGATTGCGCAGTAGTCAATTATTAGGGTGATCTCTCACAGTAAATATCAAGTTAAAAGGTGCTCTTCCCAGTGTTGCAACCGTCTATAACACGTAGCATTCCGGAGTGCGTCATGTCCACATGAGTACAGACGGGTTGTGAGGTGTAAGATGGGGATGGTCAGACCATGTATGCAGATAGCACTCGGTTGTCTTGAAGTTCTGGTAGAATCGTTCTGAGCTCGGAGCACGAAGCATCGAAAGATGAACAAGAGTCATATGGAGATATGATCGGCAAAAGTTTGCCTACCGATCAAAATTCACGTCATCAGTGATGTCCACATCAATGGCTGTGAATAAGATCAGGATCTTGAATCACTTAACATCAATTATGAGAGATGTTGATTTGCGTGGGAGCACTATCATGTATTAATTTAGTTTAATCACTAGTGCAAATTAATTATGAATAAATGTCTAAGTGTAGTTTGCATTATAGTTGTAGAATAATGGCTCACGGTTCCACCTTTTCTGTTGAAATTGATTAGCTGTTTTATCTGGTTGAATCTTTACGATTGGTAAACGTGATTGAGATTTATGCATGCAGGCGCAGACTCAAAGAAGAACTGAAGCTGCTAACTCATCGAGCCAAGAGGAGGTCGTTTGCTTCCCTGCCTCAGGGGGTGGACACTTTCAGATAACAAGTTTGCTTGTATAGTGGACCTCAATACTGGCTTCGGCCAGTTTTCATGTTGTTGTTGTAATTTCTTTTTGTGCCTGTTTTTTTCTTTCTTTTGTTCTGTTTTGCTTTTTTTGGACACCTGGACCTTGTATTAATTTTTTTAAAATTAATAAAAATACGCAGCAGAGTCCTGCTGTTTCCCTAAAAAAAAGGTGATTGAGAGGATCGTCCTCTAGAATGCCAAGAAGGATTTTGTCCTACTGCATGCTTACAATACTCTCCTACTGATGCTATGGATGATGTGACTCACGTCCTTCGTTCCAAAAGACTAGAAATACATTACGGTCTGCTTGCTTCCGAGAAACCCGAACTTCAAAATGTTTGGGATAGTTATGTGATATTTTTGGAACTGAAAAAATGTTTTCAGAAACAAACAAAGGTTGAAAGATATGTGATATCTAAAGAAGTGTTTTGTTTGCAAATTCTAGTGAAGCGTTCAACTATGTTTAAGACTGAAATGCGTAAGATCCGGAAGAACGCCAGTCATGAGTTGATGGTGAGAACTTAAAGAGAAAGAACAAAACCGAAGGATACAATGAGACTTACATGCCTAGGGAAGTTCGGGGCTCACGCCACTCTTAAAAGTTGGATGCTTCTTCTGTGAGTAGGAGAAATATTGGAAGTAAAACTATAAGAAGTAAAAAGGCAGAAAGAAAAGAAAACTGGAATGTACAGCTCAGGTATGAATGTCATACAAGTTATAAGATGTAGAGAAAGTTGGTCAAGTGTAGTTCTTGGAAATTATGATCAAATTGTTGATCATTAATTTTTGATATTGTGGTTAAAAGTTGATCACAAGGATATTGACTCGATTGCATATTGTTACGAATCGTTGCAAGAAACTACAACGGCCTAAATGACCAACAAATAATGAGGTTAAAATATCTGATGGAAACTTTGTAAAAGTTACAGTACTTCCCATCAGCATATTACCTCTGTGTTTATTGTTATAATTTATTTTAGAGTTCTGTACACTCTAGCCCATTGCATAAAAGTTGCAAGAGAACAATAGTTATTCGATGTTATGAACAAAAGGCCATACTCCTATTATGAATAGGATGTATGTTATGAATATTGATGATAAAATTGAACATCCATAACACTGACGCTAAATGTCGTAAGACTAAAAGAATACCACATATGTGTGACACTACATTTAGTTACATTGGAGAAACCAGCATGGAGAAATTCCATAGTGATGAATTTTGAAGTCATCTGATTATGAATCATTTGACACTTGCAACTTTCTTCTAATTAGTGAAGTAAACTAAAATACCGTTCACAAGCCATGAAGAACGAGCAACAAAATAATTGAAAATATGCATATTGATGTGTGTAGTCCAATAAGTTTTGTTGCAAGCTGTGGATTTATCTATCTTTAAGGATGACTCAAGTAGACATTTATATTTACTTATTAAGACATAATTCTGGATCTTTTGAAATATTTGAAAAGTTTTTTTCAGAATGAAGTAGAGCTTATTGTAACAAAAAAATATGTTTCTACAATTAGATTGCGGAAAAGAATATTTGAGTTACAAGTTTAGCGGATGTTTGATGAGCTATGAACAGAATTTTATAACTTGCACTTCCCAGAACATCAATAAGAGTAAAATGTTTTGAGTAGATGTAATCAAACTATGTGTGACATGGTGAGATCACAGATGACATTAATCAATTTAGCAATATACTTTTTAATGTGATGCTTTAGAGACTGTGTCTTTTACACTGAAAAAGGAGCGCCATCAAATCTGTTGAAATGACACCATATAAGATATGGAATGGTATGAGTACTACTCTATTAGTTATCCCAAATAGTTGGGTATTCCTCTATCACTACACCGAGGCAAAGTGTTTTGCCACAGAGTGCGGTAAGTTTTGAAGAAAATGTTTTCTGCAAAATAGTGAGTGGGCGGATAGTGCAACTCGATGAGATTACAGAATCTTCGTAATCAGGTCAAAGAAAAGAAACGCTAGAATTGGTTCTAGAATTTCATACCGCAACTGATACGAAAGCCTCTATATAAGATGTAGTGATTTCGGACGAACTTGCAGCTGAACTATATAGGTTGGGCAAATTCGTGCAGACCTGCGTGGTGTGCAGACAAAATATTGTTGAATAAACAATGAACCTATAATTGACAGAGAAGCATTGATGGGCCCTGACTCCAGAATTGGCTATATGCCAAAATAATCCGAGATAGTATCCATATACATAATTCAAGGTTAGAACTTGATGGACCCTCTGTAAGACTTAGAGTCTAAAGTATAGTAATGGATCTATAGACTGACAAAGATAAAAATATTTTATAAAATTTGACTTGTTACAAATAGTTTATGACAAGATCAAGGAGCTGATTATGACGAGATTGTCTCATCATAGCAATACTTAAAATCGGTTCGGGTTAAACTAGCAATTACTAAATATTTATATTATGAGATACAATAGATGGATGTCAAATTTATTCCCATAAGATGGAAATAGAACCAAGGTTGTATATTTGATACGGTCCAAAGGTAATTTTGTCAATCCAGAGGATGCTAGTAAGCGTGCAAACTTCAAGAGATCCTATAATGGATTGGAGCAAGCATAGTGGAGTTGAAATTTTCGTTGTGATGAAATGGTCAGATAATTTGATTTCATCGAGGAAAGTGAAGATGCTTGTATTTTCAAGAAAGTAAGTGGGAGCATGATAATATTTCTAAACACTATGTGTGCATGACACATTGTTGATTGGAAATTATATATAAATTTCTTGACACGGATTAAGACTTTATTGAAACTAGTTTTTTCAGTAAAGTACTTATACAATATAGTCCTTGTATTAGGCATAATAATCTATGGAGATAGTAGTGTCTAATCGGGCTTAGCCAAAATACATATTGACAAAATACTAAAGCAGTTTAGTATGAAAAACGCCAAGAAGAGTTTCTTGTCAAAGTCACATGGAAAGAGTTCTTAGCAAGAATCGGTATTTTGAAATACTGATGAGTGAAATACATCACACTTGTGTTAATTCCATAGTATGTAAATAACCAGATATGTCCAGTACTCCAAGTAAGTTGTGAGTAAAGTTACCAGAATGGTCAAATTGTTGATCATAGGACAACAGTGAAAATGTCGTTAAGTACTGACGACATGTTTCTCGCATACGGAGAAAATGAAGAGATTATTGTAAGGAGTTACATCAATACATGCTCGTTGTAAGTAGTACATCGACAACGACAAGAATCTTCATCAGTGCTCCAAGCGATTTTCGATTTAAATTAAATGATTTATGGTGGCATAGTAAGTTGTAATTGGTTCAAGAAAGTTACTGTGGTGAATTCTATAACAGAAGGCTGAGTATATTGTCGCTTTAAGAAGCAACAATAGAGGGTGAATCAAAAGTTCATTTATGAGCTTGGTATGGTTTCTAGATGATTGTGCCAATGAAACACTGTTATCAATAGTGGTTCCATAGCTCAGTCTAAGGAATCAAAGGTCCTACCAGTGATTCAATATTTACAAAGCCAGTTTCACACAAATTATGAATTCTTGTGAAAGCATTATAGATGCATAGAAAATGCAAATGATACACGCAGATCTAAAATTGTCAAGATCTGATAGGATGAAGGCTATACCACAAGCAAAGCATGAACAAACACCGGATTGCCATTGGTGTAAAAGAAAATGTGCTAACTAGATTATTGACTCTAGTGCAAGTGGGAGTCTGTTGAAAATATGCCCTAGAGGCAATAATATTGTATTATTATATTTCCATGTTCATAATTAAGAGTTTATATTCTATGCTATAACTGCTATGATCCTGGAATATGCGATTCAGTGGAAAACCCATATGCACATGTGGAATGATAAACGGCAAAATAAGGTTCCTAGTCTCGCCTCTAAGACTGGCTCAAGTGTTGTCGGTGATCATGTTTTCCGGATCTTAGTATATCGTTAAGTGTAACGATAGTCCTAAAACAACATTGAGAGTATGACGTTAGCAGAACGATCATATTGAATCGACCCAAACTTGTTTGTTATACTTTGAGATAATATCGTCTGAAATCAATTGTTATAACACGGAGTGTTAACATGTGTTTTTTGCTCCTTTGACCATGAGAGTATCATAGTCACTTCTTACCGTACGATGAGCTTTGGGGTTGCTCAAACGTCATCTGTAACACGGTGATCATAACGACAACTTACAGGTTCATCGAAAACTTTGACAAGGGACTAGATAGCTCGAGAGTGGGATTTGCTCCTCCGACGATGGAGAGATATTCTTAGGGCCCTCTCGGTGTGACGTCATCCATCATCGTCTGGCCAGACACAGGTGACTATGTCACGGGGATGCCGGAACATATCAACGAGAAAGAAGAACAAAACCGGTAACGAGGATGATGGTATAGTGAGCATGTGTATGACTCAAGAGGATACCGATACATCTCGGGTTTTGTAAAGTATCATGAAGCAAAGGGAACATCACATGATAACCAAATGTTCACTCGAATATCATTCGTGTAATCATAGGGATCGATATGGACGTCCACGATTCCGCTATCGGTCATTGAACGAAGGGGTTTCGTTCATGTCTATGATTTACCGAACCTACGGGGTCACAAGCTTAAGGTAATCACGATATGCTGAGTGTTAGTAGGACAAGAGTATCGAGGATTTATTTGTGGAATTGTTTCATTAATATTCGAAATAGTTTCGAGAGGAACCGGAAGCGTTTCGGGGTCACCGGAAGGGTTTCGGAGTTTATCGGGCAATACCGAGTATTATCGATAAATAATATATAGGTGGAAAATGTTTCTGGAGATGCTAAATTAATAATAAAAGGCACTAGTAATTGTTAGGAGGCTTTTTTATTTAATTTAATATCAACGGCCTTAAAAGGCCAAGAGGTGGAAGGCAATTTGGGCCACAAGGGCCAACAAGGGTGGCGCCCCTTCTCCCCATGGAAAGGGTAGAGGGAGGCCGAATTGGAGGGGGAATCCCCCTCCTCTTGGCCGGCCAAGGGAGGGGGACTTTTCCTCCCTCTTGTGGCGCCCCTCCCCCTCCTCCAACCTATATATACTAGAGACTTTTGGCACTTTTGAACACACAAGTTTCGGAGCCTCCTCTAGTTCTCTAGTTCTAGTTGATCTTAGTTGATCAATTAGAGGTTGACCTAGATCCTCTAATCCTCATAATTAGAAGCCCAGTGGGGTTCTAATCTCCCCCCTCTAATTCTCTGGCGACGATTAGCTCTGGACGGCGAAGCGTTGCCGGATCGTGAAGACCGTACGCTTGCAACGAAGTAGAGAGGCCGTGCTTTCGGTCTTCCGTTCGAGGGATTGTTCGTGGGCAGTTCGCAGGATCGTTCATCTATGGTTTGAGGGATTCCAAGTACGATCTACACCGACTCGTCTACTTCCGCTGCACTCCGGAGTCGGTAACGATCGTGATCCAAACCGGTTATGCATCTTCATATTGTTCCTGGGTGTTCGTAGGGTGATTTTTTTTGTTTTCTACTACGTTTCCCAACAGGTCTGCAGTGATCCGGTTTGATTTCCCCACTACAATGGAGAAGTGAAAAACAATCCATCACCAAAATTGACCATTGCAACTCCCAAACACTGCATTTGCAATGCATCACAATTGGTTTGAGAAATAAAGAAAAATTGGAAAAAATACCTATTGTGCGTTGTGTCAAGCACCTGCTGGGTGGGATCAGCGGCATCAACATCACCAACATTTTTGGCCTCGCTTGGTGACAGAGGGGCATCATGGTGGGATCAATCACTAGAGGCGCCAGAAGGGGCGTAGGGGCTGACCGGGATGCAACCTTCTTTGAAGGCGCCGAGCCAAGCCATGGCGACACTTCACTACAACGTCCGGCGGAATGGGAGGGCACGGGGATGGTATGAAACCAAATATCCGGGAGTTTCGAAAGAGCAGATATGAAGCGGAAAAACTATAAAAATATGATTGCTCGTGAAGGTTTCCACATAAACACCCCTGTTGTAGCAAACATATCACAATTACAGGTATGTGGGATCATACCGATGGAATGAACAAAATATGAACATTTAACATAATATAGTCATAGATCTTAGGTTGCAACTTGATAAAAAGATCCTTAATAATCCACCATAATAAGGTGTTATCGGGGTTGTCCCAATAACAATGATTTAATTACTTTAGCATCTCCAACAGCTCCCCTTTCTACAATAAAATTTCTGGTATTGGAGGAGTTGTGGATCAAGAAGCGCACTCCAGTAGACATTTCCCCATATGCTTTTGGTGATCATCAAAAGAACACCCAAGCCCTCCCCCCTTTTATAGAGGGGTTGATGCAACTTCCCCTGTAATTTCTTAAGCGGCGTGGGAGCCAATCGACAAAAAATCCACGTCACTGACCCACGCCTTTCCTGAATGACTGCTCTGGCTATCGCATCACCGACGAGCATGGTGCAATCGCCGAACACCATCGGACCGACCCCGCCGCCCCCGCTCACGGGCCCCTGCTGTTTATCGCACCACGCCTTTTCCTTGTCAGTCGCTCTGCCTCGTCGCCTACCGTCTCCGCACACGCCTCCACCTCACCGCCCCGACCGCCGAACCAGCTCAGTCGCAACTACACCTGCCCCTGCCTGGCCTTGAGCTCCGCCCCGCTCGGGCTACATCATTGCCTCACTCGACCCCGTGTTTCGACGTGTTGTGCCAGCTCCCTGATTGTGTCGCCCGGTCCTGCGCTATGCCACACGGCTCGATGCGCATCGCCAGGGACAGAGAGGGATCAGAGAAAGAGAGATGTCGGCATATGAGAGAGGGGGTGGGGAGGAAAAAAGAAAAAATAACCGTCCCACGGACATGTAGGCCCAGCGTCTCAATTGCATATTGGGGATGAATGTATTGGTGATCAGCCAACAACTGTAAAAAAAATTGGGACAACTCCAATAACCTATTATTAGGGATGATTTATCCGGAAACTATTGGAGATGCTCTTAGGGGAGGTGCTGCAGCAAATCCTTAACACACTAACTCCAAATAGATCTATTGACATGTAGGGACCACTTGTTAGGCCTTCATTTTTCCTTCTCTCTATTCCGCCAGGCATTAGCTCAGGGCAATCCGACGGGGCGACAAGCTTGAGTGGGCCCATGGGCGTTGTTGTGTCATGGGACAAGCGACGCGTGGGGCAGGACGGCACGACAAGGCGGCAAATGGGCGCGGGCAAGTGGGTGGTGGCATCTGAGCACAATCCGGCGCGGCTCGAGCATTGGAAATTTGCCCAATCATTTTTACCTTTGACGAATTTTTTCAAGCATGGCCAATGTTATTACGTTTTCAGAATTCTATTTTATTTCAAATTTAACTTTTCTTTTTTTTTACGGTTAAATTTAACTTAACCATCGATGAAACTTTCGGAAACCATCGATGAAAACTTTCAGAAAACAATCATTTTATTTATATACGTTTTGTATGGCTTTCAGTGAGTATTCTTTTTGTGGTTTAACCACTTTGCATTTGTTTTCGTTGATGCTTGATGAATTTTTGTTCGGGTTTGCTAAGGCACATAGTATTGCACATCTAAGTCCTATACCATTGATTTTACGTGAAGATTCGTGCTGGTATTTTTCTTTTTCCCTGAACATGCATTCCGTTAAATTAGCAACGCCCGAGTATCCTCACGGTGCATGTGGAAAATAGACCAAAATGACGAGATACTCCAAATTACGCCCGTGTAGGGTCTCACAGCCCCACGTTACTCCCATACTCCTCCCTCCAGTCTGCCATTTCCGTTTTCTCCCTAGCCGGCCTCCATCGCCAATCCCGGGGCGACTCGTTCCGGTCCGGCCATCCTTCCCGCCGGACCCCGCCTCCAAGAATCCCTCCCGCCGATCTAATCTAATCTGTCGGGATTATCCATGGCACTACCGATCCCGTTCCCCAGTCCGCCGCCGGCCACCACGAAACGACGCGGCAGTGTGCCCAGGGTCAGCACGTGTTGCTTCAACGACCCAGAGATGAAGCGGCGGCGGCGGGTGGCGGGGTACAAGGCGTACGCGGTGAAGGGGAAGGTGAAGGCCTCGCTCCGCCGGGGGCTCCGGTGGTTCAAGCGCAAGTGCTCCGGCATCTTTCATTTCTGACGTCCCCGTCGTCGTGCGGCTCGATTTTCAGAAGGTAAACGTCGTCCTATTCTTGGATCGTGTATGATTGATTGCGCAGAATCGATCCATGGATTCCAAAGAAAGGAAAGGAGAAAAGATCGAGAGGTCGCAGATTACATCCGTGATCCTCCGGGAGGCTAGACTGCATTCTGCAAATTGCCATGTTGTTCTTGAACGATCATAAATGTCAGGACCGGGGTTGTTTATCCACATGTTTTTTTATTCTATATTCATAAGTGGATTTGGATTCAGATGCAAGTGTTTTGATCAATGTTACGATCCGTTTGTTTTGTATATTATGTTCGCATGCATGTGTGTCCGAAACTGTGAATGCCTTCACCTTGATTTGGAGACCAGTTTGGTGGAAACCGCGTGCATGCAAGAATCCTGACCGTCTATCCCGTGAACTCGTACAAAAGCAGCAGCTACCCATGGCGTTTTCTAACCGAACCGATTTCTCAGGTTCTTAGAAGTTGGTTCGTACAAAAATGTTGACGGATTGGTTCCTTACAAAGCGTGAGCCAAAAAAATTCAGAACCGAAAATTCTGTTCGTTTCTTAGTTCTAATTGAACTGAACTGATGTTCAGTACTAGCAGCAAAAGTTGCATATTTTTCTTGGCCTTCCACCATTTTTTCTCGTCCCCAAAAGAAAAATGAACAAAGTTTTTTCTTGAAGCAACGACCACACCTCGTCGATTTTCATTAAAGAAACCACCAATGTTTTACAAAGAACCACAAAGAAAGGAACTCGCCAAAACGAAAAACACCACTCTTTTCCAGGAAAAGAGCAGCGAGACCACGACTAGCAGGGAAGCCACCAAGGTAACCACGCAGGGCCCTGGACTCCCAGTAAACGGAAACTGAAACCAACATTTTTAAACCCAACTCAACAACTGCAAGACACAACATACTGCAAACCACTAACAATAACAAGACACAACGTGTAGATAGTTGAGCAGAGAGCCAGCAACAAATTACGCCATGTCTCCTAGGGACAGTAGGCATCCGCGGATCCGCCCATGTGCTCTGTTCATGATCTCCAGCATCATTCTTTCGACCTTCATGACTCCCTCATCCATGCTTCCGCTACCTTGGTTTCTCTATGGTATTGCTCAGTTGGTTGGTCAGACAATGACGGACACTGAAGATAATTGCTACAGGATCATCTGGCATTTCTTAACCAATCACCAGACCGAGTATCTGTTCTTGATGAAAGCAGTTTGGGAATCACAGATGACTTAACCAATCACCAGACCGAGTAAGTTTGCTAAGACTTTTGTAATAATCTTATAGCACACATTTAGCAGACAAAATGGTCTGAATTTGTGAATGATATATGCATCTGGAACCTTAGGAATCAGGGCAATAATGCCATGATTCAATCTCTCAAGGTCCAAGTTGCCAGCATGGAAAGCATTGATAAGATCCAGCAGGTCGAACTTGATGATCTTCCAAAATTCTTGAAAAAATTCAATTGGAACAACATCAGGGAACTGCTTTATTATGCTTCATTCCAAATATAGCCACAAAAATGTCATCCAAAGACAATTTCTCAGTCAGCGTCTTCCGAACACCCTCACTGAACTGAGAACACTCAATACCATCAAGTCTAATGGAGGTGATCTCAGCAGGGCCAAACAATTTTTTGTAAAGTTATGTGTTCAATAAGATCAGTCTCTTCCTTTAGTTCAACCCCATCAGCGAAAAGAGAGGAAATGTAGCTCTTCTTCTTTCTTCCACTGGCTTTCAGATGAAAATATCTTGTATTACCATCACCTTCAAAATCTCTCTTCGTAGATCTCTGCCTCCATTTGATTTCTTCAACTCTTACAAGTTTTTTCTTTTCCAGCTCAAAAGCAAGTTTCAATTGTCTTTCTCCTATGTTTAAGGGATAACCTTCACTTTTATTTATCTAGCTCATCCAACTTGGATAGTAAATCTTTCTTCTTGTTCCTGTAAACACCCTCCACATTAATGTGCCATCCTTTAAGTGCTCTCCTTAATCTCCTGACTTTTTCTTGCCATTTGTCAGTATCAAACTTACAAAAGGTGTTAGCGGACGAACTTTTGGCTACTACCTCATGAAAGCCCTCCCTCTTCACCCAACAATTTTCATAACTAAAAATATTTGCATGTGGGGTGGGGTGCCAAGCCAATAGCAAAGGCACATGATCAGATAATTCTCTGTTCAGTCCAGTTACTGTGGCAAGTGGAAAGGAAGCATCCCAATCTGAAGACACTAGAATTCTATCTAGTTTTTCGAAAGTGGGACCCTCCTGTTGTTGGCCAAGTATATGCTCTACCAATAAGTGGGAGCTCCTTAAGGCCATGCACATCAATAAAGGAATTGAAAGTGTGCCTCTGTCTAGACAAAAAATAAGAGGTTTATTCTTATCACTAGTTCTTCTGATGATATTAAAACCACCTCTCAGGACACAAATCCCTTGCTTTTTATTACACAACTGTGCAAACTCAGCAAGGAAGTGATCCTTACCATCATTTTGAGTAGCTACATAAATGGAAGCTAATATCATCTCACTATGAGCAATTTTATCCCTTGATATAAGCACCCGATCGATTTAGTTTAAACTCATCAAATCCTTTCAGATTGTCTAACTTTTCCACACTAGGGAATTGGACAATAATATCACAGCCTTTCTGTGTGACATTCCACACCCATGAACTATCAAATTATGTTGCTGATGACCCACAAGTATAGGAGATCAATCGTAGTCCTTTCGATAAGTAAGAGTGTCGAACCCAATGAGGAGCAGAAGGAAATGACAAGCGGTTTTTAGTAAGGTATTCTCTGCAAGTACTGAAAGTAGCGGTAACAAATAGTTTTGTAGTAAGGTAATTCGTAGCAAGTAACAAGTAGCAATAGTAACAAGAGTGCAGTAAGGTGGCCCAATCCTTTTTATAGCAAATGACAAGCCGGAAGTACTTCTTATAATGAGCAAAGCGTTCTCGAGGACACATGGGAATTCTCGTCTAGTCACGTTCATCATGTTTAGTTGATTCGCGTTCACTACTTTGATAATTTGATATGTGGGTGGACCAGTGCTAAGGTGCTGTTCTTACTTGAACAAGCAACCCACTTATGATTACCCCCTCTCGCAAGCATCCACAACTACGAAAGAAGAATTAAGATAAATCTAACCATAACATGAAACATATGGATCCAAATCAGCCCCTTACGGTATAACACATAAACTAGGGTTTAAGCTTCTGTCACTCTCGCAACCCATCATCTACTTATTATACCCCAATGCTTTCTCTTAGGCCCAAATATGGTGAAGTGGCATGTAGTCGACGTTCACACGACACCACTAAAGGAATAGCAACATACACATCATCAAAATATTGAACGAATACCAACGTCACATGATTACTTATAACAAGACTTCTCCCATGCCCTCAAGAACAAAAGTAACTACTTACAAATCATGTTCATGTTCAAGATCAGAGGTGTATTGAATATGCTTAAGAATCTGAACATATAATCTTCCACCAACTAAACCAACAAGCATCAACTACAAGATGTAATCAACACTACTAGCAACCCACAGGTACCAATCTGAGGTTTTGGAACAAAGATTGAATACAAGAGATGAACTAGGGTTTTAGATGAGATGGTGCTGGTGAAGATGTTGATGAAGATTGGTCCTCCCACAATGAGAGGATCGTTGGTGATGTCGATGGCTTTGATTTCCCCCTCCCGGAGGGAAGTATCCCCGGCGGAATCGCTCCGCCGGAGAGCAAAAGTGCTCCTGCCCAGGTTCCGCCTCGAGACGGCGGCGCTTCATCCTGAAAGTCTTCTTATGATTTTTTCTAGGGCAAATGGCATCATATAGGAGAAGGGGGGCCACGGAGGCCTGCTGGTGGAGCCACAAGCTCACCTGGCGCGCCCTAGGGGGGCGCGCCACCCGAGCTTGTGACTCCATGGTGGGGCCCCTCCCTATAATTCTTCTTCCAATATTTTTTATTAATTCCAAAATAATTCTTCGTAAATTTTCAGGTCATTTGGAGTTCTGGAAAATAGCTATCTCTGATGTGCTTCTTTTAGATCCAGAATCCCAGCTGCCGGCATTCTTCCTCTTCATATAATTCTTGCAAATTAAGAGAGAAAAGGCATAAGAATTGCATCATAAAGTGAAATAATGACCCAAAACATAATAAATAACAGTAGGAAAACATGATGCAAAATGGACGTATCAACTCCCCCAAGCTTAGACCTCGCTTGCCCTCAAGCAAATACCGACTCGATAATCATGACCACATGTATATATAGAGAGAGGTGTCGATAAAACAAAATACGGACATGGTAGCATTATGATCACTATTATAGCAGTAATAAATATCATCATAAAACTTCTCATGATCGAGTAACAATTCATCCACAACGTTGAAGTATAAGCAATAAACTTTCTTGAAAACTAGCAAACTATGTTCTCGATCATCGAGGCAATTACAATTCATCATATTTTGTGAAGAGTCTACGTAAGAGCTTTTATTTAGCAAATTCCACATACTCAACCATCATATAGTCTTTTATGATTGCCGACACTCAAAGCATATTTTTAGAACAAACGTTTCCATCAGACACAAAGGAAGATGGGGGTTTCATATTTCACCTCCCAACTTGTTTATCTCAAGGATAATGTCAACAATGATAACTCATGATCACCTACATCCAACTGGGTATATGTGTCTGGATCTTTCCCTACCATATGATGCTTGCCAAGTGGAGAATAATTAGGTTGGAATAGGGATAAACATTATTGACTCTTGTGTAGAAAGTAAATACTAAAAAGTAAAAGATAGGCCCTTCGCAGAGGGAAGCAGAGGTTGTCATGCGCTTTTTCGTTTGGATGTGCAAGCTCTTAATGTAAAGGAACATCATTTTATATTGCCCCTTGTGATAGCAACCTTTATTATGCAGTCTGTCGCTTTTATTTCTTTACCATCACAAGATCATACAAAGCTTATTTTCCTTTACAATAAAAGATCATACATATTTAGGAGAAATTTTTATTGCTTTGCACCGATGACAACTTACTTGAAGGATCTTATTCAATCCATAGGTAGATATGATGGACTCTAATAGCAAGAAACTGGGTTTAAAGGATTTTTGGATGCACAAGTAGTATCTCTACTTAGTACAAATTTTGGCTAGCAAAAGATTATGAGCAAACACCACATGTTAGAGGATCCATGACAATATAACTTCTATGTGAATATAAGCAAACATAACTCATTACGTTGTCTTCCTTGTCCAACATCAACTATTTGATCAAGTTTTAAAATAATTAATGAGGGCTCACAATCATAAAAGATGTCCAAGATGGTATGTTTATATGTGAAACCTCTCTTCCTTTACTATTCTTTCATGAATTGCATCAATGACCAATGCTATGTTTGCTAGACCCCAATAGATTTTATTCATTATACTCTTTACATGTGAAGTCATTACTCCCCATGGGATTAGCATATGATCTTTTATTCTTATTCTTTTTATTGCTAGGATTTGATCAAGAAGGTAAAACAGCAAAACTCAAACTACTCTTTATTATATAACTCTCACACACGATTACATAGATAGATCACGAAACAAGCATTCGAAACTAAATCTTACTAAAACTTTATTCTTCTAAATCACGAAATAACTAGGGACCGAACTAAGATAGATAATGATTAATAAAAGTGGTGGTGATACGATACCGGGGCACCTCCCCCAAGCTTAGAGCAAGCCGAGGGTGGTGGTGGTGCAATGTTCTTGGCAATGATTCCCTTGAGGATGCGATTCTCCTCTTCGAGCTTATTGACTTGATACTTAAGGTCCATGATTTCCTTGCGAAGCTTGCTGGTAACAGTTAATGCCCCGTCGACCCAGGGGTGCAACTTGGTGGAGGGAGATGAGACAACACTCTTCCGCATATGACGATAAGAGGTAAATTGAGTATTGGAGGGTTTAACCGTATTCGGCAGGCTTGATTTCTTGAATTCCACATGCATGTCTCCCGGTTGGGGTAAAGGAGTTTCTTCTTCCTCCCCGCTCGAGGAGTCAATCCTCTTCAAGTCGGCATCCATCTCCTCATCAGTTGTCCACCCATAGGAGTCGACATCGCCGTAAACCCTCGGGTTTGCGGTAGTGTGGGAAACATGGCTCTCCCCGTCTGATTCTTGTGATGACATAGCGCTCTAGATCTGTCAGAAAAACAGCCCAAAACAAGAACAGAGGAGAGACTTGCGCTTCAGAGGTCAAAATAGAGAAACGTATATATAATGAATTTTTCCCTTGCAGGACAAGTCTTCGGAAAGAAAACGGAGTCGGGAAAGTCCACGGGGGAGTCACAAGCTCACACGGCGCGCCCCCAGGGGGAGGGCGCGCCACGTGGGCTTGTGGCTCCCTCATGCACTTTCCTGGCTATTTATTATTTTACTAATTTTTTTATATATTCCAAAACGAACAAAAAGTACCTTCATGGAATTTTTGGAGTCGGTTTACTTACCGTATCCCATACCTATTCCTTTTTCAGAATTCTGAAGCGTCCTGGAAGGTTTCCCTTATGTGTTCTTCCGGTGTAATTGTTTGAATAATATTGGTTTTAATATTAATGGATGTACCTGAAATATAGTGCTTAATTCTTTGCCCATTAACCACCTTTGGATTTGTGCCCTCGGCATTATTGATCTTGACAGCGCCGGAACGATAAACCTCTTCGACAACATATGGTCTTTCCCATTTAGAGAGAAGTTTTCCTGCAAAGAATCTAAAACGAGAATTGTACAATAAAACTTGATCACCGACACTAAATTCTCGTTTCTGAATCCTTTTATCATGCCATCTTTTAACCTTTTCTTTAAATAACTTGGCATTTTCATAGGCTTGTGTTCTCCATTCATCTAAAGAGCTAATATCAAATAACCTCTTTTCACCAGCAAGTTTGAAATCATAGTTAAGTTCTTTAATTGCCCAATAAGCTTTATGTTCTAATTCGAGAGGTAAATGACATGCTTTTCCATAGACCATTTTATAAGGAGACATGCCCATGGGATTTTTATAAGAAGTTCTGTAGGCCCACAATGCATCATCAAGTTTCTTAGACCAATTCTTCCTAGATCTATTAACAGTCTTTTGCAAAATTAATTTTATTTCTCTATTGCTCAATTCAACTTGCCCACTAGACTGAGGATGATAAGGTGATGAAATTCTATGGTTAACATCATATTTAGCTAAGAGTTTACGGAATGCACCATGAATGAAATGCGAACCACCATCAGTCATTAAATATCTAGGGACTCCAAACCTTGGAAAGATAACTTCCTTAAGCATTTTAATAGAGGTGTTATGATCAACACTACTAGTTGGAATAGCTTCTACCCACTTAGTAACATAATCAACGGCAACTAGAATGTGTGTGTATCCATTAGAGGAAGGAAAAGGTCCCATGTAATCAAAACCCCGGACATCAAATTGTTCAATAACGAGTGAATAATTCATAGGCATCTCTTGACGTCTACCAATATTACCGATTCTTTGACATTCATCACAGGAGAGGACAAACTTACGTGCATCCTTGAAGAGAATAGGCCAGTAAAAACCAGATTGCAATACCTTATGTGCAGTTCTGTCTCCCGCATGGTGTCCTCCATATGCCTCGGAATGACACTTCCTCAGGATTTGCTCCTGCTCATGCTCAGGTACACAACGTCTAATAACACCATCTACTCCTTCTTTATATAAATGCGGGTCATCCCAAAAGTAATGTCGTAAATCAAAGAAGAACTTTTTCTTTTGTTGGTATGTGTAACTAGGCGGTATGTATTTAGAAACAATGAAATTAGCATAGTCTGCATACCAAGGATTATTGCGAGAAGTTGAAGCATTCACAATAGCTAACCGCTCATCGGGAAAACTATCATCAATAGGCAGTGGGTCATCAAGGACGTTTTCCATTCTAGACAAATTATCTGCTACAGGATTTTCAGCTCCTTTTCTATCAACAATATGCAAATCAAATTCTTGTAACAGAAGAACCCACCTAATTAACCTAGGTTTAGCATCTTTCTTTTGCATAAGATATTTAATAGCAGCATGATCAGTGTGAATAGTAATTTTTGGAATCAACAATATATGGTCTGAATTTGTCACATGCAAATACGACTGCTAGAAATTCTTTCTCAATAGTGGCATAATTTCTTTGAGCACTATCCAAGGTCTTACTAGCATAATGGATAACGTTTAATTTCTTATCAACTCTTTGACCTAGAACAGCACCAATAGCATAATCACTAGCATCACACATAATTTCGAAGGGTAAGTTCCAATCAGGTGGTTGAACGATAGGTGCAGATATTAAAGCTTTCTTAAGTATTTCAAAGGCTTCTACACAATCATCATCAAAAACGAATGGAACATCTTTTTGTAGAAGATTAGTAAGAGGCCTAGAAATTTTAGAAAAGTCCTTAATAAACCTTCTATAGAAACCAGCATGACCAAGGAAACTTATTATACCTTTAATATCTTTAGGACATGGCATTTTCTCAATTGCATCAACTTTAGCTTTACCTACCTCAATACCTCTTTCAGAAATTTTATGACCAAGGACTATACCTTCGTTCACCATAAAGTGGCACTTCTCCCAGTTCAAGATGAGATTAGCCTCTTCACATCTCTGCAAAACTCGGTCAAGGTTGCTTAAGCAATCATCAAAAGAAGTTCCGTAAATGGAGAAATCATCCATGAATACCTCAACAATTTTCTCACAGAAAGCAGAGAATATAGCAGTCATACATCTTTGAAAGGTAGCAGGTGCATTACATAAACCAAAGGGCATACGTCTATAAGCATAAGTTCCAAAAGGTCAAGTAAAAGTAGTTTTCTCTTGATCTTCCTATGATACAGGTATTTGAGAAAAATCAGAATAGCCTTCCAGAAAGCAAAAGTGTGTGTGCTTAGATAATCTTTCTAACATTTGATCAATGAAAGGCAAAGGATAATGGTCTTTTCTAGTAGCTTTGTTTAGTTTTCTAAAATCAATTATCATCCTATAACCGGTTACAATTCTTTGTGGGATAAGTTCATTTTTATCATTAGGAACAACAGTAATGCCACCTTTCTTAGGGACACAATGAACAGGACTTACCCATCTGCTATCAGCTATAGGATAAATAATACCTGCCTCCAGGAGCTTTAATATTTCAGTTCTTACCACATTCTTCATTTTGGGATTCAAGCGGCGTTGATGATCAACAACTGGTTTAGCGTCGGGCTCCATATTAATCTTGTGTTGACATAAGGTGGGACTAATGCCCTTAGGATCATCAAGAGTATATCCAATTGCAGCACGATGCTTCCTTAAAGTTTTCAATAATCTCTTTTCTTCGTGCACTGAAAGGTTAGCATTGATAATAACAGGATATATCTTCTTTTCATCAAGATAAGCATATTTCAAAGTGTCAGGGAGTTTCTTTAATTCAAAGACTGGATCAGTCTTAGGCGGAAGAGGGTCTCCCAAAGTTTCAACAGGCAAATTATGTTTAAGGATAGGTGCTTGCTTAAAGAATATCTCATCTATTTCATTTGTTTCATTCATATACATATCATTCTCATGGTCAAGCAAGTATTGTTCTAATGGATCAGTAGGAGGCACAGCAATAGAAGCAAGACCAATAATTTCATCTTTATTAGGTAATTCTTTATCATGATGTTGTCTACTAAATTTTGAGAAATTAAACTCATGAGATATATCACCAAACTTGACTTTAACCTTTTCTTTAGCACAATCAATTTCAGCATTAACAGTATTCAAGAAAGGTCTACCAAAGATAATGGGACAAAAATTATCTTGTGGTGATCCAAGTACTAAGAAATCAGTGGGATATTTGATCTTACCACACAAGACTTCAACATCTCTTACAATCCCAAGTGGTGAAATAGTATCTCTATTTGCAAGCTTAATAGTAACATCAATATCTTCTATCTCAACAGGTGCTATATCATGCATAACTTCTTGATATAAGGAAAATGGAATAGCACTTACACTAGCACCCATATCACATAAATCATGATAGCAATGATCTCCAATCTTAACAGAAACAACAGGCATACCAACAATTGGTTTATTCTTGTCTAGCTTATCTTGTTCCGTATGGGTTTGTTTGGCGATTTTAGTAGCATCCGCACAAAAATAAATGACATGCCCATCAACATTATCAACTAGTAGATCTTTAGTTATTGCAATATTAGGTTCCACTTTAATTTGCTCAAAGGGTTTAGGTGCTCTAATATTACTCTTATGGACCACAGTTGTAGCTTTAGCATGTTCCTTAATCCTAACAGGAAAAGGAGGTTTCTCAATGTAAGCAGCAGGCACAACTGGATCAACATTATAAAAAATTGTTTCAGTTTTAGTAATAGCGGGTTCCTTACTAATTTCTTCAATAGGTGGATGAAATTTAAACCACTTCTCTTTAGGGAGATCAACATGAGCAGCAAAGGATTCACAGAAAGTAGCTACTATCTCAGAGTCAAGTCCATATTTTGCACAGAGTCAAGTCCATATTTTGCACTAAACTTATGAAAAGCATCTGTTTCAATAAAAGATTTAACACATTCATATTCAAGTTTTATACCTAACTCATTACCTTTGTCTATTTCCCAATCTTCAGAGTTGCGTTTAATTCTTCCAAGAAGATCCCATTTGAATTCAGTAGCTCTATTCATGAAGGAACCAGTACAAGAAGTATCAAGCATTGATCGATCATTATGAGAAAGCCGAGCATAAACAAATTGTATAATCATCTCTCTTTAGAGCTTATGATTGGGGCATGTGTGCATCATGTATTTAAACCTCCCCCAAGCTTGAGCGATACTTTCTCCTTCACGAGGCCAAAAATTATATATATAATTCCGATCACGATGAACCAGATGCATAGGATGAAATTTCTGATGGAATTCCAGCTTCAATCGGTTCCAATCCCATGTTTCGGTATCATCCAATAGCCTGTACCATGTCAATGCCTTTCCCCCCAAAGATAAAGGGAATACTTTCTTCTTAACTCCATCCTCAGATAAACCTGCAAGCTTAAACAATCCACAAATTTCATCTATATAGATCAAGTGCATATAAGGATTAGCTAGCAGTTTTTCCAACATACCCGAGGGAATTTCATAGTAAATATTTTTAGTAGGTGCAGCGAGTTGAGGAGCGGCTCTTACCACTTCCGGTCGAGGTGAAGATACCCCGAACAAGCCCCTCAAAGGATTACTTTCCATATCCATAAGTAACAGTAAATTTCAGCACGTAATATAGATGTTTCCTTACCAAATTCCACTTACCAAAGGCGCTTCACTCCCCGGCAACGGCGCCAGAAAAGAGTCTTGATGACCCACAAGTATAGGGGATCAATTGTAGTCCTTTTGATAAGTAAGAGTGTCGAACCCAACGAGGAGCAGAAGGAAATGACAAGCGGTTTTCAGCAAGGTATTCTCTGCAAGTAATGAAAGTAGCGGTAACAAATAGTTTTGTAGTAAGGTAATTCGTAGCAAGTAACAAGTAGCAATAGTAACAAGAGTGCAGCAAGGTGGCCCAATCCTTTTTATAGCAAAGGACAAGCCGGAAGTACTTCTTATAATGAGCAAAGCGTTCTCGAGGACACATGGGAATTCTCGTCTAGTCACGTTCATCATGTTTAGTTGATTCGCGTTCACTACTTTGATAATTTGATATGTGGGTGGACCAGTGCTAAGGTGCTGTTCTTACTTGAACAAGCAACTCACTTATGATTACCCCCTCTCGCAAGCATCCGCAACTACGAAAGAAGAATTAAGATAAATCTAACCATAGCATGAAACATATGGATCCAAATCAGCCCCTTACGATATAACACATAAACTAGGGTTTAAGCTTCTGTCACTCTCGCAACCCATCATCTACTTATTATACCCCAATGCTTTTCCTTAGGCCCAAATATGGTGAAGTGTCATGTAGTCGACGTTCACACGACACCACTAAAGGAATAGCAACATACACATTATCAAAATATTGAACGAATACCAACGTCACATGATTACTTATAACAAGACTTCTCCCATGTCCTCAAGAACAAAAGTAACTACTCACAAATCATGTTCATGTTCAAGATCGGAGGTGTATTGAATATGCTTAAGGATCTGAACATATAATCTTCCACCAAGTAAACCAACAAGCATCAACTACAAGATGTAATCAACACTACTAGCAACCCACATGTACCAATCTGAGGTTTTGAAACAAAGATTGAATACAAGAGATGAACTAGGGTTTTAGATGAGATGGTGCTGGTGAAGATGTTGATGAAGATTGGTCCTCCCACGATGAGAGGATCGTTGGTGATGTCGATGGCTTCGATTTCCCCCTCCCGGAGGGAAGTATCCCGGGCGGAATCGCTCCACCGGAGAGCAAAAGTGCTCCTACCTAGGTTCCGCCTCGAGACGGCGGCGCTTCGTCCCGAAAGTCTTCTTTTGATTTTTTCTAGGGCAAATGGCATCATATAGGAGAAGGGGGGCCATGGAGGCCTGCTGGTGGAGCCACAAGCTCACCTGGCGCGCCCTAGGGGGGGCGCGCCACCTGAGCTTGTGACTCCATGGTGGGGCCCCTCCCTATAATTCTTCTTCCAATATTTTTTATTAATTCCAAAATATTTCTCCGTAAATTGTCAGGTCATTCAGAGTTCTGGAAAATAGCTATCTCTGATGTGCTTCTTTTAGATCCAGAATCCTAGCTGCCGGCATTCTTCCTCTTCATATAATTCTTGCAAATTAAGAGAGAAAAGACATAAGAATTGCATCATAAAGTGAAATAATGACCCAAAACATAATAAATAACAGTAGGAAAACATGATGCAAAATGGACGTATCAGTTGCCAAACCCTCCATCAGTTCTATGGGGTTTAGAGAGCCACTAACTACATTTTTTAGTCTAAACACACTTTATTCATTAATCATAGGCCAAATACATTGGAATACAATTTAGGTCTGGAGGATCGAGGAGCCATAGATGGCGTCCTAAAGAAAGGCCTAACTTGTGCTTAGCGAGGCTATGAGCCTCAATATTAGTCTCACGTCCCTCAAAGATGAAAGGACAAGTCGTGAACTGTGTCGAGGTTGCCTTGATCTCCTTGATGATGCCACCATACAAACCTCCTGTACTGTTTTTGATGTTCGTAACAACCTCTTGGCAATCAGAAGCTATTATCACATGTACGAGAAAGAGATCCTGGGCCAGAGAAAGTACCTCGCGGCAAGCTAGCGCCTCCAAAGTTGTCGGGTTGCTTCTGTATCCACTACTCTTGTCTTTCACCACTGACTGTTCTATCAGAGGATCTCCGCGCGCGCGCGCGGGGGGGTGGGTGGGTGGGGGGGCTCAAAACCCACTATGATCATCGCGGTAAGCGCGGTCATCGCTGAACCTCTCCTCTGCACCCCTAGGCTAAAAACTGAACAAAGTGAGTGATGACCCACCACAATGTGCTATATCAACCTAAAATAGCCATAATATCTCTATTGTTTTAAATTGGAGCAGAAATGTCAGCATTTTTCTTCCTAGCCTTAACAACTCAACCACAAAAACACTCAACCCCTTCATGTGAGGAAAAGAGGAAAACACAACTTTTATGGTAAACGATTAAATATAGCCGACTGGCCGTAGCTCGGGCCGGTCGTGCCACTTGCTCAGTTAGCAAACCACTAGGGCACATGCTCCTTCTCTCGTCGGGAGTCTTCCCCTCCACTCGTTTGCTTTCCCCATCCCTACTGCTTCCATTTGCTGTTGCACGACACGATCACCTCGACTCGTCTCTCCACGCCAAGCCGCCACGGCCGTGCGGTGGCGCTGCTGCTTGTTCTCTATCCACAACTGCAGCGACGACAAGCTGGATCTCCCAAAATCCCAGCGCATGGGGCTGCTATTCCGACCCCGCGCACCCGCAAAATCCAGCATGGCCGTGAGCGGTGCCCATGGCATGCGAGCTCTCGAGGCAGCCATGGCCTGCGAGCTCTTGGGCGGGCGGCGACCTGTGAGGGTTGCGTGCTGCAACTGCGTGGCCACGGGCTATGTGCTGCAATTGTGCGACCACGGACTGCAACTACTATGGATGCGTGGTGGTGGATGGCGATGAAGGGGGGCTACAGTGGGGTGATCGCGGCGATCGGGATGCACGCACGTGACTATGAACGGTGGGGGATGTTGGAACCAGCAGTGCAGAATGTTGCGATTGGCGGTGCGGGATGCTGGAACCACCAGCTTGTTGTGTTGCTAAAGCTGCGACTGACAGCGGTCTTTGCTGGAACCATCGGTGCAAGATGCTGGAACGGTAGTATGACGTGCTACAACCGGCAGGAGCAAAAGCTGGGACCCGACGACATGGGATGCTCGAACCAGCGACGCGGGGTGTTGGAGCCAGCAGCACGAGATGCTGGAACCAGCACCGAGGGAAGCTGCCAGCCATGACCGTCCATTGAACAAAACTGCGACGAAGGGCGCATAGGATGCAACCGAGCGTCGTCAACACTGGAACCAGCAGCCAGCGGTGCTACAATAGCGACGACACTACGAGCGGCGCCGAGATGCCAGTGGAGGTCTACTGGACGGGATGTGGCGGTACTACGAGCCACGATGGCATGAGCAGCGGACGTCGACAAGGCGTAGATGGCTGGGGAAGGGACGGTGGAGCTGCGACTACCCACTGGTGCTGCGAGCAGCGGCGACGACCCGAGGAGCGATTTGGCGAAGGAAGGGGATGAGAACGGATTAATCGAACGGTTCCGCTACCCCCGATCTGTGGTCGGCGAGGTGACCGGCCGAGGCTAGCATCGGTGGGCCGGCGCCTAGCACTGCCCTTTTTTTATTCCTTATTATGTTTTTTTAACACATTCCTTATTATGGTTTGGTCTATTTTTCCTGGCCTTTCACCATTTTCTTCTTGTTTTCCACAAGAAAAGCGAACAACAAGTTCTTCTCTCTCGCGGTCAACAGTCAAACCCCTTTGCCCCTCACGGTCTTCTCTGTCGCGGCATGAAAATGGCCAAGAACTGCCGGAAGCGGCGGCCCAGCTCCTCTTCCTCACTTCACCTCAGGTTCATCTCGACCCCGTCAGGCGGCAGCAATGGCGGAAGAGGGGAACAGCGCGGGTGGGTGCGGCGTCCGGGTGTGCGTCACCGGTGGAGCCGGGTTCATCGGCTCCTGGCTCGTCAGGAAGCTGCTCCAGGCAGGCTACACCGTCCACGCCACCCTGCGGAGCATCGGTACGCGCGTTCGATTAATTAACTCTGCCATAGTGTTGGTGATGTGATTTGTAGCTGCGATTCGTGGACTCGTGATTTGTAGCTGTGATTTGTAGCTGCGATTTGTAGCTGTGATTTGTAGCTGCGCCGCCGGGCTGATCCGATCTGGTTGTTGTGGTTGGCTGCAGGGGACGAGGGGAAAGCTGGGCTGCTGCGGCGGCTCGTCCCCGGCGCCGCGCCGCCGGAGCGGCTGGTTCTGTTCGAGGCCGACCTCTACGACGCCACCAGCTTCGCGCCGGCCATCGCCGGCTGCCAGTTTGTCTTCCTCGTCGCCACCCCCTTCGGGCACGAGGCTGCCGCCTCCAAGGTCAGTCAGTCAAACTGAAACTGAAACTGAAACTCAATCACAAACTCACATCCCGCGATTCGATCTGCTATTTGTGGCCGTAGGCTTGTAGCGCGGATAGATTCGATTGATCATCCGGGATTTGAGATTTATTCTTGAATTGTTCCATTGTGCTTTATATATAAAGAGGGGCTAAAGCCTGTTTCGTGAGCATATGGCTGTGTACAAATACAGTTTCAGAATTCAGAATACAACTAGTCCATGTTGATCGGGTCATTTGACTACCATTTTGGCTGGCAGTACAAGACTTCGGCGGAAGCCGCCGCGGAAGCGGTACGCGTCATCCTCCGGTTATGCGCTGAATCTAAGACAGTGAAGCGTGTCATCCACACCGCATCAGTGTCGGCCGTTTCGCCGCTGACAAAGTCCTCCACCGCTGCTTCTGCGGTGTACAGGGATTTCATCTCTGAATCTTGTTGGACTCTGCTGGACTTCGATTACCCTCTACGTAATGCGCACTTCGATGTAAGTAGTAGTGATCTTGTCCTTCAACCTAGCATGGATTCATGATCTGTACGTCAGCTACAAAATGCCAATATTAGCACCTACAGAAGTAGTACAAATTCATACCAGTATCATCATGGTGACAGTGCTGGGTGCTCATCTGCAGAAGTACATAGAGTCAAAGCTTCTGTCAGAGAAGGAGCTCCTCAGCTACAACGATGGCGAGAGCCCGGCGTTCGAGGTGGTCACACTTCCCTTGGGCCTCGTCGCGGGGGACACAGTCCTCGGCCACCTCCCGAAAACAATTGAGAGTGCTGTGGCACCGGTGACCAAGCAAGAGCCCTACTTCATGCTACCGAGGATCGCACAGAGGCTGTTGGGCTCAGTAACACTGGTGCACGTCGACGATGCCTGCGCCGCGCTCGTCTTCTGCATGGAGCAGCCATCCATCTCCGGCCGGTTCCTCTGCTCCGCCGCCTACCCAACAATCCATGACATCCTGGACCACTATGGCAGCAAGTACCCCCATCTGGACCTCCTCAGAGAGTAAGCCCTGAATTCTTCCCCCGCAAAAAATCAAGAATTATGAATTCCTTCGTATTGTACATGCCACTCCCTCTGTAACTTAATATAAGACGTTTTTTTTTACACTGTCATGGACTCTAAAAACGTCTTATTAAAAAGTTCCAGAGGGAGTACATTTTTTGTCGATCTCTCGATCCATTGATTCATCGTGAACTTCTCCTGAAATTCGATGACACCAGTGATGATGTATTGTGCTGCTGCAATCGGCTGACTAGCTGAATTGGTGCCAGGGCTGATGAGGTGGCGAGGGTGCAACCTGAGAGGAACAAGCTTGGGGAGCTGGGATTCAGGTACAAGTACGGGATGAAGGAGATACTAGACGAAAGCATCGACTGTGCTGTGAGGCTGGGCCGCCTGGATGCATCCAAGCTCATCGTGCAGCAGGAGTGATGAACTCAATGGGGTCCAGGGCAAGTGATCATAGTATCCTCCTTAATTGTTCAGCATTTTACAGTGACACATGTACCAAAAGAAGTAAAACGATACATAAATAACAGAGAGGCTTTGTTATTATTTACTGGCAGCTTAAGGTTAGTTTGTTCTTCGACTTTTGCTCTGGAAATCGGTACACATTCATATAATCGCTGAAATCTTTGGATTTTTCATTTAATCTAATGCACGAGTTCAACACATAAACGAAAATTCTTTATCATGGCAAAGAACTATGAACCAGCAAATTTACGATGCTCATCTTCAAATTGTTTCTACCCGAAAAACGGAAAGCCCTGGATACAAAAAGTAACAGAAAACAGAGGCCCGTGCAATACTCCCAACACAAGATCAAAGTACCAAGGTCCTTTCTTCGGTCATAGGGAGTAAAACTGAAGTAACAAGCATAGACAAAACCGTGTTAGCTAATAATGCAATGGGTAACTTTAGGAGTTACGGCCTTTGGAGGAGCAGATCCAAAATAACATTTCTACCACTAAAAATGCAATGGGTAACTTTTTACGGAAACGATGGAGTGCATTCCTGTCGGACAAAAGAATTCATTATAATAGCATAATAGACGCATACTCCATAGATCAGAACATTGGCACTCTGAAAGCAAATTTGAGCAAAAGGAAGGAACACGACATAAGTCATTAAAATAGCATGCTAGATAGATGCTCCATAGTTTAGAACATTAGCCTGATATGATTCCAGACATCTGACGGGCGGCGCAGGCTGAGGCGCATTGCGGGCAGCTTGGGCCACGGTCGGCCGCCTCTGAAGTGGCCAGTGGAGGTGGCGACGTGGTGGTGGTGGGGTTCTTATGATGGCGGCTTGGCTGGTTGCCTCCCGGCGGGCTCATGCGTGGGGCGCTCTCCTCCCTCGGGTTTGTTACGATGCGCGTGTGTTGGTTTAAGCGGCGACCCTCGGCGATGGGGCGGCGGTGGTGGAGCACGTCGTTAGGAGCCGAAGGAGGTGATTGCGATTGGCGCTCGGAGGCGGCGGCCACCACGTGGAGATCCGAGGTGCCGGATGTCATAGAGCTCCCCCCCCGGTCTGGATCTAGATGACCGGATCTGATGGCGCGACGCCCATCCCTCCCAGTAGTGTTGCTGGCAGTCGGACGGCAACGCGGGCTGGCCGCTGGCGCATGGGTTAACACGCCCCCCCTGGTGCATAGGTTAACATGGGCCCCCTGGCCGGGGCTGGTGTCTCCTCGCGCGTGCTCTGGGTCACCACTAGCCATGTCGAGTTTGAGATTCGTGGGTTGGTTGGGGTGACTGTGGGATCGAGGAGATAGGTCTAGAGGGGGGTGAATAGACCCTTAACCAGCCAAATTAACAGTTTTTAATTTCTCTTGGAACTTAGGCAGATTTTGGCATAAGTTAAGATCACTCCAATACTTTCTACACATGCATATCTAGAGATTAAGCAGCGGAAATAGTAAAGCATGCAAGATTACGGAAAGTAAAGGGGTAGAGTATGGAAGATCAAACGCAATGAAGACACGGTGATTTTTGGCGTGGTTCCGATAGGTGGTGCTATCGTACGTCCACGTTGATGGAGACTTCAACCCACGAAGGATAACGGCTGCGCGAGTCCACGGAGGGCTCCACCCACGAAGGGTCCACGAAGAAGCAACCTTGTCTATTCCACCATGGCTTACGTCCACGAAGGACTAGCCTCACTCGGGGTAGATCTTCACGAAGTAGGCGATCTCCTTGCCCTTACAAACTCTTGGTTCAACTCCACATCATGTCGAAGGCTCCCAAGTGACACCTAACCAATCTAGGAGACACCACTCTCCAAAAGGTAATAGATGGTGTGTTGTTGATGAACTCCTTGCTCTTGTGCTTCAAATGATAGTCTTCCCAGCACTCAAACAACTCCTCATAGATTTGACTATGGTGGAAGAGAGATTTGAGTGGAAAGCAACTTGGGAAAGGCTAGAAATCAAGGTTCAAATTGTAGGAATGGAATATCTTGATCTCAACACATGAGTAGGTGGTTCTCTCTCAGAAAATGTATGGTGGAAGTGTAGGCACGTTCTGATGGCTCTCCTTGCAGAGAAGGAGGTGGTGGAGGGGTATATATAGCCTCCACACAAAATCCAACCGTTACACACTTTTGACCCAACTCGGTGGCACCGATTCAGAAGACTCGGTGGCACCGAACTGTGTAAAAGATATGAACGTTAGGCATTTCGGTGGGACCGATACGGAAAACTCGGATGGACCGAAGTGCAATGGCTTAGGGCAAACCTCATCTCGGTGGCACCGATTGCATCAACTCGGTTGGACCGAAGTGAAGCAATAAGGCAACAGAGACTTGGCAAGCCATCTCGGTGAGACCGATTTGCATAACTCGGTGAGACCGAAGTGAATGCAAACGATTACAGAGAGTTGGCAAGGCCATCTCGGTGGGACCGAGATCCATTTCGGTGGATCCGATTTGTTAGGGTTTTGGCAGTGGCTAAGGTCTAGATGAACTCGGTGGGGCCGGATAGAGAATTTCGGTGGGACCGAGTTGGAATGTTGGTTTAGGAAAAATTTGGAATTGAGAGAGTGGTTGAGGGTTTAGGAGTACTGTCACTAAGCACTTGAGCAAAAAGACCATTAAGCAACACCTCATCCCCTTTTAATAGTATTGGCTTTCCTATGGACTCAATGTGATCTTGGATCACTAAACAAAAAATGTAGAGTCTTGATCTTTTGCCAATCCTTGTCCTTAGCATTTTGAAGGGGTTCCACATTCTCTCGTCCATGCCATGCCATTGTTGAACTTGTCTGAAATTCACTAGATAAAAGCATTAGTCCAACAACATGTATGTTGGCATAAATTACGAAAACCACCAAGGGAGCAAATGTGCTTTCAATCTCCCCCTTTTTGGTAATTGATGACAACATACATCAAAGCTTCAAATAAGGATATAGCAGAGGTATGTATGAAAGCTTTGAAGGAAACATGTAACATGTATGAAGTCCCTGGAACTCCCCCTGGGGAGGTGCATATAATATGATGATATCTCATGGGAAATATACATGCAACATGTATCTTGGCTATATGCATCAGAGCAGACATATATATCATATAGGGTCCACATGTCCATGATTGTCTTCTTGCAAACAATATATACTAGCAAGGGGTCAATCATGTACATGAGTGTGATGCATATACTTACCTTGAAGGTCTTGATCAAGTACCTGAAGAAATACACTTGAGAAAACAGGGTTAGATAACACAAGATAACTTCTTCAAGAAAGGACACAAGATCAACAAGAAACCAAGATTGGGATGACATGTAGAATGGAGTATCACTAGGTGAATACTTCTTTGAAGCAGACATGTCCCCAAAAGAAATAGTTGTCTCCCCTAAAAGAACTTCCTCTCCCCCTGAATCTGACATTGGATATTGGGAGCAGGTAGGGTGAGAAAACTAGAACATCAAAAAAAAACTAATCATGTTTCTCCCCTCTTAGAAACATGTAACATTCTCTCCTCTTGTAATGTGCATCTCTTTTGTAGTGGTAAGCTTTGATGTATTCCTCTCTCCCCCTTTGACATCAATTTTCAAGAAGGGACTTCAAGGTTATTGATCAAGTGGGTTTGGTCCTTGAGAAATACACCTAGCCAGTGAGTGGCTCTAGATGCAAGTAGAGGATAAGAATCATTGAGTGGAGCTGGAGCAAAAAAAAAGGAAATTTTTGACAGAAAATTCCTTAGAGCAGCAAAATCGGTGACACCGAGTTGAAACAAATCGGTGAAACCGAGTTTGATGCAATGGAACATTTTGTCAACTCAGCTCACTAGGCAAAGGAAATTTCACAGAGATTTGCAAGGAATTTACTGCGGAAAAGGCTAAAAGAAAAGAAACACAGAAAAGAAGCACAGAAACGTCTAGATGAAGTTTTTTTTAAAAGAAACACTCTAGCAAGAAGAGAACAAACAGAAGAAACACTAGAGAACTTCATCTAGATGGGTCGGCGACTAGGTCACCTATGTTAGAGTATATTGACTTAGGAGTCAAGTGAGAACACTTGATCATAGGTCATACTCATCGTTTAAGCTCGAAATGGGGTTGCCATTTTTCCTTTAAGCATTTCAATGTATTCACGTCTTGTTGAGTTGCCTTAGCTCATGTCTTTGAGTAAAACTTCTCTAATATGTGAGAGCTTACATTGGGATTTTGTGGTGATGTCCATCATGTAGTTGAACTTGAAGTGGATGCTCATGAGTTGAAGTTTGGAGCTATCCTATCATTTGTAGTTCATCTTCCTACATGGGTTAGATTTGCAAGGAACAACATGTATATCCAAAATGACAAGAATGAAGCATAACTCAAATGTTGTCAAAGGATATGTTTAGGTTGTCTTGTTCCTTGTTCCACCATCAATTGTTGATACTTGGGTTATACAAGATTGCTCAAGATAAGAGTGAGATGCAATCTTGTGGCATGAAGCTTGTCCAAATACCTACAAAAGGTTAGATACAATACAAGGGAGCAAAATATCCAAGATATTAAATGATCATGGAAGTATCATGGATTAGTCAATGAAGCTCGTGCCCTTGTATGCATCCACATGAACCTCTAGTTCACGTTTGAAGCATCAATGATGTTCAACTCACTTCTCAAGTGACAAAATACTTTCTCATCAAGGGGTTTGGTAAAGATGTCCGCCAATTGTTTGTCGATACGAACATGTTTAAGGTCAATGTCTACTTTCTCAACATGATCTCGAATAAAATGGTGACGAACCTCAATATGCTTAGTTCGAGAATGTTGTACGGGATTGTGTGCAATCTTAATAGCATTCGCATTGTCACATAGTAATGGTACATGTCTCACATGCACACCATAATCTTTAAGAGTTTGTCTCATCCATAGTAATTGAGCACAACATGATACCGCGGCTATGTATTCCGCTTCGGCAGTAGATAGAGATACCGAGTTTTGTTTCTTGGAGGACCAAGACACAAGAGATCTACCAAGAAATTGACATGTACCCGAAGTGGATTTTCTGTCAACCTTGTCTCCGGCATAGTCCGAATCGGAATAGCCAACAAGATTGAAAGAAGATCCTTTGGGATACCATATGCCAAAGTTTGGTGTATGTAACAAGTATCTCACAATTCTTTTCACCGCCTTAAGGTGACACTCTTTTGGTGCCGCTTGGTATCGTGCACACATGCACACACTTAGCATAATGTCGGGACGGGAGGCACATAGATATAGCAATGAACCAATCATAGATCGATATACCTTTTGATCAACCGGTTTGCCATCCTTGGTCAAGTCAAGATGTCCACTCGTGGGCATGGGAGTTTTCATACCTTTACTCTCTTGCATGTTGAACTTCTTGAATAAGTCCTTGGTATACTTTGTTTGAGAAACAAAGGTACCCTCCTTAGTTTGCTTGATTTGCAAGCCAAGAAAGAATTTGAGTTCACACATCATAGACATCTCAAACTTTTCCGACATCAACCTTCCAAACTTTTCACTAAAAGAGGGGTTAGTAGATCCAAAGATAATATCATCAACATAAATTTGGCATACAAATAATTCTCCGTTAACCCTCTTAGTGAACAAAGTTGAATCAATCTTCCCAATTTCAAAACCTTTTTCAAGAAGAAACTTTGTCAAGCATTTGTACCAAGCTCTAGGGGCTTGTTTAAGACCATAAAGAGCTTTACGAAGTTTGTACACATGATTAGGTTTCTTGGGATTCTCAAAGCCAGGAGGTTGTTTAACATACACTTCCTCCTCAATTTCACCATTTAAGAAAACACTTTTAATATCCATTTGGTAAAGAGTGATATCACGGTGATTGGCATAAGCGAGTAAAATGCGAATGGACTCAAGTCTTGCAACGGGGGCATAGGTCTCACCATAGTCCATACCTTCGACTTGTGTGTACCCTTGTGCTACGAGACGAGCCTTGTTGCGTACAACTTGTCCATATTCATCTTGCTTATTCCGAAATATCCATTTGGTTCCAATGATGTTTTGCTCTTCTTTAGGCTTCTCGACCAATGTCCAAACTTGGTTCCTCTCAAAGTTGTGTAGCTCTTCGTGCATTGCATTCACCCAATCGGGGTCTTTGAGAGCATCTTCCACCTTCAAAGGTTCAACACTAGAGATAAATGAGTAATGCTCACAAAAGTTAGCTAAACGAGTTTTAGAGCGAGTGATTCTCCCGGTTTGGATATCTCCAAGTATTTGTTTGACGGGATGATCCTTGTCGATTCTTGCTCTAACTCGAGGTAGCTTTTTCTTGGGTTGTGGTGAGGCTTCCTCATCATCATCATCATCATCTTCTTCTTCGTTGATGTTGTTGTTGTTTGCTTGTGGAGGTGGAGAAGGAGGTCGAGGTGGATCATCTTGTTGCACTTCCTCATTTCCATCGTCTTGACGTGTTCCACTTGTGGATGCCTCTATATCAACTTGTCGTTCACCTTGATGTGAAGTTGGGGCTTCCACTTGAATGGACGAGGTACTCTCCTTTACTTCCACGGGGCGAATCTTGCCAATGGGCAAGTCTTGGATTGCTTTCGATGGTTCTTGATCTCCTACATCAAGTGGCAATTGCTCGACTTGCGAGCCGTTAGTCTCATCAAACTTCACATCTACCGTCTCTTCAACTTTTCGAGTGAAGTTGTTGTAGACACGGTAAGTGTGAGAGTTCGATCCATAACCAAGTAGGAAACCTTCATGTGATTTAGGAGCAAATTTTGAACGACGATGCTTATCAAGAATGTAACATTTTAAGCCAAATACTCGAAAGTATCCAACTTGTGGTTTGTTACCGGTGAGCAGTTCATACGCCGTTTTACCAAGAAGCTTGTGAAGGTAGAGTCGATTTGTTGCATCACAAACTGTTTCAACCGCTTCCGCCCAAAAATGTCTTGGCGTCTTGTATTCATCAAGCATTGTCCTTGCCATCTCAATAAGTGTCCGGTTCTTCCTCTCAACAACTCCATTTTGTTGAGGTGTGTACGTAGCCAAGAACTCATGTGAAATACCCTCCTCATCAATAAAGGTGTCCACATTTGCGTTCTTGAACTCCGTTCCGTTGTCACTCCGAACCTTCTTGATCTTCACTTCAAATTGATTTTGAGCCTTTCTTGCGAAGTTCTTGAAGATCTTTTGTACCTGCGATTTGTCATCGAGAAAGAACACCCACGTAAATCTGGAAAAATCATCAACAATGACCAAACCGAAAGAGTTACCACCAAGACTCTTATAGGAGTTGGGACCAAAGAGATCCATATGAAGTAGCTCGAGTGGTCTCCTCGTGGTCATAATGTTCTTCACGGGATGGCTTCCTCCAACTTGTTTTCCTGCTTGGCAAGCACTACAAAGTCAATCTTTGTCAAATATAATATCTTTTACTCCAAGAATGTGATCTCCTTTAACAAGTTTATCAAGGTTACGCATACCAACATGTCCAAGTCTTCTATGCCATAACCAACCTTTAGAAGATTTAGCAATTAAACAAGTACGAGGTTGAGCTCTCTTAGTGAAATCAACAATGTATAGATCACCTCTACGAATGCCGGTAAAGACCATATTATGATTATCTTGGCGAAACACTTGGCAATCTACTTTGGTAAATAGAACATTAAAACCAAAATCGGCTAGTCTAGATACGGAAAGAAGATTGTAACCAAGAGATTCAACAAGCATAATATTTTGTATGGAGCTATCATTGGATATGGCCACCTTACCAAGGCCAAGTACTTTACCCTTGGAGTTGTCTCAAAAAATCACATACTTGCGTGAACCATCATTTTTAGTAAGCTCACGAAACATGTCTCTATCTCCGGTCATGTGATCGGTACATCCACTATCAAGAATCCACTCTTTTCCTCCGGCCATGTAATCTCGAAGATTTGCCATAAGACAGAGATTCCTCATGGTCTTCTCGAATTCAATATCAAATTCTTCACCCTCATCATAGTAGCCATGCTCAACATCCTCATCATCATGCGTGTGATCATTACCTAGGGCAATAGATTCATTAGTTTCATGATCATGACAATGTTCAAGTTTATGAATTCTAATGGCTTCCATGATGATGTTACTAATCGTTCTAACATCTCCTTTGGCACGCATAAGATCACGAAGCTCAAACATGCAATCATCAAACTTAGGATCATTAGGACTCATCTTGTGAAAAGCAACAGCCTTATGAAGAATCTTATCAAGACTCTTTAAAGAATAATCTGGATATCGCTTTTCTAAGTCATGCCATAGAGTATAAGCACATTCAAAATTTTGCATACAGCCAAGCACAACTTTAGGTAATCCTCTAATGATAAGATTGATGGTTCTAAGATTACGAAACATATCAATTTCCTCTTCATGAGTAGGATGCAAGGGATCAATAGGGGGCACATAAGGATTATGAATAAACTTGCTCAAGTTAAATTCATCAAAGATATCAAGCATTTCATCCTTTCAAAAGTTGTAATACTCCCCATTGAGAATAGGCACTCTACGTCTAAGACTCCCCATCGTAGACACATCCATCTCCCTCCAATGGTGATGAAACCAAGGCAATGGAGACCAAGGCTCTGATACCAATTGTGGGATCGAGGAGATAGGTCTAGAGGGGGGTGAATAGACCCTTAACCAGCCAAATTAGCAGTTTTTAATTTCTCTTGAAACTTAGGCAGATTTTGGCACAAGTTAAGATCACTCCAATACTTTCTACACATGCATATCTAGAGATTAAGCAGCGGAAATAGTAAAGCATGCAAGATTACGGAAAGTAAAGGGGTAGAGTATGGAAGATCAAACGCAATGAAGACACGGTGATTTTTGGCGTGGTTCCGATAGGTGGTTGATGGTGTCCTGGACTAGGGGGTACTCACCACGTCGTCTCCCGACCAGTGGGTCGGGCCGAGGACCCCCATGGCGGTTCACTATTGGGCCACTTCGGGCAGCCCATGACATATACGAGGAAGGTTCCACAAGACTTGGTGATCAAGACAAGGACTCCTCTCCACCGACATAGCCGACTAGGACTCTTGTTATCCTAGGCCTCCGGTACATTATATAAGCCGAGGCTAGGCTAGCCGATAGATCATTATGATATTCATCATCACCCCTAGGGTTTAGGCCACAACTTACGATCTCGAGGTAGATCAGGCTTGTACTCGATACATCTCCATCAATATAAACAAGAGCAGGAAGTAGGGTTTTACCTCCATCAAGAGGGCCCGAACCTGGGTAAACATCGTCTCCATTGTCTCTGTTACCATCGATCCGAGATCCACAGCTCGGGACCCCCTACCCCGAGGTCTGCCGATTTTTACACCGACACTGGTGCTTTCATTGAGAGTTCCGCTGTGTGATCGCCGCGGTTCGATGGGAATTCAGATCGGCTCCGACACGATCTACACGTCGGGACCGAGCCTCATCGTCGACGACGGCATCTTTGTTGCCGGCTCGACTAGCAACCTCGGCTGGACCGAGGACAGCGCTACATGTCGGATCATCAAGATCGGACTGGTGCCCTCATCAACTTCAACCCCGATCTCTATCAAGATCATGGGGAAATCGTCCGTGGTGCTCGGGGGCTCAACGTCAACATTGCCCTCGCGCGATCATGCAGTTTTTTCTACACAGCGAATTCGTGTTCGCCATCCCCGTCTCCTCGAGCGTCGCTTTGACAATTGCTTCGGTGGAATTGCACGGAATTGAGTCTAGAACAACCCTGTAAAATTTCATCGTATTCCGATGGAGGAATCTCCGGCGATCTACGATATACCGGAGCCCTGTCAAATCTGGACGTGAATCTGGACGAGTTTAGGGCGAGGAGTCCAGCGTCCAGCTCAGACATCCTTTGGAAGATCCAACCGTTGATCGGCTGCGGAATTCCTATATCTACCATCTCTCAAAATTTCAGCTCGATCCAACGTTTCAAACTCCGGGACGAGTCCGAGGAGTGCATCAATTTTCGGATCTGTGTCCTACGCGAAAACGAATCCGGCCCGAATTCACCTTTCTTCATGAATGGGACATTGGACATCCTTTTTGAGGGAATCTTTTCTAGGGTATTGTGTGTTGTTCTCAAACACGTGCCCACAAATTTTGAGTCTTTTCCGAGGCGATCTTCACCGTCGTGCCGATGTCAAATCGGCCCGACCATGTTGCTCCACGGCTGCCGACCTGCGATAGCATCAACTGCGTCGTCGCTTCGTCGAGCCGAGGTCAACCTCATCAGGATCATCACCCCGGCGAGCCGACCAAGAGTTCGGTATCACGGCTAAATCATCACCAACATCGTCGCCCCACGGATTGCACGGGTCGGGCGCGCCGGCATCTCCGCGTGGTCACTTCATCGAGCCGGCTTTGACCGCGTCAGAAGTTACGATCTGCGTCGGCATGGCCGCGCCGTTGCTTCTTCAAACCGATGTCCACCACGTTGACCTGCTTTGACACCTCGGCTGGCATGGGGGTTGCAACGTCATGTTACCGACCTGCTCCGTCAACTCGGCTGGACCGGGGGCTTCACCATCTCTTCATCAACCTATTCGGACGACTTCGGCGTCACCAGCCGACCAGTTTCGTCATCTCGGCTGGATCGGGGACTTCGACGTCACCAGCCGACCAGCTTCGTCATCTCGGCTGGATCGGGGACTTCGGCGTCACCAGCCGACCAGCTTCGTCATCTCGGCTGGATCGGGGACTTTGGCATCGCCAGTCGACCAGTTTCGTCATCTCGGCTGGATCGGGGGCTTCGCCTCAACATATCGGCAGTGTTGTACTACCACTTCATCAAGCCGAGCTCTTCGCTCGGACACCTCGGCCGGACCGGGGGCTTTGCCATCGCTTCATTGACCTACTCCGGCGTCACCCTGCCGACCTACTCTGCCTCCTCGGCTGGACCCGGGGCTTCGTCTCGGCACATCGGCAGTTTTGTGCTGCCACTTCATTAGCCGAGCTCTTCGCTCGGCCACCCCAGGACCGGCTTGGGGGCTGGGATCTCGACCCGTTGCAAGCCCGGACTACGTCATCAACGCCGAGCACATTAACCAGCTAAGTCGCTTTCATGCTTAACTTTTTTCAATTTTCAATTTTTGTTTGGTTCATCCAAGCGTTATACTTTTGTGTTAAAAAGACAAGTTATTAGTTAAACACTTAGTTTGTTAAAAGCACTCCCTTTACCCATGTTAACTGGGGGCTCTTCAATTTATACGAGCCATTTTATAATAAGTGTTTTCTTCTAAGTCGTTGCAAAGTCTTTTTCTATCACTCCTTTCTCGACACGAGTGTGTGGTCAATAGCCGGATAGCCTGGTTTCTCTCTAAAGCCGCTCGAGTTTGGTTCGCTAAGCTGGCCTGAGAAGCACTCCGCCTTCGGGAATAGGAGGTTGAAGCCAAAGGCTGACCCGCTTGAAGTCTTGAGATCGGATGTGTCATGTTAACGCACGACGGAAGGACAACTAATTTTAAGCTCACTTTTCGGATTGGCACCAAAAAACTTGATTTAGTTCGGACGTCAAGTTTTTACATAAGTTTTTTGGCTTTTCGAGCTTATGACACTTTTAAGCTATTTGTATGTTTTTCTTTCAAGAGGCGGGACATCCTCATGACCGAGGTGCCCTGCGTAATAATTCAGCTCGGGAGATCTTTTTCGACCCGCAGCTCGGCATCTTTCCTGTCGACCTATACCTCGGCGTTGGCGAAACGCACATGACATCTGGACTAGTTCCCGAGGAGATTCGATCCTCAGGTTGGTCGGCCGCACCCAACCTGAGTCTCGGGGGCTACTGTATGTCTCCAGCATAACTCTCGCAGTACGACACCGGACGCCTTTAACGCGTCGGCAATATTAACGGGGGGCTGCGACTAGAGCCGAACCCACCAAAAGCCAAGGTACTCCGAGGAGTCCTCGGCAAAACGTTCTCGGATATTGCTTTATATGCATCAGTTTCGAATTGTGTCTTCGGTCAATAGTTGGGTTGCCCGGCTCCTGTGCTTACTCCTTACGTTCCCGATTGTTCGGCTAAGGGTAAAGGGAGAACCACTGTGATTGTACTTCCGGTTTAACTGGTCAAGTGCCTCAGTGGAGAAAGCCAAAAACTGACTGTCACAATAAGCGTAAACTGGTCAGCGATCCGATGACTGTGTTAAACTACAGATCGATAGATATTACCCCGTGTTAAGCAGTGGGCCTTTCATAAAATTGGCCGAAGTGTTATTGGCTTGACCTCGGCTGACGCCGAACACTAACCGGGGGCTAGTAACTGGCCTCCCAACTTTAAGCTCCTATGACTAAGTGAAAGTTATAAAGCCTGCATATCTGATTGCCTTGTTTCCGCTAACACAAACCGCCTCCGGGCACCGAGACGTCGGCTAAGGGTTGTCTTGTTATTGCGGAAACACCCTGCGTAGTATCTACAAAGGGGTGGAAGCCGACGATGGGCCACTTTCAGATTATAAACAGTCGCAACGGAGTCAAAATAACATATAGTATAAAGCTGCAAATACAGCTTAAAGGCTGACAATCACAACATGTGCCGAGGGCTCCTTGAGGCACCTCGGCGCGGTTACATCAGGACTCCTAGAGAGCCCAACATATCATTAGCGTTTGTATTCAATGTACAAAAGCTGTCTTCCGTAATTATCATTATAAAGCCATAAATATGCATCAATTTGACTTAAGATTTTGGCCAAGCTGGGTTGCCTTGCTCCTGTGCTTACCCCCTACGTTCCCGATTGTTCGGCTAGGGGGTAAAGGGAGCACCTCTGTGATTGTTACTATCGGGTCATCCGAGTTAGTACCTCAGACTGGGTGAAGCCGAAAGCTAGGCATCTTAAGAATACAATTGGTCGGCAACGACGGAAGTGAAAATTTAGGTTCATTAAAGACCACAGAGTTCGAGAAGTTTCCCTAAACTAAATCCTCAATATTTTTCTCCCACATTGATCGGAGTTGAGGTTTTCACGATCATGGTCAACATGATAGCCTGAGAAAAGGAACTTATAAAGGAACTATTTTTCTTGGAAGATGTTTCTTACGCTTAAACGTAATATAACATAAGCTCTGTTCCACTTTGTTTGTAGAACCAAATAGCCGGATTGCCTTGTTATCCGAAGAGTCTGGTTCGCCTCGGCGGACCAGGAGTAGGAAACACTCCTCGGCCAATGGTCGAGGAGGGAGAAGCCGAAGGCTGGTTAACAAAGTTTGTAGAATAGAGGCATTTGTAATGATGTAAAGTACTTGGATACATAGAATCATTACACATAAATTGTGATTAAAGTCAATTTACTCTGGATATCGATCCTTAAGTCGGCCACCCGTGCCCAAATTAAGGCTCGGGGGCTACTGGGCTTCACGCTTCTCAATTAAAAACCATTGACGGGGTACATCGATCCCCTGATCTGGTGTTGCCACCCGACCAGTGGCTCGGGGACTACTGCATTGCTGATTCAATGCAGGAAAATTCAAAGTGCAAAACAGTTTCCGAGGAGATTACGATCCTCGGGTTGGTCGGCCGCACCCAACCCGAGTCTCGAGGACTATGCACACCGTGTTTCTGTTCCTAAGTATGCTGCCGAGCTAGGAGTTGATCCTCAGGCCGATTTCGTGAATCGACCTGAGTCTCAGGGGTTACTGGGATCAGCGGTTTTATGATTTTCTTCAGGTGCATCTCGGATTTTTGGCCGACACACACCTTGAGGGCTACTGGCTATACATCTCGACAGAGAATAAATTGCGCCAATTGGAAATAAATTCCACAAAAAATCAGCTCATGGCCGAGGTGGCGCACCACCTCCAAAGCAGTCCGGCGTAAAGCTCGGATGCAAGTGGCTGGCTCAATAGAAGGCATTTTTTGCATTAAGCTCGGCTGAATTCCTTCAACTTTTTCAAGACCGAGGTAATCTATGACACCTCGGATGCCGATCGGCGTTAGAGCTCGGCTACAAAAAGACACCTCGGATGCAGTCCGGCGTTCGAGCTCGGTTGCAAGAGGACACCGCTGCACGGGGAAAAACTTTGAACCCGAGGTGCGGCGTAAAAATAACAAGGCATTGATAAAGGTCGAAAACTTAAAGGGCTCCTCGGATGCCCGACGTATGAACTCTTCGGATTCAGCTCGGCGATCCTCAAGATCGAAGATGGGAAGATTTGTTGAACCAGCTTTCAAGACTGACGGCCGAAGATGAAGAACAGCTCGGAAGAACCGAGGAGCATCCCCAACTTGAAGACCGGTTCAGGGGGCTAGTGACGGTGTCCTGGACTAGGGGGTACTCACCACGTCGTCTCCCGGCCAGTGGGTCGGGCCGAGGACCCCCATGGCGGTTCACTATTGGGCCACTTCGGGCAGCCCATGACATATACGAGGAAGGTTCCACAAGACTTGGTGATCAAGACAAGGACTCCTCTCCACCGACATAACCGACTAGGACTCTTGTTATCCTAGGCCTCCGGTACATTATATAAGCCGAGGCTAGGCTAGTCGATAGATCATTATGATATTCATCCTCACCCCTAGGGTTTAGGCCACAACTTACGATCTCGAGGTAGATCAGGCTTGTACTCGATACATCTCCATCAATATAAACAAGAGCAGGACGTAGGGTTTTACCTCCATCAAGAGGGCCCGAACGTGGGTAAACATCGTCTCCATTGTCTCTGTTACCATCGATCCGAGATCCACAGCTCGGGACCCCCTACCCCGAGGTCTGCCGGTTTTTACACCGACAGTGGTGCTATCGTACGTCCACGTTGATGGAGACTTCAACCCACGAAGGGTAACGGCTGCGCGAGTCCACGGAGGGCTCCACCCACGAAGGGTCCACGAAGAAGCAACCTTGTCTATTCCACCATGGCTTACGTCCACGAAGGACCAGCCTCACTCGGGGTAGATCTTCACGAAGTAGGCGATCTCCTTGCCCTTACAAACTCTTGGTTCAACTCCACATCATGTCGGAGGCTCCCAAGTGACACCTAACCAATCTAGGAGACACCACTCTCCAAAAGGTAATAGATGGTGTGTTGTTGATGAACTCCTTGCTCTTGTGCTTCAAATGATAGTCTTCCTAGCACTCAGACAACTCCTCATAGATTTGACTATGGTGGAAGAGGGATTTGAGTGGAAAGCAACTTGGGAAAGGCTAGAAATCAAGGTTCAAATGGTAGGAATGGAATATCTTGATCTCAACACATGAGTAGGTGGTTCTCTCTCAGAAAATGTATGGTGGAAGTGTAGGCACGTTCTGATGGCTCTCCTTGCAGAGAAGGAGGTGGTGGAGGGGTATATATAGCCTCCACACAAAATCCAACCGTTACACACTTTTGACCCAACTCGGTGGCACCGATTCAGAAGACTCGGTGGCACCGAACTGTGTAAAAGATATGAACGTTAGGCATTTCGGTGGGACCGATACGGACAACTCGGATGGACCGAAGTGCAATGGCTTAGGGCAAACCTCATCTCGGTGGCACCGATTGCATCAACTCGGTTGGACCGAAGTGAAGCAATAAGGCAACAGAGACTTGGCAAGCCATCTCGGTGAGACCGATTTGCATAACTCGGTGAGACCGAAGTGAATGCAAACGATTATAGAGAGTTGGCAAGGCCATCTCGGTGGGACCGAGATCCATTTCGGTGGATCCGATTTGTTAGGGTTTTGGCAGTGGCTAAGGTCTAGATGAACTCGGTGGGGCCGGATAGAGAATTTCGGTGGGGCCGAGTTGGAATGTTGGTTTAGGACAAATTTGGAATTGAGAGAGTGGTTGAGGGTTTAGGAGTACTGTCACTAAGCACTTGAGCAAAAAGATCATTAAGCAACACCTCTTCCCCTTTTAATAGTATTGGCTTTCCTATGGACTCAATGTGATCTTGGATCACTAAACCAAAAATGTAGAGTCTTGATCTTTTGCCAATCCTTGTCCTTAGCATTTTGAAGGGGTTCCACATTCTCTCGTCCATGCCACGCCATTGTTGAACTTGTCTGAAATTCACTAGATAAAAGCACTAGTCCAACAACATGTATGTTGGCATAAATTACCAAAACCACCAAGGGAGCAAATGTGCTTTCAGTGACGTTTGCATGTTATGGCGTTGGTGATGGGTTCGTCTTTAATTTGTATGCTGGGAAGGCGGCCCCGTTTGGTGGGTTACCTAGTCGGCTCTCCAGTGGACACCATGGTGGTGGTGGTGGCTTCAACTCTTGGTCGTGAGGGCGGCGAGCGGAGTACTGGCTTCAGCTCTTGCCTGCTCTCTTCTAGCGGAAGTGGCAGCGCCCATATCTGGTTTGGACGGGTTTTTCTTCGTCGCAGTGGTGACCTAGGTGTCTGATGGTGGTGCTGGTGAGTTCCCGAGTGAAAGCTTCGCGCTTTGACGCAGGCGACGACGCCGGCCGCGGGTGCCGCTATCCTCTTGAGGACTTTGTTGCGGATCTCTTCCATGTGCTAGAGCTCCGAGTGAAAATCCATGTCATCCTCTTGGAGGCATTGTCATGGAGATCAAGCCTCGTCCATCGGGCTGCGGCAATGCATTAGTCATTCTATGCTTCATATTGTATCTTTACTCTTTAGATTTGCTTTGTAACAGAGTCTCCTCACTACCTTGTATTAGCAGGACGAGAGCCTGTTTCGAAAGAGAACAACTCAACCACAGAACCAGCCAACCCCTTCATGTGAGAAAAGAGGACACATATGCGTACTTTTTTATTCCTTATATTATGGCTCCTATTTTTCCAGCCCTTTCACCATTTTCTCCTTGTTTTCCAAAAGAAAAGCGAACAACAAGTTCTTCTCTCTCGCGGTCAACAGTCAAACCCCCTTTGCCCCTCACGTTCATCTCTCTCGCGGCACCACTCTCCAAAAGGTAATAGATGGTGTGTTGTTGATGAACTCCTTGCTCTTGTGCTTCAAATGATAGTCTTCCTAGCACTCAGACAACTCCTCATAGATTTGACTATGGTGGAAGAGGGATTTGAGTGGAAAGCAACTTGGGAAAGGCTAGAAATCAAGGTTCAAATGGTAGGAATGGAATATCTTGATCTCAACACATGAGTAGGTGGTTCTCTCTCAGAAAATGTATGGTGGAAGTGTAGGCACGTTCTGATGGCTCTCCTTGCAGAGAAGGAGGTGGTGGAGGGGTATATATAGCCTCCACACAAAATCCAACCGTTACACACTTTTGACCCAACTCGGTGGCACCGATTCAGAAGACTCGGTGGCACCGAACTGTGTAAAAGATATGAACGTTAGGCATTTCGGTGGGACCGATACGGACAACTCGGATGGACCGAAGTGCAATGGCTTAGGGCAAACCTCATCTCGGTGGCACCGATTGCATCAACTCGGTTGGACCGAAGTGAAGCAATAAGGCAACAGAGACTTGGCAAGCCATCTCGGTGAGACCGATTTGCATAACTCGGTGAGACCGAAGTGAATGCAAACGATTATAGAGAGTTGGCAAGGCCATCTCGGTGGGACCGAGATCCATTTCGGTGGATCCGATTTGTTAGGGTTTTGGCAGTGGCTAAGGTCTAGATGAACTCGGTGGGGCCGGATAGAGAATTTCGGTGGGGCCGAGTTGGAATGTTGGTTTAGGACAAATTTGGAATTGAGAGAGTGGTTGAGGGTTTAGGAGTACTGTCACTAAGCACTTGAGCAAAAAGATCATTAAGCAACACCTCTTCCCCTTTTAATAGTATTTGCTTTCCTATGGACTCAATGTGATCTTGGATCACTAAACCAAAAATGTAGAGTCTTGATCTTTTGCCAATCCTTGTCCTTAGCATTTTGAAGGGGTTCCACATTCTCTCGTCCATGCCACGCCATTGTTGAACTTGTCTGAAATTCACTAGATAAAAGCACTAGTCCAACAACATGTATGTTGGCATAAATTACCAAAACCACCAAGGGAGCAAATGTGCTTTCAGTGACGTTTGCATGTTATGGCGTTGGTGATGGGTTCGTCTTTAATTTGTATGCTGGGAAGGCGGCCCCGTTTGGTGGGTTACCTAGTCGGCTCTCCAGTGGACACCATGGTGGTGGTGGTGGCTTCAACTCTTGGTCGTGAGGGCGGCGAGCGGAGTACTGGCTTCAGCTCTTGCCTGCTCTCTTCTAGCGGAAGTGGCAGCGCCCATATCTGGTTTGGACGGGTTTTTCTTCGTCGCAGTGGTGACCTAGGTGTCTGATGGTGGTGCTGGTGAGTTCCCGAGTGAAAGCTTCGCGCTTTGACGCAGGCGACGACGCCGGCCGCGGGTGCCGCTATCCTCTTGAGGACTTTGTTGCGGATCTCTTCCATGTGCTAGAGCTCCGAGTGAAAATCCATGTCATCCTCTTGGAGGCATTGTCATGGAGATCAAGCCTCGTCCATCGGGCTGCGGCAATGCATTAGTCATTCTATGCTTCATATTGTATCTTTACTCTTTAGATTTGCTTTGTAACAGAGTCTCCTCACTACCTTGTATTAGCAGGACGAGAGCCTGTTTCGAAAGAGAACAACTCAACCACAGAACCAGCCAACCCCTTCATGTGAGAAAAGAGGACACATATGCGTACTTTTTTATTCCTTATATTATGGCTCCTATTTTTCCAGCCCTTTCACCATTTTCTCCTTGTTTTCCAAAAGAAAAGCGAACAACAAGTTCTTCTCTCTCGCGGTCAACAGTCAAACCCCCTTTGCCCCTCACGTTCATCTCTCTCGCGGTATAAAAATGGCCAAGAACTGCCGGAAGCGGCAGCCCAGCTCCTCCTCACTTCACCGCAGGTTCTATCTCCACCCCGTCAGGCGGCAGCAATGGCGGAAGAGGGGAAGAGCGCGGGCAGGGGCGGCCGCGGCGTCCGTGTCTGCGTCACCGGCGGCGTCGGGTTCATCGGCTCCTGGCTCGTCAGGAAGCTGCTCGAGGCAGGGTACACCGTCCACGCCACCCTGCGGAGCATCGGTACGCGCGTTCGATTAATTCACTCGGCGTAGGTGATGTGGTTTGTGGCTGCGTGTCTGATTCGTCGACTCTGGCTGCCGCCGGGCTGATCCGATCTGGTTGGTGTGGTTGTGGTTGGCTGCAGGGGACGAAGGGAAAGCGGGGCTGCTGCGGCGGCTCGTCCCCGGCGGCGCGCCGGCGGAGCGGCTGGTGCTGTTCGAGGCCGACCTCTACGACGCCGCCAGCTTCGCGCCGGCCATCGCTGGCTGCCAGTTCGTTTTCCTCGTCGCCAACCCCTCCGCGCACGAGGCCGCCGCCTCCAAGGTCAGTCAAACTGAAAGTGAAATTGAAAATCCCGGCACTTCGATCTGCCATCTGCGTTTGTAGCGTAGACAGATTCGATTGATGTCCGGTATCAGTTCTTAATCCGGTTGCTGATCACGAACTGAATCACATGGAATTTGTGAGATCAATCGGGGGAAAAGCATAGAGCTGTGCACAAATACAGTTTCAGAGTTCAGACTCTTCCTAGTCGATGCTGACCGGGTCATTTTACTACCATTTTGGCTGGCAGTACAAGACTTCGGCGGAAGCCGCCGCGGATGGGGTGCGCGTTATCCTCCGGCTATGCGTGGAATCTAAGACGGTGAAGCGCGTCATCCACACCGCATCGGTGACGGCTGCTTCGCCTCTGATGAAGTCCTCTAGTGCCGTGGCCGCGGTGTACAGCGATTTCATCTCTGAATCTTGCTGGACTCTGCTCGATGTCGATTACCCTCTTCGGAGTGCGCACTTCGATGTAAGTTGTAGTGCTCTTGTCCTTCAAACTGAAGCATGGATACATGATCTGTACATCAGATGCAAAATGCCAATCTTACCACCTACAGATGTATAAATTCATAGCAACATCATCATAGTGACAGTGCTGGGTGCTCATCTGCAGAAGTACATAGAGTCCAAGGTCCTGTCAGAGAAGGAGCTCCTGAGCTACAACGACGGCAAGAGCCCGGCGTTCGAGGTGGTCACCCTACCGTTGGGCCTCGTCGGGGGGGGGGACACAGTGCTCAGCCACCTCCCAGAGACGGTGGAGAGCGTGGTGGCCCCAGTAACCAAGCAAGAGCCCTACTTCATGCTGCCGAGGATCCTGCAGAGGTTGCTGGGCTCGCTGCCGCTGGTGCACGTCGACGACGTCTGCTCCGCGCTCATCTTCTGCATGGAGCAGCCTTCCCTCTCCGGCCGGTTCCTCTGTGCTGCCGCCTACCCGACGATCCACGACATCCTAGACCACTACGGCAGCAAGTACCCCCACCTTGAACTCCTCGGAGAGTAAGCACTGAATTCTTCCCCTGCAACAAAGAATTATTATACCCCCAAAAAAGAAAAATTATTATGCATTCCATTGGTTCATCGTCGAGCTTCTCATGAAATTCGGCTGACTGACTGAATTGGTGCATGCCAGGACTGATGAAGTAGCCAGGGTGCAACCCGAGAGGAACAAGCATGGGGAGCTAGGCTTCAGGTACAAGTACGGGGTGAAGGAGATACTAGACGAAAGCATCGACTGTGCTGTGAGGCTGGGCTCCCTGGATGCATCCAAGCTCATCGTCCAGCAGGAGTGATGAACTCAATGGTGTGCAGGGCAAGTGATCATAGTATGCTCTTTACTTGTTCAGCATTTTACGGTACCACATGTACTAAAAGAAGAAAACGATATATAAAATAACAGAGATGCTTTGTTATTTACTGGCAGCTTAAGGTTAGCTTGTTCTTCGATGTTTGCTCTGGAAATCGGTACACATCCATATCATCGCTGAAATCTTTGGATTTTCCATGTAATCTAATACACGAGTTAAACACATGAAGGTACGCATTTTTATCATGGCAAAGAACTATGAACCAGCACATTTACCAAGTACCATGCTCGTCTTCAACTTGTTTCTACCCGAAAAACAGAAAGCCCTGGACACGAAAAACAGCAGGAAACAGAGGCCCATGCAATACTCTCAACACAGGATCAAAGTAGCAAGGTTCTTTCTTCAGGCACAGGGAGTACTGAAGTAACATACACACACAAAACTGTGTTAATTAATAACAGGTATATTACTTTAGGATTTATGGCCGAATTGCACACTGAGCAACTCGGTGCTGTCGGCTGTACCGGTTTATCTGCTGCAATCTTCAAGCTTGGGCGATGGGCACTTAAGAAGATTGAGAAGAAACTTCCTGTGGAAGTCAGACCCTGACGCCTCCCACGCTTCCTGCCTGGTCAGTTGGAATCAGGTGTGCGGGCCTAAAGCGGACGCGGCTCGCCTGACGTACCGTTGGCACACTGACATGTGGACCCGGGCCCCCATGTCAGGGGTGCAGTACGTCAGAGGATCCTGCTCCGCCTAAAGCTCTCGGTAGCCTGGGAATCATCTATCTGCAGCTCGCTTCGATGCCTCCCCCGTGATCACCACCGGAGATGGAGCGACTGCGAGTCTTTGGCACTCCAAATGGCTGAATGGCAATGCCCGCGCGATATAGCTGCTGATCTTTTCCTTGCTCGCAAGAAGAATATCTCTGTCGCATCTGCCATCGTCCAGGGGACTTGGATGGTCAGCCTGCGGCGCATCTCCAGTGCTTTGCAGCTTCGTCAGTTCATTGGCCTGTGGCTCCTTCTGACCTTGTCCGTGATGTCCAACTTACCGTCGAGCCCAACAAGGTCTCTTGGCGTTGGACTCCCAACCTGCAATACAGTGCTAGTTCTGCCTACCTCCAGGCTCCAGCAATACATAGGATGCTATGCGACTACAAAGTTTCAGAAACTGTGGAAAGCTAGAGTCGAGCCTAAATGCCGTTTCTTCATGTGGCCATGGCTTTGGGAGAGAATCCTCACCAACGACAACCTACAAAAAAGAGGTTGGCCAAACAATGGGGAGGGTAACCTTTGCGATCAAGAGGAAGAAACCACAGGTCACCTGATCCTGCACTGCACCTTTGCCCGTCAGGTATGGCTACTGATCACGGACTGGCTGGCTCTGCCGGCGCCCCTCCTGCAGAATGACTCCAGATGCTCCCCGGCATCTTTGGTGGAATGATGTTGCCTCCCTGCTCCCCAAATACCACACTTCAGTGCCAATCTATGGTTGTTGGCACATCTGGAAAGACCGGAATAGGCGTGTCGAGCAGGTTCTCGGCATGATCAAGGCGGTTATGGTAGCGGCTCATTCCTGCATCACATGGGATACCTTTGGCGAAAATGAGCCGGAGCCAGAACCGGATTAGATTTGGCAGTCTCAGTTTTTCCCTTTGGCATTTGGGAGCCACAATCCCATCTCTGTAACTGAACTTCATTGCTTCTCTTTCTGAAATGCATCGGCAGTACACCTGCCTTTTACCTCAAAAAAAATAAAATAACACTGAGCACCAGATATGAAACTAACAGCCTATGGAGGAAGATCCAGAATAACATTCCGACAAAAAAAAATGCAATGGGTAACTTTTCAGAAAATGATGGAGTGCATTCCTGTCAGACAAAAGAATTCCTCCACTCAAAGAGCATGACCACGACTGAACAACAGCCATCCGTAGTACTAATACTAGCATAACAGACAGATACTCACTGTTCAGAACATTAGCAAACTGAAAGTAAATTTGGGCAACAGGAGGGAACATTACACAAGTTATAATAGTAGCATACTAGATAGATACTCCATAGTTCAGAATATTAGCATGATATGATGTTCCAGATGACGGTAGTGCTGATGCAACCATCCAAAATGTCCGGTTCAACAGCTAGTAGTAACAAGTAAGTACCGAAGTTCTTTCTTTGGTCATAGGGAGTACTGAAGTAACAAACATACACAAAACTGTGTTAGTTAATAAAGTGCTAGATACATTAATTTGAGCGACAAGTAATTCCGGACGGACGGAGTATTACTTTAGGAGTTACGGCCGAATTGCACATTGAGCAGCAGAGATCAAACTAACAGCCTATGAATCGAGGAAGAGATCCAGAATAACATTTCTACAACTAAAAATGCAATGGGTGAGTATTAAGGAAATGATGGAGTGCATTCCTCTCAGACAAAAGAATTCCTTCACTCAAAGAGCATGACCAAGACTGAACAACACCATCCGTAGTAATAATACTAGCATAATAGACATATACTCCATATATCAGAGCATTGGCAATCTGAAAGCAAATTTGGGCAACAGGACGGAACACTACAAAAGTCGTTATAATAGTAGCATACTAGATAGATACTCCATAGTTTAGAACATTACCATGATATGATGTTCCAGACATCATAACAAGCACCAAAAGATGACAGCGTGGTGCTACTGCAACCATCCAAAATGTCCGGTTCTACCACTAGTAGTAACAAGTAAGCGGAGCTAAGATATACTCCAACGGGACAACAAACCAGGGTTCAAGAGCATTCACGCATGCCCTGTGGAGAATGGAGGCTCCCCATCTTCTCGCATCCCACGGAACGGAATTGGAACAATGCTCTCTTGAAGACGATGCGGAGTAAGCTCCATATGGTACTGTATCTTTCTGAAGTTTGCCATTCCTACGAACTTGCCATCAACGTTGTAGTGCGACACATATTCATCGCAAAACTGGACCAGCAGCTCACGGTCGTTGAGCACGGTCATTCCACGGAACATTGTTGTAGTTGACTCCAGTGGGTGTGTTGTTCCCTTTTTCTTTTCCTTCATGATCCAGTTTAACACAAATGGCCGTGATGCCGCCATCGCTCCGACGTCAATTCGGTACTTGAGGTCCCAGATTTCGGCCTCGTAGTCCTCCATTGCCCAGACCTGCAAGGCGGTGAATCGGCATTCGTAGCTGCACAAAGCAATCTTCCCTTCCATGCCGAACAACCTCTCAGGATGGCCGGGACTGCACATACACCGGAACGACTCGGCTACTGTGTCAAACACAATGATGTCTGTGTCGCCTCCTGTCACGTCGCAGACACCGTCTGGACTCCAGTGCAGGTTGCCGTGGTGGTGGACCGGCGGACAGTACGAGCAAATGTACAGCCTGTAGAGCAACCGCTGTTCTATGGAAGGAGACGACACCGTTGGAAGTATGACTCTGACGCGCCGAGGCTCGTCGTCTCCTACCTTGAGCACGTGCAGCCTGGCTTCCTTCCGGCGGTCCCGCAGTGAGCACCAGAGCACCCTGTATTCTCCTGTTGGACTGTGCCGGTAGAGGCCGAGTACAGTGTTGTAGATGTCTTTCCCAAGTTCAGGCTGCGGCAGGAGGGCGTGCTCGCGGATGGTCGGGTTGCAGATGTAGAACCTCTGGGCCTTGGAGACGATGAGGAAACCTTCACTGGCTGCATGGAGATGAATCTGGCGGCCATCTCCGGGGCACGGGGCGAAGGGCCAGAGCCGTTTATGCTCGACTTTGCCACCGCCGGCACGGAAGACGCATAGGCTGTCTCGCTCGACGATGGGGAGCGAGTCGAGCAACAGCTGCCGGCGGTGGTGCCGGAGCATGAACTCGGGCGTGGACGTGGCGGTGCGCCACGAGGTGCGGACGACGCGGCAGCGGCCGACGTCCCTGGCGGGCAGACGGACGAGTATATGGTGTTGGATATTATGATCTTAAAGACTAAGCTGTGGCTATTACGTGCTTAAGTGAAAATATCTGAAGAGCTACAGTGGTAAACAGTAGGCGATGGCTTCAGTGCTCTTGCTACAGTGCCTGCCTAACCTGCCGAGCTGCCCTAATCAGGGGCAGCATGCAGACCAACTAGGTGTCTGTCCCCCTGGTGTGCAGTGCATTTATATAAGAAAAGAGAGAGGAGAGGAAAGTGGCTGCGGCTGCTGTTAGCTGCTGCTCTAGGCTATCCATTACACTCACTTTCTCTCTCTCAAGAACTCAAGAACAGGGCTGCTGATCAAGCCAGCATTGAAACACCGGGAAGGGCAGTACACAACCACCAGAGAAGCTGCTGGTAGTGTAGAAGCAAGAGGAGGAGATGGCATGGTCATCAGACCAAGGTAATATCCATCTCCTAATTTATTTGTGGCTCAAACTTATGCTAAAATGATCCTGGAGGATGCAACAATGGCACCAGACCCTGTAGCATCAAGTTTGAGCCCTACCTAGCTCAATTTCATGCTTAGTTTGTTATGATTAAGCTAAAGATAAAGCAACCCTTCCAGTTCCTGCTTGATCCATTAAGTTCATGATTTAACTCATGTTGTTCCTAAGATCAAGCATGGCTTGAATTTAGTTAAAGCTTTGTGAGGAACAGATCAAGACTCTGTTGTTTCAAGTCTAAGTTCAAGCTGTTCTTCCTAAAGCTCACATCTTGAATTTTATTTGGCCCTAAAATCTTAAGTATCTAGCCCTAACAGATCATGTGATGGTCTAGGGTTTCAATTTTTTATGATGAACTGAAGGGGTTTGATGCTCTTAAGTAAAATCCCCAATTCTAGAAACCTTAGAAACTGGAACTCCCCTGTTTTCCCTTCTGTTAAGTGGCTATGGTTTCAATTAAGCACAAATTAAAGGGGAAGTGTACTAATTATGCATGAACACTAAAGGCTTTCCTCAATTTGAAACCCTAGCTTAAGGAATCAATCCATTTCTCTCCTGTTAATGATGTGGTTTCGGTTTAAAGCTTAATTGAGTTGGGGATGAACTATCTAAAGCAAATCCTAAAGAAATCCCCAAATTACCGAAACCCTAGCCCATGAAAATCCCCAATTTCGATGAACCCTAGCCCTAATCTAATAAACTAAAGGCAACAGATGCTTACCTTATGGGCTCCATCGTCGTCGGACAGCTGCGGCGGCGTCGGAGCCACCACCTGATGCTGCCAGGTGCGCTTGGGCTCGCGCTCGAGCGGCCTGGCCATCTGCTGCACCGGCCGGTGAAGCTGTTGCTCTCCTCGCGCGTTTGTCGCCGCTGGAGACCTGTTGCCGCGCCGGATTTAGTGTCGCACGCCGCTGCCGTTGCGGGGACGCCTGCGCGCGCTCAGCTGCGTCGCTTAGGACGCCGGCATAGCCCCGCTCGACGGAGCCTCGCGCAGGCCGAAGCCGCACGGGACCCCGGCGAGTGAGGCTCACCGGCGCCGACGCCCTCCTCTGCTGCGGCTGGCTCCGCCGCCGCATCGTCCTCGCTCGCTCACTTGGGTGGAGAGAGTAAGGAGAAGGGGGTGAAGAGGCTAGGGTTAAGGGCTGGGCAGGGCGGCCGTTTTGGCCGCTGCGGCTGGCCAGTTTGGCCGGGCCAGCAGGCCGACACGGCCCAGGCCAGGCTGAGGCCTGGGGAGCAAGGGGAGCTAGCTAGGGCTGGGCTCAATTTTCTCTGGCCCAGCTCGGCGGCAAATGTTTGCCCAGAAAAAAAAACCTTATGTGTCTGGGCAAAAGCTTCTGTTCTGGGTAGAAATAATTTTAGGAAAAATGTCAAACATTTTTCCTAGTAATGACTGAATTTTAAGCAATGAAGTAAACATTTTTTAGGGCTAAATCCGATGCATAAATTATTATGTTGGTTTTAGCAATTTAATTCCTTAAGTATCTTAATTTCCTTTATGTTTTAATATGTCATGTTATGTCATATTTAATTTTTTATGCTGCAAATTAATTATGTTTAGTTATTTTCCATTATGGCATTTTATTTTGATGATGAATAATTATTATGATCATTATGGAATAATGTTTCCGCTGCGAAATAAAGTTTAATGGATCCTCAAATTAAAGGGTTGTTTTATGCTTTGTCATTCTGACCAAAGTTGTTTGACGGGCATTTAAACCACAAAATTCTTTTATTGATCCGTTTCACTTCTGGCCAAAGCTGATGTGAACCGGGTTGATGAAAGAAACTAATGAAGCGAGGATCATTAAAGTGTAGCTTTTATTTATCAATTTGGCCAAATCTAATTGATGAATATTTTGTCACAAAATTTTGTTGCTCATTTTCATTTCTGGCCAAAGCTGATTTGAATATGATCAATAAAATTTAATTATGATGATGATGATGCTTACTAAAGCATTTTGAATTTTCTTTTGCAGCACCTAATGTCTCTCATATTACTGGGATGCTCAATGGCATTGAGCAACTTAATGGTAGCAATTATGCTACATGGAAGGAGAAGCTTGAAATAACGATGGCCTTACTCAATATTGATTATGCTCTCCTTAATGATCCTCCTGAGGCACCTAAAGAAAATGATGAAAATTATGATGCCCTCAAGAAGGATTATGATGTTATGAAGGCTAAGTGGGATGATTCAAATCGCAAATGCCTTATGATGATAAAGGGTTCCATTACACAGAGTATGAGGGGAGCCCTTCCTGACTGTGAAACAGCTAAAGGGTATTTTGCGAAAATTGAGCATCAATTCAAAGGGTCTTCTAAAGTTTATGCAACAAGTCTCATCAGAAGGCTAATTGATGAAAAGTATGATCCCACTGGAAGTCTTCGAGAGCATATCATGAAGAAATGCAACATGGCTGCCAAACTCAAGACTATGGAAATGGAATTTTCCAATGGCTTCCTTGTGCATTTCATTATGTCTTCTTTGCCACAAGAGTTCTCGCCCTTTATGATCAATTATAATGTGATGGACTTAAAGTGGGACGTAGATGAAATGATGGCACGCTGTGTGCAAGAAGAAGAAAGGCTGAAGGCTGACAGGATTGAACATATCAATCAATTCAAAATTTCACAAAAGAAGAGGTATAATAAATTTGTGAAAGATTATATAAAGCCTAAGCCTAATAAGTTTAAAGATAAAGGCCAGTCCTCAAAAGGCTCTCAACAAAAGAAGCCTGAGAAAGCCCCTAATCCAGAAGGGAAAGGACCTGATGGATGCCACTTTTGTGGTAAAGATGGGCATAAGCAAAAGGATTGCTTTGGCTTCAAGAGATGGCTCAAAAATAGAGGTATTGATGTTATTACTTTTGTTGAAGAATCCCTTTATGTTAATTATGCCACCAACACTTGGTGGATTGATTCAGGTGCAATGATTCATATTTGAAATTCGTTGCAGGGATTCCATATGAGGAGGACCCCAAAAAGTGGGGAAAGAACCATTAGAGTTGCTAATGGTGTTGAAGCTGTAACACCCCCAGTGGTAAGCTATAGTAACCTCACCCTAATGTGCCATGTCATCATATTTTACTAAGCCAAATTGCCACTTGTCCAAAATTCAAGTCAAATTCAAATTCAAATTGCAAGTGAAATTAAAAGTTTCACAAATAAGGAAACTAAATAGTTCATGTTATTGCAAATAATCCATATGTAATTATGGTTAAAGAAAACAACATCACTTGTTTGCTCAATTGGAAACTAGCATCCAAAACAGTACTAAAAACAGCCCCATTTAACCTTTTCCATTTAAACAAAATTCAAATGAACTCAAATTCCCAAACTTTTTGTGGCAGTACTATATATTGCAAGATAATTATTGAGACAAGTATCACATTTTACAAAAGTCATTTGGGTCAAGAATTAATGCAAGACAGAAGAGAAATAAAAGAAACAGAAAAAGAAAAAGAAAAAGATAAAAGAAAAAAAAAGAAAAACCTACACTATGCACTTGCAGCCCAGTGCTACAGTGCGAAGCCCAAGCCCACCAACAGCCTTTCCCCTACATCACGTACAGAGGGGGCAGAGGCCATGGCGCACGCGCCGTCCACACCTCGGATGGCCACGTGCCGGCCATCCGTCGAGTCCCTGGGATGGATAAGACCATCCTCGTCCCGATGGACAACCCTAGCCTTCTCCTTTCTCCTCCCTCGGGCCATTTTCTTCTCCACTATGCGCCCGAGCTCGCTCTCGCCATGGACGTCGTCGTCGTCGCGGCCACGGTGCTCCCCGCGCCGTGAGAAGATGTCCAGGAGGACCACCACGGTCAACTTCGTCCGTCCTGAGCACCGAATCGAGCCGGGGCGGCCCGTACGCTCGCCATCCAGCTCGTTTCCGTCGCATACATCGCCGTCGTTCGTCGCCATTTGCCACCGCTCCGGTCCACCCCCCGGCCTCCCCGACCACGCCATCGAGCTCGCGGTGAGCTCCTCCCCTGAAAACCCCGTTTCCCCGGCTCCATTCGTCGCCGTAGCCGTCGCTTGGCGCTCGCCGTGGCCGCCATGGCCGAAGCTGCTCATGGCCGCACCCGTGCTGCTTGTGCTACGCCCGCTGCTCTGCGGCTCTTGTGTTACCGTTGCTAGTTGTTGTGCTGCTGTGCGCTGCTGCCTGCTACTGCTGTCGCCGGCTACTGCTGCTGCTGGCCGAGGCCGCCGGCGCCCTGCGCCGTGCGTGCCCAGCCACTAGAAGTGGCTCGGTTGAGCCACTGTCCAGTGGGTCCGGCCCTTGTTAATTAGTGTTAGGATTAGATTAGGTTAGATACTAATCTATGACATATGGGTCCCATCTAAATAATTTAGATAAATCATTTTTAGAAATTAATAAAACACTGACATGTGGGCCACCCCCTCCCTAATTGACCAGTCAAATTGACTTGGTCAATTCGGATTAAACTAAATACAAAATTTCCAGAAATTTTAGAAAATATGTAAAACTTTGGAAAATCGTATAAAATAAACCGTAGCTCGGATGAAAATAATTTATATATGAAAAATGATCAGAAAAATATAACGAATCCGAATATGTGATCAAAATGCTTGACCATCACTCCTATCATATCAAACATGGAACCATCCCCTCCGGTTCGATATACCGATAAGCACCTGGGGCTGGGAAAGTATTTCCGGATATTTTCCCGCTCCGTCCAAAATACTTAGCAACGCATTAGGGCACATAATCAAACCCATACCACCATGTCATGCATCTGTGTTGCATTTGAATGCTTTATATTTACTGTCCCCCCCCTCTTTCTCTCCGATAGACCTCGAGACTGCCGACGACACCGCTGAGTACGACTACGCCCTCGACGACCAGACCCCTTCAGCAGAGCTTCCAGGCAAGCAAACCCCCTTGATCATTCCGATATCGCCCATTCTATCTCTCTTATGCTTGCATTAGAATTGCTTATGTTGTTATTCCGATAGCTCCCATTCTGATGCATAGCCTGTTTATGTAGCCGCTGTTGATACCTACCTGCTGTGCTATGATGCTTAGTTAGCTATACTGCGGATCCATCTGTGGCCCTTCACCCTTGTCCGTTTGCCATGCTTGTTATCAGGCTGTGATCACCCTGGGTGATGATCACGGATATGCTTACATTACTATAATACTTTTAAACTGTTAAAGTCGGGCCGGCTCCAAGAGTGCCCGCGAGATAATGGAACAAGTCGGGTTACCCCAAGGGTACCCGCGAGTCATATGGTGGCAGTTCGACGGGTCAGGTGGAGACCACCTAGGAGAGAGGTGGGCCTGACCCCTGGACCGCGGATTACCAAGACGGGGCGACAGGAACCCTGATCGTCACCGCGAGCTACAAACACGATTAACGGATTTGGATGTTGGATCTGAGTTGGCCGCTGGCCTTTACGCACTAACCACCACGCGGGATTATGGTATGGGCCCTCGGCGACGTACGTTCCCTCCGAAAGTTCTTCACACATCACAATTGAGCGGCGCGCTCCCGGGTGAGCTGGTTACGTCTGCTGGTGTTTCCACAGTCGTGCTTGGTCCCGGCCGCGTTCGCAACGCGCAGGAGTGCTTAGGGCGATCGGCCCATGACCCCTTCGCACTTAGGATTTAGACTGGCGTGCTGACCTCTCTGAGGAGCCTAGGTAGGACTACAGCGTGTCGATCATCCGAGGCCAGGCATTACCCTGGCAAGTGTGTCCGGCCAGAGTTAATCAAGCGTGTTGGGTAACGTGGTGCACCCCTGCAGGGAAGTAATCTATTCGAATAGCCGTGTCCACGGTAACAGGACGCTCGGAGTTGTATCCCGATCTACTACAACTATGAACGGTTACTAAATTGTTACTAAACTATTATAATTGCTCTCGGGACCGCTTTCTCGCAGGGTAGTCGAGGAAGGATCTCTGGGCATTGCTAAAATATACTTGTTACTATATGTTATTCTGTTCTACTCTCTCCTGATGCTGCAAGATTGCTGCAAGATGGTTGTCTTCGTTAAGATAGGCTTCTCCCTCTCTATTCTGGCATTTCTGCAGTTTAGTCCAAAGATATAGCCCCATTCCTTTGATACCGATGCATACTTAGCATAGTTCTGATGTAAGTCTTGCGAGTACTTTGGATGAGTACTCATGGTTGCTTTGCTACCCTTTTCCCTCTACCCGGTTGCTGCGATCAGATGACGGAGCCCAGGAGCAGGAGATCCCCGGAGGTACCTACTACTACGAGGAGCCCGTCGACCAGGAGTAGTTCGGAGGCCCCAGGCTGGAGTCCTGCGCCTTTTCGATCAGATGTAGCTGTTATGCTAGCCTTCTTAAGGCAAACTTGACGAACTATGTCTGTACCCAGATAATATTTGTGTGATGACTTATGTATTCGGGTCCTCGTGACCCCTGGTTTGTAATATAAAGATTTATGTTTAAATTTGTGTTTAGAGTTGTGTTGTGATATCTTCCCGTGAGTCTCTGATCTTGATCGTGCACGTTTGCATGTATGATTAGTGCACGGTCGAGCAGGGGCGCCACAAGCTGGTATCAGAGCCGACTGCCTGTAGGAGCCCCCTTCCTACTCCTTGGCCGAAGTTGAGTCTAGTCTTTGAAAAACTATTTTACTAACAGTGTTGTGTGGCTTACGGGCCCACATTGCAAATGGATGGGATTAGGATCTTTTATTCCGCTTCTTTACTCTGGGTTCTGAAATTTTCTTCTTTTCGGGTTATAAATTTTGCTAACTCTGACTCTAGGTTCTCGTGACCATTTTCTCCCGGAGAACCACTTGATACAGATGTCCCGCTACTCTTGGTTTACCAGACGATTCCGAAGACCCTCTCCGATGTTTCGGAAATCCTTTGTACCTACTGCCTTGCAGTTCCTTGTCGCCTGAATACACCTATGAATAATTCCTCACACTTATCGGGGATTTGTTCATCCCCAGTTGTTCATGTGTTTCACAAAATACTTCATAATGCTATTCGATCTTCCGACAATCCTCTGCAGCCTATTGCTCTTGAAATTCTTGCCTGCTTGCATTATGGTTAATTCCATATGTCTAGTAATCTTATTGGCATCCTTTGTCACTATCATTTTGAATCCCTTGATTCAATATGTTGCGAATGCTCGCAATCATCAGTCGAATCCTAGAATATATCCTTCTGGCTCAGATGCCGTTCTGGACATGAGTTGGTTCTCGGCAAATCAAACCTTGATTGATTGCCCATCTAATTCTATCCGACTTACTCCTCTTTTGATCAGAGCGTCTGCTTCTGATCCCCGATTTGGAAACCATAATTCCATTGTAATTAATCTTCGAATTATTCAGATGTTTCTATGATCTGGTGCCTTTGCATTCTTTCTTCCTCTGGTTGGGTACCGATACTCACATCAGATCAATTGCGGGCCACCAGATCCTTTGGTGGATTATTATCCAACCATTCCTGCATATTCTAAAACCTTGAGTTCTTCCCTTGATACAAATTGCCTTTGTCGAGTCATATCATCTACTTTGACTTCGGTACTCTGCTTTCGAACTGGTATCCCTTGCTTCTGTTGTTTATTATATAGATTCGTAAAATGTCCCGATGGGTTGAATATATGCTTTTGCTATCTGTGTGAACCCGAAAATCTTCACGGGTCATACTCTTCTGGTGTTTCGCCAGATAAAATTTCAACACTACAACTTCATTGAAAGCGAGAAGTGAATGAAAGGTTATGTGTTGAAGAAGTGGGAGTCGACCTTGAACTTTGTGTTCATGCCCGTGGAAATGATGTAGACCATCACGGAAGCTTCTTGCAAATTATTTAATCATTAGTATAATTCTTTCGGTATCATTAAATTTGATCCCTTGCAGTTATGGTTCCGACCATGCTGTCCTTATTCGATATATCTAAAAGGAATCCATTCCAGTGCCTCGTCTATTTTTCGACAAGGTTAAAGTATCTGCTGTCCGCAGATCAACGATCCAGTTCAGCTTCTATTCTGTGCTACCTTCGAGTATTACCCTCTGGTATCTCGAGGATATCGTGCCATTGCATCACATCTTATGAATTTTTGATGAAGAAATACTTTTCCCTGTCTTAGTCATTCCACGGGTTCTGGGTTGTTGTCAACCGAGAACACCGATTAGTGAATTGAATCCACACAACGGTTCAGTACTCCTAGTACTTTGTTGATGGGAAATTTAATACTCCATCATGTCATTCCTAGCCTGATCGGTTACATCATTATTGTGCTAATTTTAACTATGCTACCTGGTCCTTCTTCCCGGTGCACATTTTCGACAATGAGCTAACCCTGTGTCAAACTTTCATCATCATATCATTTTGCTTACGTAACATGACGGAATCCGAGCTTGCGTCATATCCATGGTTCCATTGACCTTTAGCTTCACCATTCCTTTTGCTTGATGTCGTCGCTGATCGATTACATCTTCATGAAACCTCCCTACAATATGTGTCGTGATCATCGTCAACATTTTGGCTTCTTCCAAGATGTGAATCGAATTCATGATGAGAAATACCATCCTCGCCCCCCGATAATCGTGTTGTCATCGACAACATCCTTGCCCTCTTTCCAGTACAGACTTGGTCATGTTTTGGATTATACCTTGAGTTCCTTGCTATTTTTGGAATTGTTCCTTGTGTATTCCTCGTGATCTTCAGACCCAACCCTTACTTGAAACACCATATCATTGCTACCCCGAAGCATGATTGTGGTATTTCGTATATCAACAAGAACATTGAAAGCGCAATGCTAAATGTTTCTTGATCCATTATCCAAACACCGTTGTATGGGTAACATCATGAATTTCCTCGCCCCTTACCTAAAGGGTTGTGTACTTGATGTCTGTCATGATTATCCTGATCTGCTTGCTCTTGAGAAGGATATACTCCTAATTCTTGTGTATAAACACATTTTCCTTTCCATTGGTCTGTTTAACCTTTCTTGTGAATTTAGGTGATCTAATCAGTCGTAATTCCCTGCTTATGTAAGCACTCCGATATACCATCCTGTCAGTAAAACCCTATTACTATTGTTGTTAACATTCCGGTAACCACCGATGGACGCGAACTATGCCTATTGGCCCGCCTCGTAATAACGAGCAGGAAAATGGTTCTCTTCGTCCCTCGCCCTTGGTACCGACGTTGTTGCCGACATAGCTGACAAGCTAACCTCTGACATACCTTGCTATCGTGACCATGCAAGATGTCACCGCCCTTCCTACTCTTAATCCCTACTAACCACAGTTCCACAGGAACGAAACCTTACTCTCCTGTACATCCCTGTTTCCAAAGTTATTCCTCGCGCTTGGCTTCGTATGTAATTCATGAGCCACCTTCCTAGAGATGAACTATTCTGGTATCAGACACAATACTTATTCTCGTTGCTCTGAACCCCTTTCACCTTCTGATTAGGCATCGAACGGTTGCCTGCCCGCTTGAAACTTCTTATGCCTTCTTTTATTGCTCTCGATGTATTTCCTGAGTCCCAACTCGAGAGATACTTATGTGTTTCATTCCCGAGATAACCCCAGATGAGTACCCTTGTAGAATTCCATCGTTGCCAAGTTATCCCTTATCTTTTCGTAAGTACGATGAAGGCCCTGAAGGAAAATGACAATTTTGTCGCGAAGCAATGATGCAGAAGAATGAAGACATCAACGCAATGGATCAACTTCTTCGTGAAGAGCCACAAGGGATGAGAAGACTCGTTAGAGTTTTGAATCCAGACCAATTACCCCTTACTCTAACTCTTAAATCTCGGGACGAGATTTCTTTTAGTGGAGGAGATTTGTAACACCCCCAGTGATAAGCTATAGTAACCTCACCCTAATGTGCCATGTCATCATATTTTACTAAGCCAAATTGCCACTTGTCCAGAATTCAAGTCAAATTCAAATTCAAATTGCAAGTGAAATTAAAAGTTTCACAAATAAGGAAACTAAATAGTTCATGTTATTGAAAATAATCCATATGTAATTATGGTTAAGGAAAACAACATCACTTGTTTGCTCAATTGGAAACTAGCATCCAAAACAGTACTAAAAACAGCCCCATTTAACCCTTTTCCATTTAAACAAAATTCAAATGAACTCAAATAATTCCCAAACTTTTTGTGGCAGTACTATATATTGCAAGATAATTATTGAGACAAGTATCACATTTTACAAAAGTCATTTCAGACAAGAATTAATGCAAGACAGAAGAGAAATAAAAGAAACATAAAAAGGGAAAAAGAAAAAGATAAAAGAAAAACCTACACTATGCAGTTGCAGCCCAGTGCTACAGTGCGAAGCCCAAGCCCACCAACAGCCTTTCCCCTACCTCACGTACAGAGGAGGCAGAGGCCATGGCGCACGCGCCGTCCACGCCTCGGATGGCCACGCGCCGGCCATCCGTTGAGTCCCTGGGATGGATAAGACCATCCTCGTCCCGATGGACAACCCTAGCCCTCTCCTTTCTCCTCCCTTGGGCCGTTTTCTTCTCCGCTACATGCCCGAGCTCGCGCTCGCCATGGACGTCATCGTCGTCGCGGCCACGGTGCTCCCCGCGCCGTGAGAAGATGTCCAGGAGGACTGCCACGGTCGACTTCGTCCGCCCTGAGCACCGAATCGAGCCGGGGCGGCCCGTACGCTCGCCATCGAGCTCGTTTCCGTTGTGTACATCACCGTCGCTCGTCGCCGTTTGCCGCCGCTCCGGTCCACCCCCGGCCTCCCCGACCACGCCATCGAGCTCGCGGTGAGCTCCTCCCCCGAGAACCCCCTTTCCCCGGCTCCATTCATCGCCGTAGCCATCGCTTGGTGCTCACCGTGGCCGCCATGGCCGAAGCTGCTCATGGCCGCACCCGTGCTGTTTGTGCTGCGCCTGCTGCCCTGCTGCTCTTGTGCTGTCGCTGCTAGCTGTTGTGCTGCTGTGCGCTGCTGCCTGCTACTTGCTATTGCTGCCGCCGGCTGCTGCTGCTGGCCAAGACCGCCGGCGCCCTGCGCCGTGCGTGCCCAGCCACTGGAAGTGGCTCGGTTGAGCCACTGTCCAGTGGGGCCAGCACTTGTTAATTAGTGTTAGGATTAGATTAGGTTATTTAGTTTAGGTTAGATACTAATCTATGACATATGGGTCCCATCTAAATAATTTAGATAAATCATTTTTAGAAATTAATAAAACACTGACATGTGGGCCACCCCCTCCCTAATTGACCAGTCAAATTGAATTGGTCAATTCAGATTAAACTAAATACAAAATTTCCAGAAATTTCAGAAAATATGTAAAACTTTGGAAAATCGTATAAAATAAACCGTAGCTCGGATGAAAATAATTTATATATGAAAAATGATCAGAAAAATATGACGAATCCGAATATGTGATCAAAAATGCTTGACAATCACTCCTATCATATCACACATGGAACCTTCCCCTCCGGTTCGATATACCAATAAGCACCTAGAGCTGGGATAGTATTTCCGGATATTTTCCCGCTCCGTCCAAAATACTTAGCAACGCATTAGGGCACATAATCAAACCCATACCACCATGTCATGCATCTGTGTTGCATTTGAATACTTTATATTTACTGTTTCTTCCCCCCCTCTTTCTCTCTGATAGACCCCGAGACTGCCGACGACACCGCTGAGTAAGACTACGCCCTCGATGACCAGACCCCTTCAGCAGAGCTTCCAGGTGTAGGAGATATGCCCTAGAGGCAATAATAAATGTTATTATTTATCTCCATGTTTGAAATTATGTTTATGTTCCATGCTATAACTGCCGTGGTTCTCGAGTCTACAATAACCACGAGGCTCGGAGGGAAACTCATATGCACGTGTGGAATAATAAACGGTAAAATGTATTCCTAGTCTAGCCTCTAAGAATGGATCAAGTGTTGCATGATGATCACGTTTTCCTGATCATGGGCATGTCTATGCCGGCAAATTTGAGGGCACAATGTTAGAAGAACATTTGTGTTGAATCGACCCGAATTGATGTTATGCTATGAGATACATTCGTCACAAGTTAATGGTTAATAACACAGAGAAAGTTAACGCTTGCATAATTCCTTAGACCATGAGAGTATCGAGTTCCTTCATGCTTGATTCATGAACTTTGGGGTTTGTTAAACGTCATCCGTAACTGGGTGGCTATTACGGCGGCTTACGGGTTCATGGGAAAGTATGACAAGGGACTTGATAGCTCAAGATTGGGATTTGCTCCTTCGACGATGGAGAGATATCTCTGGGCCCTCTCGGTGTTACGGTATCCATCATCGTCTGGCCAGACACAATGTGATTTGATCACAGGGATGCCGGAACACGGGAACGAGAAAAGAGAACAAAACCGGTAACGAGGTAGCTGGCATAGTGGACAAGTTGTTGATCCACGGGGATGCCGATAAATCTCACCTCGGGTTTTGTAAACATATCGCAAAGCAACAGGAATAGCACACGGCAACTGGAGGTTCACTCGAATATTTATTCGTGTGGGTATAGGGGTCAATATGGGTGTCCACGGCTCCGATGTTGATCATTGATCGGAAAGTGTTCCGGGTCATGTCTATACTTCACCGAACCTATAGGGTCACACGCTTAAGGGTCATCTATCTGCTGAATTCTAGACAGGGAGTCTGAGAGAAAGTCACCGGAAAAGTTTCGAAGACAACGGAAAAGTTCCGGAGAGAGAACACCGGAATAGTTTCGGTAAAATTGAAAAGTTGTTTCAGGGTATACCATTAAGTCAAATTGGTTTCGGCACACGCCTAGAAATTCTTGGAGGGTGCCAGAATTGTTCTGGAAACTTCTGGGATTTCTCCGGAGAAAAAACCCGGAAATGTTCCGGAGCTGCCGGAACCGTTTTGGTTGCTTTTCGCAGATGAAAATCACTATTCCGGAATTGTTTCGGAACGTGTCCAAAATTATTTTAGTGGGTACTGGAAATGTTCTAAGACCTATAGAAATATTTTCAGATTTAACGGTCGCGGAAAAATGTTTCCATGAATAGTGAAATCACTTTTTGGTTACTTTTTGGAAAGCCACTTTTTTGGGCTTTGCTCAAAAGATCTAGGGGATGACATGGATGGATGGGAACCCCTTTGGGGGGGACCCACTAGGGGGTGGCCGGCCATGGTGAGGCTCCTCCATGGGGCCCCACTTGTCCTCTTACCTTCCCCTTTATGCCCTTGTGAAGGACTCCATTCATGGGCATTTTGGGTTTTTGAGTGGCACCCTACCCCTTGGGATTTCCTATAAAAGGAAGTGGAGAGGAGCTCTCCACACTCACTCTTTCTCACATACCACATGCCTTGCAATGATCTGGCTTCTTCTCTCCCTCCCCGCGAAATAGTTTCGTAGAGCCGAAAGGTTGTCTGGGTTCCGGTGGGAACTAGTTATGGATGGCGAAGCCCTACCGGATAGATGACACCGTATGTGTGCAACCCCGTAGAGAGGTCGTAGGTTTGATCTTTTTTGCCCAAGGGGCTGTTCGAGAGTGCCTCCCGAAGGGCTATCCGAGTGACCGTCCGAGTTTCGAGGGTCGTCCCGAAGGGCTGTCCGAGTGACCGCCCGAGTTTCGAGGGTCCTCCCGAAGGGCTGTCCGTGACACCGTCCGAGGGACTGTCTGACCGCCTCCCGGAGGGCTGTCCGAGGGAGTACATCCCCGCGGTTGGGAGGTTAAAATCCTAGCTGCGGGGATCTGCACCGCCGATCGTCATCGACTCTACTTCCGCTGCGCTATGAGTCGGTAACGAAAAGATCACAAACCTTGTATGCATCTCCATAGTGATCCTGGCCGTGCTCACAGTACCGGAATTTTTGTTTTCTGCTGTGTTCCCCTACAGTGGCATCATGAGCCGTGCTATGCGTAGATGCAGGTTACGATGTAGAATACATGAGATGTATGGGTGTTGCACAATATAATTTGTAGTAGATGAGTTCTACTGCTGATAATTATTTGTGCGGGTAGCAGATGAAATCTATTACCCGATGTTCTTGTTGCTTCCCTGGAATTTGCATATTTCTGATCTTGATAACAGTATGGTGGAGTTTCAAAGTTCTGGGAATCCTTGATCCTGATTGATCAACGAAGTGCTAACAGTTCGTTGAATTCCACCATAGTTAGAGAGAAAGATGAAATTTCGCAGACAAAAGGGCAATGCTGATATGATCTGCACGGGGGTCATGCGTATGACGAAGTTCAGTATGGGGCTCGAGATTTTATTATCTCGTGTTTCATACACCCCGTAAAGTTAAACTAGCGACTTGAATAATCATACTTGATGATGGACGTAGGTAGCTTCGGTTTGTTTCGAAACCTTAGAAGCCACGTAAAATGAAATTTTGCATAAACCGATTACAGGCGTCTAACTTGGTTTTGCAGGATGACATGAGATGTACATGAGATGTGCATAAGATGTGGTATAGTCTTCATCATATTAATTTGATTATGTATGAGATGACTATATAATGTAAATTAACATGACCTGCGTGTCATGATTCGGCATGATGGCTGGAGCCATATGATTGTCACTTTAATGACCTATGTGTCAACCTTAAGTAATACACTTATTTTATTAGCTATAGAGATAGCAATATTATCTGGTGCATCGACAAGGTGGTGGCAAACTTCGCAAAGGTGAACACCGACGCGAATGCCGAAGACGAAGAAATGGAAGACTTCTCCGTCAGAAAGGGCTATACCATATCATGCTATTATGAATTGCCTGAGATGTTTATCCCTTTTGATGCACCCTTCTTGATTGCGCGGTAGTCGCTTTTTATTAGGGTGATCTCTCACTTAAAATATCAAGTAGTTAGTGTTCTCCCAAGTGTAGCAGCATCACGGCACCTATCTCTTCGGGGTATCACATGGATACATGGGTATGAACGATTAGAGAAGTGTGAGGCGGGTGAGTTGAGACCTCGCAGCGAGATCACTTGGTTGTCTTGACGTTCAGGCATGAAAGTCATGAGCTCGGAACACACGCATCGAAAGATGAACAAGAGTCACATAGAGATGTGATTGGCAAGTTGGCCTACCGATTGCAATTATCGTCACTTGAGATGGATACATCCTTGGCGTTGAATTGTACTATGGGTCTTGAATCACTCACAATCAATTATGGGAGATATTGATTTGAGTGGGAGCGCACTTTAGAATTAATTCTTTTAATTCTTAGTGCAATTAATTATGAACTTTGTCTAAGTGAAATTTGCATAATAGTTGTAGAAGAATGGCTCGCATTTCCACCTTCCCTATTAAAATTGAATAAGCTATTAAATATCTGGTTAAAACTTTACGGTTGGTAACGTAATGTGAGGATTATCCTCAAGAGTGCCGAGAAGGATTTTGTCCTATCACATGCTTTTCGGTATTCTCCCGCTGATGCTATGGAAGATGTGACTCTTGTCCTTCGATCCAAAAGCTAGCATTCCGTTACGGTCAAGTGCAATATGTTTGTTTCCATGAGACCCGAACTTCAAAAGTTTGGGATAGTTATGTGATATTCATGGAACTGAAAGTTATTTTTCAGACACAAACAAAGGCTAAAAGATATGAGATATCCAAAGCAATGTTTGTTTTGCAAACTATTAGTAAAGTGTTTACTAGGCATTTGACTGATGAGAGTAGGAGAAATACTGGAAGTAAAACAGTTAGAAGTATAAAGGCGAAAAGAGAGAAGACTGGAATGTCCAGCTCATGTATGAAGTTCATACAGGTTATTGATGTATAGAAGGCTGGTCAAAGAAATAGTTCTTGAGAATTGTGGTTAAACTGTTAGTCACTGATTCTTAGGTATTGTGGTTAAAGTTGATCACAAAAATACCCGCTCGATTGCATTCTGATGCAACTCGATGCAAGAACTACTACGGCCTAAAAGACTAGCCGGTAATGAGGTTTAAAATACATGTTGGGAACATAGTAAAAGTTGCTATGCCTTCCATCGGTGTATTACCTATGTATTTATTTTCATAATTCATTTTGGAGTTTCATACACTCTAGCCCATTGCATAAAGTGTCTTGCAAGAAGGTTGTTCGTAAGAGAACTTTTAATGTTCGGTGTTATGAATAACATAAGGGCCATACTTTCATTGTGAATGAGATGTATGTTATGAATATTGATAATAATATATCACCTCTGCATTTACTTTCATAATTCATTTTGGAGTTTCATACACTCTAGCCCATTGCATAAAGTTTGTTGCAATAGGGTTGTTCATAATAGAACAATTGTTGTTCAGTATTATGAATGGCATAAGGGCCATGCTTCCATCATTGATGGGATGTATGTTATGAATATTGATGGTAATATGATACATCCATAACACAGACGCTAAATGTCGCAAGACTAGAGGAATACCACATATGTGTGGCACTGCATTTGGTCACATTGGAGAAACCCGCATGGAGAAATTCCAAAATGATGGATTTTGAAGTCATTTGATTATGAATCATCTGACACTTGCAAATTTCCTCCGAAAAGTGAAGTGACTGAAATACCGTTCACAGGCCATGAGGAACGGGCAACGAACTTATTGGTGATCATACATTTTGATGTATGTAGTCCGATAAATGTTGTTGCTAGCAGTGGATTTATCTATCTTCAGAAATGACTCAAGTAGATACATGGATATTTACTTGATGAGACGTAAGTCTGAGTCTTTTGAAATCGTTCAAAAGGTTTTTCAAAATGAAGTAGAAATTATTGTAACAAGAAAATTATGTTTCTGCAATTGGATTGCGGAAAGGAATATTTGAGTTACAAGTTTAGCGAATGTCTGATGAGTTGTGAAAAGAATTTCATAACTTGCACCTCCCGGAACACCACTATGAGTGGAATGTCCGTGAAGATGTAATCAAACCATTTATGACATGGTAAGATCAAAGTTGACATAAATCAATTTGCCATTATCCCTTTTAAAAGTAATGCTTTAGAGACTGCGGCTTTTACACTGAAAAGAGCTCCATCGGGTCTGTTGAAATGACGCCATGGTATGGTACGCCCAACCATGTTTTATCTTTTCTTAGCATTTGGAATATGGGGCTTGTGTAAAATGTTTACAAACCTATTCCAAATCAGACAAGTGCTACTTTGTAGGTTATCCCAAGTTATTGGGTATTCCCCCACCACTATACCGAGGCAAAAGGTTTTGCCACAAAGAACGATATGATTTTGAAAGAAAATGTTTCTTGCAAAAAGGTGAGTGAGAGGATAGTGCAACTCGACGAGATAACAATATCTTTGTCATCATATCAAAGGAAAGAAACCTTGGAAGTGATTCCAGAGTTTCCTACTGCGACTGATACGGAAGCCTCTACATGAGATGTATGGACTTCGGTCGAACTTGCAGCTGGACCACATAGGCAAAACTCGTGCAAACCTCTCAGGGCGCAGACGAGATATTGTTGTTAGACAACAGTATACCTACGATACACAAGGAAGCGTTGATGGGCCCTGACTCCGGAATTGGCTAAATGCCAATATAATTCGAGATAGTTTCCATATAAATGATTCAAGATTATATCTTGATAAACCCTTCGGAAGACTTGGAGTCTAACGAACATTAATGGAACTATAAACTGATGTGGATAAAATGTTTTATCCATAAAGCTCGACTTGTTGCAATAACAAATTCAAGGAGTTGACTACAATGAGAATGTCTCACCATAGCGATGCTTAAAGTCAGATCGGGTTAAACTAGCAATTAATACATATTTCAATCATGAGATATGAAACATGGATGGCAAAAGGATTTCCATGAAATGGAAATACAAACTAGGACTTGTATGTGATACAGTCCAAATTATTTTGTCTATCATCTAGAGGATGCTAGTGAGTATGCAAACTTCGGAGTTCCAGCGATGGACATAAGAGAGCAAAATGGGGTTGGAATCTTCGTGTTTGATGAAATAGTCAAAAGAGTTTGATTTCATCAATGGATAACGAAGATGCTTGTGGTTACAAGAAAGTAAGTGGGAGCATAATAATATTTCTAAAAACCTTGTGTGCTTGACACATTGTTGATTGGAAATAATATAAATTTCTTGACACGAATTAGGACTTCATTGAAAAATTGGTTTTTCGATGAAGTACTTGGGCTAGGTAGCCTCAATATTAGGCATAATTATCTACGGAGATAGAATTGCCTAATAGGGCTAAAGACAAAATACATATTGACAAGATGTTAAAATAGTTTAACATTAAAACGCCAAGGAGTGATTCTTGCCGAAGTCACATGAAAAGAGTTTTGCAAGACTCGGTGTCCCAAAACACTGATGAGCAAAATACATGATGGAGATTCCACACACTTTCGTGTTTGGATTAATCATGTATTCCATGGTATGTAAAACAACCAGATATGTCTGATACTCCCAAGCTATTACGAGTATAGATACCAAAGTGATCAAAGTACTGATCATGGGACAACAGTAAAAATTGTCATTAAGTACTAAAGTAGCACTGATGACATGTTTTCTCGCAAGCAGAGTTTATGAAGTGCTCGTTGTAAAGTTGTTACATCGATACAGTCTTCATCAATGCTCCATCCGATTTTTGATTTAAGTTAAGGGTTTTGTGTAAAATACGATATGGTGGCACAGTGTTTGGAAATTGTTCCAAACAGGTTACTGTGGCGAATTCTATAACAAAGGCTAAGTATGTTGCCGCTTTCAAAGCGACATAGGAGATGTTGAATCATACAGTTCGTTCATGAACTCAGTATGGTTCCAAGATGGCTTTGGTCAATGGAACACTATTGAAGATAGTTGCTCCATAGCTCAGTCTGAGGAATCAAGGTTTGACCAGTGATTCACATATATACGAAGCCAAGTCCACACAAAATATGAATTTTGTGAAAGCGTGAAAATGCGAGGATATGCAGAGATACACACGGAACTGAAGTTGTCAGATCCGTTGGACATCAGACTATACCACAAGCGAAGCATGTTTTACACCGGTATGCCATAGGTGTAAAGTGCATCAGCATTGACTAGATTATTGACTCTAGTGCAAGTGGGAGTCTATAGGAGATATGCCCTAGAGGCAATAATAAATGTTATTATTTATCTCCATGTTTGAAATTATGTTTATGTTCCATGCTATAACTGCTGTGGTTCTCGAGTCTACAATAACCACGAGGCTCGGAGGGAAACTCATATGCACGTGTGGAATAATAAACTGTAAAATGTATTCCTAGTATGGCCTCTAAGACTGGCTCAAGTGTTGCATGATGATCATGTTTTCCTGATCATGGGCATGTCTATGCCGGCAATTTTGAGGGCACAATGTTAGAAGAACATTTGTGTTGAATCGACCCGAATTGATGTTATGCTATGAGATACATTCGTCACAAGTTAATGGTTAATAACACAGAGAAAGTTAGCACTTGCATAATTCCTTAGACCATGAGAGTATCGAGTTCCTTCATGCTTGATTCATGAACTTTGGGGTTTTGTTAAACGTCATCCGTAACTCGGTGGCTATTACGGTGGCTTACGGGTTCATGGGAAAGTATGACAAGGGACTTGATAGCTCAAGATTGGGATTTGCTCCTCCGACGATGGAGAGATATCTCTAGGCCCTCTCGGTGTTACAGTATCCATCATCGTCTGGCCAGACACAATGTGATTTGATCACAGGGATGCCGGAACACGGGAACGAGAAAAGAGAACAAAACCGGTAACGAGGTAGCTAGCATAGTGGACAAGTTGTTGATCCACGGGGATGCCCATAAATCTCACCTCGGGTTTTGTAAACATATCGCGAAGCAACAGGAATAGCACACGGCAACTGGAGGTTCACTCGAATATTTATTCGTGTGGGTATAGGGGTCAATATGGGTGTCCACGGCTCCGATGTTGATCATTGATCGGAAAGTGTTCCGGGTCATGTCTATACTTCACCGAACCGATAGGGTCACACGCTTAAGGGTCATCTATCTGCTGAATTCTAGACAGGGAGTCTGAGAGAAAGTCACCGGAAAAGTTTCGGAGACAACGGAAAAGTTCCGGAGAGAGAACACCGGAATAGTTTCGGTAAAACTGAAAAGTTGTTTCAGGGTATACCATTAAGTCAAATTGGTTTCGGCACACGCCTGGAAATTCTTGGAGGGTGCCAGAATTGTTCTGGAAACTTCTGGGATTTTTCCGGAGAGAAAACACGGAAATGTTCCGGAGCTGCCTGAACCGTTTTGGTTGCTTTTCGCAGATGAAAATCACTAATCCGGAATTGTTTCAGAACGCGTCCAAAATTATTTTAGTGGGTACTGGAAATGTTGTAAGACCTACAGAAATATTTTCAGATTTAACGGTCACGGAAAAATGTTTCCATGAATAGTGAAATCACTTTTTGGTTACTTTTTGGAAAGCCACTTTTTTGGGCTTTGCTCAAAAGATCTAGGGGATGACATGGATGGATGGGAACCCCTTTGGGGGGACCCACTAGGGGGTGGCCGGCCATGGTGAGGCTCCTCCATGGGGCCCCACTTGTCCTCTTACCTTCCCCTTTATGCCCTTGTGAAGGACTCCATTCATGGGCATTTTGGGTTTTGAGTGGCACCCTACCCCTTGGGATTTCCTATAAAAGGAGGTGGAGAGGAGCTCTCCACACTCACTCTTTCTCACATACCACATCCCATGCAATGATCTGGCTTCTTCTCTCCCTCCCCGCGAAATAGTTTCGTAGAGCCGAAAGGCTGTCTGGGTTCCGGTGGGAACTAGTTCTGGACGGTGAAGCCCTACCGGATAGATAACACCGTATGTGTGCAACCCCGTAGAGAGGTCGTAGGTTCGTTCTTTTTTGCCCGAGGGGCTGTTCGAGAGTGCCTCCCGAAGGGCTGTCCGAGTGACCGTCCGAGTTTCGAGGGTCCTCCCGAAGGGCTGTCCGAGTGACCGTCCGAGTTTCGAGGGTCCTCCCGAAGGGCTGTCTGTGACACCGTCTGAGGGACTGTCCGACCGCATCTCGGAGGGCTATCCGAGGGAGTACATCCTCGCGGTTGGGAGGTTGTAAAATCTTAGCTGCAGGGATCTGCACCGCCGATCGTCATCGACTCCACTTCCGCTGCGCTACGAGTCGGTAACGAAAAGATCACAAACCTTGTATGCATCGCCATAGTGATCCTGGGCGTGCTCGCAGTACCGAAATTTTTGTTTTCTGCTGCGTTCCCTTACACCAGGCAAGCAAACCCCCTTGATCATTCCGATATCGCCCATTCTATCTCTCTTATGCTTGCATTAGAATTGCTTCTGTTGTTATTCCGATAGCTCCCATTCTGATGCATAGCCTGTTTATGTAGCCGTTGTTGATACCTACCTGCTGGCCTATGATGCTTAGTTAGCTATACTGCGCATCCATCTGTGGCCCTTCACCCTTGTCCGTTTGCCATGCTTGTTATCACGCCGTGATCACCCGGGGTTATGATCACGGATATGCTTACATTACTATAATACTTTTAAACTGTTAAAGTCAGGCCGGCTCCAAGAGTGCTCGCAAGATAATGGAACAAGTCGGGTTACCCCAAGGGTACCCGCGAGTCATATGGTGGCGGTTCGACGGGTTAGGTGGAGACCACCTAGGAGAGTGGTGGGCCTGACCACTGGACCGCGGATTACCAAGACGGGGCGACAGGAACCCTGATCGTCACCGCGAGCTACAAACACGATCAACGGATTTGGATGTTGGATCTGAGTTGGCCGCTGGCCTTTACGCACTAACCACCACGCGGGATTATGGTATGGGCCCTCGGTGACGTACGTTCCCTCCGAAAGTTCTTCAGACGTCACAATTGAGCGGCGCGCGCCCGGGTGAGCTGGCTATGTCTGCTGGTGTTTCCACAGTCGCGCTTGGTCCCGGCAGCGTTCGCAACGCGCAGGAGTGCTTAGGGCGATCGGCCCATGACCCCTTCGCACTTAGGATTTAGACTGGCGTGCTGACCTCTCTGAGGAGCCTAGGTAGGACTACGGCGTGTCGATCATCCGAGGCTGGGCATTACCTCGGCAAGTGTGTCCGGCCAGAGTTAATCAAGCATGTTGGGTAATGTGGTGCACCCCTGCAGGGAAGTAATCTATTCGAATAGCCGTGTCCATGGTAACAGGATGCTCGGAGTTGTTTCCCGATCTACTACAACTATGAATGGTTACTAAATTGTTACTAAACTGTTATAATTGCTCTCGGGACCGCTTTCTCGCAGGGTAGTCGAGGAAGGATCTCTGGGCATTGCTAAAATATACTTGTTACTATATGTTATTCTGTTCTACTCTCTCCTGATGCTGCAAGATGCTAGTCTTCGTTAAGATAGGCTTCTCTCTTTCTATTCTGGCATTTCTACAGTTTAGTCCAAAGATATAGCCCCATTCCTTTGATACCGATGCATACTTAGCATAGTTCTGATGTAAGTCTTGCGAGTACTTTGGATGAGTACTCACGGTTGCTTTGCTACCCTTTTCCCTCTACCAGGTTGCTGCGATCAGATGACGGAGCCCAGGAGCAGGAGATCCCCGGAGGTACCTACTAGTACGAGAAGCCCGTCGACCAGGAGTAGTTTAGAGGCCCCAGGCAGGAGGCCTGTGCCTTTTCGATCAGATGTCGCTGTTATGCTAGCCTTCTTAAGGCAAACTTGACTAACTATGTATGTACCCAGATAATATTTGTGTGATGACTTATGTATTCGGGTCCTCGTGACCCCTGGTTTGTAATATAAAGATTTATGTTTAAATTTGTGTTTAGAGTTGTGTTGTGATATCTTCCGGTGAGTCTCTGAACTTGATCGTGCACGTTTGCGTGTATGATTAGTGCACGGTCGAGCAGGGGCGCCACAGAAGCTGACGCCGAGGCACTTGGAGATTTCACTCTCACACTTCATACCGGCTTCAAGAGTCTACTACATGATGTTCTTTATGTCCCCTCGATGAAACATAATTTTGTTTCTGTTTCATGTTTAGACGATGATGGTTATGTTTGTCACTTTGGGAACAAGCAATGTATAATTATGTATGACGATAATAATGTCGGTCTTGCCTTCAGACAAGACAAACTTTATGTAATTTCCCTCTGTGATGATGTGAATAATGTGGGTTCTACCTCGAATATGAATATCAGTACCAAACGCAAACGTGATGATAATGAGACTTCTTCGAAATTATGGCACTATCGGTTAGGCCATATTTCAAGGGGGGGGGGGGGATTGAGCGTCTCATTAAAGATCAAGTTCTTCCTTCTCTCGATTTTTCGGATGCGGATATTGATCATTGTATCAACTGCATCAAATGAAAATATGTCATGCAAATTAAGAAAGGTGCAAACCGAAGCACGGGAGTTTTGGAAATAATTCACACGGATATATGTGGTCCGTTTATTGTGAGATCGGTGGACGGTTTTAATTCCTTCATAACGTTCACTGATGATTTCTCCCGGTTTGGACATATTTATCCTATTAAGGAAAGAGCAGAGGCATTAGAGAATTTCAAGATTTTCAAAGCTGAGGTTGAAAATCAAAGTAACAAGAGAATTAAAGTTGTGAGATCTAATCGTAGTGGTGAGTACTATGGCAGACATACTACTTATGGCCAAATTTCGGGACCGTTTGCAAAGTTCTTACAGGAAAATGGCATTATGGCCTAGTATTCAGCACCAGACGAACCTCAGCAAAATGGGGTGGTTGAAAGGCGGAACCGCACTCTTATGGATATGCTACGGAGTATGTTAAGCCACTCCACTTTACCGGTAAATTTATGGATGGAAGCCCTTAAGACAGTAGCACATATTCTTAACAGGGTTCCCAATAAATTGGTGCCTAAAACACCGTATGAATTATGGACTGGGTGGAAACCGACCCTGAATTATTTTCATGTATGGGGCTATCCAGCTGAAACAAGGATTTTCAATCCAGTTATGGAAAAATTAGACCCCAAGACAGTCAGTTGCCATTTTATTGGTTATCCTGACAAATCTAAAGCATATCGATTTTGTTGTCCAAATCAGGCAACAAAATTTGTTGAAACAAGACACGCTGTGTTCTTGGAAAGTGATATGATGAGGGGGAGCATGACACCACGGGAAATTATTTTGGAGGAAAAATGGGAATATGCCCCGTCTCCGATAATTCAAGAACCTATTTTCCCGGTGTCAGCTGATGTTGCACCTCCTGCTGAAAGGATTATTAATGCAACGCCTACTGAGACTCCTGTGACTGCTTCAGATGTCACACCTGCTGATGTTTCTACTGAAAGTTCTCAACAGCCTCCAATTGTTGATGATGTGCCAAATGATGAACCTCTTAGAAGGTCACAGCGGACTAGAAAGCCTGCTATTCCTGATGATTATCTCACTTACTTGAGTGAAGATATGAATGAGTCGGTGTTGGACAATGATCCTACATCATTTAAGGAAGCTATGCAAAGTGATTTTTCATCTGAATGGCTTAATGCTATGAAAGATGAAATGAAGTCCATGAGCACTAATGAAGTATGGGACTTAGTAGAAATTCCCAGAGGAGCCAAAACAGTTGGATGCAAATGGGTCTACAAGACCAAACGTGACTTCAAAGGGAATATCGGAAGGTTTAAGGCAAGGCTCGTGGCAAAAGGTTTCACTCAAAGAGAAGGGATTGATTATAAAGAAACTTTTTCACCCGTCTCTTCTAAGAACTCATTCAAAATCATTATGGCACTAGTGGCTCATTATGATTTGGAGCTGCATCAGATGGATGTCAAAACGACATTTCTAAATGGTGACTTACGTGAATATGTTTACATGGCACAACCAGAAGGTTTGGTTATGGAAGGAAAAGAGCATTTAGGATGTCATCTGAAGAAATCCATCTATGGCTTGAAACAAGCATCACGGGAATGGTATCTCAAGTTTGATGAAGTAATAAGGAAATTTGGTTTTGACGAAAATAAAGTGGACAATTGTGTTTATGTCAAGTTCAGGGGGAGTAATTTTACCTTCCTGATACTGTATGTTGATGACATACTTTTAGCCAGCGGTGATAAAAATATGCTGCTGGAAACTAAGAGGTTCCTTTCCTCTAAGTTTGGCATGAAGGATCTCGGTGAAGCAGCTTATGTTTTGGGAATTGAAATTCACCGGGATAGATCTAGAGGGATCTTGGGGCTATCTCAGAGAGCATATATTGACAAGGTACTGAAAAAGTACAATATGCATAAGTGCTCAGCCTCGCCTGCTCCTATTGTTAAGGGCGATAAATTTGGGACTTTTCAGTGCCCAAGAAATGATTATGAATCTGCGCCGATGAAGTCAATTCCTTATGCCTCAATTGTTGGAAGCATTATGTATGCACAAGTGTGCACTCGCCCTGATTTAGCATTCGTGACTGGGATGTTTGGCAGATATCAGTCCAATCCAGGTCTGGATCATTGGAAGGCTGCTAAGAAAGTCTTGCGTTATTTGCAAGGCACTAAAGGCCTCATGCTTACATATAAGAAATTTGATAACCTCGAGGTGGTGGGTTATTCAGATGCTGATTTTGCGGGGTGTGTTGATACTAAGAAATCCACGTCAGGTTATGTTTTCACCCTCACAAAAGGAGCTATATCATGGATAAGCTCCAAACAAACTGTCACTGCATCGTCGACAATGCAGGCAGAATTTGTGGCATGTTTTGAGGCTACCGGGCAGGCAGTATGGCTGAAGAATTTCATCCTGGGTCCGAGAGTGATTGACAGCATTTCCAGGCCAATCACACTCTACTGCGATAATCAACCCGCAGAAATATTTTCGAGTAACAACAAGTCAAGTGATGCTGCCAAGCACATTGACATTAAGTTTCTTGTTGTGAAAGACAGAGTCCAGGATCAGACAATTAATGTTAAGTACATCAATACTAAAATGATGTTAGCGGATCCGCTCACGAAAGGCTTACCACCCAGTGTTTTCAGAGAGTAAGTTACCGGTATGGGTTTGGTTGAAAGCCTTTGATCCTGGCAAAGTTGGGACCGTTATGACACCATCTCCCCAAATGGGCTCGTTTTGAGATCGAATGGGAACCATAGTCACTTGGTTCAGCAGTACTTAATTGACTGTTGTAATCTATTGTCTTGGTGTATCATTTTATCAAGAGATGAGTCTGGAATGTTTATGATGCTTATGTAAAGAATTATGTAAATTAAGTTAATGGATTATGTGAATAAAGGTATCATAGTCACTGGGTTCAGTGGTACTCAATTGAACACTGCAATCTTTTCGTCTTGGTGCATTATTTTGTTGAAAAGTGAGCTTATAAATTTAGTCTTACGATCAAGGGGGAGAATGTTGGATATTATGATCTTAAAGACTAAGCTGTGGCTATTATATGCTTAAGTGAAAATATCTGAAGAGCTACAGGGTAAACAGTAGGCGGTGCTAGAGTGCTCTTGCTACAGTACCTACCTATCCTGCTGAGCTGCCCTGATTAGGGGCAGCACACAGACCAACCAGGTGTCTGTCCCCCTGGTGTGCCGTGCATTTATATAAGAAAAGAGAGAGAGGAGAGGAAAGTAGCTACGGCTGCTGTTAGCTGCTGCTCTAGTCTATCCATTACACTCACTCTCTCTCTCTCTCAAGAACTCAAGAACAGGGCTGCTGATCAAGCCAGCACTGAAACACCGAGAAGGGCAGTACACAACCACCAGAGAAGCTGTTGGTGGTGTAGAAGCAAGAGGAGGAGATGGCAGGGTCATCAGACCAAGGTAATATCCATCTTCTAATTTATTTGTGGCTCAAACTTATGCTAAAATGATCCTGAAGGATGCAACATATGGTAGAAGACGATGTCCTCTGGCAGGTCGTCGAGCACGGTCGCGCCGCTACTGTCCGGCATCGCCGGCTCCGGTCACCTGAAAAGAAGCATCAAAGGTTACTAGTGCTCAAGAAAACCCAGAAACCAGAGGGTCGGACAAAAGAGAGGTGATATGGCCGGTGGGGAGAGTAATTTTAACATGCTAAAATTTGCCGGGGATGACAGATAACGAAGAGAAGGGAGAACGTGGTCCGGGACGGCCATTTTGCTCACCTGGGTGGGGACGGGGAGAGAGACGGTGCTCCGGCGAGCAACTCCGCGGGCATGTGCTCCGGTGGGAGATTGAGGTGAACGGTGGAGAAGCAGGTCTGAGTCTGAGGCGGAGTGAAAGTGGAGAAGCAGTTAGCTGTTTGGTCGCGTGACACTGACAACTACAGGGAGTGGCCGCGTGGAAGTCTAGTCAACACAGGGTTCTAGCGGCTTCACTGGCACGGTGTCGCCTGGCTATCTTCCCAGCTGCACCTGCACCTGAGTAATTGATGGGCAGATGATTGTAAAAAAAAGGAGTTGATGGGCAGATGAATGTCAAAAAAAAAAGGAATTGATGGGCAGACAGCTACAGATAATGGATGACGATTGACGGGACAACACATGTCCGGTTAGAGCATCTACAGATCACCAAATTCGACCCTCAACCGCCAGCGGACCGGGCACTTCTCAATTTATGACCTCGACACTCCTCGTATCCGATACCTTATATCCATATTATTCATGCAACGTGAACATAAATTACGTAGATCATCGTACGGACTATGAAACAGACATAGATATGCACATTCCGATCACTAAAGGATCACAGACGGATCTCCAAAAGCTACTCAAAGTTCACATAATCCACATACGACGGACATGTTCTAACTAGAGACATAAATAACAAGAAATTAACGACGGAGACAACGGAGATTCACCACTTCATCGCCGGGCCTATGACCTTCCGGTCGCCGGCGCAGCTGTAGGCGTCGGCGGCAAGTGGTGGATCATCGGAGTCATCGGAGGTGGAGCTGTGGTCGTCGCCATCATCGTCGGAGTCGTCGGAGAGGACGATGAGCCCCTTCATCCGCCGGACAGCCCTGTCCTACTGCCGCTTGAGCTTGGCCACCCGAGCCGCCTCCGCCGCCTCGCGCTCCGACTGCTCAATGGCAAGCCGGAGCGCCTTCGCGTTCTTCCGCCGTAGGCGGCGAGCGTCCGTCTCCGCCGTCATCAGCGACCGGCGGTAGACCCAAGCGAGGAACCGCTCATCCTTGGCGGGCTCCACCGGCAGCCTGCGGCGACAGTGCATGGACTCCGCCGCGTCCCTCTCCCTTGCTCGCTGCCTCTCGCGGCAGGCGGCGCGCGCCTCCGATTACGGAGTACGCGTGCGGGCCGGCGGAGCGGGTACTAGCACCCACCGCTACCCGCGCGGAGCAGCGGCCGGCGGGGGAAGGGGACGGCGTGAGGGCGGAGCAGACTACGCTGCCCTGGCGGAGCTGTGCGCGGGCCGAACGGGGCCAGCTCCGGCGTCTGCGCTGCGCTGGCGCGGGAGCGGCGACGGTGCAGATCCGAAGCTACCCCCGGTGTCCACCTTCGACCCCTCCAACGCAATGCGGAGGGCCAGCTCCTCCTCGACGTCGAGGTCGGAGTCGGAGTGGCTGCCAGAGCTCGACATGTCGCCGGATTGGATCGGAATCAAAGAGGAAAGGACGGGACGGAGCGAGAGAGGATAGTGAGTGAGCGATATGGTTTCGAGAGGGGATGGATTGGGGTTTTCTGTGGGGACATAGTGGAGTCGGTGGTGGGTCGGGCTGATGTGGCGGTCGCGCCTGGGAGTGACCGGGCCGTCCCATATCCACCCTACATTTGGGCTGGATATGAGGGGCGCCGGACAGCCCGGGCGTTTGAGGCCGGTTTGAGTCACCCGGCTGGGTCGGTTTTTTTGTGACCGGTCACTGACCGGTCCGCCCATCCGGGCGTTTGAGACGGATTTGAGGCGCCCGGCTGTAGATGCCCTTAGTCATCAAAATTGTCTGGACCAGCCCGGTTAAAATCCAATAAACCGGCATCAAACGCTGGGAGGTCTAGAAAAGTTTGAATTGACTCAAACATCTCGGACCCAACCAAAAACTCTTCTAAAACTCTTCTCCCCCTCAATCATTGTAGAACCCTTCGGTTTGACCATATTGACTCCGGCTAATCGGCCTCCACCTACCAACATTCATGGAGGCGCGATGACTAAGAAGGCTACTCCAGCTTTAAAGATGGGCGTGCTCCTCCGGAAACCCCTACTCGCAGAATGTTCATCTTCTCTCACACATCCATAGGTCGATGCACACCATCACACCTCTGGTCGCCACGATGGGCTAGAAGTACGATGCCGAAAAGTGGTCGCCGGCTCGCGACTCCCGATCCGAGGGCAGCTCCACATCCAGTTGGCACCGCCGCCCATGGTCTCTGGTGTCCACACCTTGTTTTAGTTTAGTTTAAATTTAGGTTGAACTTGTTTCAATTTTGTTCGATTGGTTGTAATATGTCAAACTTTGTTAAATTTCATCCATTTTGCTTTCTATTTCATAAGTTTTTGTGCTCACTACATTTCAAATAGGCCGGACATTTGGTGCCTCCAGTTGGATGGTCGGCTCCTCACCCCCTATCCGTGGACACATCTGGATGTGTCTGCGGACATTTGGTGTCGTCCGTTTGGTGATCCGTTTTGAAGTTGCCCTAAGCCCCCTCCTTTAATTTGGGTTAAACTTTAATCATAGATTTAAATTGAAAAAAAATATAATTTATACCCCATAAAATTTATATCATTGGATTCATATTCATTTCGAATGGTATTATTTATAATACATAAAATTTATATTTTATTATTTAAATTTATGAAAGTTCAACACAAAATATGAGTGGGACTATTAAAGCCGGACAGAGTGAGTAATATAGTATGCTCAAAACGGTATCGAGGGAAGGATGATGCCTATAGGACGAATGTCATACTGGACGGGAGTCAAGCCAAGCCGAGCCGGGCTTGGCCCATCAAAAGCTCACCGGTGGTGAGCCGAACTGACTCGAGTTCGGTGCGTTAGTGAGCTAGAGAACAAGGCTCGCAGACTTGGCAAGCACGGTGCCATGTACTGTCATGTGAGCCCAGACTGCGGGAATCACTATGGACGTGTTTGGTTCTCATAGCAACTTTTGCCTGCATAGTATACACTTTTCAGTTGGGCCTGCCTGAGGGAAAACAGGCAAAAACCAACATATGCACCTAGTTTGGTTGCCTGTTGTGACACCCCGATTCAAAGAACCGGAGGCCCTCGTGTTCCAGCCCAGAGATTTATGTCTTCTGGAACAAGACTATAGCTTGGTATAGAATAACCACGATTCAATAGAGTACTCAAAGGGTACACGGAGTTATGATACAATACTCTTGCTCAGCAAGGTAATACAATAAGAGCAGTAGTGCTCGGTTATTGTTCCACGATCTAGTGGCTAACGAAACACTAGTGGTGGAGACGATATGACACAGCAGAAGGTGGGACACTGGTGGGGCTCCAATCCAAAGGAACACTGCTGGGACACAATCTAGCTCTCGCTCTCGACGTCCTTCTACGGAGCTTCTCCTGCATCTGGCATGATAAGCCAGGTGAGCACTTTGAATGTACTCGCAAGCTCACAAACAAACCAAAGGCAAGCAAGCAAGCAAGAACAAGGTAAACAAATATAACGGCGAGACAAAGACTTGCATAAGTAAAACTAGCTTAAATACTTCATAAGTTCAGTCTACTCGTTTAACGTCCGATGGACCTTCTTTCGGCCTGATCCTCGATCATCCGGCTTGCAAAGTAGACTACCTGCCTAACATAACTATCAACACTACTGGAAATGAAAATGGGTGCCTGGTCAAATAGTGTGACTTAACACGAACGATGTCCCATTGCTGGGGACTCGGCTATTCGAATAGTTTCAACACACACTCTGCAGAGGTTGTACACTTTACCCACACCATGGACTATTAGTCCAACAAATCTCACTCATAGCATGGCCCTCTAATTGTGTCTCCGACCTCCCGCAGGCTAGCCCTAGGAGAGAGGATCTGGGTCCTTGCCACCCCGTGGCACAACTTACCCCCCCCCCCCCCCCGCGGGAATCTATCAACTTCTATGTGCACATCTACCAACCCAGGCACTCTTGACTAGACGACAACTTCTCGGCTAGAGGAAGTCTACACATCTCAGTTTCCCTCTTTGGAGGCACGCAAAAGAGACATAACTACAAATGAAATAGGGCCCTCCCATTCGGGCAAATGTGGCTGTACCGAGGAGGTTCGGTTCCGTGGCACTTGGATTGACCGATTATTAAGGTTGGACTACGAAGAAGCTACTTCACGATGATCCTGTTCTAAACAACCTAGCTCAATCCATTCTTCTTTCAAAGGAAAGTACTTGGAGGAGACTACTATCATAAGTAAAGCCTTTCCCCGAAGGGTCTCCTCGTTACTACCGTTTTATTCGTTTCGGTTCATGTTATCGTAAGTAGTTACCGGTTTCATTGCGAATACTAGTTCAGAAGTAACCAAGGTAAAAGAGTCAAATCTCTATAGTACTCTACTGGTGTGATACCACTTCTTATAATTAAGCCCTACTCAAGCAAACAATAAGAGCATAAATAACAAAGTAAATAAAAGCGGAAATAGCCGATAATATGCAAGTTGGAACCCATGGCCTTGCAAATGCCATCAAGCAAATGGATGAAGTGGCTTGCCTTGAACAAGTGGAGGGTCACAAAACTCTTGGTCTTCACCTCCTGAATTATCTTCATACGTCTCCAACGTATCTATAATTTTTTATTGTATCATGCTATTATATTATCAATCTTGTATGATTTATATGCAACTTTATATCATTTTTGGGAACTAACCTATTAACCTAGTGCCCAGTGCCAGTTTCTATTTTTTGCCTATTTTATTGTTTCGCAGAAAAACCATACCAAACGAAGTCCAAATGTGATGAAACTTTACGGTGATTTTCCTGGACCAGAAGGGACCCTAGAAGCTTCGGGGGGGGGGGGGGGAGACCAGACGATGCATGAGAGAGCCACAAGCTCAGGTGGCGTGCCCCCAGGGGGGCGCACCACCCAGGCTTGTGGGCCCCTCGCCACTCCGTTTGACCTAATTCCAAGCCTATAAATTCCCTAAAATCCAGAAACCACCAGAGCAAGACCCGAAACAATTCTTCTACCGCTGCAAGCCTCTGTTCTTCTGTGATCCCATCTGGAGGCCTCCGCCGGTACTCTGTCAGAGGGGGAATCGATCACGGAGGCCATCTTCATCAACCTTGTTGCCTCCATGATGATGTGTGAGTAGTTCCCATAGGACCTACGGGTCCATAGCAGTAGCTAGATGGCTCTCTCTCGCTCTCTCTCTCTCTCTCTCTCTCTCTCTCTCTCTTTGATCTTCAATACAATGTTTTCTTCGGAGATCGATTTGATGTAATCTTTTGCGGTGCGTTTGTTGGGATCCGATGAATTGTGGGTTTATGATCAGATTGTTCATTGAAAGTAATTGAGTTATTTCTGAACTTTATTATGTGTGATTGTTATAGCTTTGTATTTCTCTCCGATCTATCCGTTTAGTTTGGCCAACTAGATTGATTTATCTTCAACGGGAGAGGTGCTTTGTGGTAGGTTCAATCTTGCGGTATCCTCACTCTGTGACAGGAGGAGTAGTGATGCACGTATTTGTATTGTTGCTACTAAGGGTAAAACGACGGGGTTCGATCATATTGATTGGTCTTATTCTGTCTACATTATGTCATCATACTTAAAGCATTACTCTGTTTGTTATGAACTTAATACCTAGAGAGGCAAGCATAGAAGCGCTCTCGAAGTGGAGTAATAGTAGTAGGCGTCAGTAAGTTTAACGGTCTACTTGTCACGGACGTAATGCCTATGTACTGATCATGCCAGGAATAACATCATAACTATGTGCTTTTCTATCAATTGCCCAACAGTAATTTGTGTACCCACCGTTGCCATGTTCTTGAGAGAGATACCTCTAGTGAAAGCTATGCCCCCCGGGTCCATTTAAATCATACTGTTAAAACCTTAAAAACCTTGCTGCAATTTATTTACTTTTATTTAGTTTTGCAATTTATATATCTACCACTATCAGAATTAATCGTAGCAATTAACGAGTACAAGGGGATTGACAACCCTCTTGCCTGCGTTGGGTGCAAGTATTTGTTTGTGTGTGTGCAGCTACTGCTAAAAGTTGATTGCGTGAATCTCCTATTGGTTTGATAAACCTTAGTTCTTAACTAAGGGAAATACTTTCTGCTACTATACTACATCATCCTTCCTCTTCGGGGAAATCCCAACGCCTATCACAAGTAGCAGAAGAATTTCTGGCGCCGTTGCCGGGGAGACTTCATCAAACAAACAAAGGTCCCTTCACAACATTATCATTTACTTGTTCTACTTTTTATTTGCTTTTATTTGCCTTTATTAGTTTTCGTTAAAAAAATCAAAAATACAAAAAATATCTTGTGTGCTTTATTTGCTCGTTGCTATGGCTAGTTCTTCGCTTGTTGCTTGCACCCCTGAAAATGAAGTTCTTAATTTTAAACAAAGGGGAGGAGATAGTTTAAAAGATGCTTGGTATAGGATTTGCGATGCTCAAAATAGATCTACTCGTAAGCAATCCACCACTGTTCTTCTTCGCAATTTTTATGTGGGTGTTACTACTTGGTATAGATTTGTGCTTGACACTATTACTGGAGGAAATTTCCTAAGTAGCCACCCTTTGGATGCTTTCAATGCTATGGGGAATTTAGTGGGATCACCACCTATCACTATTAATGAAACGGCATTAACTTTGGAACATGTTATGCGAAGGTTAGAAATTTTTGAGAACAAAATGCCAACTATTGAACACATCAAAAATCTTGATAAAAAGGTCATAACCAAGTTACTAAATTTGTCGCTTTGGTGGGAACCACATTAAAATTATTAAAGGATAAAGAACCAATCACTGAGAGAGTAGAACAAAGTCCTGCTAGAATTGACAAACTGGAAGAGATCATTAATAACTTGTGTTCAGCCTTTTCTTCCGTTAAAACCATTGAAATGACTCCTACAAGTAAGAATTCTAAGCTTATGTATGTTCCTAAAAACAAGGGTGCTTCATCTAGCAAAGAGAAAGAGGATCTAAAAATGATTAGCGTGCACCCCAACTTCATTGAGATGATAAAGGAACCTATGATTGAAAACAAATTTCTTAATTTTGTTCCTAGGAGTGTCATTATTAAAAACATGTTTGCTAAACCTCCTAGGAAGTCTGGATGCATAATTGAGGAATTGGATGTGAAGGATGATAATATTTGAAACTATGCATTATGCCTAGCTAGGGGCATTAAACAATAACGCTTGTTGGGAGGCAACCCAATAGTTATATTTTGCTTTCATTTTATTTTCTTTAGTCAACATGATTATTGATACTGTAATGATTGTGCTTTTATCTTTTAATTAGTGTTTTGTGCCAAGTAAAGCTTTGGGATGATTTGGATGATTGTTGAAATTGGTACTGTGCAGAAACAGAAATTTAGCATCCAGTGCATGAATTGTTCCCGTGTACTGGAACGTGATCAATTGCTATTTTTTTTTACACATAACTGTGATACAAATTTTTTAATTTTTCCACATTTTTTAGAATTTTTGGAGTTATATAATTATGGATAAAAATTCTGTCATTACGTGCTGTCCTGTTTTAGACAGATTCTGTTTTTATTGCATAGTGTGCTTATTTTGATGATGCTATGGATTAGATCTGGGGGTATAAGTCATGGAGAAGTTAGAATATAGTGGGTATTATGCAAGGGAAATTATGAATCTATTTATAACAGTATCTAAATTGGATGATTCATTTATTATACTAACGGATCTCACGAAGTTTCTGTTGAGTTTTGTGTGCTAAAAATTTGAAGTTTTGGGTGAGATCACGATGGATGAAGGAATAAGAAGCGGCAAGACCCTAAGCTTGGGGATGCCCAAGGCACCCCAAAGTAATATTCAAGGAAGACCCAAGCGACTAAGCTTGGGGATGCCCCGGATGGCATCCCCTCTTTCGTCTACAATCTATCGGTAATATCACTCGGAGCTATATTTTTATTCATCACATGATATGAGTTTTGCTTGGAGCGTCGTGTGCTATAGTTTTATTTTGTTTGTTAGTTTGCCACAATCATTGTTTGCTGGACACACCATTTGAGAGAGACACACATTCATCATAATTTTTTAGAATGCTCTATGTGCTTCACTTATATCTTTTGAGTTAGGAAGTTGCTCATGTGCTTCACTTATATCTTTAGAGCATGGCGGTAGGTATATTTTATAGAAATCATTTGCACTCTCATGCTTCACTTATATATTTTTGAGAGTTAAATAGGAAGTGGTAATGTGCACCGGTTATAAGACTAGTTCAAGAATGATAGGTATACAAGAGTGGTATAATAAAAACTTTCATGTAGATCACTGAATATGAAGCATGTGATTTAATTATATTGATGTAGTAATATGAAAGAGTATTAGTTCATAATCATTGGTTAGTAAAAATATCGATATTAAAGCTTTTTATGTATTACTCATTTAAGTGTCGGTCATGGCATGACGGGGATGTTGGAGCATATTTATTCCTCGATGAAATCCTTTGTGTTGTCCGGATCGGGGGCGCGCGATGGTTAACTCCTCCCAACCTCCTCCCTAGGGGCATGTGAGTAGTACTTTGCTTCGAGGGCTAATAAAACTTTCACTATAAGTATATGAGTTCATTATGACTAATGTGAGTTCATGGACTAATACGGCACTCCCACCTATCCATATATTGCTAACCTTTTCAGTACCGTGCATTGCTCTTTTCACCTCGAGAATTGGTGCGAACTTCGCCGGTGCATCCAAATCCCGTGATATGATACGCTCTATCACACATAAGCCTTATTATATCCTTCCTCAAAACAACCACCATAGCTACCTATTATGGCATTTCCATAGCCATTCCGAGATATATTGCCATACAACTTCCATGGTTACTATTCACATGACTTGTGTGTTCATCATCATATTGCTTTGCATGATCATATAGAGCTGACATGATATCCGTTGCATGACAATCCCTACTCCTCACATTGATATCAATTGTAAGGCCTCTCCATTGCCTAACGATCCGCCGAGTTGATGCGAGACTTTCTTCACTTTTGTCTTCCCTTATAAACCTCTACCAACGTATTCTATTCCACCCGTAGTGCTAAGTCCATGTCTCACGCTCATATATTGAGTGAAGTTGAAAATGCTGAAGCGAGAAAAGGTATGATGCAATTGTTTGGTTTGGCAGCGGGGTGCTCATGATTTGTACTTATGTTAGGAAGATGAAGTCATGCCATGCTTACATAATTCAATGAGTAGGGGTAACATTCGTTAAGCATCGTATATTTTGAAGAGTAATGATTATTTTCTAGTATTCATGGATATTATTATGTTGATATCTATTACATCATCATTTCTCAATATTCATACCATAAACAGATTACATGATAAGACATGTTAGGTAGCATTCAACATCAAAAATTCTGTTTTTATCATTTACCTACTCGAGGATGAGCAGGAATTAAGCTTGGGGATGCTGATACGTCTCCAACGTATCTATAATTTTTGATTGTTTCATGCTATTATATTATCAATCTTGTATACTTTATATGCAATTTTATATCATTTTTAGGAACTAACCTATTAACCTAGTGCCCAGTGCCAGTTTCTGTTCTTGGCTATTTTATTGTTTCGCAGGAAAACCATACCAAACGAAGTCCAAACGCGATGAAACTTTACGGTGATTTTTTCTGGACCAGAAGGGACCCTAGAAGCTTTGGGAGGAGACCAGATGATGCACGAGAGAGCCACAAGCTCAGGTGGCGCGCCCCCAGGCTTGTGGGCCCCTCGAACCCCGTTTGACCTAATTCCAAGCCTATAAATTCCCTAAAATCCAGAAACCACCAGAGGAGACCCGAAACAATTCTTCCGCCGCTGCAAGCCTATGTTCTTATAACACCCCCTTGTAATTTGCTACAGTGCTCTATCTTAATCAATGCCAAGTCACCATGAATTGCAAGCTTGATCACTAAATGTTTCATATCTCATTTCAAATTCCACTTCAAACCAAAATTCAAATTGCAAGTGAAAATAAAAGTTGTTCAAATTTGAAAACTAAATAGTTCATAATATTGCAAACATTCCATAGTAAATAATGTTAAGGAAAACAACATCACCTAAATTACCTAGATGACTCTAGCATCATGAAAACAACACCAAAACAACCCCATTTAGCCCATTTCTAATTAAACCAAGTTCAAATGAATTCCAATAAACCCCAAACTTTTGTGGCAGTGCAAAATAATGCATAGTATTTATGTGGCAATGTTCCACATTTTACAAAAGTCATTTGATGCAAAAAGAAATGCAAAATAGCAAAGAAATAAAGAAACAGAAAATAGAAAAAGAAAAATGAAAAGAACTACTGTTGGACTGGACCGCGAGTGCACAGTGCACGGCCCAGCCCAATAGTGCCGTCGTCGTCCACCATCTGGCAGGTGTCGATGCCGCGCGCGCCCGAGCCGGCGATGGGCACGCGTCGGCCATCTCCGAGCGCTACCGTCGCCGTGGAGGGGTTAAGACCTCTCCCGTGCACCCCCTGGCGAACCCTAGCGCCACTCCCTCTCCCTCTCACGCCGCTTTCTTCCTCGCACAACCGCCCGACGCTGCCGTCGCCATGGCGCCGTCGTAGACGCGCCCACCATCGTCCCCGTGCCTCGCCGTCGTGTCCTGGAGCTGCGCCGTGCTCCGCTGCTTCGTCTACGCCCCCGGCCTCGAGCTCATCGCCCCTGCACCGAGCCCCTCAACCTCGTCTTCTTCCTCGGATGCCAGAGATCGCCGCCGCCGCTCCGTCCACCCCAGGCCTCCCCCGAGCCCGCTAAGCACATCTGTAGGCTCCCAGCGAGCACCTCTCCCTTTCCTCTCACCTCATGCGCTCGATTTCGAGCTCTAGCACCCGATCCAGCGCCGCCCGAACGCTCCGCCGCTCGAGCTCGCCTCCGGCGATACTCCGATGGGCCATTGGTCCCGTGCGTGCGTCCAAACGCTTCGTCAGCTCACGTAGGTGCTGTAGATGCCCAACGCCGGTCGATTTGGCCTCTGCAACGTCGACCCCATGCTCGACCGAATTCCGGCGCCGCTCCGGTTGACGCCGCCGTCGCTGTAGACCACCCCGGCAGCTCCCACCGGTGCCATCGACGCGGCATCGTCTCCGCGTTCGAACGCGCCCGACCGCGCTCAAAACTTTGCCCCGTACATGATTTCCGCCGTGGTCCCGAATTGCCTCCGTGAATTTGGTCACCCTCGGCTAAACGCCGGCGCCGCTGACGTGTCCACATCATTAGCCACTAATGGACCCCTATGTGTATGATAGCTGGGCCTCGCGCGCTAATTAACCATTGGTTAACTAATATACCTAATTAACTAAACTAATTACTCACTGACATCTAGGGCTCACCTCTAATTAAACTCTGTTTAATTAAAATAAATCCTGTTAGTTGCTGTGTCACTGACATGTGGGGCCCTGGCACTGTTTAAATGGATAAGGCTGACCCAGTCAGCTGCTGACTCAGCAGCTGATCCCACCTGTCAGCCTCTGCTGACTGGGTAGTTGACCTAGTCAACTGGGCCCACTATCAGCCCCTCTGTGCCCACTGTTGGGTACAATTCTGGGTGCACATAGCATTTTTGCTATTTAAATTTCGAATTAATAATAAATCCAGAAATTCAGAAAATCATTTAAACTTCAAAAATTCATAGAAAATAAACCGTAACTCGGATGAAAATAATTTATATATGAAAAATGATCAGAAAAATATGAAGAATCCAAATATTTCAACAAAATGCTTGACCATCACTCCTATCATGATGAACATGGAACTTTTCCCTCCGGATCAATACCGAAGAAAATGCCTGGAGCTGGGAAAATATTCCCGGATATTTTCCCACTCCGTCTATAACACTTAGTGATGGATTAGAGCACCTAATCAACCCATATTGCCATGTCATGCATCTGTGTTGCATTTATTTGCCGTCTATTTATTGTTTCTTCCCCCTCATTCTCCTTCGATAGACCCCGAGACTGCCGCTGCCCCTGAGTACGACTACGTCCACGACGACCAGGTCCCCGCTGCAGAGCTTCCAGGCAAACAAACCCCCTAGATCATCCAGATATTGCCCATTCTTTCTCTGCTATGCTTGCATTAGATTTTGCTACTGTTAATGTTCCGGTAGCTCCCATTCTGATGCATAGCCTGTTTTCGTAACCTGTTAATGATACATTACCTGCTGTCCTATGATGACTAGTTAGGTATGCTTATGTTTCATCAGTTGGCCCTACCCCCTTGTCCGTCTGCCATGCCTCATGATCGGGCCGTGATCACTCTAGGCGATGATCACGGATATGTTTACATTATTGCATTTCTTATAAACTGCTAAAGACGGGTCGGCTCCAAGAGTACCGACGAGTAAATGATTCAAGACGGGTCGGCCCCAAGGGTACCCGCGAGTGATATTGTGGCGGAACGATAGGGCAGGTGGAGACCACCTAGGAGAGAGGTGGGCCTGGTCCCTGGTCGTGGTCCGCGAGTTACTAAGTCGGAGCGACAGGAACCCTGTTCGTCTCAGCGAGATACTAAAACACACTTAACGGATTTGGGTATTTGATCTGAGTTGGCCGCTGGCCTATACGCACTAACCTCCACGCGGGATAATTGTATATGGGGCCCTTGGCGTCGTACATTCTCCCGAAAGCTCTGTCAGACGTCACAGTTGAGCGGCGCGCACCCAGGTGAGCTGGTTACATCTGCTGGTGTTTCCACAGTCGCGCTTCGTCCCAGCCGTGTTCATAATGCGCAGGAGTGCTTAGGGCGATTGGTCCATGAGCCCTTCGCGCTTAGGATGTAGACCGGCGTGCTGACCTCTCTGCGGAGCCTAGGTAGGACTACGGCGTGTCGATTATCCGAGGCCGGGCATTACCCAGGCAAGTGTGTCCGGCCAGAGGTAATCGAGCGTGCTGGGAAATGTGGTGCACCCCTGCAGGGAAGTAATCTATTCGAATAGCCGTATCCACAGTAACAGGACGCTCGGAGTTGTATCCTGATCTACTACAACTAGAACCGGATACTGTTACAACACTTAACTGTTCTATTGCTCCGAGGTCGCTTTCTCGTAGGGTAGTCGAGGAAGGATCTCTGGGCGTTGTTATTATACATATTTGTTGCTATATGTTATTATACGCTCCTCTCTTCTGATGCTGCAAGAGGCTAATCTTCGTTAGGCTAGGCTTCTCCCCCTCTAGTCTGGCATTTCTGCAGTATAGTCCAAAGATATAGCCCCATTCCTTTGATACCGATGCATACTTAGCATAGATCTGATGTAAGTCTTGCGAGTACTTTGGATGAGTACTCATGGTTGCTTTGCTACCTTTTTCCCCTACCCGGTTGCTGCGATCAGATGATGGAGCCCAGGAGCCGGAAATCCCCGCCGGTGCCTACTACTACGTGGAGACCGATGACCAGGAGTAGTTCGGAGGTCCCAGGCAGGAGGCATGTGCCTTTTTGATCAGTTGTCGTTGTTTTGCTCAACCTTCTTAAGGCAAACTTGTCTAACTTCGTCTGTACCCGGACTTATGTTGTTTGATGACCGATGTATTATGTGTCCTCATGACCCTGGTTTGTAATATAAATATTTGAACTTAAATTTGTGTCTTAGAGTTGTGTTGTGATATCCTACCGTGAGTCTCTGATCTTGATCTTGCATGATGCGTGTATGTTTAGTGCACGATTGATTTCGGGGGCGTCACAAGCTCGTATCAGAGCCAGGTTTCGATCCTGGGACCTGTGGGCTACCAGCTTGTGACACCCCTGACTTTAACATGAATCTCTCGCAGGTACCCTTGGGGCCGACCCGACTTTAGCAGTTTATAAGTATTGCAATAATGTAAACATATACGTGATCATCGCCCAGAGTGATCCCGGCCCGATAGCATAGCATGGCAAACAGACAAGTGTGTAGGGCCAGCTGATGGAACATTAGCATAACTATACTAGGCATCATAGGACAGCAGGTAATGTATCAATAACAGGTTACGAAAATAGGCTATGCATCAGAATGGGAGCTACCGGAACATTAACAGTAGCAAAACTAATGCAAGTAGGAGAGAGAAAGAATGGGCGATATCTGGATGATCAAGGGAGTTTTGCTTGCCTGGAAGCTCTGCAGAAGGAAGCTGATCGTCAGGAGCGTAGTCATACTCGGTGGCGTCAGTGGTCTCGGGGTCTACCGGAGAAGAAGGAGGGGAAAGAAACAATAAATATAAGGCATACAAATGCAACACAATGCATGGCATGGCAAAATGTTATGCTAATATGCTCTAATGCATTACTAAGTATTTTAAATGAAGTGGGAAAATATCTGGGATTATTTTCCCATCTCTAGGTATTATTGTCTGTATTGATCTAGGTGCAAATGTTCAAGGTTTGTTATGTTAGAGGTGTTTGTCAGGTATATGGGTGACGTATTTGGCTTCGTTATATTTTTCTGATCAACTTTCATATATAAATTATTTTCATCCGAGTTATGGATTATTTTATATGATTTTTCAAAGTTTAAATGATTTTCTAGATTTTCTATATTCATTTAGTTTAATTATTAAATGGGCTAAATACTAAGTGTATCCAGGGGTACCCAGCCCGTGTGTATGACAGTGGGCCAGGGGGTGCTGAGTCAGCTAGGTCAACATCAGTTGACCAGTCAATGTTGACTGGTCAACATGGTTAAAAGGGACCCACATGTCATTCGGTGTAATACTTTAACAGGGGTTAATTATTTTTAGTTAGCAGGAGGGGCCCGGTGGTCAGTGGGGTTATGGGGGTTAGCACTATTTTTTTGTTAGCCCCTAACTTAAACAAGGCCGGCCCCACTGGCAGTGGCACAGCCAGCCACCAGGGGTTGTGCCCACGCAAGGGCGCACCGAGGGGCGCCGATGGCCAGAGCCAGCAGCAGCACGGGCAGCGGTGACAACGAGCAGCAGCAGCTAGCAGCGGTAACAGCAGAGTAGCAGCAAGCAACATCAGTAGTAGTAAGCAGCTGTGAGCAGCAAGAACAGCGACATGAGCAGCAGCAGCGCAAGAGCAGTAGCTAGCGACAGCAGGTAGAGCAGCGCAGCAGCGGCGAGCGCACAGGAGCAGCCGGAGGCGCGCATGGGCAGCGCGCGTGCGCAGCATGGGCGGCGGCGCGAGCAGGGGTAGGCTCGCTGGACGCGCACAGTAAGGCTTCGGCCATGCCGGCCGGAGCGTGTGGGCGCGGCAACTACGGCGACAGATCGACGTCGAGGAGAGGGGGAATCGAAGGGGTTGCTCACTGCGGTGTCGCCGGTGAGCTCGGGGAGGCGCGGGGTGGACCGGAGTAGCGGCAAACAGTGACGGATGACGATGATATACGCGAGGAAGACGGCGGCAATGGTGAGCGTACGGGCCGCCCCGACTCGATTCGGTGCTCGGGATGGACGAAGTGGACCGTGGTGGTTCTCCTGGACGTCTTCTCACGGCGCGGGGAGCACGGTGGCCACGGCATCGACGACGACATGGCGACGGCCGAGCCCGGATGAGCTCGGGATTGAGGCGATCGAGCATGGAGAAGGGGAGGAGTGAGCTAGGGTTGTCTAGGGCGTCGGGGGTGTCGGCCTTATCCTCTCCCAGGCAGCCTGTAGCGCCAGACGTCGACCATCGAGCCATGGAGGCCGTGGATGGTCGACACGCCATGGCTCTGTCTCTCTCTGTACGTATAGTGGAAGGAGGAGACAGGAGGTGGGTTGGGCTGTTACTGTAGCGAGCTGGGCCGAGTGCATAGTAGCATTTGTCTTTTTCTTTTTCCCTTTTTTTGTTTCTTTATTTTCTGTTTTCTATTTTTGTTTTGACCCAAATGAATTTTGTTAAATGTGAAACTTGCCACATAAATACTTAGTATTATTCTGGACTGGCACAAAAAGTTTGGGGCCAATTTGAATTCATTTAAATTATGTTTGTAATTAAATGGGCTGAATAAGTGCTGCTGGTCCACTGTTTTAATATCTAGGGGCATTTTGATAAATTTGGTGATGTTGTTTTCCTTAACATAATTACTTAGGGATTATTTGCAATATTACGAACTATTTTGTTTCCATGTTTGAGATATAATATTTTGACTTTCATTTGAAATTTGAATTTGTTGTTGGATTATTCCTTAATTGCATTTAGGCTTTGTTAATCATGATGACATGGCAAATTAACAGGTGTCGGTGCAAAAACCGGCTGACCTCGGGGTAGGGGGTCCCGAGCTGTGGATCTCGGATCAACGGTAACAGAGATGAAGGAGACAATGTTTACCCAGGTTCGGGCCCTCTTGATGGAGGTACAACCCTACGTCCTGCTCTTGTTTATATTGATGGAGATGTATCGAGTACAGAGTTGATCTACCTCGAGATCATAATGTATGTCTAACTCTAGGGCTAGGTGAATGATGTTGCATTGATGTCCCCTCTACGGGCCAAACCCTTTGGCTTATATACACGCCAGGGAGGGGATCTAGGGTTACAAGGTCGGTATCTAGGAGCAGGGCAGCAGGAGAGATCTTGGAGTATACGTCAAGTCTTCGGTGGAGACAGTCTTGATCACGCCTCCTGTACACGGCCTCCGGAGTCCACCTTGATCACGCACGAGGGCTCATCGGCCCAACCGAAGAGACGGGCGGGCTAGGTTAGCACCCCCTAATCCAGGACACAGTCAGTAGCCCCTGAACTGGTCTTCTATGCCGAGGACGATTTTCTTAACAGACGCCACCTCGGATCCGAAGTCCTTGGCTTGACAGACGAGTTCCCCTTTATGATTTACTCTTTTTAATGGAGCGACGTCATCCGAGGCCCAACCGAGCTTGTACCCTACCCGAAGAGGATAGATATCTTAGCCTCGAAGGCCCGCCATCCAGGTACGAACGGTCTAATCCGGTCTGACAGCTTTATCCAAGCGGCACGCCCCACGACAAGTCGGGCAGTTACTGCTTCCCTTAAATCGCGGTTCGAGGCAGCCTTTTTTACTGGCACGTCCCTTCGAGGCAGAGATCGTGCCCGTTTTCTCAAGGATATCATCAAGATTTTGTTTCCCCCCATATGCTCAACGGCATCTTTGATGGGAGTGGCGAGTTTATCGGGTATCACGGCGTGGAGGTAAAGGCTGCCTACAAGATTTTGTTTCCACGTTTGCTCTTCACAAGTCATCTCTGCCCGGCCCCACTGCCAGAGGAGCCCACGACTCCCCTGCTCTCGGCGCTCCTGACCGAGGAGCGGCACGTGGTGGCCCCCAAAGGGACGAAGTCCCAGAGGGGTAAGTCAAGTTGTCGGACTCGGGAGACCTCGGTCACCCGGTCCGAAGAGACCCACACCTCCGCTGCCCACGACGGTAACGCGGAGGAAGGTGACGTCGAGGAGATCCCTCTCCCGAAAGGGAAGAGATCAGCGTCAGAGGACGTCGAAGCTGGTATGCCACCCAAGGGCCCGAAGAGGCCAAGGAGAACCTCGTCCGGGGCCGCCAGCACGTTGTCTGAGAGAGTCGAGCTCTCCGGCGACTCAGAAGAAGACCTCCACGCGGCGGGGAGGAAGAAACCGGTGCCTCGAGGGTAAGCCGTCGTCTTTATATCCCATCTTTCAATTTGACAAGTTCTTTTTAGCAAGGGAGAACTCATAGAGCGCCTCCTCTCATGTAGTCCGCCGAGGGTAATCCCCAGCGGTTCCTCAAGCGGGTTACCATCCGCCAGCGGGACTCCAGAGCCCGCTGTTCGTCCCCCGGCGCATGACGGGCTAGGGGAGGTGACATCCACCCTAGCCCCCGACGTCGACATGACGGGGGTTGGGGAGGTGGCCGTCACGGCCGAGGTTAACACCTCGGCCCCACGAGACCCGGGGGAGAAACACCCCGAGGTGATCAGAGAGGAGCTGGGCTAGTCATCGGTCCAGCCGATATCTGCTTCGGCTCCGCCACCGCAGGTGGAGGCTACCCGGATCGGCACATCCGAGGTCGTCCCTCCACTCCCGCCAACTGCCCAAGGACGGGCTGGCGCGGGGTGGACCGAGGAGATGGAGGACACCCTGAAGGGCTCCTCCATCAAGGAAGAGCACCGTGCCTTGATTGGCGCGGCGCTGCAGTGCTTCCGGTCTGCAGGGGCCGGCCTGCACGAGGTTTTTAAGAGTCTCGTAGCGAGTTTCGAGGTATGCTTCTATCCTCGCACCAAGTTTTAACTTGTTCATTTGAGCTTATTGATTTATGTATTTGTCCGAGGACATAGTATCACAGCCTGCTAAACGGCTTAGTGAGTGAGTAGCCCCCGAGCCCAAAGTCGGTTTCAAGAAACCGGCATTGGGGTCGTTTAATTGAGTAGGAGCCTGTCAAGTAGCCCCCAGGGCGCTGCCCAAGGCAGCCGTCCTTGACCTTTTAAATAATTTAACTGTTGCCTTTGTAATAAGGATTTTTGCTGCCAGGTTTCGACCTCGGCTCCCGACTCCGTCTCCAAGGAGATTGCAGAGATAAACCGGAAGCTCGAGAGGTCCCAGGGGGAACTTACCCTAGTAAACCAAAAATTCGAGCAGTCTCAAGGTAAGCAAGTGAAACTTGTATTATACGTTGTACGAAAAAGTTATGAAAGGTTTTGCTCAATGAAAAACTAAGGCCGAACTGTTTCGATGACAACAACGTTAGCGAAGCTTGAGACGCTCAAGGCCGAGCTCGAAAAGGTTTGGCAGGAGGTGAAGCAGCATGAAGCTGCGGCCGCGGAAGCGGAGAAAGTCCGAGGCACCGAGAAGGTAGCTGGGGAGAAGGGCCGGGCACGGGTCGCGGAGGTCAAGGAGACGTTGAAGGGCTTGTTTGAGGAGCGCGACAAGCTTCAGGCGGATGGATAGCAAACGAAGGAGGAGCTCGAGAAGCTCCAACTTGCCCACTCCGAGCTCAAGACCACGGCCCGGGCTGACCACGAGGCGCTCCAGCAAGTGGAGCAAATCGCCTCGGGTAAGCTATTTCTGCTGCAGTGTACATTTGGCAGCAAAGGGTGTATCGAGCTCACCCAATTATGGCGTTCCGCAGAGGTCTTCGCGGATCTTCCGCAGAGCGCGGCGGATGCGGTGGCATACTTCGGCGAGCTGGCGGGCCACGAGGCAGAGGAGGCCTTTTGGGGGCAGTTCCCAGGGTCGCCGTCAGCACGGCTGCTAAATCATCGAATGAAGCAGCTTGTGGAGTTGTTTCGCATGACGAGACCGGCGCTCCAGGACCTCTGCGTCGTGTTGTGGCCTGCCGAAGCCATGCCCAACAACCTCTTTGGTCTGACGGCCTGTCTCCGAGATGCCGTGCCCTGCGTGAACCGCTGGAGGAGGTCCGCATGCTTTGAAGGAGCGCGGAGGGCATATGCCTGCATGAAGACGCACTTCCGAAAGGTTGATGCGGTGACATGTGCCACGGGCCCTCCTGCTGACAAGCCGTGCACCGCCGAACAGTTCTTCGCCGAGGTGGAGGAGGGAGCCCGTATCACCGAAGACATGTGTCCAAAGGACACTATGTATTTCTAAATAGTACTTCGGAATGCCGAAGTGTGTGGTGTACGAAACTTTATCTTTTGCTTGAATGAATATGGCTTTAAACTCCATGTGTATTTTTCAATTAGTTTTACCTCCTGGATGACTGTTTTAAACAGAAAGTGGCCAGTCGTCGGCTTCAGCCCCAGTGTAGATCATACAAAGGGTGTTCCTTGAGGCACTTTTGACCCTTAGCCGACGTCTCGGTGCCCGGAGGTGGTCGGTGCTTATAGGAACTAGGCAATCAGACTATAGTGGCTTTATGACTTTCACTTAGTCATAGGAGTTTGACTGTGGGGGCTGGTGACGAGCCCCCGGTGTGGGAAGTGGTCGGCCTGGTCGTCCGAGGTCTAGGCCATAGCACACTTCGGCTAGAAATTAAATCCCTTCGTTTAACACGGGTGATCTCTATCATCACATCGCGTAACGCGGTCTGCGGATGGCGGACCAGTTTGCGCCTACCTAGATAGTCAGTTTTCGAATTTCTCCACTGAGGCACCATGCCAATTGACCTGGCGGCGCAATCGCAGTGGTTCTCCCGTTACACCCTTAGCCGAATTCATCGGGAACGTAAGGGGTACACATAGGAGCCGGGCAACCCAACTATTGACCAAAATCTAGGTTCGAAACTGATGCATATAAAGCCAAAATCCGAGACGCCGAATACTTCAGACTTGTGGTACAATTGTATCTTTTTAGAGGACTTCGTCGTAGGGCAGGGGCCATGCTTATAAAGAAATACGATAAGGACCTTTAAGGGGCACGGTTTGTTTATTTCATAATTTCAAGCGTTTACATGCCCAGCTGCAACAAGAGGAACTGAAAGAATACAACGTAAAAAGTAAAAAAGGAGGAAGAAACATGGCGGATATTTGTCATCGGATTTTTAAGAATCTGGGCCGCTACCTGCCGCACGTCTGCGCTTCCGAGCTGTTGACCAGATGTTCACCATTGATGGTGAGGACTTGCGGAGGTTGATGCCTTTCCGGCCCTTTATACGCTCCAAGCGTTTGATTGACCGAGCTCCTTAAAGGAGACGTTACCGAAGTCCGTTCTGTGGTTGAAACCACATTGACGTAGTCATGTTTGGCTGTTTCTTTGACAGAGGCTTGCCTGTGGGGGGGCTCAAAGCCACGTCGTTGCTTGGTCGAACCGTGCCGACGTTTGAGTAAATTTTTGGCTCCTCGACGACCCAGGGAATCTTGGGTGCAAAAGTATGCACTCTGGGGACGTAGTGCCCATTCCAAAGAGGGCACGCGAGGAGCCCGTATCCCTATTTTGGGTGCGGGGGTATATGGCCGAGGTCGATTGGTGCGGCCCGAGCGCGCTTCGAAGAGCGAGCGGCGCGTTTATCGTTGTGGGCTGCCTCCTCGGACACCTGTACCTCAGTTGCGAAAGCCGCGGTCTATTCCTCCGTCCAGAATGAGCATTCGGTGTTACCATTGACTATGATAACGCCGTTGGGTCCTGGCATTTTGAGATTGAGGTAGGCATAATGCGGGACTGCGTTAAAGCGTGCGAAGGTCGTGCGCCCTAAGAGCGCATGGTATCCACTTCGGAAAGGCACGATATCGAAGATTAACTCCTCGCTTCTGAAGTTCTCGTGCGAGCCGAAGACTACCTCCAGGGTGACCGTTCCGGTACAGCGGGCTTCGACGCCAGGGATGACACCTTTAAAGGTGGTGGTGCTTGGCTTGATCTGGGATGAGTCAATGCCCATCTTTCGAACCGTGTCCTTGTAAATGAGGTTGAGGCTGCTTCCCCCATCCATCACCACCACGTGTCAGGTGATAACCATCAACAATAGGGTCCAGGACGAGTGCCGCCGATCCACCATGCATGATGCTGGTCGAATGATCATGCTTGTCAAATGTGATCGGGTAAGCCGACCATGGGTTATACTTCGGGGCGACTGGCTCTAGCGCGTATACATCCCGATTGACCTCTATTACCTTGTCAGGAAATGTCTTTTGGCCTCCCTTATTGGGCCGCCGAGGTTCTTCCTCATCTTCACTGCGATTTTGGGTTTTATTTTGACCCTCTATCGCTACCTTGCCGGCTTGTTTAAAGACCCAGCAATTCCTGTTAGTGTGGGTTGCCGGTTTGTCCTGAGTGCCGTGGATTCCACATGGGCGGTCTAGGAGTCTATCAAGATGGCTAGGTCCGTCCTTGTTCCCTTTAAAGGGTTTTCTTTTCTGTCCGGATTTAGGTCCGGTGAACCCCGCGTTGACCGCAGCGTCTTCCGTATCGCTTCCATCATTTTTATACCTGCGCTTATTTTTGTTGCGCTTGGGTTTTCCATTGGCGTCGCGTGTTTCCGAGGTGCCTGCCTCGCCGTTGTGAGTGCTGCGGGCAAGCCAGCTATCCTCTCCCGCGCAAAAGCTAGTCATCAGTGAGGTCAGGGCCGCCATAGTCCTCGGCTTATCCTGGCCGAGTTGACGGGCCAACCATTCATCACGGATATTGTTCTTGAATGCGGCGATGGCCTCGGCTTCAGAGCAGTCTATGAGCTGGTTCTTCTTGGTGAGGAACCTGTTCCTGAATTTCCGGGCTGATTCGCCTGGCTGCTGGGTGACATGGCTGAGGTCATCAGCGTCCGGAGGTCGGACGTACGTGGCCTGGAAGTTTGCTCGAAAAGCGTCCTCTAGGGCCTCCCAGCTGCCAATTGAGTGAGCAGGGAGGCTGTTAAGCCAATGCCTCGCCGGTCCCTTTAGCTTGAGCGGCAGGTATTTAATGGCGTGGAGATCATCTCCATTGGCCATGTGTATGTGGAGAAGGAAATCCTCGATCCATACTGCTGGGTCAGTGGTGCCATCGTATGATTCTATATTGATGGGCTTGAATCCTTCCGGGAATTGATGTTCCATCACCCTGTCTGTAAAGCAGATCGGGTGAGCCGGACCTCAGAACCGAGGACCATCTCATCGGATATCGGGTGAGAGTCGTGAGAAGGCCTGATCTTGGGCACGGCCGTTCCTGTCCATCCAGCCATCGTAGCCGTCGAGTCCGACGGGCGCGCGTCCTCTTGATCCATAGATGGACCGAGGAGGTGCCCTATTTTCCTCGATGCAGTATCTAGCGTCATGAGGATTTAGGTAATCCACGGGGTCCTTGGCATAACGGCGTGGAGGTGGCCGGTCGTTGAGGTTTTCTCGTCTTGGCCTGTCTCGGCCTCTAGGGGGTCGGTCGTGGTCGTCAGCGAGCTCCTCATCAAACTTCGGCAGGAGACGCCTGCGTGGGTATGATTTCGGTGCGCTATGGCGCCGGTCTTCCATGTCTTGCTCGGCGGAGAGCACTTCGACCCACTTTTCATTCAGTGCGTTGGTATTGGCCTGCAGCTGCTATTGCTTGCGTTTCATGCTCCGGGCCGTCGCAATGAGGCGCCGCCAGAAGCGCTCTTGTTCAAAAGGGTCTTCGGGAATGATGTAGTCCTCGGTACCGAGGCTCTCGTCCTACTCGGATTTCGGCATATAGTTATCGTCGGCCCCTTCAAAGAGGTCGTCGGGATCTGAGCCCCTGAGATGTCCGTTGGGTGTGCCGTTCCTCCCTGGGGAGGCTTGAAGGTCCTCCTCGGGGTTATTGGCGTCACCGTCTTCCGTGTTGCCGTTATTGGCCATCACGTTATTATTGCTGGGTTCCCCATTGTTGCCTCTTCGGTGTCTTCGCCGACGTCTTGGAGGGGATTTGGGGGTGTCCACCATGTAGACATCATAAGTGGACGTGGCGGTCCACCTGCCCGGGTTTACCGGGGGCGAGGTGTTTTCGATGGGGCCATCAACATCTTCCTCCATGTCTGTGGCCTCATCATAGTCCAGCACGTCGGTTAAGTCATCGACCATGGTGACTAGGTGGGTGGTGGGTGGGATGTAAATTTCCCGATCGTCGGCTTTAAGTCCGATCTGATCGTAAACCGAAGTTTTGTCATCCGAGATGGACAAATTCTGGATGCGGTCAAGCATCTCATTGAGGTGAGATAGCTCTTCGGGATTCATTGTTGCGCCATAGGCAGGGCTGACTCGAAGTATGCCCGGCGTGTAACTTGACGTGTCTTCAGCGTGGAGGGAATCTGAACACAATTCCGGGTTCTGCGCCGAAGTCAGTTTTAATACTGACGTAATTTCAGAGGTGGGAGTCGGATTTGTGTCCAGACCAAAGATCGGAAGGAGACTGGCCGGAGTGGTTGCATCGGGGGTCTCTAAAGGCGCCACGACGGAGATTGGTTCTAGAGTTGAGCCCCCAGAGCCGGACAAGCTCTCAACTCAGCCGGGAGTCCATCCCAATAGGACGAGTTCGCCGCGGGAATCCGCGGTGTATTCGAGGCCACCGAAGGTCATGATCCGACCTGGGGCGTAGTTCTTGACAGAGGCCAGATGACCCGTCGAGTCGGCGCAAAACACCATGCTGCCGAAAACAAAAAGCTAGCCGGGGCGTAAACGCTCCCATGGCCGTTGGCGCAGTTGATCTGCAGGTGAGCCATCGATCCTTCCAATGATCGCACAACAAAACTCTCAATGAAAGCACCAGTGTCGGTGTAAAAACCGGCTGACCTCAGGGTAGGGGGTCCCGAGCTGTGGATCTCAGATCAACGGTAACAGAGATGAAGGAGACAATGTTTACCCAGGTTCGGGCCCTCTTGATGGAGGTAAAACCCTATGTCCTGCTCTTGTTTATATTGATGGAGATGTATCGAGTACAGAGTTGATCTACCTCGAGATCGTAATGTATGTCTAACTCTAGGGCTAGGTGAATGATGTTGCGTTGATGTCCCCTCTACGGGCCAAACCCTTTGGCTTATATACACGCCAGGGAGGGGATCTAGGGTTACAAGGTCGGTATCTAGGAGCAGGGCGGCAGGAGAGATCTTGGAGTATACGTCAAGTCTTCGGTGGAGATAGTCTTGATCACGCCTCCTGTACACGGCCTCCGTAGTCCACCTTGATCACGCACGAGGGCCCATCGGCCCAACCGAAGAGACGGGCGGGCTAGGTTAGCACCCCCTAATCCAGGACACTGTCAACAGGCTTAATAAATAATTAGGGTCTGGGGAGTCACCGTTGACTGCTGACTGGGTCGGCTAACTTGGTCGGCTGACTGGGCAGTTGACCAGGTCAACTGGACCCACCAGTCAGCCCCTGTGTGCACTGGCTGGGTACACTTTGCTGTGTGCCCGTAGCAATTTCCATTTACTATTTTTCGAAATAAAAATAATCCAGAAAATTTAGAAAATCAGTTAAACTTCAAAAATTCATAGAAAATAAACCGTAACTCAGATGAAAATAATTTATATATGAAAAATGATCAGAAAAATATGACGAATCTGAATATGTCAACAAAATGCTTGACCATCACTCCTATCATGTTGAACATGGAACCTTCCCCTCCTGATCAATATACCGATAAACACTTGGAGCTGGGAAAATAATATTTCCAAATATTTTCCCTCCTCGTCTGAAATACTTAGTGATGCATTAGAGCAGCTAATCAGCCCATATTGCCATGTCATGCATCTGTGTTGAATTTTTTTGCTGTCTATTTACTGTTTCTTCCCCCTCCTTCTCCTTCGATAGACCCCGAGACTGCCGCTGCTCCCTTGTACGACTACGTCGACGACGACCAGATCCCTTCAGCAGAGCTTCTAGGCAAGCAAACCCCCTTGATCATCCAGATATTGCCCATTCATTCTCTCTTATGCTTGCATTAGATGTCGCTACTGTTACTATTCCGGTAGCTCCCTTTCTGGTGCATAGCCTGTTTTCGTAACTTGCTGTTGATACATTACCTGCTGTCCTATGATGCCTAGTTTTAGTAACGCTAATGTTTCATCAGCTGGACCTTGACCCTTGTCCATTTGCCATGCTATATGATCGGGCCATGATCACTCTGGGTGGTGATCGCGGATATGTTTATAGTATTGCAATACTTATAAACTGCTAAAGTTAGGTCGGCCCCAATGAGGGTGTCCCGGAGTAGGGGGTACTAACCCATGTGGCCTATTACCTGTGGGCCGAACTAGTGGCCCATCAGCCATCGCCTAGAGGACAGCCAAAGACATGGACTTCGTCGTAAGCAAGATGGAAACCACCGAAGACTTGGCGTATACTTCAAGGAAAGCTCTAGTAATTGGCATGTTTATTTCTAGTTGGCAACCGACCATATGTAAACCCTAGATACCCCCGGTGCCTATATAAACCGAAGGGTTTAGTCCGTATGGGGACAAGAACAAGCCTTAGGGTTTAGAACACAATCATACGATCTCGAGGTAGATCATCCTGTACTTGATACTCCACCACATCAATATAATCAAAGCAGGACATAGGGTTTTACCTCTTCGAGAGGGCCCGAACCTGGGTAAACATCATCTCCCTCGTCTCCTGTTACCCATCGATCCGAGATCCACAGCTCGGGAGCCCTACCCGAGATCATCTAGTTTTTGTACCATCATTGGTGCTTTCATTGAGAGCCCGCTGTGCGATCATTTTGGAACAATGGAAACATCGGTCAACGATCAAAGCCTCACCGGGGGATTCCTCACGCCAAAACCTCTCATCATCGGATCTACCGAGGAGTTGGAACACCACGAATCACACCTCCTCCTTCAAGAGTCAAAGCGTGATGATTTGGAACTTATTCCCGAGCCTTACGCTCTGGACTCGGCCAAAAATCTTCGCATAGAGGAGAAACAAGAGCCGAAGGGCCAGTGGTCGGATGACCGCAGGCCTAGCCAATCGGAAGGGGCCAAGTGCTCGGATCTTAAACCCAATTCGGTTGGCTCCACATCGGCACATCCTTCTCAGGATAGACACTTCGGAGCCTCGAGCCCACATCCGGCTGGGATCAAATTTTTGATCACACCCACCCCCCACATCGAATATTGCCCAAGTAACTCAGGGCCACCCGATGTCTGGGATCTCGTCTACGTAAAGCAATAATCCAGTGAGATAGTCCGGCAATTCTGGACAAGATTCCTGTTCATCAAGAACAAAATACCAGATTGCTGTGACTTAGAGGTCTTAGCAGCTTTTCAGCATAATTGCCGAGAAGAAGGCATTCTAAACGTGCTCACTCGCCGACGAGTTCAATCTTTTTCTGAACTATCTGATCTGGTGACAAAATTTTGCACCATGGAAGATGCTTGGCTGGCTCAAAAAGAGCAAGCAGATTCGATCTGTGCCAAAGAATCAAGACGTGACAGGCCGAGGCACCGGAAGGAGCAATCTCATCGCTGCGTTCAAGAAGAGCCGTCACGAAAAAGAAGGAAACCTGCAACAGGACCTAAAACTGCTCTTGACGGTCTGTTGGACAAGCCATGCCCGATCCACTCTGTTTTGTTAAACGCAAACCCAACTCATAGCCTTCGAGCTTGCTGGGTGGTCAAACAGGTGGAAAAATCAACCTCGATGTAGTCTTCGGAACTCCCGAGAACTACCGATCCGAGGAGTTGACCTTCCACGTTGTACCCTTCCGAAGTGGTTACCACGCCATATTAGGACGTGACGCTTTTACAAAGTTCCACGCCATCCCGCATTATGGGTACATGAAACTCAAGATGCCGGGTCCCAATGGCATAATCACCTTACCAAGTGACCCTGATAGAGCACTTAGAGCCAAAAACAAAATGGCGTCGCTCGCCCTCGAGTCGTTAGCCGAGGCCTTCGTGGCCGAAGAGTTAACCGCACTTCGTGCTACGGTCGACAGAGACGACGTCATCCTCGATAAAAGGCCAAAATCCACTTCATTCAAGCCAGCTGACGAAATCATTAAGTTTCAAGTGCACCCAATGGACCCGAATAAAATGGCGTCCATAGGTGCCCAGCTGGACCCCGAAGTTGATGAAGCTCTGCACAATTTCCTTCAGGAAAATTGGGATAGTTTTGCCTGGCACCCTTCGAACATGCCAAGAATCCCACGAAATCTGGCCGAGCATAGCCTGAATATAATAAAAGGCTCTAAACCTGTTAAGCAGGCGCTCCGCCGATTTTCTTAGCCCAAGCATCAAGCTATGGGTGAAGAACTGGCCAAGTTACTTGAGGCCGGGTTCATCCGAGATATCAAACACCCCGATTGGCTGCCAATCTGGTCATGGTACCCAAAAAGGACAAGTCATGGCGCCTTTGTGTCGACTTTAAAGACGTTAACAAGGCATGCCCAAAGGATCCTTTTCCCTTACCGCGTATCGACCAGATTGTGGATGCCACAGCAGGACACGATTCTTTGTGCTTCCTGGACGCCTACTCGAGGTATCATCAGATAAAAATGAAGGAGTCTGATCAAGCAGCCACAGCCTTCATAACTCCCTATGGGACATTCTGTTTCAACACAATGCCCTTCGGATTAAAAAATGTAGGTGCAACATATCAGCGCATGATTCAAACATGCTTGGAAAAGCAAATTGGAAAAACTATTGAAGCATATGTAGATGATGTGGTAGTAAACACCGAAAACGTCAGCCGGCTAGTTGACAACCTCCGTAAAACATTCACTAGTCTCCGAGCATATCATATAAAGCTCAATCCCGAGAAGTGCGTCTTCGGGGTTCCGACGGACAAGCTACTCAGATTAATCATTTCCCTTCGAGGAATAGAGGCCAATCCCGATAAAATCCGAGCCCTAGCCCGGTTAGAGGTACCTACCGAACTTAAGCACGTTCAAAAACTGGCAGGTTGAGTGGCCGCACTGAGCCGATTCATCTCTTGTCTCGGAGAGAAGGCCTTGCCTCTCTACAGGTTGCTAAAACAAACCAAAAAATTTAAATGGACTAGCGAGGATGGAGCCGCTTCGGAGGAAATCAAAGCACTCCTCGCTACTAATCCCATACTGGCAGCACCTGGAGCATGTGAGCCGATGTTATTATACATCTCGGCCATGAACCAAGTTGTCAGCACAGTTCTTGTCGTTGAGCGCGACGTCGAGGGCCATAAGTTCCAGGTTCAAAGGCCTGTCTACTACGTCTCCGAAGTGCTCACCCCATGTAAAATGAGGTATCCGCACTACCAGAAAATAGCCTACGCTGTCTTTATGGCATCTCGGAAGCTATGGCATTATTTTCAAGAATGCTCAATCACGGTTGCATCTGAAGTACCCCTAAATGATATCATCAATAATAGGGATGCTACGGGACGAGTTGTTAAGTGGGCAATTGAGCTCCTCCCTTTCAAAATCATATACCGGTGATACGTCTCCATCGTATCTATAATTTTTTATTGTTTCATGCCAATATTCTACAACTTTTATATACTTTTGGCAACATTTTATATTATTTTTTGGGACTAACATATTGATCCAGTGCCCAGTGCCAGTTCCTGTTTTCTGCTTGTTTTTTGTTTCACAGAAAATCCATATCAAACGAAGTCCAAAAGCAATAAAATTTTACGGAGAATTATTTTGGAATATATGTGATTTTTGGGAGGTGGAATCAACGCAAATGGAGGCCCACAGCCTCCACAAGCCACCTTGGCGCGGGCCCCCCTGGCGCGCGGTGGTGCCTCGTGGGCACACCGTAAGTCGGTTGGGGCTCTTCTTCGGCCGCAAGGAAGCTTATATCGAGAAAAAAATCGTGTTAAAATGTCAGCGCAATCGGAGTTACGGATCTCCGGATATTTAAGAAACGGTGAGAGGCCAGAAAAGGGGAACGCGAAACAGAAGAGAACAGAGAGAGATTCAATCTAGGAAGGGCTCCTGCCCCTCTGCCGCCATGGCAGCCATGGACCAGAGGGGAAACTCTCCTCCCATCTAGGGAGGGGGGCAAGGAAGAAGAAGAAGGAGGGGGGCTCTCTCCCCCTCTATCCCGGTGGCGCTGGAGTGCCGCCGGGGCAAGGATCGTGACGGCGATCTACACCAACAACCTCGCTACCGTCAACACCAACTCTCTCCCCCTCTATGGAGCGGTGTAACCTCTCTTTTCCCGCTGTAATTCTCTACTTAAACATGGTGCTTAATGCTACATATTATTATCCAATGATGTGTTGCCATCCTATGATGTTTGAGTAGATTCGTTTTGTCCTATGGGTTGATTGATGATCATGATTGGTTTGAGTTGTATGTTTTATTTTGGTGCTATCCTATGGTGCCCTCCGTGTTGCACAAGCATGAGGGGATCCCACTGTAGGGTTTGCAATACGTTCATAATTCTCTTATAGTGGGCGGCTAGAGTGACAGAAGCTTACACCCGAGTAAGGGGGTTGTTGCGTATGGGAGTAAAGAGGACTTGTTACTTAATGCTATGGTTGGGTTTTACCTTAATGATCTTTGGTAGTTGCAGATGCTTGCTAGAGTTCCAATCATAAGTGCATATGATCCAAGTACGGAAAGTATGTTAGCTCATGCCTCTCCCTCATATAAAATTGCAATAATGATTACCGATCTAGTTATCGATTGCCTAGGGAGAAATAACTTTCTTGTGTTACAAAAATCTCTCTACCTAATAACTAACTTTTATTATTTTGCAAATTACTCATAGTTTTATTCTTGCAAAGTAGTTCTAGCATTACACCTACAAAGTACTTCTAGTTTCATACTTGTTCTAGGTAAAGTAAATGTTAAGTGTGCGTAGAGTTGTATCGGTGGTCGATAGAACTTGAAGGGAATATTAATTCTACCTTTAGCTCCTCGTTGGGTTCGACACTCTTATTTATCGAAAAAGCTACAATTGATCCCCTATACTTGTGGGTTATCAACCGGCCACGCCGAGCTATTAAATCTCAGGTGTTGGCAGATTTTGTGGCAGAGTGGACGGAAGCTGAGCTTCCTAGAGAGTACAGTACATATTCACATTGGATGATGTACTTTGACTGCTCCAAAATGCTCTCCGGATTAGGGGCTGGAGTGGTACTTACGTTGCCAACCGGCGACAACATTCGGTATGTACTACAAATTATGTACACCGATTCTAACAGCGCTGTCGAAGACAAGGCGTTGCTGCATGGACTTCGGATAGCAGTCTCAATGGGAGTCCGGTGTCTTGAGGTCCGGGGAGATTCTAATCTCTCCATCTCTCAAGTTAATGGCGAATTCGATGCTAAGGACCCGAAGATGACAGCATACTGAAATGCCATCTTAAAAATCTCAGCCCAGTTTGAAGGGTTAGAGTTCCACCATATCCCAAGGTACTACAATCAGGCTGCGGATGTTCTTGCCAGAATGGGCGCTAAACGTGACCCAGTCCCCAAAAACATTTTCCTGGAGCGGCTTTTAAGCCATTTGTGGTCTGGTAAGAAGGTGATACGGCATGCGAATGAAATGATTCCGGAAATGTCACCTCTCCGGCCATTGAACAAGACGAGGGGATATTTGGGGGCTCAGCTGTCAAAGAAACATCCTCGGCACACGAGATCATGGTAGTTATCACGCCGTGGACTGAGCCCCTCCTCGCATATCTACTCCGCAAAGAGCTGCCCGAGGACCAAACTGAAGCACGGCGGATCATCCGAAGATCCAAGGCTTTTAAGGTCCATGAAGGCGAACTCTACAAGAAAAGCGTCATGGGTGTCCTCCAACGATGCATATCCGAGGAGGAAGGAAGATAGTTCCTTGCGGGGATACACTCCGGCATGGGCGGCCATCACGCCGCAGCTCGGGCCTTGGTAAGCAAGGGCTTCCCGGCCGGGTTTTATTGGCCAACGGCCAGAGCAGACACGAAAACACTAGTCCAACGGTGTATTGGATATCAAGTTTTCGCTAACCAAAGTTACATGCCCCCTATAGCTCTTCAGACTATTCCGATCACTTGGCCTTTTGCGGTCTGGGCGCTTGACATGGTTGGCCCACTTCGAGGAGGGTCCAAGAAAAATAAATATCTACTCATCATGGTAGATAAATTTACAAAATGGATCGAGGCAAAGCTAGTGACCTCGGCCAAAGTGGGGCCGGTGATTGATTTCATCTCCGGAGTAGTTCATCGTTATGGCGTTCCCCACAGCATAATAACGGACAATGGGTCCAACTTTACGGCCAAGGAAGTAAAGGCATGGTGTGCAAAACTGGGCATTAAGCTTGATTATGCCTCAGTCTATCACCCCCAGTCCAATGGACAGATTGACCACACCAATGGACTAATTTTGAGTGGCATTAAGCCACGGTTAGTTCGCTCTTTAAAGGAGGTGGACCGTCAGTGGGTAGAGGAACTTGATTCCGTACTATGGAGTTTGCGCACCACGCCCAATCGATCCACGTGCTACACACCTTTCGTCATGGTCTATGGAGCTGAGGTTGTCCTCCCAAGTGACATCATTCAAGATGCACCTCGAGTACACATGTACGATGAACAGGAGGCCAAGCTCGACAGACAGGACGACTTGGACGCCCTGGAAGAAGAGCGTGATGTAGCTCGGGCACGTTCTACCTTTTATCAGCAGCAGGCGAGGCGCTATCAAAGCAGGGAAGTCCGGGCAAAAGCATTCAATGTAGGAGACCCGGTCTTGCTGCCCCATCCGGAGAAGCAGAAAGATAAATTGTCGATAAAATGGGAGGGACCGTTTATAATCAGCCAGGTACTCATCGGAGGTGCATATCGCATCCGAGATCCAAAGGACAACCGGCTGGAGCCAAACCCATGGAACGCTGCACGGCTTCGACGTTTTTACGGTTAATAGAAGCACCATCTCCTTCTTTTTATATTTAGTTATAAATTATTCTTAGTTTGCATAAAGCAACTTTAGCCTTCTCGGCATTTCTTCTTCGAGGTCGTCAAACTCTATTTAGGTAGTGCTTGGTAAAGCCGAGGTATGTCAAGTTACTTCGGACGCATTTTTAAGTGTACGACATATACTAGCTTGGGCGCTTTCATTAAAAAGCCCAATGCTTTCTGTGCACCCATATTTCTTATATGTACGCCACCTTCCAATATAATCATCTTAAAGCCACAATATGCATCGATTTGACTTAAGATTTGGCCAAGCGGGGTTGCCTGGCTCCTGTGCTTACCCCTTACATTCCCGATTGTTCGGCTAAGGGGTAATGGGAGCACCTCTGCGATTGTTACTTCCGGGTCATCCGGGTTAGTACCTCAGATGGGTGAAGCCGAAAGCTAGCATTCTTAAGAATATAATCGGTCGGCCACGATGGAAGTGAAAATATTTGGTTCATGAAAACCACACGCGGGGGCTTCTAGCCAGAAGTGGCCTTTCTTCCGCATAGTTCAGATAGCAGGTTTCGGGACCATGGTTAACATGATAGCCTGAGAAAAGGAACTGATCGAGGAACTATTTTTCTCAGAAGATGTTTCCAACATTAAATAGTAATATAACATAGCTATCTGCTTCACTTTTGTATTTCGAACCTTATGGCCGGATTGCCTTGTTCTCCGAAAAATCAGGCCCGAGTGTTCGGGCTAGGAGTAGGAAACACTCCTCAGCCACTGGGCGAGGGCGGAAGCCGATGGCCGGTTAACAAAGTTTGTATTGCAGATCCGAGCACAATGATGTAAAGTACTTAGATACATAAAATCATTACACACATACAGGTTTTAACATTTCATCAAGCCCTTCTATTAAAGAATCAAGGGCGCAGTCTTGCTGTGAGAGCCGAGCAGCTGGCATTACGTTATCATACACCAGACGTGTGGGTACTTCCTTCCCATCAGCCCCTCTAGGGCCGACTTCGGCAAGGTGCTCTGTATCCTCACCACTGAACCGTGTTTTTATCATAGCCCATGCCTCTCGAGCGCCTTATCGGCAGGCTGATATCTTCCACGCCTGTAAGCAGCGTCGAGCTCCCTTGATTCGATCGGCGAGTTCGGACATGCCTTCGGGAACTGTTTCATTAGGCCATAGAGCTCTAAAAACACTTGCGTGGCATCTCACTCAGTTCTGGCAAGGCATCTTGCGTGGAAGAATTTGCGGCTTCTTGAGGCTGACCAGTCAGGAGAACTGCACAAACTAGCAATCAGGATCAAGCTGATAGCATGGGGTAAAGCCAAGCACTTTAAAGGTTGTGCATGCTTACCATATATGGTCCCATTGGTCTTCTGGTTTTTCTCCTCGGCAGCAGCCAATTGAGTTTTTAACCGCTCAATTTCATGCACCTGCTACTCGTTCTCAGCCTTCAACTTATTGTTGTCGTCCCTACTTCGGGAAAGCACGCGATGACCGGCCTGTTCTTCAGACTCGGCGTATCGCAGGTCCTCTCGCGCCTGCTTGAGGTCCTTTTCAAGTTGACCAATCATCTTCGCTGCCATGAACATAAACCCTATTAAGGAAAGCCTGAGGTTCTGGGGATAGATTATTTGCAAACAAAACATAAAAACACTTACCGTGTGCTTCTTGGCTAAATTTTTTGATACCCGGCATCAAACTTCGTTTTCATCAGTTCCAGCTCCTCGGAGAGCTTTTTGTTCTTCTCCCAAGTAGTCTATTTCCATAACAGACATCAAAGTTAAAGTGATATCGGACCCTTAAATTGGCCATACCTACCCAAATTAAGGCTCGGGGGCTATTGGGTTTCGCGCTTTCTTTTATAAGGGAAGTTTATCGATCCCCTGGTTGGCTTAGTCATCCGACCAGTGTCTCGGAGGCTACTGTACCTTGTGGTGATATTTTTTAATAAAACCCTTTCTCTTAAAGGAAAGGGACAATAAGTAGCTTTTGTTTTTCCTCGGAAGAACAAATTTTCATTCTTCCGGAGGGCTACTGGGCTCATTCAAGGGCTTTGTTGATAAAAATACCTTATGCTTATAAACTTACCTGTAGACTGTTAGACAGTGCCCCCGCTACGTTTTCAAGGCCTACTCGAGTGGCTCCGAGGTATGCCTCCATTGCATTAAGAGCATTAAACTCTTGGTTAGAAAAGATGGGATGCCTTAAGGATGTTTTTCATCACCGGTGATGCATTACGCTCTCCACCTCGGAGTTGGTGGCCGAAAAGGCTCCCGAAGTTTCCGGTTGAGGATCTTCAGGAGGGACCTCGGGGGATGACACCTCGGGAGGGGGCGTCGGCACTGCGTCTGTCCTCATGACAGAGGAACTTCTATTCGTGGCCTCTGCGTCTTTGGACAGAGTCGCTTGAACGAATTGCCTTCATATCATAAAATTCGGCTGTTAGAGGTACATAACACGGCGATTGGTAAAAACACTACTACAAGTTAAGCACTTACCTTTTTGGAGGAGGAGCTTCCGATGTTGCCTGCATTGTAGCTCATCGTTTAACGGTGCTACGAGTGGTCCTCGACTGGTTTGTTGGAGCCGATACCTCTGGTACTCGGCGTTTGGAGCGGCGAACCTTGGGGAAGGAAGTCAGGGTACTTGGAGCCATAGGAACAACATATCTTCTTTGAGAAGAGGTCTGACGATCACTTATAGTGGAGGACGGCAGCATCCTCGGCGAATTGAGAAGAAGAGTCACCTCGGAGCCATCAGTGCTCTCTTGGTAAAAAATCCCATCTTTAAAAATGAGAGAGAGCTCGGGATCTTCGTGGAAGCCGGGGTCGTCGTCGCGGGAGTAGGACTCCGGTTGAGGAGCGAGACATTTAACCGTCTCCACCCAGCACCTCCACCTCTGCTCGGATATGTTAAACAACTATTCAGAAGAATTGATACACTGCTCAGATAGACGAGGTACACAGGTAAAAAGTACTCACCGCTTCAACAGGCTTGTGGCACGAGAAGCCATCTATAAACTTTCGCCGGGCAAAATCTTCTTCTTCCCCTTTGAAGATACCGGCTAGAACAGCTGCTAAGGCTGCCGGGCTCACAAAATCCTCCTTCATGGATCGAGTAGCATAATTCGTTCTTCTGTATCTCCATAAAGGATGTACCCGTTGCTGAAGAGGTTGGACACCTCGGAGGATGGCAGTTGCTATCACATCAATGATAGTCAGCTTGTTGTGGGCCAAGCATGACACTTGAGTGGCTAGACGCTTGACTTCGGCATCCTTCTCTTGAGAAGGACTCCTTGACCGCCAACTGAATCGCTTCTTTGGAGAAGTATGGGAGAACTCAGGCAACCCTCTTTGGACTGGGTCGTAGAGCAGAACGTCGGCTATGTAAAACCATTCCGAGGTCCAAACCTCGGTGTCTTCCTCGGGAGTGCCAGGAAGGTAGCCGCTCCCGGCAATTTGGTATACCTCGGCCCCTCCGACCTCATAGATCAATCCTTCTCGGGAGCGTGGGACGAGGCAGAAGTATTTTTGCCACAGCCCAAAGTGGGCCTCGCACCCAAGATACATCTCACAGAGAGCAACGAACCCCGATATGTGTAAAATTGAGTTGGGAGTGAGATGGTGTAGCTGGATCCCAAAATACTCCAGTAAACCCCTAAGGAAAGGATGAATGGGGAAGCCTAGACCTCGTAAGAGGAAGGGGATGAAACAAACCCTCTCCTCCCCGTGGGGGTGGGGTGATTCTCTGCAAGCACTTGCCCGTCGATGGAAGTCAGGCCAGGATGGGTCGACGCAAGATCTGATGCGGGCAGATATCCTTGAGCCGCTAGTCGAGTCAATCGAAGGCGGGAAACAGAACAGCTTGCCCAGTCACCTTTGAGAGGCCCATGGGGACGTGATGATGAACCCGGGGCGCTCGCCATTGCTCGAGTTTTCTCAGGTGGCTTGGGGAAGAATGACTTTGAGTCATAGCGAGATGGGGAAATGCGGGGGTACACAAATTATTGTGCCCCTGGCCTGTTAAGTAACCCCCACGGGTCAATGGACGCCTTGATAACTGGCCGTCTGATCGCTTGTCTCCTCAGTGGCACCAGGATCAAGGAAAACTCTAAAATACAAGCAGGGACCACAAGGTGGTGGGCCGCTATACATCTCGGCAGCCCGAACTATATGGGAGCCCGGACTGTCATGAGAGAAAACATCGAAAGAAACTTCGGATGCCGAAGTATGACCTTTGAAACATATGGTCGGCGGGTTTGGCCATAAAGGAGGAACCCGAATAGTTGCTTCGAATAAAAGAGACCTCGGATCCAAACATAAGTCATTCATGGAAGAACTCACCTGCCAAGCCGAAGATGTCAAGCACAAGAAACCAGTCCGAGGAGAAGACAGTCGTCCTTGGCGTTGGAGACCAGTTCAGGGGCTAATGAGGGTGTCCCGGAGTAGGGGGTACTAACCCATGTGGCCTATTAACTTTGGGCCGAACTAGTGGGCCATCAGCCATCGCCTGGAGGATAGCCGAAGACATGGACTTCGTCGTAAGCAAGATGGAAACCATCGAAGACTTGTCGTATACTTCAAGGAGAGCTCTAGTAATTGGCATGTTTATTCCTAGTTGGCAACCGACCATATGTAAACCATAGATACCCCCGGTGCCTATATAAACCGAAGGGTTTAGTCCGTAGGGGGACAAGAACAAGCCTTAGGGTTTAGAACACAATCATACGATCTCGAGGTAGATCATCCTGTACTTGATACACCACCACATCAATATAATCAAAGCAGGACGTAGGGTTTTACCTCTTCGAGAGGGCCCGAACCTAGGTAAACACCATCTCCCTCATCTCCTGTTACCCATCGATCCGAGATCCATAGCTTGGGACCCCCTACCTGAGATCAGCCGGTTTTTGTACCGTCACCCAAGGGTACCCGCGAGAGATTCATATTAAAGATGGGTCGGCTCCAAGAGCACCCGCGAGTGATATTGTGGCGGAACTACAGGGCAGGTGGAGACCACCTAGGAGAAAGGTGGGCCTGGTCCCTGGTCGTGATCCACGAGTTACCAAGTTGGAGCGACAGGAACCCTGGTCGTCTTCGCAAGTTACTAAACATGCTTAACGGATTTGGCTGGCCTACACGCACTAACCACCACGCGGGATAACGGTTTATGGGGCCCTCGGCATCGTACATTCTCCCGAAAGCTCTGTCAGACGTCACAACTTTGTGGGCTGATTGTTGGGGTGAGCTGGTTATATCTGTTGGTGTTTCCACAGTCGTGCTTGGTCCCCGGCCAGTCGCGCAACGTGCAGGAGTGCTTTGGGCGATTGGCCCATGACCCCTTCGCGCTTAGGATTTAGACCGGCGTGCTAACCTCTCTGCGAAACCTAGGTAGGACTACGGCGTGTCGATTATCTAAGGCTGGGCATTACCCAGGCAAGTGTGTCGGCTAGAGGTAATTGAGCGTGCTAGGTAATGTGGGGCAACCCTGCAGGGAAGTAATCTATTCGAATAGTCGTGTCCATAGTAACAGGACGCTCGGAGTTGTATCCTGATCTACTACAACTAGAACTGGATACTGTTACAACAGTTAACTATTCTATTGCTCCGAGATCACTTTCTCGCAGGGTAGTCGAGGAAGGATCTCTGGGCATTGCTATTATATACTTGTTGCTATATGTTATTACTCGCTACTCTCTTCTGATGCTGCAAGAGGCTAGTCTTCGATAGGATAGGCTCCTCCCCCTCTACTCTGGCATTTATGCAGTATAGTCCAAAGATATAGCCCCATTCCTTTGATACCGATGCATACTTAGCATAGTTCTGATGTAAGTCTTGCGAGTACTTTGGATGAGTACTCACGGTTGCTTTGCTACCTTTTTCCCCCTACCCGGTTACTGCGATCAGATGATGGAGCCCAGGAGCCAGAGGACCCCGCAGGCGCCTACTACTACGTGGAGACCGACAACCAGGAGTAGTTCGGAGGCCCCAGGCAGGAGGCCTGCACCTTTTCGATTGGTTGTTGTTGTTATGCTCAGCCTTCTTAAGGCAAAACTTGTCCAACTATGTCTGTACTCAGATGATACTTGCTCTGATGACTCTTATTGCAACACTCTCATGGTTCAGCAAGCACAACCCCTTCTTTATGAAGAACTCCGCAAGTTGAATCTCCATATTGTTCCACAGGGTTGTCTCAATACCCTGGTAGTTGAACCAACTCTCGAGCAATCCATCAAGACAATGTAGAAATATGACACTGAAGTTGACACGATTAAGCGCTATCTTGCGACTGGACAGCCCTCAGACTTCTCACTTGACAATGATGGAGCCTTGTTCTTCAAGGATTGCCTTATGATACCCAAGTTTAAGGACATGCCAAAGTACGTGATGAAAGAAGCGCATGATACGCCTCTGTTAATTCACCCCGGTAGCACAAAGACGTACCAAGATATTCGTCAGAGATTCTAGTGGTCTAACATGGAACAAGACATTGCTCGATATGTTGCTGAATGTGACATTTGCCATCACATCAAGTCAGAACATCAAAGACTTGCTGGGACTCTGCAACCACTTGCTATTCCTGAATGGAAATGGGATAAAGTCGAAATGGACTTCATTACTAGTTTTCCCAGATCGCAGAAGGGTCATGATGCTATTCTTGTCGTCATTGACCGATTCCCAAGGTTCCTCATTTTCTGCCTGTCGAGGAGATGATCATTGCTAGTCAGTTAGCAGACTTATATGTTTCCAGAATTGTTTCACTCCACGGTGTTCCGTTGGAGATCAGCTCAGACCGTGGCAGCCTCTTTACCTCAAGGTTCTGGGAAAGTTTTCAAGAAGCTATGGGAACTCATCTGTCCTTTAGCACAACTTTTCACCCCCAGTCCCAGGGTCAAGTTGAACGAGTCAACCAAGTGCTGGAAGATATGCTTCGTGCCTGTGTCATCTCATTTGGCAAGAAATGGGAGGAATCTCTCCCGTATGCCGAATTCTCATAAAATAATAGCTATCAAACTAGCTTGAAGATGGCACCTTTCAAAGTATTGTATAGACGTAAGTGCCGAACTCCTCTGAATTGGTTAGAAACTAGGGAACGGCAACTCTTCGGATCGGATATTATCCAACAAGCTAAAGAACAAGCCCGTATTGTTCGTGAACATCTGAAAACTGCTCAGTCTCGTCAGAAGAGCAATTATGACCGTAAACACAAGGTAATGGTCTATCAACTGGTGAACAGGCTTACCTTCGTGTCACCCCAATGAAGGGCACCCACCGCTTTGGAATCAAGGGCAAGTTAGCTCCGCGCTACATTGGCCCATTCCGTATTCTCGCAAGACAAGGAGAAGTGGCATATCAATTGGAATTGCCGCCGAACCTTTCTCAGGTTCACGATGTCTTCCATGTGTCGCAACTCCGTCGCTGCTTCAAGGATCCTATCCGAGCAGGGGATCATGAAATACTTGAATTGCATGATGATCTTTCTTATCAAGAATATCTGATCTGCATTCTTGATGAAGCTAAACGTCGAACCAGTCAGAAGGCAATCAAGTTCCTTAAAGTTCAGTGGTCAAATCATTCTGAAGATGAAGCCACTTGGGAACGCGAGGATCGTCTTTGTGAAGAATACCCTACTCTTTTTCAGTCTACATCTTAATTCTTGGGATGACAATTTCTTTTAGGGGAGGAGAATTGTAACACCCCCTTGTAATGTGCTACAGTGCTCTATCTTAATCAATGCCAAGTCACCATGAATTGCAAGCTTGATCAGTAAATGTTTCATATCTCATTTCAAATTCCACTTCAAATCAAAATTCAAATTGCAAGTGAAAATAAAAGTTTTTCAAATTTGAAAACTAAATAGTTCATAATATTGCAAATATTCCATAGTAAATAATGTTAAGGAAAACAACATCACCTAAATTACCTAGATGACTCTAGCATCATGAAAACAGCACCAAAACAACCCCATTTAGCCCATTTCTAATTAAACCAAGTTCAAATGAATTCCAATAAACCCCAAACTTTTGTGGCAGTGCAAAATAATGCATAGTATTTATGTGGCAAAGTTCCACATTTTACAAAAGTCATTTGATGCAAAAAGAAATGCAAAACAGCAAAGAAATAAAGAAACAAAAAATAGAAAAAGAAAAACGAAAAGAACTACTGTTGGACTGGACCGCGAGTGCACAGTGCACGGCCTAGCCCAACAGTGCCATCGTCGTCCACCTCTGGCAGGTGTCAATGCCGCGCACGCCCGAGCGGGCGATGGGCACGCGTCGGCCATCTCCCGGCGCTGCCGTCGCTTTGGAGGGGTTAAGACCTCCCCCGCGCACCCCCTGGCGAACCCTAGCGCCACTCCCTCTCCCCCTTGCGCCGCTTTCTTCCTCGCACAACTGCCCGACGCTGCCGTCGCCATGGCGCCATCGTAGACGCGCCCACCATCGTCCCTGTGCCTCGCCATCATGTCCTGGAGTTGTGCCGTGCTTCGCTGCTTTGTCTACGCCCCCGGCCTCAAGCTCATCGCCCCTGCACTGAGCCCCTCGACCTCGTCTTCTTCCTTAGACGCCGGAGATCGCCGCCGCCGCTCCGTCCACCCTAGGACTCCCCCGAGCTCGCTAAGCACATCTGCAGCCTCCCAGTGAGCACCTCTCTCTTTCCCCTCACCTCACGCGCTCGATTTCTAGCCCTAGCACCCGATCCAGCACCGCCCGAATGCTCCGCCGCATGAGCTCACCTCCGGCGATGCTCCGATGGGCCATTGGTCCCATGCGTGCGTCCAAATGCTTCGCCAGCTCGCGTAGGTGCTGTAGATGCCCAACGCCGGTCGATTTGGCCTCTTCAACGTCGACCCCGTGATCAACCGAACTCCGGCGCCGCTCCGGTTGACGCCGCCGTCGCTGTAGACCACCTCGGCAGCTCCCACCGGTGCCATTCGACGCGGCATCGTCTTCGCGTTCGAACGCGCCTGTGCTCAAAACCATGCCCCGTACGTGATTTCCGCTGCGGTCCTGAATGTGCCGCCGCGAATTTGGTCGCCGGCGGCTAAACGCCGGCGTCGCGGACGTGTCAATGGCATTAGCCACTAATGGCCCCCCTGTGTGTATGACAGCTGGGCCCCACGCGCTAATTTACTGCTGGTTAACTAATATATCTGATTAACTAAACTAATTACTCACTGACATCTGGGGCCCACCTCTAATTAAACTCTGTTTAATTAAAATAAATCCTGTTAGTTGCTGTGTCACTGACATGTGGGGCCCTGACACTGTTTAAATGGATAAGGCTGACGCCACCTGTCAGCCTCTGCTGACTGGGCAGTTGACCCAGTCAACTGGGCCCACTGTCAGCCCCTCTATGCCCACTGTTGGGTACAATTCTGGGTGCACATAGCATTTTTGCTATTTAAATTTCGAATTAATAATAAATCCAGAAATTCAGAAAATCATTTAAACTTCAAAAATTCATAGAAAATAAACCGTAACTCGGATGAAAATAATTTATATATGAAAAATGATCAGAAAAATATGAAGAATCCAAATATTTCAACAAAATGCTTGACCATCACTCCTATCATGATGAACATGGAACCTTTCCCTCCGGATCAATATCAAAGAAAATGCCTGGAGCTGGGAAAATATTCCCGGATATTTTCCCACTCCGTCTATAACACTTAGTGATGCATTAGAGCACCTAATCAACCCATATTGCCATGTCATGCATCTGTGTTGCATTTATTTGACATCTATTTATTGTTTCTTCCCCCTCCTTCTCCTCTGATAGACCCCGAGACTGTCGCTGCCCCCGAGTACGACTACGTCGACGACGACCAGGTCCCCGCTGCAGAGCTTCCAGGCAAGCAAACCCCCTTAATCATCCAGATATTTCCCATTCTTTCTCTCCTCTGCTTGCATTAGATTTTGCTACTGTTAATGTTTCGGTAGGTCCCATTCTGATGCATAGCCTGTTTTCGTAACCTGTTAATGATACATTACCTGCTGTCCTATGATGACTAGTTAGGTATGCTTATGTTTCATCAGCTAGCCCTAACCCCTTGTCCGTCTGCCATGCCTCATGATCGGGCCGTGATCACTCTGGGCGATGATCACGGATATGTTTACATTATTGCATTTCTTATAAACTGCTAAAGATGGGTTGGCTCCAAGAGTACCCGCGAGTAAATGATTCAAGATGGGTCGGCCCCAAGGGTACCCGCGAGTAATATTGTGGTGGAACGATAGGGTAGGTGGAGACCACCTAGGAGAGAGGTGGGCCTGGTCCCTGGTCGTGGTCCGCGAGTTACTAAATCGGAGCGACAGGAACCCTGTTCGTCTCCGCGAGAAACTAAAACACACTTAACGGATTTGGGTATTTGATCTGAGTTGGTCGCTGGCCTATACGCACAAACCACCATGCAGGATAATGGTATATGGAGCCCTCGGCATCGTACATTCTCCCGAAAGCTCTGTCGGACGTCACAGTTGAGTGGCGCGCGCCCGGGTGAGCTGGTTACGTCTGCTGGTGTTTCCATAGTCGCGCTTGGTCCCGGCCGCGTTCGCAATGCGTAGGAGTGCTTAGGGTGATTGGTCCATGACCCCTTCGCGCTTAGGATGTAGACCGGCGTGCTGACCTCTCTGCAGAGCCAAGGTAGGACTACAGCATGTCGATTATCCGAGGCCGGGCATTACCCAGGCAAGTGTGTCCGGCCAGAGGTAATCGAGCATGCTGGGAAATGTGGTGCACCCCTGCAGGGAAGTAATCTATTCGAATAGCCATGTCCACGGTAACAGGACGCTCAGAGTTGTATCCTGATCTACTACAACTAGAACCGGATACTGTTACAACACTTAACTGTTCTATTGTTCCGAGGACGCTTTCTCGCAGGGTAGTCGAGGAAGGATCTCTGGGCGTTGTTATTATATATATGTGTTGCTATATGATATTATACGCTCCTCTCTTCTGATGCTGCAAGAGGCTATTCTTCGTTAGGCTAGGCTTCTCCCCCTCTATTCTGGCATTTCTGTAGTATAGTCCAAAGATATAGCCCCATTCCTTTGATACCGATGCATACTTAGCATAGATCTGATGTAAGTCTTGTGAGTACATTGGATGAGTACTCACGGTTGCTTTGCTACCTTTTCCCCTACCCGATTGCTGCGATCAGATGATGGAGCCCAGGAGCCGGAGATCCCTGCCAGTGCCTACTACTACGTGGAGACCGACGACCAGGAGTAGTTCGGAGGTCCCAGGCAGGAGGCCTGCGCCTTTTCGATTAGTTGTCATTGTTTTGCTCTGCCTTCTTAAGGCAAACTTGTCTAACTTCGTCTGTACCCAGACTTATGTTGTTTGATGACCGATGTATTATGTGTCCTCTTGACCCTGGTTTGTAATATAAAGATTTGAACTTAAATTTGTGTCTTAGTGTTGTGTTGTGATATCCTACCGTGAGTCTCTGATCTTGATTGTGCATGTATGTTTAGTGCATGATTGATTTCGGGGGCGTCACAGTTCTCCCGCGATCCCATCTGGAGGCCTCCGCCAGTACTCTACCGGAGGGGGAATCGATCACGGAGGCCATCTTCATCAACCTTGCTGCCTCCATGATGATGTGTGAGTAGCTCCCCACAGGACCTACAGGTCCATAGCAGTAGCTAGATGGCTCTCTCTCTCTCTCTCTCTCTATCTCTCTCTCTTTGATCTTCAATACAATGTTCTCTTCGGAGATCGATTTGATGTAATCTTTTGCGGTTCATTTTTTGGGATCCGATGAATTATGGGTTTATGATCAGATTGTTCATTGAAAGTAATTGAGTTATTTCTGAACTTTATTATGTGTGATTGTTATAGCTTTGTATTTCTCTCCGATCTATCCGTTTAGTTTGGCCAACTAGATTGATTTATCTTCAGGGGAGAGGTGCTTTGTGGTAGGTTCAATCTTGCGGTGTCCTCACTCTGTGACAGGAGGAGTAGTGAGGCACGTATTTGTATTGTTGCTACTAAGGGTAAAACGGCGGGGTTCGATCATATTGACTGGTCTTATTCTGTCGACATTATGTCATCATACTTCTCGCATTACTCTGTTTGTTATGAACTTAATACCTAGAGAGGCAAGCATAGAAGCGCTCTCGAAGTGGAGTAATAGTAGTAGGCGTCAGTAAGTTTAACGGTCAACTTGTCATGGACGTAATGCCTATGTACTAATCATGCCAGGAATAACATCATAACTTTGCGCTTTTCAATCAATTGCCCAACGGTAATTTGTGTACCCACCGTTGCCATGTTCTTGAGAGATGCCACTAGTGAAAGCTATGGCCCCCGGGTCCATTTAAATCATATTGCTAAAACCATAGAAACCTTGCTGCAATTTATTTACTTTTATTTATTTTTGCAATTTATATACCTGCCACTATCAGAATTAATCCTTGCAATTAACGAGTACAAGGGGATTGGCAACCCTCTTGCCTGATTTGGGTGCAAGTATTTGTTTGTGTGTGTAGGTACTGCTAAAAGTTGTTTGCATGAATCTCCTATTGGTTCGAAAAACCTTGGTTCTTAACTGAGGGAAATACTTTCTGCTACTATACTACATCACCCTTCCTCGTCAGGGAAATCCCAACGCTTATCACAGGTAGCATATCTCTCTCTGGAAATAATTTCAAAGCATTTTCAATAAAGAGAAAATCAACAAAACTATGTCCAGAAATTCTAGATAGTTCAAATAAATCTCAAACTTTGCCAACAGAAAGGAAATTCAATAACAAAAATAATGCAAAAAGAATCAATTGATTTGGACTTATAGTTTAGGAGATATTCATGGTCAAAGTTGGGTCAAGAGAAGCATTTTAATTGATTTAAAATGAATTTCAGAAAATCCAGGGTGTGCCACGTCGTAGGCGTATTTTTGAAATATGCCACAGCCAGCTTACCGCTTTGGGACTTAAGTGAGTCGCTGACGGGTGGGGTCCACCCGTCAGGTTCTTCTTTTAAAACCCGGCCGAGGCGCGGGGGAACTCCAGCGAGGGCTCACCGGCGAGGAGAGAGGACGGCGGCTCGAGTGGGTTGGCCCACTGAAACGGTGCCTCTCCGGCGAGTCTTCTCGTACCCTTGGCGTCGCCTGAGGTGGTCGGACGGTGACGTTTCCTTCCTCGCGGGCAGCGGTGGCCTTCGGGTGAGCTCGAACTCCGGCGAGGGGGCTCTAATTGAGCTGGCCAGCGGGGTGGGTGTGGCCAGTGGAGCGAGGTGAGGCCAGTGGTGGTAGTGGTTGGGCTCGGGGAGCCATGGGTGGAGCGAATCAAGCTAGGCTCGCCGGCGGCAGAGCTTCACCGCGGAGAAAAAGCGGGTGCGCGATAGCACGAGGGCGTAGGCCAGTAAAGGTATGGAGGGAAGAAGTGGTGCGAGTTGGAATGGAGGCCGGGGGTCTCCTTTTATAGGTCGAGAGGAGGCAGGGGCCATGTCGCCAATGCGATCGGCGCTGACGGCCAACTGGGCCTACGCCGGATTACGGCTAGGCTTGGCCGGGGCTCGGATGGTCTGCAGAGGCTAGAAGGAAGCCGCCAAGGTCCTCTTCGCCGGCCTACGCATCACGACGCCACGCGGGTCATGGCCGAACAGTGGCCGAAGCCACGGGGGCACTCGGCGGAGGGGCTGGCCAGGACGGCGTGGGCTGGGTGCTGGGGAGGGCTGGGACGCGCGCGGGAGGGGCTGCGCGTGGCGCTGGGCGCCAGGGACGGGCTGCGGTAGGGTGGCCGCGTGGCCAGAGGCCGGGCGCTGCGCAGAGCGCACGCGCTGGCATGCCAACTCCATGGTCAACAGGCCAGTGGGTGCCTGGGTGGCCCTGGCTGGTTTTGGCCGTGTCTGGTAGCTAGGGGGAGGTGAGTAGATGCTATGTGTGGTTGCAGTTGGGTCCCTGAGCATCTGAACTGCGAGCTGGGTCTTCTAGAAGTTTCTGACAGCAAGGTGTTTGTGCTGTGCTGAGAGAGGAGGGAGTGATGGTTTGGGCTGATTTTTGGGTGAGTGCTGTTAGACACTAAGTTGATCATCTTCACCAAGTTTGAGCCATAACAGATCAAGCCTTGAGGTACTTGCTGTGTAACCTAATGGTGGGGCCAGAAATGGTTTTGATGAAGAGGGGCTCAAATGCAAAAGTGCCAGGGGGTCTTGGGTTCATTTCTAGTTGTCTAAGGGTCTAAACAATTTATGATAATTGTTTGGGTAATTTCAGAAGAGTGGAAGAGGGGGTTGCTTCACAACTCAAGCATTTTGCTATATATTCTTTTCTGAAAAGAATAAACCTCTAAAGAAAATAAAACTAAAGAGATGGTTAGGTTAGAGAGCTAGTCAATAGAGGAGGTTGGTTGCTGGCTCAATGCTTAGGTGGTTTAGTTTGTTAAGTCCAAGAGAAATGATTCAGAAAAGCTCAGGGGAAGGAAGGCAACTGGAAATTCAAATGCAGTAACCAAAAAAAAAAGCAAGGAGGCAAAAACTCAGGGTGTTACAAACCTACCCCCTTAAGATGAATCTCGTCCTAGAGATTCGCATTCTCCAGGAATAACTATGGGTACTCTGCCTGCAGATACTCCTTAATCTCCCAGGTGGTCTCATTGGCAGAGTGATTGGCCCACAATACTTGGCACAGTTTCCCTCCGTCGGGGTGGGGGTTGTCTTGCTCTGCCATAACCATTATTGGTTCCTCTATGTAGGTCAGATCGGGACACAGGGGTGCATTTCTGGTCTTCTTCTTGCTGATATGTCTCCGTCGTATCTATAATTTTTTATTGTTTCATGCCAATATTTTACAACTTTCACATACCTTTGGCAACAATTTATATGATTTTCTTGGACTAACATATTGATCCAGTGCCCAGTGCCAGTTTCTGTTTTTTGCATGTTTTTTGTTTCGCAGAAAATCCATATCAAACAAAGTCCAAACGCGATAAAATTTTACGGAGATTTTTTCTGGAATATATGTGATTTTTGGGCGCAAGAATCAACAGAAGGGGTGGCCCACATCAGGCTGGCAATGGGGATTACCCAGGCGGGTATTGGACCCCCATCCCCGTCCCCGTGACAGCCACCCCATACCCATCCCCATCCCCATACCCACCCATAGGGATAAAAAGTTTCCCATCCCCATCCCCGTCGGGTTTTCCATCCCCATGGGGAAACCCATACATGCAATCAACAACAACCTTCAATAGCATTTAAGTAGAAAAAACAGCATTTCAACACAATAAACAATATGTTGTGGCTAGGTTAGCGATTTCTTTGGGCTTTTGGGGCCACATGGGCGGGATTGGTGGAAATTTGGGTGGGAATTACCTAGGCTCTACCAATTTTAGGGCTCACATGTAAGGCATTCATGGGTAAGGCGGGTAATGGGTATGGGTAATGATATCCCATCCCCATCCCCATCTTGTGCGCTGTGTAAGATATTTGACCCACCAGCTTCCCTGTGGGCACTAAAACTAGCACATCCCCATCCCCTAATAGAGTAATTACCCACGGGGACGTGGGTAACGGTTAACCATTGCCAGCTTGAGGCCCATAGGAGCGACGAGCTCACAGGGCGCGCCCCCTGCACTTGTGACTCCCTCAAAGGTCAGTTGGGGGTGTCCTTCGGCCACAAGGAAGCTAATATCCGGATAAAAATTGTGTTAAAATTTCAGCCCAATCGGAGTTACGGATCTTCAGGAATATAAGAAACGGTTTTCAGCCAGAAACAGGAACGCAGAAACAGAAGAGAAACAGAGAGAGAGAGAGAGATCCAATCTCGGAGGGCTCCTGCCCTCCGGGATCCATGGCGGCCAAGAACCATAGGGGAAACCCTCCTCCCAACTAGGGGGAGGCCAAGGAATAAGAAGAAGGATGGGGGCTCTCTCCCCCTCTCTCCCGGTGGCGCCGGAACGCCGCCGGGGGAACCATCGTGACGGCGATCTACACCAACAACTTCACCGCCGTCATCACCAAATCTCTCCCCCTCTATGCAGCGGTGTAACACCTCTTCTCCCTACTGTAATCTCTACTTGAACATGGTGCTTTATGCTATATATTATTACCCAATGATGTGTGGCCATCCTATGATGTTTGAGTAGATTCTTTTTGTCCTACGGGTTAATTGTGGTATGGTGTGATTTATATGAGTTATATGTTGATATAGTGCTGTCCTATGGTGCCCTCCATGTCGTGCAAGCATGTGGGATTCCCGCTGTAGGGTGTTGCAATACGTTCATAATTCGCTTATGGTGGGTTGCGAGAGTGACAGAAGCTTAAACCCGAGTAAGGGGGTTGTTGCGTATGGGAGTAAAGAGGACTTGTTACTTAATGCTATGGTTGGGTTTTACCTTAATGATCTTTAGTAGTTGAGGATGCTTGCTAGAGTTCCAATCATAAGTGCATATGATCCAAGTACGGAAAGTATGTTAGCGTATGCCTCTCCCTCATTGCATATAATAAGAATCACACATCTCATATTCAATTGCCTATGGACAAATCCTTCTCTTGTGTTACAAAAAGCTCTCTACTAAAACAAACTAACTTTATCTAAACAGCCCCTAACATTTATTTTTGTGCTCTTTATTATCTTGCAAACCTATCCTATTACACCTACAAAGTAGTTTTATTCTTTTCTAGCTAATGTGAACTTTAAGTGTGCGTAGAGTTGTATCGGTGGTCGATAGAACTTGAAGAGAATATAAATTCTACCTTTAGCTCCTCGTTGGGTTTGACACTCTTACTTATCAAAAAAGGCTACCAACGATCCCCTATACTTGTGGGTTATCAAGACCTTTTTCTGGCGCCGTTGCCGGGGAGCAATAGCGTAGGGTGAATATTCTCGTGTGTGCTTGTTTGCTTTATCACTAAATATATTTTATTTTCTGTTCTAAGTTGTTTTATATCTTTAGTTATGGATATGGTACACGAAACACCAAAAAAATTAGTTGTACTTACTACTCATGGAGATGGGGAACCTCCTAAAACCCTCGATGCTGGTTATGTGAAAAACATTAAATACTACTTTGATAATCCTGATAAATCTCCATTCAACTTGATAATGGGAGATACTTTGGATCACCGGGAATATTTTAGCGATTATCGCTTGTCTCAAGAAGGGAAACACTTATGGGATCAAATTAAAATGTTGCGTTGGTATGCTTGGAATCTGTGTTTATGATATGATTATACTTGTTGCTCTAAGATGAAGGCTCCACACCTTCCCTTTCAATGTGAATTTAGTGATAATGAAACCTTGGCTTCTTATGCTAATGGTATATATGATTACTATGATGTGGAACAAATAGAAGAATTTGTTGCTTTTAAGGCCGCTTATGAAATTGAATCTTTGTTTGAAAAGCATGAAAACTATGATGATGCTGTTTATATATCTGAAAATTATGCTATACTTAATTTTTTTCTATGAGAATTATAAATACAATGCTCATATTAATGAAATTATTGAGAGAGTCTCCGCTGTCCAAGAAGAGACTAATATTTTGCAGGCTCCTATGGAAGAAGAAATTGCTGAAACTGTGAGCTCATTAGATGAAAAATATGAGGAGGAGAGCAAAGAACAAAAGGAGGAAGAGCGGATTAGCTACCCGTGCCCACCTTCTAATGCGAGTAACTCTTCAACTCATACATTGTTTAATTTCCCTTCGTGCTTACCGAAGGATGAATGCTATGATAATTGCTATGATCCCTTGGATTCGTTTGAAATATCCCTTTTTGATGAAATTGATGCTTGCTATGCTTGTGGCCATGATGCCAATATGAATGATGCTTATGGAGATGAACTTGCTATAGTTCCTTATATTAAACATGAAATTGTTGCTATTGCACCCACACATGATAGTCCTGTTATCTTTTTGAATTCACCCAACTACACTATATCGGAGAAGTTTGCACTTATTAAGAATTATATTGATGGGTTGCATTTTACCATTACACATGATGATTTTGATGGATATAATATGCATGTGCTTGCTGCTCCTACTTGCAATTATTATGAGAGGGGAACCACGTCTCCACCTCTCTATGTTTCCAATACGATAAAATTACAAGAAACTGTTTATGCTATGTATCGGCCTTTATTATGTGTGCATGTATTGTTCTTTTATGACATGCTGATGCATAGGAAGAGAGTTAGACTTCGTCAATGCATGATATATGTTGCTTTGTGCTCACTACTAAATTAAAAATCATTGTTAATTAAAATTGGCTTTGATATACCTTGGGATCCGGGTGGATCAATTACTTGAGCACTTTATGCCTAGCTTAATGGCTTTAAAGAAAGTGCTGCCTAGGAGACAACCCAGAAGTTTTAGAGAGTCATTTTATTCTGTTGTGTGCTTTTAAAAAGTTTAAAAATAAAAATATTTAGAGGGGAATCTAAAACGTTTTCAAAAAGAAAAGCGAAAGTGAGACAGATGAGCAATGTGGAAGTGGGGGCATGCCTTGAACTTTGTTCATGCCCATGGAACTTTGTGAATCTTGAATTACAGAAACTTTTCAACAAAAATAATTATCCCCTTGTACAAATCCATTTTATTGTAAAAATAATGTGCCAAGATTTACCTTTAGGTGTTTAAATTGCTTGTTTGGTGTGTGCTGTGCAAAAACAGAAACTTTTGCTGTAGTGTTTGAATTTCAATATTTTACTGGAACGTGCAAAAATTCTGAAATTTTTACAAAGTACTGCTATACAAATTTTTTATTACGTCCTAATTTTTCAGAATTTTTGGAGTTACAGAAGTATATTTACCATCTGCATCTTTACAGACTACCATGTTTTCACAGATTGCTGTTATAGTTTCTTTATCTGCTTATGTTTGAAATCTTGTTGAGCCCCATTGATTTGGGAACCATAGAATTGTGATAGCATACAGTGGGTAATGTTTGATTATAATTATACAATAATGTTACAGCAAGACATGATGGGATATGATGTTATATGTACTAACCCCTCTAATAAAAAGTTTGGTTAAGTTTTGTGTGGATGAAGTGTTCGAAGATCGAGGGGGTATCGATATGGGAAGAATAAGGAGAGGCAAGAGTTCAAGCTTGGGGATGCCCAAGGAACCTCAAGTAAATATTCAAGGAGACTCAAGCATCTAAGCTTGGGGATGCCCCGGAAGGCATCCCATCTTTCTTCTTCGACAATTATCGGTATGTCTCGGTTTTTGTTTTGTTCACATGATATGCATAAATTCTTGGAGCGTCGTGTGCTTTTTCTTTTTCTTTTTAGTGATGCACCATGCTGCCATGGGATAGTCCTTGGTTGATTTATAGAATGCTCTTTGCACTTCACTTATATCTTTTGAGTATGGCTTTATAGAATGCTTCGTGTGCTTCACTTATATCTTTTGAAGTTTGGATACTCGGTTCTCTACATTTCAAAAAACCGTTATTTGTAGAATGCTCTTTTGCTTCACTTATATTTATTAGAGTGTGGTCTTTTGTAGAAAGAATTAAAACTCTCATGCTTCACTTATATCTATTTAGAGAGTTAACAGGAATTGGTCATTCACATGGTTAGTCATAAAATCCTATATAAAACTCGTAGATCACTGAATATGATATGTTTGATTCCTTGCAATAGTTTTACGATATTGAGGTGGTAATATTGGGGCATGCTAGTAAAAGAATTAAAGTTGAGTATTAATAATGTTGTTAAGGGAAGTAAGTCTTTACGCAAGTAAATCCTCACGCATGTAAAGTGGTGGCCGCTGACATTAGCGGTGAGGTCGGAGCATATTTTATCATTGATTGATCCTTTGTGTTGTTTGGATTGGGGGCGCACGATGGTTAACTCCTCCCAACCTCCCCCCTAGGGGCATGCGAGTAGTACTTTGCTTCGAGGGCTTTGAAATTTTCACAATAAGTATATGAGTTCTTTATGACTAATGTGAGTTTGTGGACTTAAGCACTCCCACCTATCCATATTTTGCTCGCCTCTCCAGTACCGTGCATTGCCCATATTCACCTCGAGAATTGGTGCAAACTTCGCCGGTGCATCCAAACCCCGTGATATGATATGCTCTATCACACATAAGCCTCATTATATCCTTCCTCAAAACAGCCACCATACCTACCTATCATGGCATTTCCATAGCCATTCTGAGATATATTGCCATGCAACTTCCATCATCATCATATACATGACTTGAGCATTCATTGTCATATTGCTTCGCATAATCGTAAGATAGCTAGCACGATATTTTCATGGCTTGTCCATTTTTTGATATCTTTGCTACGCTAGATCATTGCACATCCTGGTACACTGCCAGAGGCATTCATATAGAGTCATATTGTTTCAGTTATCGAGTTGTAAGTAAATAAAAGTGTGATGTATTTTAGAATGTTGCCCCTACCTGTGAGGATATAAACAAAAAAGAGGCCAAAAAGAACCCAACAAAAAAAAGGAGAAAAGAAAAAAAGGGAAAAAAGAGGAAAAAAAGAAAACAAAAAAATGAGAGAAAAAGAGAGAGGGGGCACACTACTATCCTTTTTCCACACTTGTGCTTCAAAGTAGCACCATGTTCTTCATATAGAGAGTCTCCTGAGTTGTCACTTTCATATACTAGTGGGAATTTTTCATTATAGAACTTGCCTTGTATATTCCGATGATGGGCTTCCTCAAATGCCCGAGGTCTTCATGAGCAAGCAAGTTGGATGCACACCCACGTAGTTTCATATTGAGCTTTCATACACTTATAGCTCTAGTGCATCCGTTGCATGGCAATCCCTACTCCTAGAATTGATATCGATTGATAGGCCTCTCCATTGCCTATTGATCCACCGAGTTGATGCGAGCCTTTCTTCCTTTTTGACTTCTCTTATTGATCTCTACCACTGCATTCTATTCCACCCAAAGTGCTATGTCCATGGCTCACGCTAATGTATTGAGTGAAGGTGAAAATGCTGAAGCGCGTGAAAAAGTATGATACAATTGCTTGGTTTGGCACCGGGGTACTCTTGATTTGATATATCTATGCAGGGAAGAACGAGCGCGTCATGCTTACCACAACTAAGTGTATAGAGGTTGTTTCCTTTAGCTCTATTATTATGAAAGGCAATGATGAATTACATGCACGTTTTGTATTATTGTTTGAACATCAAATGATAGACTATTGCCTTGAATCACTCATATCCTAATATTCAGGCCATGATTAGATTACTTGATCGAGATTATGTTAGGTAGCATTCCACATCAAAAATTATCTTTTTATCATTTACCTACTCGAGGACGAGCAGGAATTAAGCTTGGGGATGCTGATACGTCTTCGTCGTATCTATAATTTTTGATTGTTTCATGCCAATATTTTACAACTTTCACATACTTTTGGCATCAATTTATATGATTTTCTTGGACTAACATATTGATCCAGTGCCCAGTGCCAGCTCCTGTTTTTTTGCATGTTTTTTGTTTTGTAGAAAATCCATATCAAACAAAGTCCAAACATGATAAAATTTTACAGAGATTTTTTTTGGAATATATGTGATTTTTGGGCGCAAGAATCAACAGAAGGGCTGGCCCACAGGAGCAACAAGCTCACAGGGCACGCCCTAGGGTGGTAGGCGCGCCCCCTACACTTGTGACTCCCTCGAAGGTCGATTGGGGGTGTACTTCATCCACAAGGAAGCTAATATCCGGATAAAAATTGTGTGAAAATTTCAGCCCAATCCGAGTTACGGATCTCCGGGAATATAAGAAACGGTTTTCGGCCAGAAACGGGAACGCAGAAACAGAAGAGAAACAGGGAGAGAGATCCAATCTCGGAGGGCTCCTGCCCTCCGGGAGCCATGGTGGCCAAGAACTAGAGGGGAAACCCTCCTCACATCTAGGAGGGAGGCCAAGGAAGAATAAGAAGGAGGGGGGCTCTCTCCCCCTCTCTCCCGGTGGCGTCGGAACGCCGCCGAGGGAACCATCGTGACGGCGATCTACACCAACAACTTCGCCGCCGTCATCACCAACTCTCTCCCCCTCTATGTAGCGGTGTAACACCTCTTCTCCCCGCTGTAATCTCTACTTGAACATGGTGCTTTATGCTATATATTATTAACCAATGATGTGTGGCCATCCTATGATGTTCGAGTAGATTCTTTTTGTCCTACGGGTTAATTGTGGTATGGTGTGATTGATATGAGTTATATGTTGATATGGTGCTGTCCTATGGTGCCCTCAGTGTCGCGCAACTGTGTGGGATTCCCGCTATAGGGTGTTGCAATACGTTCATAATTCGCTTATGGTGGGTTGCGAGAGTGACAGAAGCTTAAACCCGAGTAAGGGGGTTGTTGCGTATGGGAGTAAAGAGGACTTGTTACTTAATGCTATGGTTGGGTTTTACCTTAATGATTTTTAGTAGTTGCGGATGCTTGCTAGAGTTCAAATCATAAATGCATGTGATCCAAGTATGGAAAGTATGTTAGCGTATGCCTCTCCCTCATTGCATATAATAAGTATCACACATGTCATATTCAATTGCATATGGACAAATCCTTCTCTTGTGTTACAAAAAGCTCTCTACTAAAACAAACTAACTTTATCTAAACAGCCCCTAACTTTTATTTACGTGCTCTTTATTATCTTGCAAACCAATCCTATTACACCTACAAAGTAGTTTTATTCTTGTTCTAGGTAAAGTGAATGTTAAGTGTGCGTAGAGTTGTATCGGTGGTTGATAGAACTTGAAGAGAATATAAATTCTACCTTTATCTCCTCGTTGGGTTCGACACTCGTACTTATCGAAAAAGGCTACAAACGATCCCCTATACTTGTGGGTTATCACTTGCCATCCAGTACATAGGTCCTTCTCTTGAGTCGGGAGGAGTGGAACACGTTGTCGATGTGTCCCATCTCTGTCTAGAGCTGCACTTGGTATGCGTTTTTGCCCGAGCGGCCTGTTATCATGAATGGTCCTAGGTATCGACAGGCCGGTTTCTTTTGCCTAGGACGTCGGTCTAACATCCGTACTGGGGTCACCCTTAATAGCACATCGTCTCTGACAGCAAACTCTGTTTCTCTGTAGGGATGTGCGTTGGCATCTTCCTGACGGTGTTGTGTTGCTTGAAGGTGACACTTGATGACTTGTACTTCCGCTTCTCTGCTAGGACTCACTGCCATGCCAAATATACCACTGTCCCTTACCTGAGTCCATTTCCAGGGAGCTAGGTAATCTCGGGTGAGTAACGCCTCCAGGGGTGATGTCTTGAGGCTGGGGTCATGATCGCTGTTGTAAATGAATTCTGCGTAAGGCAGACATTCATCCCACTGGGTGTTGAAGGTGAGGGCGCATGGCCTGAGTATATCTTCCAACACTAGTCCATTGTATATTGCTGACTCGTCTGACCGGGGGTAGTATTTGTTGGTTCCTTGGGTGGTGGTTTCCAGGACTCGGTCGAGGGCTTACTGATGGCCTGCAAGTGCACTGGGTTTAGTTGTAGCCTTTTCGAAGTAAGAGTATCGATCCCACAGGGAGCACAGGAATCAGACTTTTGCCTCTTGAAGTGAATTATGTATTTTTATGCCTGCAGATAATTATAGACTTAAAGCAAAGTGAGGGCGGTAATGAATTGTGATTGAGTGGTGGAGGAAGCTTTAAAGTAAATAACATAGAAGTAAATAAAGAGCAATGAATAAAGTGACTGACAAAACAGCAGAGAAGTAAGGCATTCTCAGGGAGTCCGGAATCCCCATTGGTATGTTTCTAGCACACCTATGCATAGGCATAGTATGGGATGGATACTTGAGCCATTGTTGACGATTATGCTGGGCGGAGCTGGGTACAGTACACGTTCTACTCGAAGTAGACTTCATGCCATGCACGCCACTATTATAGTCTCCCCCATAGGGTTACAACTCGTGATAATTAAGGGTCACCCCATGGACGCGGCCTCTCTAAGGGTTCTCCATAATTCCCCGGTCAATTGCAAAGGTTAGGAGCGATAGGCTTTTACTGTCACCTCGAATTACCTTCACATCCTAGCCCTTTACAACGACAGTGATGTACTTCGCGACCATAAGGCACAAATGCTGAGTGGGGCCCCTTCACAACATTCACGAAGCTATTAAACTAAGCATTCAATAGGGAATCTCCTATCCATAATAACGTTTCAGATCTTACACATACCAAGGTTCATCCATATCCCCGAGAACTAGGGTTCTACTCACACATGAAGATAACGAACATCATGACAAGGGTAATTGCATACATGGATGAGTAATTTGAATAACACACAAGACGATCCACTAGGGTTCTTGATGTTACAAGGATGTAGATGATGATGATGATAAGGATGTGGATGACGATGACGATGACAGTGGTGATGATGTTGTAGTACCCTTGTGTGCGAGGAGGATGATCCCCTTCTTCTCCTTGCAAATCCCTCCTTCGAATGAACTTCGGAGGCTAGGGTTCTATATTCTAGACGAGTTTCTGGTCGTTGTGTACGTCTGATCCGCGATCCGATTTCACGGGGTGGAAATAGTTGATCTGGCGGCGGCGATGGCACTCCATACGACTGCACATATGAGCGGGCGCGGTCGTATGGAACACCGTCTTTTGCACTAGAGGCGCGGTGACGATTTCTCCTTTGGCCTTCTTCCTTGATTCTTTTATGGTAAGTGATTATCACTTTAAAAATGTTATTCCACTACCATTTCTGGGGATTTCTTCCATTATATGATAAATGGTCCAAAAGGCGTTACCTGAGGGATTATCAACAAAAAGAGGTGCGCGAACGCGGTAAAATTCCACAAAGCCTACTACGTAGGCACAAAATACCTAATAAAATTATCACATAAATTGGACTCATCAACTCCCCCAAGCTTAAGTCTTGCTCGTCCCCGAGCAAGTATCGTAGCTTGTAAAAACAGGGTCAACCTTGTGTTTATGATATACGGATATGAAAGAAGTATGAGTCCATTACTGTTTAAAGGAATGAATAGGGATAAAGGTGTTCATGATAAATGATAGCTCATCTTTACTATGTTAATGATCATACAGGCATCCACACTTCGTCACTCAATTTTATTGTGGATAGGTAACAACTTCATACCCTAGTTCATCGTTGTTTCAACCGGGCAAGCAGATGAAGATTCTTTCTCCACTTTTCTTTTAGAGATTCAATATTCTTTAAGTATTTTTGTCTCCTATCATTGGGACATGTTAAAAGCTCATTTCACTTTTAATGTCATATGCAAGCTAAACATGAATCTTGGGAGAACTCATTTTATCAACGCACTTCTTTACTTAAGAGGATTAATTTATTTTTCTGCTTGCCCTATTGTAAGTTGAACCTTCAATGAACTAGCATATATAGTTATTTCATCTCCTTTCAAAAACCTTCACAACTGCAATGTGGAGTACTTATAATCATCATGCAAGTAACTATGTGCTACTATTTAGATCACAACTATCATCCGGTATGTTCTCAAGTAAGCAATAATGATCCCACACATCAAGATATCCATATACTTATCGGAAAGGATCATCCCTTATTCAAAAAGGAAATTGAGAGTTCAACCTTATTGAAAAACAAAATTTATAACCTAATCTCAACTTGCGAGAAGGAAATGCAGAAAGGTAAAGATACAAAGTTGATATGAATCCAACGTATCTATAATTTTTGATTGTTCCATGCTTACATTTACAGCAATTATATATCATTTTTTGGAACTAACCTATTAACTTAGTGCCCAGTGCCAGTTGCTGTTTTTTGCCTGTTTTTAGTTAACCAGAATATCAGTACCAAACGAAGTCCAAATGCCAGGAAACTTTTTGGAGATTTTTTTCTGGACATAAGAGACACTAGAAGCTTCGGGAGAGGGCCAGAAGACAGAGGAGGTGGCCACAAGCCACCAGGGTGCGCCCTGGTGCCTTGTGGGCCCATCTTTGCTCCGTTTGACCTAATTCCGCCTCTATAAATTGTCTCAAAACGGGAAACCAACAGAGGAGTCCATGGAATACTTTTTCCGCCGCCGCAAGTCTCTGTTCTCGCGAGATCCCATCTGGAGACCTTTTCCGGTACTCTGCCGGAGGGGGAATCAATCACGGAGGGGCTCTACATCAATCTTGCTGCCCTTCCGATGATGCATGAGTAGCTTACCATAGACTTTCGCGTCCATAGTTAGAAGCTAGATGGCTTCTTCTCTCTATTTGATCTTCAATACAATGTTCTCCTCGATGTTCTTGGAGTTCTATCCGATGTAATCACTTTTTGCGGTGTGTTTGTTGGGATCCGATGAATTGTGAGTTTATGATCAGATTATCCATGAATATTATTTGAGTCTTCTCTGAACTCTTTTATGCATGATCATTATAGCTTCGTATTTCTCTCCTATCTATTGATTTAGTTTGACCAACTAGATTGATTTATCTTGCAATGGGAGAGGTGCTTTGTAATGGGTTCGATCTTGCGGTGCTCAATCCCAGTGACAGAAAGGGACATGACACATATTGTATCATTGCTATTAAGGATAAAACAATGGGGTTTATTCATGCGTGAGTTTACTTTGTCTACATCATGTCATCTTGCTTAAGGCATTACTCTGTTCTTTATGAACTTAGTACTCTAGATGCATGCTGGATAGCGGTCGATGTGTGGAGTAATAGTAGTAGATGCAGGCAGGAGTCGGTCTACTTGTCTCGGACGTGATGCCTATATACATGATCATTGCCTTGGATATCGTCATGATTATTTGCTTTTCTATCAATTGCCCAATAGTAATTTGTCTACCCACCGTATGCTATTTTCAAGAGAGAAGCCTCTAGTGAAAACTATGGCCCCCGGGTCTACCTTTATCATATACTAAAACCCTAAAAATACCTTGCTGCAATTTTACTTTATTTATTTCATTTTGTATTTTTGTTCGATCTATCTATCTACCACCATACAATTTAATCTTGCAATTAACCGCCAAGGGATTGACAACCCCTTGTTCGCGTTGGGTGCGAGGATTTGTTGTTTTGTGTGCAGGTGCTGCTAACGAGTTGTTGCGTGATTCTCCTACTGGATTGATAACCTTGGTTTCAAAACTGAGGGAAATACTTATCTCTACTGTACTGCATCATCCCCTCCTCTTCGGGGAAATCCCATCGCAACTCACAAGTAGCAGGAAGAATTTCTGGCGCCGTTGCCGAGGAGACATCATCAACATCTATCAAGTACCTACGCATAAACTTTCATCTCCTCGCATTTATTTTATTTGCCTTTGCCTCTCATTTTCATCTCCCCCACTTCTAATTTTTTTTTACAAAAACACAAAAAAAAATTATTTGCTTGTTTGCTAGTTTGCTTGCTTGCTTTTATTGCCATGTCAACACACAAGAACAGAAAGTAAAACAAAAATTTAAGATCACTATGGACTCTCATCCACTTGCTAATATTTTCAAAAGATCCAATTATAATGAACCAATTGCTAGTGATTTGAGTGCTCTTGATTTTCTCTATGAAGTTTTGCTTGAAAATCATGAATCTGAAAATTGTGATGAAGTGTTAGAAGAAGAAATTTATAAAGTGATTCATGATAGCTCCTTGATTGAAAAGCATGATTGCAATGATGTTACTATAAATTCTATCAATGTGAATTGTGCTAATAATATGCAAAACTACAAGCTTGGGGATGATAATTTTGTTATGTCCACTACTTATTGCAATGATCATGATTGGGGTCATAATGCTTCATATGATCTTGAAAATTTATTTAAGCCTCATGATGAATATGTTATTGATAATAATGTTTGCAATACTATTAAAAGTAGGTTTGGAGAGGTCATGACTTTAGTTGATGTTAATCCCACTATCTTGGAAGAGAATAAAACTTTTATGCATGTGGATCATGAAGAGAATATTTTTACATGATTGCTATATTGTTGAGTTTGATTATGATCCTACATTTAATTATTAAGAGAGAGGAAAATATGGTTATAGAAGTCTTCATGTTATTAAATTACCTCTCTTTGTTCTGAAATTTTTAATGCTTCATTCTTCCTATTTGCATATGCTAGATGTTGCTTGTCTGGATAATTTGTTTTCCTATAAGATGCCTATGCATAGGAAGCATGTAAGACTTAAAAGTGTTTTTCACATGTTTCATGAGGCTCTCTTCATGTGTAAATTACTATCTTTCATGTGAGCATCATTGAAATCTCAAGCCTATCTTAATGGCTATAAAGAAAGAGCTTGTTGGGAGACAACCCAATAAATATATATTTCTTCTATTTTTGTGTGTTTACATAATTATAGCTACTGTTATGATTGTGTTTTTATGTTTTAATTAGTGTTTGTGCCAAGTAAAGCCTTTGGGATAATTTGGATGATAGTTGACTTGATTCTGTGCAAAAACAGAAACTTTTACGTCCAGTCCAGAAAATTCGAAAAATCACTGGAGCGACAAAAAATTCTGAATTGTTTTACACATAATTGATATACAAATTGCCCACGTTGTCCTAATTTTTCAGAATTTTTGGAGTTACAGAAGTATGGTCAATGTTCAGATTGCTACAGACTGTTCTGTTTTTGAAAAATTCTGTTGTTGATGCATTGTTTTTCTTGTTTTGATGAAACTATGGATTGTATCAGGGCGTATAAGCCATGGAGAAGTTATAATATAGTAGGTATAATGCAAATATAAAATATGAATGGGTTTGCAACAGTACTTAAAGTAGTAATTTGCTTTATTATACTAACGGATCTCACGAAGGTTTTGTTGAGTTTTGTGTGATTGAAGTTTTCAAGTTTTGGGTGAGATCACGATGGATGAAGGAATAAGGAGTGGCAAGAGCCTAATCTTTGGGATGCCCAAGGCACCCCAAGGTAATATTCAAGGACCCCCAAGCAACTAAGCTTGGGGATGCCCCGGAAGGCATCCCCTCTTTCTTCAACCAACTATCGGTAATTTTACTTGGAGCTATATTTTTATTCGTCACATATCATGAGTTTTGCTTGGAGCATCGTGTAATATATGAGTCTTTGTTTTGTTTTGTTTTTAGTTTGTCACAATCATCTTTGTTGAACACACTTATTTGAGAGAGCCACATGTTTATCATGATTTGTTAGAATACTCTATGTGCTTCACTTAAATCTTTTGAGCTAGGCAGTTGCTCTAGTGCTTCACTTATATCTTTTTGAGCACGGCGGTGATTATATTTTGAAGAAATACATGCACTCTCATGCTTCACTAATATTATTTTGAGAGTTGATAATATTAAATTTTGAAGAAATATTTGCACTCTCATGCTTCACTTATATCTTTTTGAGAGTTGATAATAGTAATGGTAATTTGCACAAGATATCTATTTGGTTCCAAAGGGATGAATATTCAAGAGGGATATAATAAAAACTTTCATATAGATCATTGGATATGATAAGTTTGATTCCTTGCAATAGTTTTGCGATATGGAGATGATAATATGTGAGTCATGTTAGTGAGTAATTGTGGTTTAGTAAGAATATTGGTGTTAAGATTTGTGATTCCCAATGCATGCACATAAAGTCAATAGTTATGCAATGAAATTATATCCTACTTATGGTGGATTATTCAGTGTTAGTTATGTTCAATGCATGTTTATTACCGTTTTCGCTTTTTGGTTGGTCGCTTCTCAATCTATTTGCTAGCCTTCATTTGCACTAAGCGGGCATGCTGCTTGTGCATCCAACTCCTTAAACCCAAAGTTGTGCCAAATGAGTCCACCATACCTACCTATATGCGGTATTTCCATGCCGTTCCAAGGAAATTTGCATGTGCCAACTCTAGTTATTCAAAAATAATTTTCCGTTTTGTGCACCTGTACCGCTCATGACGCGGCAGGGGGTGGCCAACATTTTCCATGCTAGGTGTGTTATTCTCACGATGAGTGTTTATTCACTCGTCATTGCACGAGAAAGTGGCAAGGTAATAGGGATGCCCAGTCCCGAAATGAAATGAAAAAAATATACAATGATAATATTATGATAATAATAAATTCCTTGGAAAGTGTTGGTATGGAGGGCACCCGTGGATACGGCTAGCCATGGATTGTGAAAGAATGGTGGAAAGGAAATAAACTTTATTTTCTGTTTGGGAACCGCATATAATGTGTCTAGCATGGAAGATATTGGGAATTCTCGGTCGTTTTTGTTGACAAGAAAAGCATGCCTCTCAAAATAATTTTATCCCTCTAATTTAAACCTTGAGCTCTGGCACCTCTGCAAATCTCTGCTTCCCTCTGCGAAGGGCCTATCTATTTACTTTTATGCAATTTTTATTTTTATTTTGAGTCTCCATCTTCTCTTACAAATCACCAACTAGAGAGCACTATTATCATACTTGTGCATTGGGTGTAGCTAATATTGAGTGTGTTTCATGAATGGATCAATGATTGAGCATAATGGGCTAGGAATAACTTTCTTTAGCGTTGATATTTTGAAAGACATGGTTGCTTGTTAGTATGCTTGAGTATTTATGTCTTCATGCCAAACTATAGACTATTGCTTTGAATCATTCAATTCCAAATGTCCATGCCACAAAAGAAAAGAGTATATGATGAATATGATAGGTAGCATTCCACATCAAAAATTCTGTTTTTATCATTTACCTACTCGAGGACGAGCAGGAATTAAGCTTGGGGATGCTTGATACGTCTCCAACGTATCTATAATTTTTGATTGTTCCATGCTATTATAGTATCAATCTTGGATGTTTTATATACATTTACAGCAATTATATATCATTTTTTGGAACTAACCTATTAACTTAGTGCCCAGTGCTAGTTGCTGTTTTTTGCCCGTTTTTGGTTTTCCAGAATATCAGTACCAAACGAAGTCGAAATGCCACGAAACTTGTTGGAAATTTTTTCTGGACATAAGAGACACTAGAAGCTTTGGGAGAGGGCCAGAAGACAGAGGAGGTGGCCACAAGCCACCAGGGCGCGCCCCAGGGGGGCGGCGTGCCCTGGTGCCTTGTGGGCCCACCTCTGCTCCGTTTAACCTAATTCCACCTCTATAAATTCTCTAAAGTTGGGAAACCAACAGAGGAGTCCACGAAATACTTTTTCCACCGCTGCAAGTCTCTGTTCTCATGAGATCCCATCTGGAGGCCTTTTCTGGTACTCTGCCGGAGGGGGAATCAATCACGGAGGGTCTCTACATCAACCTTGATGCCCTTCCGATGATGCGTGAGTAGTTTACCACAGACCTTTGGGTACATAGTTAGTAGCTAGATGGCTTCTTCTATCTATTTGATCTTCAATACATTGTTCTCCTCGATGTTCTTGGAGTTCTATCCGATGTAATCACTTTTTGCGGTGTGTTTGTTGGGATCTGATGAATTGTGAGTTTATGATCAGATTATCCATGAATATTATTTGAGTCTTCTCTGAACTCTTTTATGTATGATCGTTATAGCTTCGTATTTCTCTCCGATCTATTGATTTGGTTTGGCCAACTAGATTGATTTATCTTGCAATGGGAGAGGTGCTTTGTAATGGGTTCGATCTTGCGGTGCTCAATCCCAGTGACAGAAAGGGACATGACACGTATTGTATCGTTGCTATTAAGGATAAAAAGATGGGGTTTATTCATGCGTGAGTTTACTTTGTCTACATCTTGTCATCTTGCTTAAGGCATTACTCCGTTCTTTATGAACTTAATACTCTAGATGCATGCTGGATAGCGGTCGATGTGTGGAGTAATAGTAGTAGATGTAGGCAGGAGTCGGTCTACTTGTCTCGGGCGTGATGCCTATATACATGATCATTGCCTTGGATATCGTCATGATTATTTGCTTTTCTATCAATTGCCCAACAGTAATTTGTTTACCCACCGTATGCTATTTTCAAGAGAGAAGCCTCTAGTGAAAACTATGGCCCCCGGGTCTACCTTTATCATATACTAAAACCCTAAAAATACCTTGCTGCAATTTTACTTTATTTATTTTATTTTGTATTTTTGTTCGATCTATCTATCTATCACCATACAATTTAATCTTGCATTAACCGCCAAGGGATTGACAACCCCTTGTTCCTGTTGGGTGCGAGGATTTGTTGTTTTGTGTGCAGGTGCTGCCAACGAGTTGTTGCGTGATTCTCCTACTGGATTGATAACCTTGGTTTTATAACTGAGGGAAATACTTATCTCTACTGTACTCTATCATCCCCTCCTCTTCGGGGAAATCCCAACGCAGCTCACAAGTAGCAAAAGTGCACGTGAATCTCCCCCAAGCTTACAATCAAGCCGGGGAGATCCAGGCACTAAGCGTTTCATGCTCACTCCTGGGTATCCTTGAAGGCAGTGAAGATGCTCCTGAAACACTTCCTCATGTCTTTAATCACGGCATGCTGATCGTCTACAATCTGGGTCAAAAACTCAAGTTGTGCAGTGTTGTTGTTAAGAGTATCGATCATGAGCCCGATCTTTTGGAAGAGACCGTCGACCCTTGCTTCTAGGTCTTTGCTCATCAGCCAATAAGAGTCAATCCCTTCCCCAATCACGTTCATGCAAGCCTTCGAAACCTTCTCCAATTCCTTGATCTTGTCCTTCATCTCCTCTGGGGTAGGTGGTTCCTTTCCCCAATCATCCTGAGGAGGTCCCAGAGGAAATAACGGAATAGATCCTCGGATATTGAATTGGTAGGGATTAGGAGGATACTCATTTGGAGTTGAGTCATCATCCCCTTCCTTCTCTTGTTCCTCCTCCTTGATCTTTACCACCTCGACTTTCTTGTCGAGATCCTTCTTCTCTGGACGCGGTTCTTCCTTGAGGCTTAGCTTCCTCAAGTCCTCCCATCCCGAGGGCACCACATCATCCAAGTTGGGCAAGTGGATGATGCGAGCACAAGTGGATGAGACTTGGTTGTTCATGGCGGCGCCCGCACTTGTCATCTGCAACTAAAGCTCTTGGGAGAAGATGACAAGCAAAGAAGATGTGAGATTAGATGGTTTAGGGCTTAATGGCGTGCCCCTTCCCCTCTTATAAAGGTTAGGTCCTCAGATAATCACAAGATCAAAGATAAAAAGTTAGTTTGAAAGAAATCAAAACAAAATCGGGAAAGAATTGCGGAGACAGACCGGTCGACGGCCTTCCATACGAGTGGGGGCGCTCGCATGGCTGGTCGTATGGCCTGCTGCCGTACCCTTTCTCTTTTTTTAGCATACCTGTTACGGTGATATTTCCATGCGATTGGTCATACGAGCCCCCTGGATCACGTGATAGGGCATCGTTCGCTCTGTCACCGAATCGTTTGCCAAAGAGGATTCATGCGACCGCCCAGACGCTCGCAGACGTCCGCATGGAATGTCATCGTTCTCTCTGTGGTCCTTGTCGTTTCCGTATTGTATCCATACGACCGCCCATACGACCAGTAGCGGTCGCATGAGACGCCGTCTTTTGCTCTGTTGGCCACTTCGTCAGTTTCTTCCTTAGAAATTTTTATCTCCCTGAAAGGTTAATGACGAAAGTCTCCAACCATAGACGGAAACTCCAATGACTCAGGCATAAGATTAAGTAGGTGTAACTCAACAAAATAACTCCTCTAGCGATATTCACATCTATGTTACAATAACTCCTTTTTCATACCTTTCGTTTCCTTCGGAGGGATTCAGCTTCCTCGATCATGATAAAACTTACCTCTTCAACCTCCCGTTCTTCCTTTTGTTCATTAGCGAGGTATAGCTTCAAGCGTTGTCCATTCACGATCCATGGTCCATCTTTTCCTCCTTTCAAACGAAGAGCTCCAGAGTTATAGACTTCTTCGATCTCATAAGGTCCTTCCCAGTGAGATCTGAGCTTCCCTGGAAACAACTTGAGACGAGAGTTAAATAGGAGGACTTTGTCCCCCGAAGTAAAGGTTCGTTTTAGTATCTTACGATCATGCCGCATCTTAACTTTTTCTTTAAACAAACGGGCACTCTTGTAAGCACTGTTACGGAGCTCTCCTAAGGCATGTATGTCCAACAGTCTTTTTTCACCTGTCTCTTTAAGATTAAAATTGATATTTTTGATTGCCCAATAAGCTTTATGTTCTAGTTCCAAGGGTAAATGACATGCCTTACCATAAACCATCTTGTACGGTGACATACCCATGGGATTCTTGTAAGCGGTGCGGTAGGCCCATAATGTTTCGTTTAACTTCCCTGCTCAGTCTTTTCTGGACTTCTGCACCGTCTTATGTAATATTGTCTTTATCTCTCGGTTCGAAAGTTCCACTTGACCACTGGTTTGAGGATGGTACGGTGAAGCTATTCGGTGAGTTACCCCATACTTACGGAGTACTCTATCGAAGATTCCCTGTATAACATGAGATCCACCATCAGTAATAAGAACTTTAGGGACTCTGAACCTGGGTAAGATGATGTCCTTTATCATCTTCAACTAGGTAGCCGCGTCTGCATGATGAGTTGGGATAGCTTCAACCCACTTGGTAACATAGTCTACATCCACAAGAATATGAGTATGCCCATCTGAAACCGGGAATGGTCCCAGATAGTCCAATCCCCAAACATCAAAAGGTTCACAAACTAGACTATAATTCATAGGCATTTCTTGCCTCCGACCTATATTACCTGTGCGTTGACAAGCATCACAATTTTTAACAAACCTGTGCACATCTCTAAAGAGTGTAGGCCAGTAGAATCCTGATTGAAGCACCTTGGCAGCGGTTCGAGCACCTGCATGATGTCCTGCATAAGGGCTACTATGACAACTTTCGAGGATAGCATTCATCTCATGCTCAGGTACACATCGCCTAATCATGTCATCCGGTCCATGTCGATAAGGAAAAGGATCATCCTAGAAATAGTACTTCAGATCACTGAAGAACTTTTTCCTTTGATGATAATTCATATCAGGTGGCAAGTATTTTCCTGCAAGAAAGTTAGCGTAATCTGCAAACCAAGGCTCTATCTTTTTTATCATAGCCAAACTCTCACCTGGAAAGGAATCATTTATAGGAACTGGGTCATACGGTATCCTTTCCATGCGTGATAGGTGGTCTGCTACGGGATTGTCCTCTCCCTTGCGGTCTACTATCTGCAAGTCAAACTCTTGAAGTAGTAATATCCATCGAATCAATTGGGGCTTAGCGTCCTTCTTTGCAAGAAGATAACGTAAGGCACAATGATCCGTGTGGACTATCAATTTTGAATTAATAATATACGGTCTAAATTTATCACAAGCAAAGACAATAGCAAGTAATTCTTTCTCTGTGGTAGCTAAATGCCTTTAATCTTCATCCAAACTCCTACTAGCATAAAAAACAATATTAAGCTTCTTATCGCCGCGTTGTCCCAAGACAGCTCCAATAGCATAGTTGCTAGCATAACACATGATTTCAAAGGGTTCATCCCACTTTGGAGATTGGATGATAGGAGCCGTGATCAATGCATCTCTCAATTTTTCATAGGCCTGCACACAGCTCTTATCAAAAGAATAGGGCACATCTTTTTGTAAAAGGTCAGTCAAAGGTTTCGATAATTTAGAAAAATCCTTAATGAACCTTCTATAGAAACAAGCATGACCCATGAAAGTTTGCATACCTTTTACGTCATGAGGGTAAGGTAAATTTTCTATTACCTCAATTCTCTCTTGGTCTATTTCGATACTCCTTCCTGAAACTCTAAGTTGTAGTACTACTCCCTCGGTTACCATGAAGTGGCTCTTTTCCCAATTCAGTACAAAACCAGTTTCTTTGCATCTCTGCAAAACTTTTGTGAGATTGTAGAGACAGTTATCAAAAGAAGTGCCTTGGACAGAAAAATTGTCCAGAAACAATTCGACAATTTTCTCCACAAAGTCAGGGAAAATTCTGGAAATGCACTTCTGAAAAGAGGGTGGCCCATTACATAATCCAAATGGCATTCTACGATATGCATATGTACCGTAGGGACAAGTGAAGGTGGTCTTCTCTTGGTCTTCAGGTCGGATTGGTATCTGCGAAAATCAGGAATACCCATCGAGATAAGAAAAGTAAGAGTTATTAGCCAACCTTTCCAATAACTCATTTATGAATGATAGTGGGTAGTGATCCTTCCGAGTTCATTTATTTAATTTCCTAAAATCAACACACATTCCATATCCAACAATAGCCCTAGTAGGGACTAGGTTGTTATTTTCATAAGTTCTTAGGAATGCAATGAACTGGACTTACCCACTTACTATCAGAGATAGGGTATATTACCCCAGCGTCAAGAAGACGTATTACTTCTTTTCTTACCACATTCTTGGAGGCAGGATGTTGTCTTCTTTGGCTTTCAATCACCGGTTTAGCTCCTTCTTCAATGGGAATAGCATGAGAATAAATAGATGGATCTATCCCTTTTATGTCTTTCATTGAGTAGCCAAAAGCCTTACGGTGTTTAGTTAACACCGCCAATAGCTTCTTTTTTTCTTTTCCTGAAAGGTCAGCATTAACAATAATAGGAAATCTTTCGGTGTCATCCATAAACTCATACCTTAGTCCTTTAGGTAATGGTTTCAGAATAGGTGGAGGTAATTCTTCATCTCCTTTCCTTTCAAGTACCTCATATACTTTGTTTAAACGTGGGCAGACCATGGGAGTAGCTGCTACTTGTGATCTGCGTTGGTTTTTCCCCGAAGAGGAGGGGATGATGCAGTATAGTAGAGATAAGTATTTCCCTCAATTATGAAACCAAGGTTATCAATCCAGTAGGACAATCACACAACAACTCGTTAGCAGCACCTGTACACAAAACAACAAATCCTCGCACCCAACGCAAACAAGGGGTTGTCAATCCCTTGGCGGTCAATTACAAGATTAAATTGTATGGTGATAGATAGATAGATTGAACAAAAATACAAAATAAAATAAATAAAGTAAAATTGCAGCAAATTATTTTTAGGGTTTTTAGTATATGATAAAGGTAGACCCGAGGGCCATAGTTTTCACTAGAGGCTTCTCTCTTGAAAATAGCATACGGTGGGTAGACAAATTATTGTTGGGCAATTGATAGAAAAGCAAATAATCATGACGATATCCAAGGCAATGATCATGTATATAGGCATCATGTCTGAGACAAGTAGACCGACTCCTGCCTGCATCTACTACTATTACTCCACACATCGACCGCTATCCAGCATGCATCTAGAGTATTAAGTTCATAAAGAACGGAGTAACGCCTTAAGCAAGATGACATGATGTAGACAAAGTAAACTCACGCATGAATAAACCCCATCGTTTTATCCTTAATAGCAATGATACAATATGTGTCATGTCCCTTTCTGTCACTGGGATTGAGCACCGCAAGATCGAACCCATTACAAAGCACCTCTCCCATTGCAAGATGAATCAATCTAGTTGGCCAAACCAAATCAATAGATCGGAGAGAGATACGAAGCTATAATAATCATGCATAAAAGAGTTCAGAGAAGACTCAAATAATATTCATGGATAATTTGATCATAAACTCACAATTCATCGGATCCCAACAAACACACCGCAAAAAGTGATTACATCAGATAGACCTCCAAGAACATCGAGGAGAACATTGTATTGTAGATCAAATAGAGAAAAGAAGCCATCTAGCTACTAACTATGGACCCAAAGGTCTGTGGTAAAATACTCACGCATCATCGGAAGGGCAGCAAGGTTGATGTAGAGCCCCTCTGTGGTCGATTCCCCCTCCGGCAGAGTACCGGAAAAGGCCTCCAGATGGTATCTCTCGAGAACAGAGACTTGCGGCGGCGGAAAAAGTATTTCATGGACTCCTCTGTTGGTTTCCCAATTTTAGAGAATTTATAGAGGTGGAATTAGGTCAAACAGAGCAGAGGTGGGCCCACAAGCTACCAGGGCACGCCACTTCCCCTGGGGCACGCCCTGGTGGCTTGTGGCCACCCCTTCTGTCTTCTGGCCCTCTCCCAAAGCTTCTAGTGTCTCTTATGTCCAGACAAAAATATCCAAAAAATTTCGTGGCATTTGGACTTCGTTTGGTACTGATATTCTGGAAAACCAAAAAACAGGCAAAAAACATCAACTGGCACTAGGCACTAAGTTAATAGGTTAGTCCCAAAAAATGATATATAATTGCTTGTAAATGTATATAAAACATCCAAGATTGATACTATAATAGCATGGAACAATCAAAAATTATAGATACATTGGAGATCTATCAAGCATCCCCAAGCTTTATTCCTGCTCGTCCTCGAGTATGTAAATGATAAAAAAGAATTTTTGATGTGGAATGCTACCTATCATATTCATCATATACACTTTTCTTTGTAGCATGGACATTTGGACTTGAATGATTCAAAGCAATAGTCTATAGTTTGACATGAAGACATAAATAGTCAAGCATATTAACAAGCAACCATGTCTTTCAAAATATCAACGCTAAAGAAAGTTATTCCTAGCCCATTATGCTCAATCATTGATCCATTCATGAAACACACTCAATATTAGCTACACCCAATGCACAAGTATGACAATAGTGCTCTCTAGTTGGTGCTTTCTAAGAGAAGATGGAGACTCAAAATAAAAATAAAAATTGCATAAAAGTAAATAGATAGGCCCTTCGCAGAGGGAAGCAGATATTTGCAGAGGTGCCAGAGCTCAAGGTTTAAATTAGAGAGATAAAATTATTTTGAGAGGCATGCTTTTCCTGTCAACGAAAATGACCGAGAATTCCCAATATCTTCCATTCTAGACACATTATAGGCGGTTCCCAAACAGAAAATAAAGTTTGTTTCCATTCCACCATTCTTTCACAATCCATGGCTAGCCGTATCCACGGGTGCCCTCCATACCAACACTTTCCAAGGAATTTATTATTCTCATAATATTATCATTGTATTTTTTTTTTGCATTTTGGGACTGGGCATCCCTATTACCTTGCCACTTTCTTGTGCAATGACAAGTGAATAAACACTCATCGTGAGAATAACATACCTAGTATGGAAAATATTGGCCACCCCCTGCCGCTTCATGAGCGGTACGGGCACACAAAATGGAAAATTATTTTTGAAAAATTAGAGTTGGCACATGCAAATTTACTTGGAACGGCAAGGAAGTACCGCATATAGGTAGGTATGGTGGACTCATTTGGCACAACTTTAGGTTTAAGGAGTTGGATGCACAAGCAGCATTCCCGCTTAGTGCAAATGAAGGCTAGCAAATAGATTGAGAAGCGACCAACCAAAAAGCGAAAACGGTCATAAGCATGCATTGAACATAACTAACACTGAATAATGCACCATAAGTAGGATATAATTTCGTTGCATAACTATTGACTTTATGTGCATGCATAGGGAATCACAAACCTTAACACCAATATTCTTACTAAACCACAATTACTCACTAACATGACTCACATATTATCATCTCCATATCGCAAAACTATTGCAAGGAATCAAACTCATCATATCCAATGATCTATATGAAAGTTTTTATTATATCCCTCTTGAATATTCATCACTTTGGGACCAAATTCATATCTTGTGCAAATTACCATTACTATTATCAACTCTCAAAATAATATAAGTGAAGCATGAGAGTGCAAATATTTCTTAAAAATTTAATATGCTCAACTCTCAAAATAATATAAGTGAAGCATGAGAGTGCATGTATTTCTTCAAAATATAATCACCCCCGTGCTCAAAAAGATATAAGTGAAGCACTAGAGCAACTGCCTAGCTCAAAAGATTTAAGTGAAGCACATAGAGTATTCTAACAAATCATGATAAACGTGTGGCTCTCTCAAATAAGTGTGTCCAGCAAATATGATTGTGACAAACTAAAAAGCAAACAAAGCAAAGACTCATATAATACACGACGCTCCAAGCAAAACTCATGATATGTGACGAATAAAAATATAGCTCCAAGTAAAATTACCGATAGTTGGTAGAAGAAAGAGGGGATGCCTTCCGGGGCATCCCCAAGCTTAGTTGCTTGGGAGTCCTTGAATATTACCTTGGGGTGCCTTAGGCATCCCCAAGCTTAGGCTCTTGCCACTTCTTATTCCTTCATCCATCGTGATCTCACCCAAAACTTGAAAACTTCAATCACACAAAACTCAACAAAACCTTCGTGAGATCCGTTAGTATAACAAAACAAATCTTAAACTCTGAGTACTGTAGTAAATTGATTTATATTTAATATTGGCATAATGCTACTGTACTACAACTTCTCCATGACTCATACCCCCCGATACGATCCATAGATTCATCAAAATAAGCAAACTATGCAACAAAAACAGAATCTGTCTAAAACAGAACAATCTGTAAAGATCTATTTAAAAGCTATACTTCTGTAACACCAAAAATTCTGAAAAATAAAGACAACGTGGAAAATTCATATAACAATACTGTGTAAAAAATTCAGATTTTTATGACGCTACAGTACAGAACCAAAATTCCAGCACTGGGCGCAAAACTTTCTGTTTTCCAAACAGCATCAATTATACTATCTTCCAAATCATCCCAAAGGCTTTACTTGGCACAAACACTAATTAAAACATAAAAACACAAACATAACAGTAGCATAATTGTGTGCACTCACAAAAAGAGAAGGTAAAAATGAAAATTTATTTTATTCATTGGGTTGCCTCCCAACAAGCGCTATTGTTTTATGCCCCTAGCTAGGCATAATGCGTAGTTTCAAGTGTTGTCATCTTTCAAGTTAAGTCCATAAGTGGCCCTCATAATGGATTCATAGGGTGCTTTAATTCTTTTCCGAGGGAAGTGTTCCATCCCTTTCTTTAGTGGAAATTGAAATTTTATATTCCCTTCTTTCATATCAATGACGGCACCTATGGTTCGTAAGAACGGTCTACCAAATATTATGGGGCAAGACGGATTGCAATCAATATCAAGTACAATAAAATCAACGGGCACATAGTTCCTATTTTCAAGAATAAGAACATCATTAATTATATCCAAAGGCTTTTTAATAGTGGAATCCGCAAGATGCAAATTAAGAGAACATTCATCTATATTGGTAAAACCTGCTAACACATCACATAGAGATTTTGGAATTGTGGAAACGCTAGCACCCAAATCACATAAAGCATTGCACCCATAATTTTTAATTTTAACTTTAATGGTAGGTTCCCACTCATCATATAATTTTCTAAGAATTGAAATTTCTAATTCTAGTTTTTCTTCTAACGCTTTCATCATTGCTTCTACAATGTGTTTAGTAAAAGCCTTATTTTGTTCATAAGCATTGGGTGAATTTAGCATGGATTGTAACAAAGAAATGCATTCAATCAAAGAACAACTATCATAATTAAAATCTTTGTAATCCAAGAGAGTGGGCACATCACTAGTTAAACTTTTTACCTCTCCAAACCCACTTTTATAAATTTTTTATCAAGATTTTACCCTCCGAATTATGGGAACGCCTTCTAGCTAAAGGTGACTCTTCTTCAGTCCCCTTTTCATCAAGTTTTATATTGCTAAACAAGGAATCAATAAATGAAACACCAATCATTTTAATATCCTCGTCATTACTAAGTGCTAATGATTCCGGCTTAGCTGCCATTTGATTTACTAGCGTAGCTTGCGCATCAGAGAGTTTTCCTAGCAGATTTTCAATAAGAGCAAATTGAGATTGAAGATTAGCAACTTCTTTACTAACATCATCGAGTTGTTTTGCAATAGCGCCCAACAAAGTAGAGTGTTCTTTGAGTTCTTCGGTAAAAAATTTGTTCTGCTCAAATTGCGTAGTCATATAGTCTTTAGTATTTCTCTCAATTTCGGCCAAAATTTTATAATAAGAGGTATCATGATAATTTTATAGGGGCACCATGATTAGGCAAACAAGATAACAATCAAGCAAAGAAGCAAACAAGAAAAAGGCAAACGGAAAATATTTTTGGATTTTTATAAAAAAAAATTGGAAGTGAGGGAGATGAAAATGAGATGCAAAGGCAAATAAAATAAATGCAAGGAGATGAAAGTTTTATGCGTAGGTACTTGATAGATTTTGATGATGTCTCCCCGGCAACGGCGCCAAAAATTCTTCCTGCTACTTGTGATCTGTGTTGGTTTTTCCCCGAAGAGGAGGGGATGATGCAGTACAGTAGAGATAAGTATTTCCCTCAGTTATGAAACCAAGGTTATCAATCCAGTAGGAGAATCACGCAACAACTCGTTAGCAACACCAGCACACAAAACAACAAATCCTCGCACCCAACGCGAACAAGGGGTTGTCAATCCCTTGGCGGTCAATTGTAAGATTAAATTGTATGGTGATAGATAGATAGATCGAACAAAAATACAAAATAAAATAAATAAAGTAAAATTGCAGCAAAGTATTTTTAGGGTTTTTAGTATATGATAAAGGTAGATCCGGGGGCCATAGTTTTCACTAGAGGCTTCTCTCTTGAAAATAGCATACGGTGGGTAGACAAATTACTATTGGGCAATTGATAGAAAAGCAAATAATCATGACGATATCCAAGGCAATGATCATGTATATAGGCATCACGTCCGAGACAAGTAGACCGACTCCTGCCTGCATCTACTACTATTACTCCACACATCGACCGCTATCCAGCATGCATCTAGAGTACTAAGTTCATAAAGAACAGAGTAATGCCTTAAGCAAGATGACATGATGTAGACAAAGTAAACTCACGCATGAATAAACCCCATTGTTTTATCCTTAATAGCAATGATACAATTCGTGTCATGTCCCTTTCTGTCACTGGGATTGAGCACCGCAAGATCGAACCCATTACAAAGCACCTCTCCCATTGCAAGATAAATCAATCTAGTTGGCCAAACCAAATCAATAGATCGGAGAGAAATACGAAGCTATAATAATCATGCATAAAAGAGTTCAGAGAAGACTCATAAACTCACAATTCATCGGATCCCAACAAACACACCGTAAAAAGTGATTACATCGGATAGAACTCCAAGAACATCGAGGAGAACATTGTATTGAAGATCAAATAGAGAGAAGAATCCATCTAGCTACTAACTATGGACCCGAAGGTCTGTGGTAAACTACTCACGCATCATCGGAAGGGCAGCAAGGTTGATGTAGAGCCCCTCCGTGGTCGATTCCCCCTCCGGCAGAGTACCGGAAAAGGCCTCCAGATGGGATCTCTCGAGAATAGAGACTTGCAGCGGCGGAAAAAGTATTTCGTGGAATCCTCTATTGGTTTCCCGATTTTAGAGAATTTATAGAGGTGGAATTAGGTCAAACGTAGCAGAGGTGGGCCCACAAGCTACCAGGGCGGGCCACCCCCCTGGGGCGTGCCCTGGTGGCTTGTGGCCACCCCTTGTACCATCCCCAGATCTCAACCTTGTCATTAAGCTAATTAATTAGCCATGTCATCATGATCATCCTAATTAAATTGCATTTAGGAAATAATACAAATTCAAATTCCAAATTCAAATGCAAGTCAAATTATTACTTCTTCAATTAATTGAATAAAAATGTTCATAATATTGCAAAAATTTCCAAAGCAATTATAAAAATAAAATCAACATTAATTGAATTATTTAAATGGCCCTAACCTATTTAAAACAGTACCTAAGCAGCACCATTTAATCCATTTTTAATTATGCAAAATCCAAATGGAATTATTTTGCCCCAAAACTTTTCTGTGGCAGTGAGGTATATTGCATCATAAATATTGAGACAATTTGCACATTTTACAAAATTGAAACGATACCAAAAGAAAATGCAAAACAGAAACTATAAAAGAAAGATAGAAAAGAAATAAGGAAAAGAGAAACGCTACGGTGCTAATGGCCCAAGTGCTACAGTGCCGGCCCAGCCCATCCCGCGTCATCCCCCACCTCCCTCCTCGCTGTCGTCTTCTGCCGCACCCGCGCGCGTGCCCGAGCCTGGCCCCCCCTCCTCGCGCTCGACAGCGCGTCGCCGCAACCGCTTCTGGTGGATATGGGCGATGCCCCGCAACCCCCTGGCTCCTCCCTCGCCTCACTCTCTCCCTCTCTCCCTCTCTGCTACTCCTCCCCGAGCACATCCGTCGCCGCCGCTCGCCATTACCGCGGCCACCAGCCACCTCTCGACGACTCACCGTGTCCACGAGCTCCGACGTGGTCGCCTTCGTCGACTTCATCACCGGATCGATACCGGGAAGCCTTAACGGCGTCGCCCTTGACCTCTTCTTCCTTGGGGCCGACCGCCACTGTCACCGTCGATCCGCTGCCGTCGCTACACCACCGCCTCCCCGAGCTTGCTCCCGTCACCGATGTGAGATCCCGTGCGGTATGCTTCTTCTTCTTGTTCATTTCGGCTGCCGCAGCTAGCTCCCATCGAGTCCGTGGCCATGGCGCCGCCGCTGAGCTCGTAGCCGTCACTACCATCCACCTAGCGCCCCTCGAGCTCGTGCGAGCACGCCGTCGAGCTAATATTGCTGCGTAGGTGCTGCTTGCATGCTTAGATCATCGAATGCGCGATCGTAGCGTCGAAACCGACGAGGCCCGAACTCCGGCGCCGCCTGCCGTCGACGTGGTGCTCGATTCCGGCCGCCTCCGCTCCTGCCACTGCCCCCATCCGATGTGGCGCATCATGGGCGTCCCGTAGAGCCAAACCCCGAGCTAAATGGTGGCATGTGCGCGTTTTCCGACCGTGTCCGGCGAAGTTCCACCGCGAAAAAGGGTCACCGGAGTTACTACGGCGCCGGCGCTGACGTGGGCGCCTCTGGGCCCCACCCCGAGCCACTGACCACTGGGCCCCACGGCCACGTTGGCTGGGTTGAACAGGTCAACCCTACTGACTGGGCTGGCCCAGCCACTAACATGCGGGCCCCGCGCTAATTAAAACATTTTTTATAAATAAATAATCTGTTAATTAATCTGTTAATTAATTTAAATACTAATTAGTCACTGACAAATGGGTCCCACCTGTTAATTAATCTAATTAACTAAATTAACGTCTGTTTAATTTAATCAGTCACTGACCAGTGGGACCCACTGGTCAGGTTTGACCACTACTAGGGAAAACCTTATACACAGAATCTTACCAGCAGCGCGTATTAAAATAAGGCGCTACTGCTAATTATCAGTAGCGCGTTCCATCAAAGAGCGCTACGGATACCATGATAGCAGTAGCGCGTGAAGAAGAAAGAGCGCTACTACTATAATTGCCACGCCGTTGCCGCCAGACTAGGTATAGTAGTAGCGCCTGTACAGAAACCGCGCTACTGATAACCATATAGTAGTAGCGCATTTTTAGGTTAGGGCGCTACGGCTAAGTTTGAACTTGGCCACATGGCGGGACCCACTTAGCAGTAGCGCGTCTACCAGAAGGGCGCTACTGCTCCATATTTAGCCGCAGCACGTTTTCCATAAACGCGCTACTGCTAAAGCGCAGCCACCACCTTTTCCTCCACCCACCCCCCTCCCCCACCCTCTCTTCCTTTCACTTTCCCCTAGCTCCCACCTCCTCTCTCCCTCACTTTGCTTCTTCCTCACTACTTCTCCCCCCCATTACTCTCTTCTTCTACCTCTATTTCTCTTTCTATATTGCTCCTAGCTAACTACACAACCTCCATTAATGCAACTCCTTTCTCTTTTTTCCTCTCGTCCACTAGTTAAAGTCATCTCCTTCCCCAACTAGCTAGGTAGATCTACCCGTTTAGTGAAGTGACCTATGTACCTTCCTAACTAGATCTAGCCATGTCAAGAAGTAAGCTTTGTCCACTTTTGATCATTCCCTAGGTGTGTGGCGACACCGATCGACATCATCATCACTGTGCTAGCTATATATCTTGAGATAGGTGATTTAAAATTTGTGCTTTTGCAAGAATAGAAATATGTGTATGTGTGCGATATGACATAATCGGGCGATATGATGGAAATTGTGTGTGTGGCATGAGTTGCCACCGAATTGTGCTTGAGTTGCCCATGTTTTGCCGAAATGTCGATTTATTTCCGTTTCGGCGAATTCCGGGCAAACTCTATATGTCCTATTTTTAGGGAAGGTCATGCCGAATTTTTGTATGACTGTGATGCATGCATGCATTTTTATAATCAATTTGTTTATTATTACCGTGCAGGCGTTCATGATGGTCAGTGGAACGATGGTGGAAAGGTGGTTGCGGTCGGCAGTGCAGGACATGAATGAAAATAACCGGACAGAGATTTTATGTCCGTGTCGAAGATGCAAAGGAGGAGTTTGGCTCGACCCCTATGAGGATGGTCGTTTGATGGCGCACCTGCTCATGACTGGTTTCATGGATGGCTATACTCGGTGGATAATTGAAGATGATGATGATGAGGACGCCGACTGGGCAGGCAATGACGACACGGGGCAAGATGAAGAGATGACCGATGATAATGGCGGCGGAGAAGGGGCCGGACATGGCGGCGGAGAAGAGGCCGGCGGACATGGCGGCGGAGAAGAGGCCGGACATGGCGGCAGAGAAAACGTGGACACGCCGCAGACTTTGTCGCTACTAAGTTCAATCGTGCGGGACCCTCATGTTCGAGAACTGCTTCGCAAGGAGACGAGTACTGACAGAGCTGCTTCTAGAGAGGAGGCCAAGCTGGAGCAACTGGTGGTAGACTTGAACACTCCATTGTATGATGGTTGCGATCCCGAGGTGACCCGCTTGAGTTTCACGCTCGAAATTCTGAAGACGAAGGCTAAAAACAAATGGACCGACACTAGCCTCGATGAGCTTCTCAAGTACCTAAAGGATGTTCTTCCCGCGGGGAATCTATGTCCTACTAGTGTGGATGAGGCCAAGAAGATCGTGTGCCCTCTTGATCTGCCGCACGTTAGATACCATGCATGCATCAACGATTGCATCATTTATCGGAAGGAGCACGCGGAAAAAACCAGTTGTCCGGTGTGCAATGCTTCTCGATACAAGAAGGCCGGAAAGAAATCTCCCCAGAAAGTTGTATGGTACTTACCGATCACTCCCCGTCTGCAACGTTATTTTGTAGATCCCAAGGAAGCAAAGCTCATGCGTTGGCACGCGGAGAGGAAAAAGCCCGACGATGGAGATGATCCGAAGCTGAGACACCTCGCGGATGCAAGCCAGTGGAGAGCGTTCAACGGCGAATATCGATATTTCGCATGTGATGCAAGGAACATCGTGCTTGGCGCGTGTACCGATGGCATGAATCCGTTTGGCAACCAGAACACCAACCATAGCACATGGCCCGTGTTTGTATGGATGTACAACATCCCCCCCTGGGTGTGCATGAAGTCGAAGTACATACACATGAGCATGCTGATTCAAGGGCCGAAACAACCGGGAAATAATATTAATCTGTATCTGGGGCTACTTCAAGAGGAGTTAGACACGTTATGGAAAACACCGGCCAAGACATGGGACGCCAGTAAAGGCGAGTATTTCAATATGAGAGCCACGTTGATCACGACGGTGCACAACTATCTCGGTTACGGATATGTCGCAGGCCAGGTGTGCCACGGATATTGCGGATGCACGCGGTGCATGGATGATACAACGTCTCAGCAGCTAACGTCAACGAAAGAAGGCGGGTCTGGGAAAATCATGTACATGGGGCATCGAAGATGGCTCGAGAAGGACGACCCGTGGAGAAACCATGGAGATCTATTCAATGGTGAGGCTGAGCATCGAGGACCTCCACGTAAGCGGAGCGGCGCCGAAATCGATGAGCTGTTGAAAAACTGGGAACAGTGCCCCGCGCCGGGAAAGACGATGAAAAAGGCGCCGGAGCCGCTGCTGAAGGTATGGAAGACGAGGTCTGTTTTCTGGGACTTGGAGTACTGGCACAAACTCGACACGCCTCATTGCCTTGATCAAATGCATATCTGTAAGAATGTTCTTGAGAGCTTTCTTGCGACACTGATGAACATGCCGGATAAGACCAAGGATGGGCCGAAGGAAAGAAGAGACTTGCAAGATTTGAATATCAGGGCAGATCTGCACATGCCGCCCCATAAAAAGTCAGAGGAGACAGAGACGGAGACGGAGGCGTGGGAGAAGAAGGGCAAAAAAGTGAAGGAAGAGGATTATTGCCCCCCTTCTTGCTTTACCTTAAGTCCGGCTAAGATCGATCAATTCTTCAAGTGCCTTACCGGAATCAAAGTTAGTTCCGGTTACTGTGGGAAGATAAGCAGATTTCTAGACACGAAGAAGAAAAGGTTCAGCGGGATGAAGTCCCATGACTGTCATGTGAAGATGACGCAGATACTACCTGTTGCCCTTAGAGGGATAATGGACAAGCATGTCCGTGACACGCTTATTGGTCTCTGCAACTTTTTCGACGTCATCTCTCGAAAGTCGATTAGTGTGAAGCGGCTCCGAAGGCTACAGGAAGAGATCGTTGTGATACTAAATGAGCTTGAGATGTACTTCCCGCCCGCGTTCTTTGATGTCATGGTGCATCTGTGTGTCCATATTGTGGACGACATAATAGACCTGGGGCCGTCATTCCTGCATAACATGATGCCGTTCGAGAGGATGAATGGGGTCATCAAAGGATTCGTTCGTAACATGTCCCGTCCGGATGGAAGCATCGTCGAGGGCTATCTGACACAAGAGTGCATCTCTTTCTGTGAGAATTATCTATATGGCGGAGACTGGCCTGGTGTTGGCTTGCCCGTTAAGAAGCACCTTGGGAGGCTCGAAGGAGAAGGTCACTCCAACGGTCGCAGGGAACTGCATGTGGGTTACTCGGATCGACGCAATGACTTTGACATAGCAAACTAAGTAGTGCTACATCACCTAGACGAGGTAGATCCTTTCGTGACACTGCACAAAGAAACCATCGCAAAGAAGTATCGTGACCGTGGGCTATGCAGGACGGACGCCAAAGTTACTAGAGAGCACAACTCCACTTTCCTGCATTGGTTCAAAGAGCATATTCTTGCTAATCCCCCGGAAGAGGGCTCTAAGGACAGATTGCTCATATACGCCTTAGCACATGGCCCCGCGGCCAACCTCGCGACCTATCAGGTATACGATATCAACGGATACACGTTCTACACGGAGGCCAAAGATATGAACAGTGATTTTCAGAACTCAGGGGTGACGATGGAATGCATGACCGGCGACAACGGCGCAACTGAGAGATTTTACGGAAGGGTCGAGGAGATCTGGGAGCTTGACTACTCTGGACTGCACAGCGCGACGATGTTCCGTGTCAGATGGGCTAAGAATGTCGAAAGAGAAAACCGGTATTTCACTACCATGTCTATACCCGATGCCAAGAGCGCTACCGTGAACGCCATCGCAAAAAATGAGCCATGGGTACATGCTAAGCATGTGACACAATGCTTCTTCATCACCGACCCGAGCAATCCCAGCCGTCTTGTCGTGAGGAGAGGCAAACGGAACATCATTGGAATGGATGGAGTCGCTAACGAGGAAGACTACGACCAGTACGGCAACCCGATGAGGGAAGATGACGATGACGATGAAGTATACGTCAAAAGAAGAATCAATACTACATTACCTAAGAAAGATCGTACTCCATGGAAAAGGAAAAGTCACAATGTGGGGCTCAATTATTCATCAACGAACAAGAAGGGAAAGAAGCTCACTCAAAAACGAAAACGTCGACGCTGAGAAACCGTTATCGGTCAAATGATGTAATATATATGTTCCTATTTTGTGTACACACTTAACCGTTATGCATGGGTCAAATGATGTAATATATATGTTCCTATTTTGTATACACACTTAACCGTTATGGGTCAAATGATGCAATATATATCGCCATAGTTATATACATTGTATCACCTTCCCTTCGTTCCGGCTCTCGGAATAAAAAAGGTAAAGAAAAGAAAAAGAAGAAAAGAAAAGGAAAAGAAAATAGAAGAAACAAACAGGACAAGAAAAAGAAAAAATGAAAACAATAGCAGAAGCGCCTGTTGAAGAAAAGCGCTATAGCTACAGGCGATAGCAGTAGCGCGTTTACGTAACACAGGCTATAGCTAATACGTATAGCAGTAGCGCGGTTTCAGGAAATGCGCTATAGCTACAGGCAATAGCAGTAGCGCGTTTACGGAACACGCGCTATAGCTACAGGCGATAGCAGTAGCGCTGTTTAATGAAACGCGCTATAGCTATGTTAGCTATAGCGCGTGTTCTAGAACCGCGCTACTGATACGTTGACATAACCCCCCTGCGGGCTTCCCTCCTCTGCTTCCTCCCCCAAATCCTCTTCTCCGCCCTCGTCGCCGCCGGAGCCTGTGCCCTCGCTGCACCCCTGCCTCGAGCGCCGCCGGAGCCCTGCCCTCGCCCTCGCCGGAGTCTCTGCCTCCTCCTCCTCGACCTCGCCGGAGCCCTGCCCTCGCCCTCGCCCTCGCCCTCGCCCTCGCCCACGCCGGAGTCGCCGTCTCCCCCGACCCCGCTTCGCCTCCGACACACCTCGGTGCCGCCGTCTCCCCCGACCCCATCTCTCTCTCTGCCCTCTGTAAGCCCTCTCCCCTCCCCTCTTCTCTGCTCTCTGCTCTCTCTCTCTCTCTCTGTTAGTATGAATCCTACCTATTTAGTGCTAGTTAGTATGAACCCTAGGCTATTTTTTAGTGCTAGTTAGTTAATTAGAATTAGTATGAACCCTAGTTAAAAAAAACCCGAGGACAGATTAGTGGCTATTTTTTAGTGGTAGTTAGTATGAACCCTAGGGTTAATTAGGTGGTATGAACCCTATAGTTAATTAGGTGGTATGAACCCTAGTTAAAAAAAACAGAATTAGTATTGGTTAAATGAATTCTAGGTATTTATTTATTTTAGTTAAAGCAATTGTTGCTATTTAAATATAAAACAGAATTGATTAACCCTAGGTGAATTAGTATGAACCCTAGGACAGATTAGGTAGTATGAACCTAGTTAATTAGTATGAACCCTAGGTTTTCAAATTAGGACAGAAATTTAGCTAGGTTTCAAATTAGGACAGAAATTTAGGTAGGCTAAATTTAGTTTCAAATATTGTGAAGAAAAAGGACTTCTTGCATTTTCTTCAAGTTCTATATTTTTCTTGCTGTTATATGCAAATTTGAAGTGGACATGTATGTGGACATGTGATATTTGGAATTTGGACATGTGATATTTTGGACATGTGATGTTTGGAAAATGATGGTTATGTGCAGGGTAAATGATCCGAGTGGCCTATGTTTCGCCGGAATGGTTATTCATTTCCGTTCCGGTGAATTTCAGGCGCTCGATATGTCCACTTTTTAGCAAAGGTCATGCCGAAATTTTCCGTGAATTTTGGCATGACTTGTGCTAGAAAGTAGGCATATCGAGTGCCGGGATTTGCTGCGACGGGAATGAAACGGCATTCCGGCAAACCATAGACCCTTTTTTATGTCATTTCTCATTTTATTATTGTTTAAGAATTAAACGAGGAGACTTAATCGTAGGAAACATGTCGAACAACGAAGAAACCGGGCCTTCTGACCATGGTGCAGACGAGATGGATTATGAGGGTGAACATAACTACCTCGACTATTTGGCTGCTAAGCACAGTCAAGGTTTGCAGGGTGGCCTCGGTGATGGTACTGACGCTGACATGTCCATGTCACGGGCGAGCCGATGCTACCGCCGAAACCGCTGGAGGCCATATCAGGGGATCTCAGGAGACTGCACGACCATGTGCTGTCGACTGAGATAAGCCTACTAGCCTCGAAGGATCCAGGATATCCGACAGACGCGGCTCGTGTGCCTGAGGGGAAGTGCTACGTCGACACACGGCCCGCGGAGGTGTTCTTCCTGCGGTTTGAGCATATCTCTGAGATGTTTCTGACAAGGCGGCTCGATTTTACAATCGTCCGCCTTTTTGCGCTACATATGAGCTTCGTCATGAAGAGAGAACAAGTCCCGAAAATCTGTGTGGCGGATCCATACTACATGCACGAGTCCTTCTTGAGTCTCGGCGACTTTGAGCGTAAAACTGCTAGGGAGTACCTCGAAAACTTCATGATAAGGAATAAGGACCAGGAAATTGTCCTCCTGCCTTATCATCCAATGTAAGTCAGTGTCGGACAACCCTTTCGTACATTTCAATCATTTCTTCTCGCTCATATGGAGAATAATTTGAGGTGTTTTTTCCCCGCAGCAACGGGCGCGCCATCCTTATCGTTCTTTACCCGTGAGTCTCCCACGCCATGTATTTAGACCCTACCAGAAACTACGAGAAGAAGGACTACACCCACATAATGAATATTCTAGATGATGCTCTCCAAGGCTTCAGCTTGAGGGGTGGCCACCTGCAGATCAGGAAACAAAGGAACCGCAAGACGGGTTTCGGGCATAAAACTAACTTCTGCTGCATCCATGTCCCGAAACAAAGCAGGAACGATGGATTCTACCTCCTCCATCTCATGATGGAGTTCAGAAGGGATCACCAAAAGCTTCGCATGACAACCAGAAGCGATGATCATATCCGCAAGTGGGTAGAATCTCAAGGAGAAGCGGATTATAAACTTAGAGATGACTTCTTTCGCATCCAGAGGGACATTGCGACGATCATCATGAAAGAAGTCGTCGAAGAGAAGGGGATGTTCCACCACGGCCCTATACCGTGAGCTGACGTCCGGACTCGCAAAGGCATACAACGTCAGGACCTCACGCCATTCAAGAAGCTAGGGTGCATCCTCGATGATATGGAAGGATGGAACTTCTAGTGATTTACGATGCCGATGATGATGATATGTGTCGGTTGAACTTGTATACTTTCTGTAGCGATGAAACTTTATGATGTCCACGGTCCCTGCCGAACTTGCGTAACGCTACTTTGTTAGTTTGGGTACGATGACCTGCGTACCTCTAGTTAATTAGTTTGCGTACGATGAAACTGCGTTGATTATTTATGTTTACTATATGTTGCATCTATTTGCTAACCCTTTCTTTTTCGTGTTGCTCAAGTATATTTTGGTGCATATGATTGTACATTCTCTTGATGAGGATGCATCTCTAATAGGTACCTAGATCCTTGATGGCGAAGAAGCAGTGCTATGTCGTGTACACAGGGAAGGTTCCGGGAGTGTACGACAAGTGGCCTGAGTGTCAGGCGCAGGTGGAGCGGTTCTCGGGTGCCAGCCATAAAGGGTTCAAAAGCAGACAAGAAGCAGAAGCTAGTTACTTGAGGTTCACGCTAGCGCGAGAGAGGACTCATAACCGCCGCCTCATGTACTGCATAGTTCCGCTCTCACTCATAGTGATACCTCTTCTCGTGTATATCATTGTTTAGATGGATGACGATGTAGTTGCAAGTATTCGAGACTTGTATCGCTATTTCGAGATGATGACGAGAGACCACTTTGTGTTGGATGATGATTATGATGATGACATGATTTGATGAGACTATTTGTATGTGTATGCTATGACTACATTTGTATGTGCATGATATGCTAGAGATTATTGTATAAAGCCTGTACACATACAAATGAAATATGCAGATTTTTTTTTCCAGAAACTAATAAAACTAGCAGTAGCGAGTGGAATGAAGTTAGCAGCAGCGTGCACTTAGCAGTAGCGCTGCTTATGGTAAAGCGCTACAGATATTATCAGTAGCGCGTTTCGGCGAAGCCTGCTACTGCTACCCATATATAGCAGTAGCACGGTTCAACACGCGCTACTGCTACTAGTTAGCTGTAGCGCCGTATCAGTAGAGAGGGACCCCGCGCTACTGATACACCTTAGACCCGCGCTACTGCTAGCCTTTTCCCTAGTAGTGGACCCTGGCCAGCTGGGTTTGACCGTTGTCGCAATGTTGACATCATGATGACGTCACGTGTCACTGTTTCGGATAATTCAGATTTATTAATTAAAACAATTCCAAAAAATCAGTAAAACTTTGAAAAATCATATAAAATAAACCGTAACTCGGATGAAAATAATTTATATATGAAAAATGATCAGAAATATATGAAGAATCCGAATACGCTATCCACATACCTGTCAGCCCTCTCTAACATGATGAACATGGAACTTTCCCCTCCGATTCATCTGTCTGATAATTGCCCGGAGTTGGTAAAACACCTCCAGATGTTTTCCCGCTCCGACTAACTTGCGTAGTACTGCATTAGAACACCCTTGGCACTGCCTGTTGACATGTCATGCATCCCTATTGCATTGTTTGATGTGTATTTATTGTTTCTTCCCCCTCCTTCTCTCCCGATAGACCCCGAGACTGCCGACGACACTGCTGAGTACGACTACGTCGTCGACGACCCTTATCCGTTTTCAGCACAGCTTCCAGGCAAGCAAACCCCCTTGATCATTCCTATATCACCTATTCTTTCTTCCCCGTGCTGGCATTAGATTTTGCTACTGTAATTGATTGCTCCTAATCTGATGCATAGACTGATGTTCTAACCTGCTGTTGATACTTTACTTGTTGTCCTATTTGCTTAGTATAGGCTGGTTAGTGATCCATCAGTGGCCCTACACCCCCTGTCCGTGTTGCCATGCTTTACCACCGGAGACTTGATCGGTGTGATCGATGTACAGAGACCGAGCACAGCACCGCACACCCCCTTAGTTGTACGACCCTGCAGAGCCACTATCGAGTGACAAGGGTGATACCTCGTACTTCACTTCTGATGATGGCTCTGTAGCATAGCTAATCGGTTGTGGCTATCGAGGGTGATTCCTCTTTCACCTCCTCCGATGACGACTCTGTCGTACAACCTCCCAGTTGGGAATCCATCGAGGGTGATTCCTCGGATTCCCCCCCCCCCCTTGATGTTACCGGATACACTGTTACTTTTCACTGTCGCCCCTTGTTTACTGTTGATTGTGGGACTGAAGGGACAATCGGTACCACCCCGGTTGAGGTGGACCTGAGTTCTCGACAGTCCCTTGTGGAGTCGGGTTGACCTGGAGGGTACCCACGAGATAATTACGAGGCGCGGCCGGGTAGGCAGAGACCGCCCTAAAGAGGGATGGGCCTGACCCTTGTTGCACTTCCTCGAGACGGGGCGACAGGAGTACTGATCGTCACCGCGAGCTCCCAACGCACTAACGGATTTGGGTATTTGATCTGAGTTGGCCGCTGGCCATATACGCACTACCACCATGTGGGATAATGGTTATGGGACCCTCGGCGCCGTATGTATCAGCTGAAAGCTTTGTCAGATGTCCAGTTCAGCATTGTGGCCGGGTCGGATCGTGCCGTTGGCGCTGGTATCCACCCTGCACACAACGACCCGGAGTGCGAAGGGCGATGGGCCCAAGACCCCTGAGCGCTTAGGATGTAGACCGGCGGGGACCTCTCTGTTGAGCCTAGGTAGGACTACGTTGTGTCGATTACCCGAGGCCGGGTATTACCCAGCAAGTGTGTCCGGCCGGATGTAATCGAGCGTGTCGGGTAACAGTAGTGCATCCCTGCAGGGAAGTTATCTATTCGAATAGTCGTGTCCATGGTAACAGGACGCTCAGTGTTGTATCCCGATCTACTACAACTTGAACTGGATGCATGTTAATTTAATTGTAAGCTCCGGGATTGCTTTCTCGCAGGGAGCCAAGGAAGGATCTCTAGTCTTTGCTACTACATGCTTGTTACTTTATGTTATGCTGCTTATTCTGCACTCTTCTAATGCTGCAAGACGCTGCAAGTTGCTAGTCTTCGATAGGCTAGGCCTTCCCCTCTATTCTGGCATTTCTGCAGTTTAGTCCACAGATACAGCCCCTTCATTTGATACCGATGCATACTTAGCATAGTTCTGATGTAAGTCTTGCGAGTACTTTGGATGAGTACTCACGGTTGCTTTGCTACCTCTTTTTCCCCATACCCGTTTGCTGCGATCACATGACGGAGCCCCGGAGCCAGCTGATCCCGCCGACTACTACTACCCCAACGAAGCATACTTCTACGTGGAGACCGACGACCAGGAGTAGTTTAGGAGGCCCCTAGGCAGGAGGCCTTGCCTCTTTCGATCAGAGCCGTTGTTTGTTTTCGCCTTCTTAAGGCACCTTTGTTTAACTTTGTGTCTGTACTCAGATACTGTTGTCGCTTCCGCTAATGCTTGTTCTCGAGCTTATGTATTCGAGCCCTCGAGGCCCCTGGCTTGTAATATAATGCTTGTATTATTTTATTTGTGTCTAGAGTTGTGTAGTGATATCTTCCCGTGAGTCCCTGGGCTTGATCGTGCGCGTTTGCGTGTATGATTAGTGCATGGTCGGGCCGGGGGCGCCACACCCCTTCTGTCTTCTAGCCCTCTCCCGAAGCTTCTAATGTCTCTTATGTCTAGAAAAAAATCTCCAAAAAGTTTCGTGGCATTTGGACTTCGTTTAGGACTGATATTCTGGAAAACCAAAAACAGGCAAAAAACAGCAACTGGCACTGGGCACTAAGTTAATAGGTTAGTCCCAAAAAATGATATATAATTGCTTGTAAATGTATATCAAACATCCAAGATTGATACTATAATAGCATGGAATAATCAAAAATTATAGATACGTTGGAGACGTATCAGGAGCATCCATTATCATTTCTATTTCCTCCTTTTCTTCTTCTTCAAATAAGGATCCTGGTCTTACCAGGACCCTTTATACTTCATCTTCTAGAGTTTGGAGATGAATCTCAGCTAGTTGGTTTAATTTTTGCTCTTCCTTATCTTGAGCTTCTTCTTGATATGGTTTACTTAAGATGGAAGAAAATGGAAATTTAATCATCTCTTCTCCCCATTTCATAGAGATAGTCTTCTTTTTAATATAGGCACCTGCAACATTCATAAAGGAATTTCCAAAAACAAGAGGGCAATCCTTATCCTCTGAAATCATTAGTACATAAATATCGATGGGATAAATGAGTGAGCCTATTATAATATTGATATCATTGAGGATGCTACAAGGTTTTCTATCTGTCTTATCTGCAAGCTTAATAACAACATCAGTTGGCTCAAGGGTACGTGATACGTCTCCAACGTATCTACAATTTTTGATTATTTCATGGTATTATATTATCAATCTTATATACTTTATATGCAATTTTATATCATTTTTGGGAACTAACCTATTAACCCAGTGCCAAGTGTTGTTTTCTGCTTGTTTTTGGTTTTACAGAAAATCCCTACCAAACGGAGTCGAACGCTACGAAACTTTTTGACAATTTTTTCTGGACCAGGAAGGACCCTAGAAGCTTCGGGGAGGACCAGAAGCCAGACGAGGAGACGAAAAGACAACAGGGTGCGCCCAGGGGGGTAGGCACACCCTGATGTCTTGTGGGCCCCTCGTGGTCCCTTCAGACCTAATTCTAGCGGTATAAATTCCCAAATATTGCAAAACCCCCAGGGTGAGACCCAAAACAATTCTTCTGCCGCCGCAAGCCTCTGTTCTTCCGCGTTCCCATCTGGAGGCCTTCGCCGGTACTCTGTCAGGGGGGAATCGATCACGGAGGGCTTCTACATCAACCTTGCTGCCCTTCCGATGATGTGTGAGTAGTTCCTACAGACCTATGGGTCCATAGTGATTAGCTAGATGGCTCTCTCTCTCTCTCTCTTTGATCTTCAATATAGCGTTCTCTTCGGAGTTCTATTCGATGTAATCTTCTTTTGTGGTGTGTTTGTTGGGATCCGATGAATTGTGGGTTTATGATCAGATTGTTCATTGAAAGTAATTGAGTTATATTCTGAACTTTATTATGTGTGATTGTTATAGCTATGTAATGCTTTACGATCTATGAGTTTTCTTTGGCCAAGTTGATGATTAGATCTTCAGTGGAAGTGGTGCATAGTAGTAGGTTCAATCTTGCGGTGTCCTCACTCTGTGACAGGAGGAGTAGCGAGGAACGTATTTGTATTGTTGCTACTAAGGGTAAAACGACGGGGTTTGATCATATTGGTTGGTCTTATTCTATCTACATTATGTCATCATACTTCAAGCATTACTCTGTTTGCCATGAACTTAATACCATGAGATGCATGCTGGATAGCGGCCGAGGGGTGGAGTAATAGTAGTAGGCGTCAGTAAGTTTAATGGTCTACTTGTCACGGATGTAATGCCTATGTACTGATCATGCCATGAATAACATCATAACTATGCACTTTTCTATCAATTGCCCAACAGTAATTTGTCTACCCACCGTATGCTATGTTCTTCAGAGAGATGCCTCTAGTGAAAACTATGGTCCCCGGGTCCATTCACCATATTTACTAAAACCCTAAAAAGCCCGCTGCAATTTATTTACTTTTATTTTGTTTGGCAATTTATATATCTATCACTATCAGAATTAATCCTTGCAATTAACGAGTACAAGGGGATTGACAACCCTCTTGCCCGCGTTGGGTGTAAGTATTTTGTTTGTGTGTGTGTAGTTACTGTCTACCTTTGTCTGTGTGAATCTCTGATACATCTCCGTCATATCTATAATTTTTGATTATTTCATGCCAATATTCTACAACTTTCATATACTTTTGGCAACATTTTATATTATTTGGGACTAACATACTGATCCAGTGCCCAGTGCCAGTTCTTGTTTTCTGCATGTTTTTTGTTTCACATAATATCCATATCAAACGAAGTCCAAACATGATAAAAATTTACGAAGATTTATTTTGTAATTACGTGATTTTTGGGAAGAAGAATCAACGCAAGACGGTGTCCGAGGTGGCCACGAGGCACCAGGGCGCGCCTGGGGGGGCAAACGCGCCCTGGTGGCTCGTGAGCGCCTCATAAGTCGGTTGACCCCTTATTTCGCCACAAGAAAGATAATATCCGGAAGAAAATCGTGTTAAAATTTCATCCCAATCGGAGTTATGGATCTCCGGGAATTTAAGAAACGGTGAAGGGCCAGAAAACAGGAACACGAAACAGAAGAGAACAGAGAGAGAGATCCAATCTCGGAGGGCCTCCTATCCCTCCGCCGCCATGGCAGCCATGGACCAGAGGGGGAATTCTCCTCCCATCTAGGGGGGAGGCCAAGGAAGAAGAATAAGAAGGAGGGGGGCTCTCTCCCCCTCTCTTCCGGTGGCGCCGGAGCGCCGCCGGGGGAACCATCGTGACGGCGATCTACACCAACAACTTCGCCGACGTCAACACCAACTCTCTCCCCCTCTATGCAGCGGTGTAACACCTCTTCTCCCCACTGTAATCTCTACTTAAACATGGTGCTTAATGCTACATATTATTATCCAATGATTTGTGGCCATCCTATGATGTTTGAGTAGATCCTTTTTGTCCTATGGGTTGATTGATGATCGTGATTGGTTTGAGTTGTATGTTTTATTTTGGTGCTGTCCTATGGTGCCCTCTGTGTCACGCAAGCGTGAGGGATTCCTGCTATAGGGTGTTGCAATACGTTCATGATTTGCTTATAGTGGGTGGAGTGAGTGATTGAAACACATACCCGAGTAAGGGGGTTGTTGCGTACGGGAGTAAAGAGGACTTGATACTTAATGCTATGGTTGGGTTTTACCTTAATGATCTTTGGTAGTTGCGGATGCTTGCTAGAGTTCCAATCATAAGTGCATATGATACAAGTATGGAAAGTATGTTAGCTCATGCCTCTCCCTCATATAAAATTGCAACAATGATTACCGGTCTAGTTATCGATTGCCTAGGGACAAATCATTCTCTTGTGTTACAAAAGCTTTCTACTAAACAACTAACTTTTATTATCTTGCAAATTACTCATAGTTTTATGCTCGCAAAGTACTTCTAGTTTTATTCTTGCAAACCTATCCTATCACCTACAAAATAGTTTTATACTTGTTCTAGGTAAAGCGAACGTTAAGCGTGCGTAGAGTTGTATCGGTGGTCGATAGAACTTGAAGGGAATATTGATTCTACCTTTAGCTCCTCGTTGGGTTCGACACTCTTATTTATCGAAAAAGCTACAATTGATCCCCTATACTTGTGGGTTATCAATCTCCTATTGGTTCGATAACCTTGGTTCTCTACTGAGGGAAATACTATCTGCTACTATATTGCTTCTCCCTTCCTCTTCGGGGAAAATCCCAACGGAGTTCACAAGTAGCAGAAAGCATTTCTGGCGCCATTGTCGGGGAGACTTCATCAAACAAAGCAAGGTCCCTACATACACATTATCATTTACTTGTTCTACTTTTTATTTGCTTTTATTAGTCTCATTAAAAAAATCAAAAATACAAAAAAATTTATCTTGTTTGCTTTCTTGCTTGAATTGTCACTATGTCTCAAGAAAACACTAAGTTGTGTGACTTCTCGAATACTAATAACAATGATTTTATTAGTACTCCAATTGCTCCTCCTGCCACTAGTGCGGAGTCATATGATATTAATGCTGCATTGCTAAATCTTATGATGAAAGAACAATTTGCTGGAAACCCTAATGAAGATGCCGCATCCCATCTTAATACCTTCGTTGAATTATGTGATATGCAAAATAAAAAAGATGTGGATAATGATATTGTCAAGTTCAAATTATTTCCTGTCTCACTAAGAGATCGTGCTAAAACTTGGTTTTCATCCTTACCTCGCAATAGTATTGATTCATGGGATAAGTGTAAGGATGCTTTTATTGCTAAGTATTTTCCTCCCGCTAAGATAATATCTCTTATAAATCAAATCATGAACTTTAAACAACATGAGCAAGAACATGTTGCACAATCTTGGGAGAGAATGAAATTCATGATTAAAAATTGTCCCACTCATGGATTAAACTTATGGAAGATAATACAAAAAATTTATGCGGGACTAAACTTTGTGTTGAGAAATCTTCTAGACTCTGCTGCAGGTGGCACGAAGCTTCTTGACAATATGATGACAAATTATTCTCAATGGCACACCGAACGAGCTCCAACTGGTAAGAAGGTAAACTCTGTCGAAGAAGTTTCTACTTTGAGTGAAAAAATGGATGCTCTTATGAATATGCTTTCTAGTAAAAATACTCATGTTGATCCCAATGATATGCCATTATCTACTTTGATTGAGAAAAATAATGATGCTATTGATGTGAATTTTGTCGCAAGAAATAATTTTAACAACAATGCATATAGAGGGAATTTCAATCCTAGACCATATCCCGGTAATCCCACCAATAATTATGCTAATTCCTATGGTAATTCATATAATAATAATAATAATAATAATACGATACCTACTGAACTTGAGAACAACATTAAAGAATTTATTAGTTCTCAAAAGATTTTCAATGCTATGGTAGAAGAAAAACTAAACAAAGTTGATGACATGTCTAGAAACATGGATAGAATTGCTGATGATGTGGATACACTCAAAATTAAAATTTTGCCACATAAAAAAGATGCAATAGCTGAATCTCTAAAGTCTATCCAAGTCACCATGGATGAAAGTAGAAAAAGAATTGAGAGGTTGAGAGCTAAGCGAGAATTTCTAGAAAAAGCGCTCGCACCCGGTTTTTATCATAATAATGATGAAGATATTAAAATGATTGGTGTGACACCTATTGAAACTTTGTTTAGTAATATAAAACTTGATGATAAAGGGACTGGAGATGAGTTAACTTTAATTAGAAGGCGTCCCAATTGTTCGGAGGGTGACGATCTTAATGATAAAAACAATAAAAGTGGGTTTGAAGAGGTCAAAACTTTAGATAGCGATGTGCCCACTACTTTGGATTACAAGGACTTTAATTGTGATAATTGCTCTTTGATTGAATGTATTTCCTTGTTGCAATCCATGATAAATTTACCCAATGCTTATGAACAAAATAAAGCTTTTACTAAACACAACATAGAAGCCATTATTAAAGCCAATGAAGAAAAGCTAGAATTGGAAGTATCAATACCAAGGAAATTACAAGATGAATGGGAACCTACTATTAAGGTTAAGATTAATGATTATGAATGTAATGCTTTGTGTGATCTAGGTGCTAGCGTCTCTACTATACCAAAATCTTTATGTGACGTTCTAGGTCTCACCGATATGGATGAATGTTCCCTCAACTTGCATTTGGCGGATTCAACAATTAAGAAACCATTGGGTAGGATTAATGATGTTCTCATAATTGCTAATATAAACTATGTACCCGTGGATTCCATTGTACTTGATATTGAATGCAATCTGTCTTGTCCTATAATACTTGTAGGCCTTTCCTACGAACCATAGGTGCAATTATTGATATGAAAGAAGGAAATATAAGGTTCGAATTTCCATTAAAGAAAGGGATGGAACACTTCCCAAGGAATAGAATTAAACCACCATATGAATCCATTATGAGAGCCACCTATGGAATTACTTTGAAAGATGACAACACTTGAAACTATGCATTATGCCTAGCTAGGGGCATTAAACAATAGCGCTTGTTGGGAGGCAACCCAATAGTTATCTTTTGCTTTCATTTTATTTTCTTGAGTCCACATGATTATTGCTACTGTAATGATTGTGTTTTTATCTTTTAATTAGTGTTTGTGTCAAGTAATGCCTTTGGGATGATTTAGATGATAGTAGAATTAATGCTGTGCAGAAACAGAAATCATTACGCTCAGTGTTGGAATTTTAATTCTATACTGGAACGTGATCAATTGCTAAAAAAATTACAAACTATTGGTATACAAATTTTTTACGTTTTCATAATTGTTCAGAATTTTTGGAGTTACAGAAGTATGGATAAATATTCTGTCATTATGTATTGTTTTGTATTAGACAGAATCTATTTTTTTATTGCATAGTGTGGTTATTTTGATGATGCTATGGATTATATCGGGGGGTATAAGTCATGGAGAAGTTAGAATATAGTAGATATTATGCAAGAATAATTATCAATCTATTTATAACAGTACCTAAAGTGGATGGTTGATTTATTATACTAACGGATCTCACGAAGTTTCTGTTGAGTTTTGTGTGCTGAAGTTTTCATGTTTTGGGTGAGATCACGATGAATGAAGGAATAAGGAGTGGCAAGACCCTAAGCTTGGGGATGCCCAAGGCACCCCAAGGTAATATTCAAAGAAGACCCAAGCGTCTAAGCTTGGGGATGCCCCGGATGGCATCCCCTCTTTCGTCTACAATTCATCGGTATGTTACTTGGAGCTATATTTTTATTCATCACATGACATGAGTTTTACTTAGAGCGTCTTGTGCTATAGTTTTATTTTGTTTGCTTGTTAGTTTGCCACAATCATTGTTTGTTGGACACACCTTTGGAGAGAGACACACATTCATCATGACTTGTTAGAATGCTCTATGTGTTTCGCTTATATCTTCTGAGTTATGCAGTTGCTCATGTGCTTCACTTATATCTCTAGAGCACGATGGCGGTAAAATTTTATAGAAATCATTTGCACTCTCATGCTTCACTTATATCTTTTTAAGAGTCTAAAAAGGAAGTGGTAATTTGCACAGGTTATAAGACTAGTCCAAAAATGATAGGTATACAAGAGTGGTATAATAAAAACTTTCATGTGAGATCACTGAATATGAAGCGTGTGATTTAATTATATAGATGTAGTAATATGAAAGATTATTAGTTTACAATCATTGGTTAGTAAAGATATCGATATTAAAGCTTGTTATGTATTACTCATTTAAGTGTCCGTCATGGCATGACAAGGATGTTGGAGCATTTTTATTCCTCTTTGAAATCCTTTGTGTTGTTCGAATCGGGGGCGCACGATGGTTAACTCCTACCAACCTCCTCCCTAGGGGCATGCGAGTAGTACTTTGCTTCGAGGGCTAATAAAACTTTCACAATAATTATATGAGTTCTTTATGTTTAATGTGAGTTCAAGGACTAATACGGCACTCCAACCTATCCACATATTGTTAGCCTCTTCGGTACCGTGCATTGCCCTTTCTCACCTCGAGAGTTGGAGCAAACTTCGCCGGTGCATCCAAATCCCATGATATAACACGCTCTATCACACATAAGCCTCATTATATCCTTCCTCAAAAAAGCCACCATACCTACCTATCATGGCATTTCCATAGCCATTCCGAGATATATTGCCATGCAACGTCCACCGTTACTAGTCACATGACTTGTGTGTTCATCGTCATATTGCTTTGCATGATCATATAGAGCTGACATGATATTTGTGGCAAAGCCACCATTCATCATTGTAATACATGTTATGCTAGATCATTGCACATCCTGGTACACTGCCAGAGGCATTCATATAGAGTCATATTATTTCAGTTTATCGAGTTGTAAGTAAAAAAAGTGTGATGGTCATCATTATTAGAGCATTGTCCCAGTGAGGTCAAGAATGATGGAGACTGATGAGTCCTCGCAAAAGTGGGGATGAGGTTCATGATATTGTTCTAAAAAAATGAGAAAAGAAAAGAAAAAAGAAAAATAAGGAAAAATGAGAGAAAAATGAGAGAAAAAGAGAGAAGGGGCAATGCTACTATCCTTTTGCCACACTTGTGCTTCAAAGTAGCACCATGTTCTTCATATAGAGAGTCTCCATGATTTGTCACTTTCATTTACTAGTGGGAATTTTTACATTATAGAACTTGGCTTGTATATTCCGATGACGGGCTTCCTCAAATTCCCGAGGTCTTCATGAGCAAGCAAGTTGGATGCACACCCAGTTAGTTTCAGTAGCGAGCTTTCATACACTTATAGCTCTAGTGCATCCGTTGCATGGCAATCCCTACTCCTCGCATTGATATCGATTGAAACGCCTCTCCATTGCCTAACGATCCACCGAGTTGATGCGAGACTTTCTCAACTTTTGTCTTCCCTTATACATCTCTACCAACATATTCTATTTCACCCGTAGTGCTAAGTCCATATCTCACGCTCATATATTGAGTGAAGTTGAAAATGCTGAAGCGAGAAAATATATGATGCAATTTCTTGATTTGGCACAGGGGTGCTCATGATTTGTACTTATGTTAGGAAGACGGAGTCATGCCATGCTTACATAATGCAATGAGTAGGGATAACATTCGTTAAGCACCGTATATTTTGAAAAGTAATTATTCTTTTCTAATATTCATGGATATTATTATGTTGATACCAATTACTTCATCGTTTCTCAATATTCATACTGTAAGAGATTACAAGATAAGACATGTTAGGTAGCACTCAACATCAAAAATTCTGTTTTTATCATTTACCTACTCGAGGACGAGCAGGAATTAAGCTTGGGATGCTAATACGTCTCCAATGTATCTATAATTTTTTTTGTTTCAAGCTATTATATTATCAATCTTATATACTTTATATGCAATATTATATCATTTTTGTGAACTAACCTATTAATCCAGTGCCAAGTGCCAGTTGTTGTTTTCTGCTTGTTTTTGGTTTTACAGAAAATCCCTACCAAACGGAGTCCAAACGCTACGAAACTTTTTGACAATTTTTTCTGGACTAGGAGGGACCCTAGAAGCTTCGGGGGAGGACCAGAAGCCAGACGAGGAGCCGACAAGACAACAGGGCGCACTGATACGTCTCCGTCATATCTATAATTTTTGATTGTTTCATACCAATATTTTACAACTTTCACATATTTTTGGCAACAATTTATATGATTTTCTTGGACTAACATATTGATCCAGTGCCCAGTGCCAGTTCCTGTTTTTTGCATGTTTTTTGTTTCACAGAAAATCCATATCAAACAAAGTCCAAACGCGATAAAATTTTACGGAGATTTTTTGGGGAATAGATGTGATTTTTGGGTGCAAGAATCAATAGAAGGGGTGGCCCACAGGAGCGACGAGCTCACAGGGCGTGCCCAGGGGGGTAGGCACGCCCCCTGCACTTGTGAATCCCTCGTAGGTCGGTTGGAGGTATCCTTCAGCCGCAAGGAAGCTAATATCTGGATAAAAATTGTGTTAAAATTTCAGCCCAATCGGAGTTACGGATCTCCGGGAATATAAGAAACGATTTTCGGCCAGAAACAGGAGTGCAGAAACAGAGAGAAACAGAGAGAGAGATCCAATCTCGGAGGGGCTCCTGCCCTCAGGGAGCCATGGCGGCCAAGAACCAGAGGGGAAACCCTCCTCCCATCTAGGGGGGAGGCCAAGGAAGAAGAAGAAGGAGGGGGGCTCTCTCCCCCTCTCCCGGTGGTGCCGGAGTGCCGGCAGGGGAACCATCATGACGGCGATCTACACCAAAAACTTCGCCGCTGTCATCACCAACTCTCTCCCTCTCTATGTAGCGTTGTAACACCTCTTCTACCTGTTGTAATCTCTACTTGAACATGGTGCTTTATGCCACATATTATTATCCAATGATGTGTTGCCATCCTATGATGTTTGAGTAGATTCATTTTTTTCCTATGGGTTGATTGATGATCCTGATTGGTTTGAGTTACATGTTTTATTTTGGTGCTGTCTTATCGTGCCCTCCATGCCACGCACACGTGTGGGATCCCCGCTGTAGGGTGTTGCAATATGTTCATAATTTGCTTACTGTCAGGGTTGCTTGAGTGACGGAAACATGAACTCGGGTAAGCGGGTTGTTACATATGGGAGTAAAGGGGACTTGTTACTTAATGCTATGGTTGGGTTTACCTTAATGATTTCTAGTAGTTGCGGATGCTTGCTAGAGGTCCAATCATAAGTTCATATGATCCAAGTACGAAAAGTATGTTAGCTCATGCCTCTCCCACATATAAAATTGCAATAATGATTACCGATCTTGTTATCAATTGCCTATGGACAAATCCTTCTCTTGTGTTACAAAAAGCTCTCTACTAAAACAAACTAACTTAATTGTCCTTTATCTAAACAGCCCCTAACTTTTATTTACGTGCCCTTTATTATCTTGCAAACCTATCCTATTACACTTACAAAGTAGTTTTATTCTTGTTCTAGGTAAAGCGAACGTTAAGTGTGCGTAGAGTTGTATCGGTGGTCGATAGAACTTGAAGAGAATATAAATTCTACCATTAGCTCCTCGTTGGGTTTGACACTCTTACTTATCGAAAAAGGCTACAAACGATCCCCTATACTTGTGGGTTATCAAGACCTTTTTCTGGCGCCGTTCTCGGGGAGCAATAGCGTGGCGTGAATATTCTCGTGTGCGCTTGTTGCCTTTATCTCTAAGTATTTTTTTATTTTGTGCTCTTGTTTTCTATCTTTAGTTATGGGTAGGAAATGCAAAACACCAAAAAAATAGTTGTACTTGCTAACCCAGTGGTTGAGGAACCACCCAAAATCTACCGTTCTGCTGAAGCTTTTTACTTGGATCATCTTTGATCCATTTGTATTCGTCCTGAAAACCCAACTAGCTTAGTTGAGGGAAAATCATTAGATGAGCATGCTTATTTTGTGCGACACCGCTTGTCTCAAAAAGGGAAACTCTTATGGCATCAAATTAATTGTTTGCATTGCTATGCTTGGAATTTATGCGAATACATGATTTTACTTGTTGTTCTGAGGACCCTAAAAAACACCTTCCCTACCAATGTGAGTTTAGTGATAATTAAATCTTATCTTCTTATGCCAGAGGTGTTTATAGTTATTATGATATTGAACAAATTGAAAAATTTGTTGCTTTTAAGGGTGCCTATGAAATTGCTTCTTTGATTGAAAAGTATGATGCCACTCTTTACAAATCTGAAAATTTTGGCATACTTAAATATTGCTATGAAAACTATGCTTCTAATGCTTATATTAAAGAATTTATTGAGAGAATGTCTGCTGCTCTGGAAGAGACTAATATTTTGCAGGAATCTATGGAAGAAGAAATTGTTGAAAGTGTGAGCTCATTAGATGAAAAAGATGAGGAGGAGTGTGAAGAACAAAAGGAGGAAGAGCGAATTAGCTACCTGTGCCCACCTTCTAATGAGAGTAACTCTTTAACTCATACATTATTTAATTCCCCTTCGTGCTTACCGAAGGATGATTGCTATGATCCCTTGGATTCATTTGAAATATCCAGTTTTGATCAAATTGATGCTTGCTATGCTTGTGGCCAAGATGTCAATATGAATGATGCTTATGGAGATGAACTTGCTATAGTTCCTTATGTTAAACATGAAATTGTTGCTATTGCACCCACACATGATAGTCCTATTATCTTTTCGAATTCTCCCAACTACACTATATCGGAGAAGTTTGCACTTATTAAGGATTATATTGATGGGTTGCATTTTACTATTACACATGATGATTTTGATGGATATAATATGCATGTGCTTGCTGCTCCTACTTGCAATTATTATGAGAGAGGAACCATATCTCCACCTCTCTATGTTTCTAATACGATAAAATTGCAAGAAACTGCTTATACCATGCATTGGCCTTTACTTTGCGTGCATGAATTGTTCTTTTATGACATAACGATGCATAGGAAGAGGGTTAGACTCTGTTGTTCTATGATATATGTTGCTTTGTGCTCACTACTAAATTATAAATCATTGTTAATTAAAATTGGCTTTGATATACCTTGGGATCTGGGTGGATCAATTACTTGAGCACTGTATGCCTAGCTTAATGGCTTTAAAGAAAGCGCTGCCAGGGAGACAACTCGGAAGTTTTAGAGAGTCATTTATTTCTGTTGTGTGCATTTAAAATATTTAAAAACAAAAAAATATAGAGGGGAACCTAAAACTTTTTCAAAAAGAAAAGTGAAAGTGAGAAAGACGAACACCGTTGAAGTGGGGAACGTCCATGAACTTTGTTCATGCCCATGGAAACTTTGTGAATCTTGATTACAGAAACTTTTCAACAAAAATAATTCTCCCCTTGTACAAATCCATTGTATTATAAAAATAATGTGCCAAGATTTACCTTTAGGGTGTTTAAATTGCTTGTTTGGTGTCTGCTGTGCAAAAACAGGAACTTTTGCTGTAGTGTTTGAATTTCAATATTTTACTGGAACATGCAAAAATTATAAAAAAATTACACAGTACTTCTATGCAAATTTTTTATTACTTCGTAATTCTTCAGAATTTTTGGAGTTACAGAAGTATATTTACCATCTACATCTTTACAGACTGTCCTGTTTTGACAGATTGTTGTTATAGTTTCTTTATCTGCTTATGTTTGAAATCTTGTTGAGCCCCATTGATTTGGGAGCCATAGAATTGTGATATCATATAGTGGGTAATGTTTTATTATAATTATACAATAATTTTATAGCAAGACATGATGGGATTTGATGTTATATGTACTAACCCCTCTAATAAAAAGTTCGGTTAAGTTTTGTGTGGATGAAGTGTTCGAAGATCGAGGAGGTATCGATATGAGAAGAATAAGGAGAGGCAAGAGTTCAAGCTTGGGGATGCCCAAGGAACCCCAAGTAAATATTCAAGGAGACTCAAGCATCTAAGCTTGGGGTTGCCCCGGAAGGCATCCCATCTTTCTTCTTCGACAATTATCGATATGTCTCGGTTTTTGTTTTGTTCACATGATATGTGTATATTCTTGGAGCATCTTTTGTGTTTATTTTTCTCTTTTCTTGTATGCACCATGCTGGTATGGGATAGTCCTTGTTTGATTTATAGAATGCTCTTTTCACTTCGCTTATATCTTTTGAGTATGGCTTTATAGAATACTTCGTGTGCTTCACTTATATCTTTTGAAGTTTGGATACTCGGTTCTCTACATTTCAAAAACTGTTATTTGTAGAATGCTCTTTTGCTTCACTTATATTTATTAGAGTGTGGTCTTTGGTAGAAAGAATTAAAACTCTTATGCTTCACTTGTATTTATTTAGAGAGTTAACAGGAATTGGTCATTCACATGGTTAGTCATAAAATCCTACATAAAACTTGTAGATCACTGAATGTGTGTGACGCCCCTGCTCGACCGTGCACTAATCATACACGCAAACATGCATGATCAAGATCAGAGACTCACGGGAAGATATCACAACACAACTCTAAGACATAAATTTAAACATACTACTTTAAATTACAATCCAGGGTCACGAGGACCCGAATACATTAGTCATTAAAGCAATTATTATCTGAGTACAGACATAGTTAGCCAAGTTTGCCTTAAGCAGGCTGAGCAAAACAACGACATCTGATCGAAAAGGCGTAGGCCTCTTGCCTGGGACCTTCGAACCACTCCTGGTCATCGGACTTCACGTAGTAGTAGGCTCCGATAGGATCCTCTGGTTCCTGGGCTCCATCATCTGATCACAGCAACCGGGTAGGGGGAAAAAGGTAGCAAAGCAACCGTGAGTACTCATCCAAAGTACTCGCATGACTTACATCAGATCAATGTAAGTATGCATTGGTATCAAAGGAATGGGGCTATATCCTTGGACTATACTGCAGAAATGCCAGAGTAGAGAGGGAGAAGCCTAGCCTATCAAAGACTAGCATCTTGCAGCATCAGCAGAGAGTAGAGTACAGTAACATATAATATCAAGTATATATTAACAATGCCCAGAGATCCTTCCTCGACTACCCTGCGAGAAAGCGACCTCGGAGCAATATAACAGTTTAGTAATATGAAAGTATCCGGTTCTAGTTGTAGTAGATCGGGATACCACATTGAGCGTCATGTTACCGTGGACACGGCTATTTGAATAGATTAACTTCCCTGTAGGGGTGCACTACTGTTACCCAACACGCTCGATTACCTCTGGCCGGACACACTTGCCTGGGTAATGCCCGGCCTCGGATAATCAACACGCCGTAGTCCTACCTAGGCTCTCCAGAGAGGTCCCCGCCGGTCTACATCCTAAGCGCAAAGGGGTCATGGGCCGATCGCCCTAAGCACTCCGGGTCGTTGTGAGCAGGGTTGAACCCAGGCACCACCTCTTTCCTGGATGGCGCCGGCCCGGCCGTGCCACAATGCTGAACTGGACGTCTGACAGAGCTTTCGGGAGGAACGTACGACGCCGAGGGCCCCATTAAACCATTATCCCGCGTGGTGGTAGTGCGTATAGGCCAGTGGCCAACTCAGATCAAATACCCAAATCCGTTAAACGTGTTTTAGTATCTCGCGCGGACGAGCAGGGCTCATCTCCCTCCGACTTGGTAATCCGCGGACTACGACCAGGGACCAGGCCCATCTCTCTCCTAGATGGTCTCCACCTGCCCTGTCGCTCCGCCACAATATTTCTCGCGGGCGCTCTCTGGGCCCACCCGACTTTGTATGAATCTCTCGCGGGTACCCTTGGGGCCGACCCGACTTGTAAAGGGGGAATGTCGTAACTCAGGTCCATACGGTCAAAGTAAGATCCGAGGAATCACCCTCCGTGGATCCACACTTGATACACTGCACGACAGAGACATCATCGAGGATGGACTACGAGGCATCACCCTCGTTAAGGTCACACTGGATGTGCTACACTACAGGGTCATCATCGAGAGTGATATACGAAGAATCACCCTCGGTAGTATCACGCTTGGTGCGCCTCTGCAGAGTCGTACAGTTGCATGGGCCTAAGGGGGGTCTTAGGTCTCGGTACACCACCCAACTGGTTTGGTCAACCCGGACAACAAAGCATGGTAACACAGACAAGGGTGTAGGGCCACTGGTGGGACTCAAGTATTCCCAAACTAAGAAATTGGGATAACAGGTAGGTATCAACAGCAGTTACAAAATCGGGCTATGCATCAGAATAGGAGTTACCGGAACATCAACAGTAGAAATTCTAATGCAAGCATAAGAGAGAAAGAATGGGCGATATTGAAATGATCAAGGGGGTTCGCTTTCCTAGAAGCTCTGCAGATGATAAGGATCCTCGGAAGTGGTCGTAGTGGTAATCGGTCCTACTGCGGTATCGGGGTCTACCGGAAAAGAAGTAAACGCGGGGAAACAGGTAAATAACAAAGCAATCAAATGCAACATAATGCATGGCATGGCTAAATGTGACGATGAGATGGCCTATTGCATTACTAAGCATTTTAAGTGAAGCGGGAAAATATTTGGGAATATTTTATCGGCTCCAGATATTATTCCGTATATTGATTCGGTAGCAAAAGTTCCATGTTCATTGTGTTAGAGAGGTTTGTCATGTATGTGGATGACATATTCGGATTCGTCATATTTTTCTGATCATTTTTCATATATAAATTATTTTCATCCGAGTTAGTATGAATTAGTTATGATTTTTCGAAGTTTATTCGATTTTCTGAAATTTCTGGAATTTTGTATTTAGTTTAATCCGAATTGACCAAGTCAATTTGACTAGTCAAAAGGCAGGTGTGGCCCACATGTCATAGGCTTAGATATTTTTAATTTAACTTAGCATTTTAATTTTAACCGCGGGGTCCACATGTCATTCACACATTAGACTAACTAAACAACTAGACTAACCTAACTAACCTAAACTAAAACTAGTCCTAAACTAATGCTAGCTAATTAGCCTAAACTAACAGGGCCGACCACACACTCAACACACACACACACCGCACGCACACACAACACACACACACACACACACACAGCACGCACACACACGGCCTCTCGGCCATGGCCACGACCACAGCCGAGACGAGTGCAGGACAGCAGCGGCGAGCGCCGGCGTGCGCGGGCGGAAGTGGGCGCGGGGCAGCAGCGGCATCAGCAGGTAGAAGTGGCGGCGGCGGCGGCAAAGCAGCAGCAAGAGGCAGCAGCACAAGGGGCAGCAGCAGCAGCTAAGCAGCAGAAGCAGCGGCAAGGCAACCAGCAGCAGCAGGCGCAAGCAACAGCAGCGCAGCTAGCAGTAGCTGCTCGAAGGGTAGTAGCAGCACAAGGAGCTCGGCTCCGGCCATGGCGGCCACATATAGGGGCGGCACTACGGCGTCCAAATCGAAGGGGAAAAAGGGGGGAATCTAAGGAGATGCTCACTGCGATGCCGATGGCGCGGTCGGGGTGGCCGGGGAGGTCGGGATGTGACGAATCCGACGACGAACAGCGGCGACCGGGCTTGAGGGCGATGGCCGATGGCAATGAATGGTGGCCTTCTAGTCCATCTCCAGCGGTGAGGACGAAGTAGTCTGTGACGCCCCCGACTCGACCGTGCACTAATCATACACGCAAATGCGCACGATCAAGCCCAGGGACCCACGGGAAGATATCACAACACAACTCTAGACACAAAATAAAATAATACAAGCTTTATATTACAAGCCAGGGGCCTCGAGGGCTCGAATACATAAGCTCGAGTTACACAAGCGTCAGCGGAAGCAACAATATCTGGGTACAGACATAGCTAAACAAGGATGCCTTAAGAAGGCTGAGCAAAACAACGACAACTAGCTCGAAAAGGCGCAGGCCTCCTGCCTGGGAGCCTCCTAAACTACTCCTGGCCGACGTTCTCCATGTAGTAGCAAGCTCCGCCGTGGTAGAAGTAGTCATCGACGGGATCAGCTGTCTTCGGGACTCCGTCATCTGATCGCAGCAATCGGGTATGGGGAAAAGAGGAAGCAAAGCAACCGTGAGTACTCATCCAAAGTACTCGCAAGACTTACTTTCAGAACTATTCTATTTATGCATCGGTATCAAATTACGGGGGTGTATCTGTGGACTAGAGTGCAGAGATGCTAGAATAGAGAGAAGGCCTAGCCTATCGAAGACTAGCATCTTAAGCGTCTTGCAGCATTAGAAGAGTGCAGATTAGCATATTATAAAACAATAGTTGTATATTAGCAAGGCCCAGAGATCCTTCCTCGACTACCCCGCGAGGAAGTGATCCCGGAGCCAACATTTTATTAAATATCACAAGTATCCAGTTCTAGTTGTAGTAGATCGGGATACAACTCCGAGCGTCCTGTTACCGTGGACACGGCTATTCGAATAGATATATCTTCCCTGCGGGGGTGCACTACTGTTAACTAGCATGCTCGATTACCTTGGCCGGACACACTTTTTTCGGTAATGCCCGGCCTCGGATAACCGACATGACGTAGTCCTACCTAGGCTCAGCAGAGAGGTCCCCGCCGGTCTACATCCTAAGCGCTCAGGGGTCTTGGGCCCATCGCCCTTTGCACTCCGGGTCGTTGCGCACATGGTGAAGCCAGGCACCACCTCTGTCCTAGATGGCGCCGGTCCGACCATGCCGCAATGCTGAATTGGACATCTAAGAGAGCTTTCGGCTGATACATACGGCACCGAGGGCCCCATAAACCATTATCCCGCGTGGTGGTAGTGCGTATAGGCCAGTGGCCAACTCAGATCAACTACCCAAATCCGTTAGTGTGTTGGGAGCTCGCGGTGATGATCAGTGCCTCTGTCATCCCGTCTCGAGGTCTTGCAACAAGGGTCAGGCCCATCCCTCCCTATGGCGGTATCTGTCTGCCCGGCCGCGCCTCGTAATTATCTCGCGGGTACCCTCCAGGTCAACCCGACTCTCAAGAGACTGTCGGGAACTCAGGTCCACCTCTACCGAGGTGGTACCGCCTGTCCCTTCAGTCCCGCAGTAACAGTTAACAAGGGGCAACAGTATAAGGTAACAGTGTGTTTTTATCATCAAGGGGGGAAGTCCGAGGAATCACCCTCGATGGACTCCCACTCGATGTATCCGTCAAGGTGAACTTGGAGGAATCACCCTCGATGTGTTCACACTTCAGGAGTTGCACGACAGAGGCACATCAGAGGTGGTGAAAGAGGAATCACCCTCGGTAACCCACAACCGACTAGCTACGCTACAGAGATATCATGAGGAGTGAGTTAGGAGGTATCACCCTCGGCACTCGATAGTAGCTCTACAGAGTCGTACAACTAAGGGGGTGTGCAGTGCTGGGACGGTCTCTGCACATCGATCACGTTGATCAAATCTTCCGGTAGAAAAGCCTGGCAACACGGACAAGGGTGTGGGGCCACTGATGGATCACTATCCAGCCTATACTAAGCATAAAGGACAATAGATAAAGTAACAACAGCAGGTTACAAAATCAGGCTATGCATCAGAATAGGAGCAATCAAGAGCAGTTGCAAAATCTAATGCAAACATGGGGAAGAAAGAATAGGTGATATCGGAATGATCAAGGGGATTTTGCTTGCCTGGAAGCTCTGCGGCGAAAGAGGGGTCGTCGGTGACGAAGTCGATCACAGGGGCAGCGTCGGCCTCGGGGTCTACCGGAGAGAAGAGGGGGAAGAAACAATAAATACAAGCAAACAAATGCACACAAATGCATGGCATGGCAATAGGCAGTGCTGGTGGTGACCTAACGCAGTGCAACATGTCGGAGACGGAGCGGGAAAATATCTGGGAATATTTTCCCGGCTTTAGGCATCTGTCAGACAGATGAACCGGAGGGGAAGGTTCCATGTTTGCAGTGTTGTGGGCATGTGGCAGATACATGGAGGGCATATTTGGATTCATCTCGTTTTTCTGATCAATTTTCATGTAGAAAACTTTTTGATCCGAGCTACGGTTTATTTTCTATGATTTTCCGAAGTTTAAATCATTTTCTGAAATTTTCTGGAATTGTTTTAATTAATTAAATTCGACAAAAAAGGAAATATGACATCAGCATGTCGTCAGCATTGCGTCAGCGGTCAACTGACCCGCTGACCAGTCAACAGGGCCCGTGGGGGACCCACTGGCAGTGACTGGGCGCTGCCCAGTCAGCCGTTGACTGGGTCAACTGGGCCCAGTGGCAGTGACACGGAGGTGGGGCCCAGAGGCGCCCACGTCAGCGCCAGCGACCGGAGCAGCTCCGGCGACCAAATCGCGCGGCGGCGCCTCGCCGGAGTTGGCCGGAATCTCGCTACGGGGCTCGGATGGACGTGCGGCTTGCGGAGTTCGAACACGGGCGTCGAGCCACGTCGAATGGGAACCACGGCAAGAGTGGAGGTGGTCGGAGGTGGGCACAACGACGACGGCAGTAGCGGCCGGAATCGGGCTAGCTCCGCTACATCGACACAGGGCACGGCACGGCGCGTGGGAGGGTGAGTTAGGCCACTGGGAGCATCAGGAACTCGAAGCCGTGCTCGGATTCGAGCTCCACGAGCAATGGACGCGGCGGCGAAGCAGAGCAGCGGCGACGGGTTCGGACGCGACGGCAGCAGCAGCTAGTGGACGCGTGCGAGTGGAAAGCGAGAGGGGAGAGGTAGGGGAGCTCACCGCGAGCCTGTAGGTGTGCTAAGCGAGCTCCGGGGAGGCTCGACGACGGCGAACGGCGGCGGCGATCCAAGGTTGAAGACGAGGGGATCCGGGCGACGCAGAGGCATAGCGCTCGTACGGGTGCTCGAGGACGACGTAGCCAAGGGCGAGGGTGCGCCTGGACAGCCTCTCTGGCGCCAGGGACGACGGTGGCCGCGAGTTCTATGGGAAAGCGGCCATGGCGGCGCTCGGGAGTGCTCACCGCGGCAGATCTGGAGCGAGAGGGGAAAAGCTGCGAGGGGGAGTGGACGCGGGCGAACCATAGGGCGTAGGGGACGACCTTATCCTCGCCGGGGAGGCTTGGATGGCCGGCGCATGGCGATCGGCAGCCATGGGCGCTCGCCAGCCGACAGCTGCCGAGGAAGGGGATGACCCCGAGCGGGCTGGGCCGGGTTACTGTTGAACTTAAGCCCAGCCGCACAGTGCAGCGTTCCAGTTTTTCTTTTCTTTTTCTGCTTTGCCCTTTTCTTTCTGTTTTGCAAATTGTTTGGCCACCAATTGACTTTTGTAAAATGTGCCACTGGTCCATTTAATTACTATGCAATATCTAGTACTGCCACAAAAAGTTTAGAGGCATTATAATTTCATTTGGATTTTGTATTAAAGAGAAAGGGATAACAGGGCTTGACGGTGTCCTGGATTAGGGGGTGCTAGCCGAGCTGCCCGTCTCCTCGGATGGGCCGAGGGGCCCTCATACGTGATCAAGATGGACTCCGGAGACCGTACACAGGAAGCGTGATCGAGACTGACTCTACCGAAAACTTGGCGTATACTCCAAGATCTCTCCTGCCGCCTCTTTCCTAGATACCGACTTTGTAACCCTAGATACCCTCTCTGGCGTGTATATAAGCCATAGGGTTTAGCCCGTAGGGGACACATCAACGCAATATCGCTCATCTAGCCCTAGAAGTTAGACACACATTACGATCACGAGGTAGATCAACTCTGTATTCGATACATCTCCATTAAGATAAACAGAAGCAGGACGTAGGGTTTTACCTCCATCAAGAGGGCCCGGACCTGGGTAAAACATCGTCTCCCTTGTCCTTGTTACCACCGATCCGAGATCCACAGCTCGGGGCCCCCTACCCCGAGGTCTGCCGGTTTTTACACCGACACTGGTGCTTTCATTGAGAGTTCCGATGTGCGATCGCTAAAAGGATCAATGGGGACGCCGGTTAATGGCCTCAAGACCATGGAGCACGACTCCACATTTGAAGCTCTGGTCACAGAGACACCTCCAAGTGATGTGGAAGCGAACCACGACCCTTCTTTGGTTCCAACGAAGGATCCCCTCCAGGGTGAGGGGCGAAGATACTTCTTAGAGAGCGGATCGGATAACGACCTGCCGGCGACCGACCTCCAGATCAATTTGGCTAAACCGGTAACCACAGATCCGGCGTCAAGTGGGAATAACGAGGTTTCAAGCCCGCGGTCTTTAGAGATCGGATCTGGTCCGCTCACCCCCCATATAGAATATCGCCCGGATAGCTCCGGCCCACCTGACGTCTGGGACTTGGCCTACAGACGGCAGCTCCCCCATGAGCCGATCCAACGATACTGGGCCAAATTTTTGTCCGTCAAGAACAAGATACTGGATTACCAGGACTCTGATATAATCGCCGCTTTCGAGCACGGATGCAAGGATAAAGGCGTCTTGAACGTCCTTGCTCATCGCAGCGTCCAAACACTCCCTTAATTAACCAACCTGGTAGCACGGTTTTGCGCCATCGAAGACGCCTGGCGGACCGAGGTAAAGGCAGACTCGATCTGTGAGGACTACCCGGAACGCGACTAGTCGGCACCTCGGCGCGAAAATCGCAAACGAAACACTCCGGGTGATCGACCCCGGAAGAGGAAGAAAACCTCCGGTCACCCCGGCACAGCTTTGGATGGCTTTCTGAATAAACCATGCCCGATCCATGCCGTATTAGTTAACTCCTGCCCAACTCACAGCCTTCGCGACTGTTGGGTGTTGAGGCAGGTGGCCAAGGGGGGGCCCGCCATCCTAGCGGGCACCTCCAGCCACCTTGAATAGACCTCGGACGAAGACGAGGTCCTAATGATTTACGAGACCTTCACGTCCAATAACCAGCGCAAACGGGCCTTAAGGGAAATTAATTACGTCCGACAAGTACCACCTCGGGGCGCGAGGATAGACACGCCGATCACCTTCAACCATCACGATCAGCCGAAGTCGGCCCTAGACAGGTGTCCCGCCGCGCTAGTCCTCAACACCATTGTGGACCACTGCCGCCTCCATAAAGTCCTTATGGACGGAGGCAGCAGCTTGAATCTAATATATGAGGACACTCTAGACAAAATGCATGTCGATAAATCGCGCACAGAACAGAGCACCACCACCTTCAAAGGAATAGTCCCAGGACGAGAGGCACGCTGTAGCAGAAAGATAACCCTGGACGTAGTCTTTGGGACCCCGGATAATTATCATTCCGAGGAGATTATGTTCCACATCGCGCCTTTCAGGAGCGGATATCACGCCATCCTTGGACGGGGCGCCTTCTCAAGATTTTAAGCGGTGCCGCACTACGGCTACATGAAGCTCAAGATGCCGGGCCCGAGAGGGATCATTACTATCTCAAGCGACCGCGACAGGGCACTCAAAGCCGAGAATAAAATGGCGTCCCTCGCCCTCGAGACTCTGGCCGAAGCCTTTGCGGCTGAGGAGCTGAACGCGCTGCGTGCCGAGGTCGACCGGGACGACGTCGTTCTTGATAAAAGAGCAAAGCCTACTTCTTTCAAACCGGCCGACGAGATAGTCAAATTCCAGGTTCACCCAACGGACCCTACTAAAATGGTGTCCATAGGGGCTAACCTCGACCCGGAAGTCGCCGAAGCCCTACGCGCTTTCCTTAAGGAATACTGGGACATATTCGCCTGGCACCCTTCTGATATGCCAGGGATACCCCGTAGGCTTGCGGAGCATAGCCTAAACATACTAACAGGTTATAAGCTCGTTAAGGAAACACTTCGGTGTTTCGTCGAGCCCAACCGTCAAGCAATGGGCGAGGAACTAGCGAAGCTGCTGGAGGCAGGATTCATCAGGGACATAAAACACCCTGACTGGCTGGCCAATTTGGTCATGGTACCAAAAAAGGACAAGTCCTGGCGTTTGTGTGTCGATTTCAAAGACCTCAATAAAGCTTGCCCCAAGGACCCCTTCCCCTTACCCCGTATTGACAAAATTGTGGACGCCACTGCGGGCCACGATGCATTGTGCTTCCTAGACGCCTACTCAGGATACCATCAAATAAAGATGAAGGAATCTGACCAGGCAGCAACAGCATTCATCACGCCCTACGGGCTATTCTGTTTCAACACAATGCCTTTCGGACTAAAGAACGCTGGCGCCACGTACCAGCGTATGATTCAAACATGCCTGCAAAAATACATCGGAAAGACCGTTGAGGCCTATGTAGACGATGTAGTTGTCAAAACTAAGCACGTCCATCAGTTGGTGAACAACCTCCGAGATACATTTGCCAGCCTACGGGAATATCAAATATAACTTAATCCCGAGAAATGCGTCTTCGGAGTCCCAGTTGGCAAACTCCTCGGCTTCATCGTGTCTAGCCGAGTAATTGAAGCCAATCCGGCTAAAATCCGAGCCTTGGATCATTTGGAGATTCCAACAGAGCTCAAACACGTACAAAAACTGGCGGGCTGCGTTGTAGCCTTGAGCCGCTTCATATCACGGCTCGGTGAAAAAGCCTTACCTTTGTACAGGCTGTTAAAGCAGACTAAAACATTTAAATGGACCAAGAAGGCTGCGGCGGCCCTGGAAGACATCAAGGCCCTCCTCGCCACCAATCCCATCCTGGCAGCGCCAGGTGTTTGCGAACCGATGCTACTGTACATCTCGGCCACAAACCAGGTGGTTAGCGCGGTTCTCGTGGTTGAACGAGACAGGGAAGGTCACAAATTCCAGGTCCAAAAACCCCTGTATTACGTATCCGAGGTCTTAACTCCATGCAAGTCACGCTACCCGCACTACCAAAAGATAGCCTACGCGGTCTTCATGGCGTCACGAAAACTCCGGCGCTACTTTCAAGAGTGTTCGGTGACCGTGGCATCCGACGTCCCGCTAAGTGATATCATTAACAATAGGGATGTGACAGGGCGCATCGCCAAATGGGCCATAGAGCTCTTACCTTTTGAAATCATCTACAAACCACGCCGGGCCATTAAATCCCAGGTGCTGGCGGACTTTGTAGCCGAATGGACCAAAGCTGAACTCCCCCGTGAGTACAGCACTTACTCACATTGGACAATGTATTTTGATGGCTCCAAAATGCTCGCCGGCCTAGGGGCTGGCGTGGTGCTCACATCGCCCACGGGAGATAACATTAGATATGTGTTACAAATCATGTACACAGACTCTAACAATGCGGCCGAATACGAAGCCCTCCTACACGGACTTCGGATAGCAATCTCCATGGGTGTCAAACGCCTGGAAGTTCGAGGTGACTCTAACCTCGCCATTTCACAAATCAACGGCGAATTTGACGCTAAAGACCCGAAGATGACAGCTTACCAGAACACCGTCATAAAGATCTCGGCCAGGTTCGAAGGGTTGGAGTTTCACCATATACCCCGAGATAGCAACCAGGCCGCAGTTGTACTCGCCCGATTGGGCGCAACATGGGATAAGGTTCCCGAAAACACCTTCCTTGAATGGCTTTTCAAGCCATCTGTAGTTTGGCAAGATAGCAAAGGAACGTCGGAATCAACCGACGTCGGGCAACAGGCCCCGCCCGAAGACGACGAGGGTATCATGGGCGGCTCAACGGTCCGACAGACCGCCTCGGCACATGAAGTGATGGTAGTAATCGCACCATGGACCGAGCCGCTCCTCGCGTACCTGCTCTGAAAAGAACTCCTTGATAACCAAACTGACTCCCGCCGGATCGTCAGGCAGTCTAAAGCCTACAAGGTTCACGAAGGGGAACTTTATAAAATGAGCACCATGGGTGTCCTCTAGAGATGCATATCCGAGGAAGAAGGAAAACTCCTACTTCGGGAGATACACTCCGGCATGAGCGGACATCACGCCGCTGCTCGGACTTTGGTCAGCAAGGCCTTTCGAGCCGGTTTTTACTGGCCAACTGCAGGTGCCGACGCCTCGGCATTAGTACAACGTTGCCCAGGTTGCCAGGTATTCGCCAAGCAGAGCCACTTGCCCCCTGCGGCCCTTCGCACCATCCCCATTACTTGGCCTTTCGCGGTCTGGGGATCTCGATATGGTCGGGCCACTCAAGGGTGGATTAAACAAAAATAAATACATCCTCGTCATGGTAGACAAATTTATCAAATGGATTGAAGCAAAGCCGGTCACCTCGGCCAAAGCTGTCCAGGTAATCGGATTTATATCGGGGGTAGTACATCATTATGGGATCCCCCACAGTCTAATTACAGACAACGGAACTAACTTCACAGCCAAAGAGGTCAAGGCATGGTGCAAAAAAATGGGCATTAAGCTCGATTACGCGTCCGTCTACCACCCACAGTCTAATGGGCAGGTGGAGCGAGCCAACGGACTAATCCTTAGTGGCATTAAGCCAAGATTGGTTCGCTCCCTTAAAAAAGTCGACTGCAAATGGGTCGAGGAATTTGATTCCATATTATGGGGTCTGCATACAACACCAAACAGGTCTACGGGATAAACCCCGTTTTTCATGGTATATGGCGCCGAGGCGGTCCTCCCTTGCGATATCATACACGACGCACGTCGAGTGCGCATGTATGAGGAGCTAGAGGCCGAGCTTGATCGGCAAGACGCCTTAGACGCTCTCGAAGAAGAGCGCAACGTCGCACGGGCACGATCAGCTATTTATCAGCAGCAGGCCCGGCGCTACCATGGCAGAGAAGTTCGTGCTAAAGAATTCAACGTCGGGGATCTCGTAATGAGGCTACACCCCGAGAAACAAAAGCACAAACTCTCCCCTAGATGGGACGGGCCGTTCATCATTGATCAAGTTCTTATCGGAGGAGCCTATCGAATCCGAGAACCGGAGGACGGCCGATTAGAGCCCCACCCCTGGAACGCGGCGCTACTCCGATGCTTCTATGCTTGACACTACGAACACGGTCCGTGTAAATAACTTGTACATTTTCCTTACCGCAATCTTTTACTTATTATTTCTTTCTTTACCTCGGAACACTACTCAATGACCCCGAGGACAATATAGCATGTTATTTTCAAAACAAAAGCTATTCCACCTCTTATGTACTATTGTCTTTCGAGCCACTATGTGCATCGATTCGCTTTAAGATATGGCCAAGCTGGGTTGCCCGGCTCCTGTGGTTGCCCCTTACGTTCCCGATATTTCGGCTAGGGGGCAAAGGGAGCACTGCTGTGATTGTTACTCCCGGGTTAACCGGTGTAGTAACTCAGACAGACAAAGCCGAAAGCTAGCGTTCTTACAATGCGGATCGGTCGGCTATGACATAGGACTAACGTGGCAGGGGTCTTTTCAAGCCCCGACCAGGGACTATACCCCCGAGGTCATCCATCTTCGGATAAACGTGTTCGACACAATGACCCGAGGAAAGTAACTGTTGGAAGAACTATTTTTCTCGGAAGATGTTTCTTACGTTAAATAGTAATATAACATAACCTCTCGTTACCCTATTGTCTTTCGAGCCACACAGCCCGATTGCCTTGTCTCCTGAAGCACCTGGTCCGATGACCCCGGCCAGTAGTATGGGGCACTCCTCGGAGCTTATCCGAGGAGGCGGAAGCCGAAGGCTGGCTGACAGGGTTTGGATAAACGGACGGAAAAAACTGACATAGAATACTTCGGTACATAAAGTCATACAAAGTTTTCACGCGCGGTGTAGCCCGTCTATTAGGGTGTCCAATGCACAATCCTTTTGCGAGAATCGCGCCGCAGGCATTACACTATCATATGCCTGGCTAGCGGGGATTTCCTTCCCGTCAGGTCCCATGGGTCCCACCTCTGCTAATTCCGTCATCTTCAGACCGGTGTAATGGGTCTTCACCATGGCCCAGGCCTCCCTCGCACCTTCTCGGCAAGCGGATACTTTCCAAGCCTGGATCCGGCGCCGAGCACTCTTACGCTATTCGGATAGCATGGCCATGTCCTCAGGAACGGGCATCACCTCAGGCCATAAAGCCTGGTGCACATCCTTCATCGATTTCCGTGCCTTTTCCTACACCTCGGATAGATGAATGACCATGTCTTCGGACATCGGACCTCGTGATTCTGGAGGAAGGCCAGATAAAGAAGCTGCCAAACATAACAACATTTGCATCATCTCGGGCAAACTACATGGCAAATATCTTTCAAGATTTATAACTTACCATAAATCATGTCGTCCGTTCACCGATTCTTTGCTTCTGTAGCAGCGAGACAAGCTTTTAAGCTCTCAATCTCCTGGGCCTGGCGAGCGTTCTCAGCCCTAAGCGCACTCACATTGTCCACTCTTTGAGTAACCACATGTTGATTTGCCTGGCGCTGCGCTTCAGCATACGCCAGATCCTCGCGGGCCTGCTTCAGGTCTCTTTCAAGATGGCCTAGGGCTTCCGCTGCTACAAGGGATTCTGACGTCAGCTCTCTTTTTTATTGGTATTACCCAATTCCAGCGCAAAGCACTTACCATGCGCCTCTCTGGTGAATTTCATCACCTGTTCAACCTCGGATAAAGTCACGTCAAGCTGCACCTTTGTCTGGGCCAACGCCGAGGTCAGTTGCTCGTTCCTCAGGCGAGCTTCCTGTTTATGACAGTGATTGCTGGTTAGTATTTAAGTCTTGATTCGACCCCAGGGGCTCGTACCAAGCCTTAGGGGCTACTACCATACTTGGTAGTTATATTTATCTTTAAACCTTACCCGCAGCCCCCGTGACAAGACATCCAGCGACTCATCAAAGGCACCTCGGGTTGCCTCGAGGTATGCATCCACCGCGCTGAGAGCACTGAACTCCATGTCCAAGAAAGCCGGATTGTTCAGAGAAGCTTTTTGCCGGCGATAATTTGTGGCACATTGAATCTCGGATGGAGTGGCCGATGTCGCCGAGTCCTCGGGTCGGGCGGCTCCGGGATCAACTCCCACGGGATGTCGGGCCTCTGTTTCCTTGGGCGGGGCCGTGGCTCCCTCGGCCTCCACATGTGCTGTGGTGGATGAAGGTTGTCTGCAAATAATTGGGGAAGTTAAAATCCGAAGTGTCTTTGCAGCGACATAAATCAAAGTATTACCTGGTGATGGAGGGGGCACTTTCGCCTGCTCCCGTAACCTCGGCTCAAACTTCTCGAACTTCTGGCGGAGCCTTTTCCGGTGGAGCTGTTTCTCTGCGTAGGCATTGGGAGTGCCGCCCCTTTGGAGGAGAAGTCAGAAGGCTGGGGGCTGGAGGACGAGGGGCTCTCTTTCGTTTAGAGGAAGGGAGTGTTACCGATGAGGCTGGCCTCATCCCCGGCGTGTCAGGGATAACCGCTACTTTCGAGCCGTCAAGGCTTTCCAGGAAAAAACTCCTCCCTTCGTAAATAAGGCCCAGGTCTTCATCCTCGTTGTAAAGAGGGTCTTCCGCACGGCAGTGCAGTTCCGGCTCAGGGGCCGGACTGCTCACACCCTCGAGCCAACGCCTCCACCTCTGTTCAAAGACCAAGGTGTAACAGGTTAATGTTAAAAATCCCGAGGTAAACGAAAGAACTCGGAGGGGAAACTTGCCATATCGGCAGGGTTGTAGAATGATAGCCCGTCTTGGAATTAGCGCTTGGCGAACTCTTCCGCGGACCCTTGGTACATGCTGGCTAGTACGGCTCCAAGGGTCATTTGGTCCATAAAAGCCCCCTTGATGGATCGGGAGGCATCCTCGGACCCGTTATACTCGCACAATAAGTGTTGACGCTGCCAGAGGGGTTGGACTCTTCGTTCTAGGGCCACCGCCATCACATCAATGATGGTGAGGCCAGTGCTTGACAGTAGCTTCACCTTGGCCGCTAGCCTAGTCACGGCTTCGTCCTCCTCTTGCGCCAAGCTCTGCGGCCTCCAACTGTAACATTTCCTCGGTGGATCCAATGAGAAGGGCGGGAGACCTGGCCGGACTGGCTCGTACAGTAGAACGTCGTTGATATAGAACCACTCGGAAGGCCAGTAATCATCATCCTCCCGAGGTGTTCTCGCTAGGTAGCCAGTCTTGTCGACTCGGCAGACTTCGGCTCCTCCAACCTCGAACAACTTGTGGGCCGAGGAGTGGGGCACGACGCAGAAGTACTTTCGCCATAATCCAAAGTGTGCCTGAGAGCTGAGGTGTAGCTCGCAAAGCACGACGAACCCCGCGATGTGCAATATCGAATTCGGGGAAAGATGGTGTAATTGCAACTCGTAAAACTCCAGCAGGCCGCAGAGGAAAGGGTGGATTGGAAACCCTAAGCCGCGCAGGAGGAAAGGCATGAAGCATACCCGCTCGTCTCCTCGTGGCGAAGGGTAATTCTCGGCGTGGGCTTGACCGTCGATGGACGTTAGTCCGGGACGGGTAGCGGCCAGATCCGCATCCGGCAAGTAGCCTTGCGTCGCCAAGCGCTCTAATTGAAGGCGCGCGACGGAGCAGCTCCCCCAGTCCCCTCTGTCAGGGCTGTGAGAGCGCCTCGATGATCCTTCACCACTCGCCATTGTTCGGGCTTTTGAGCTTGGGCTGGGAAGGAAGGGGGATTTTTTGCTGCGGTTACGGGTGCGTGTTGCCTCTAGCAGGGGCTACACGTTTATTATGTAAGGGCGGAAGGGCCTGACGCTTCGACGTTTTTTTCCATAAAGGAGCCTAATTCCCTAGACGACAAGTTTCTCAAAAATTGAAATTGGGCCCCAATGGAATTTTAAGGGTTGGCCGAAGTCTTTAAGTCTGGTCAGAGAATAAAAGCACGGGAACTTGTCTATCGAGCCAAGACTCCAGAAATTGAAGGGCGTCGACCTCGGCATCAAAGACCAGTTCAGGGGCTACTAACGGTGTCCTGGATTAGGGGGTGCTAGCCCAGCTGGCCCGTCTCCTCGGATGGGCCGAGGGGCCCTCAAACGTGATCAAGATGGACTCCGGAGACCGTACACAGGAAGCGAGATCGAGACTGACTCTACCGAAGACTTGGCGTATACTCCAAGATCTCTCCTGCCGCCTCTTTCCTAGATACCGACTTTGTAACCCTAGATACCCTCTCTGGCGTGTATATAAGCCATAGGGTTTAGCCCGTAGGGGACACATCAACGCAATATCGCTCATCTAGCCCTAGAAGTTAGACACACATTACGATCTCGAGGTAGATCAACTCTGTATTCGATACATCTCCATTAATATAAACAGAGGCAGGACGTAGGGTTTTACCTCCATCAAGAGGGCCCGAACCTGGGTAAAACATCATCTCCCTTGTCCTTGTTACCACCGATCCGAGATCCACAGCTCGGGACCCCCTACCCCGAGGTCTGCCGGTTTTTACACCGACAGGGCTGTTTTGGTGCTGTTTTCATGATGCCTGAGTCCCTTTTGGATTTGTAATGATTTTGTTTTCTTTATCAATATTCACAATGGAATGTTTGTAAAATTATGAACTATTTGCTTTTTAGATTTGAACAACTTTTATTTTCACTTGCAATTTGAATTTTGAATTTGAATTTGTTCTGGAGCCAAAGTGACAAGTGGCATTGCAAAACTAGGTGACTTGGCATAATTTGCAGGGGTTCACTGTATCTTAATTACAGGGGTGTTACAATTCTCCTCCTCTAAAAGAAATTCTCGTCCCGAGAATTAAGAGGTAGAAGGGAAAATATTAGGGTATTCTTCACGAAGACGATCCTCGCGTTCCCAAGTTGCTTCATCTTCTGAATGATTCGACCACTGAACTTTAAGGAACTTCATTTCCTTCTGACGGGTTCGATGTTCAGCTTGATCAAGAATATGGATTGGATGCTCCTTATAAGACAGGTCATCCTGCAATTCAAGCATTTCATGATCCACTGCTCGGATAGGATCCTTGAAGCAGCGACGGAGTTGCGACACGTGGAAGACATCTTGAACCTGAGGAAGGTTCGATGGCAATTCCAATTGATATGCCACTTCTCCACGTCTTGCGAGAATGCGGAAGGGGACAATGTAGCGAGGAGCTAGCTTGCCCTTGATTCCAAAATGGTGAGTGCCCTTCATCGAGGTGACACGAAGATAAGTTTGTTCGCCAGGTTGATAGACCATTACTTTGTGTCTACGATCATAATTGCTCTTCAGACGAGACTGAGCAGTCTTCAGATGTTCACGAATGATACAGACTTGCTCTTCAGTGTGTTGGATAATGTCCAGACCGAAGAGTGACCGTTCCCCAGTTTCTGACCAATTCATAGGAGTTCGGCACTTACGTCCATAAAGAACTTCAAATGGTGCCATCTTCAGACTAGCTTGATAGCTATTGTTGTAAGAGAATTCAACATACGGGAGAGATTCCTCCCATTTCTTGCCAAAAGAGATGACACATGCGCGAAGCACATCTTCTAGCACTTGGTTGACTCGTTCAACTTGACCCTGGGACTGGGGGTGAAAAGTGGTGCTAAAGGACAGATGAGTTCCCATAGCTTCTTGGAAACTGCTCCAGAACCTTGAGGTAAAGAGGCTGCCACGGTCTGAACTGATCTCCAACGGAACACCGTGGAGTGACACAATTCTGGAAACATACAAGTGTGCTAACTGGCTAGCAGTGATTGTCTCCTTGACTGGCAGGAAATGAGCAACCTTTGAGAATCGGTCAATGACGACAAGAATAGCATCATGACCCTTCTGTGATCTGGGAAATCCGGTAATGAAATCCATTTCAACTTTGTCCCATTTCCATTCGGGAATAGCAAGTGGTTGCAGAGTTCTAGCAGGTCTTTGATGTTCTACTTTGATGTGACGGCAAACGTCACACTCAGCAACATATCGAGCAATGTCTCGCTTCATATCAGGCCACCAGTACCGCTGACGAATGTCCTGGTACATCTTGGTACTACCCGGATAAATAGACAAAGGTGTGTCATGTGCTTCTTTCATGAGATCTGAGTGCGAGTCCAGATTTTTCTTTCTAGGGACCACTAGGCGGCCTTTGAAGAACAAGGCACCATCATCATCAATAGTGAAGAACGATGAATTTCCCTGGGAGAGATCGCTCTTAATCTTCTCGACTTCAGAGTCATATTTCTGCCTTGTCTTGATGTTACGCTCAAGTTTTGGTTCAACAACCAAGGTATTTAGATATCCTTGAGGAACTATCTCGATGTTCCGCTTTCGAAGCTCTTCATACAGGAGTGGTTGCTGTAGCTGAACCTCAAGTTCACAACAGTAGGATTTATGGCTCAAGGCATCAGCCATTACATTAGCCTTGCCAGGTGTCGTGGATTTGTCACGGTAGATGTCCTCGTGAAAGGACTTAGTCGTGAGGCCATCGCAGCTAGGTGGTAACTCGAACGGGGTTGATCAGAATCGAGAGACAAGGGTTTACCCAGGTTCGGCCCCTCTCGAAGGAGGTAATAGCCTACGTCCTGCTTTGGTTGTATTGATGTTGATCTCAATTACAAGGGTGTGACTTGGCTAACCTAGTACTCGAGAGCTTTTAACTTAGTCCTTTCCGCCTCAGGGGCTCGCCTTTATATACAGGTCGAGGCCCTGGGTTTACAACAGAGTCCGGGTCTAAGAGACGACCCGTGTCATACTCTAATTCCTACTCATCTTGTTTCACAAGTAAGAAAACTCTTCGGGCGCCTTAGATGGAAAGGCTCTGGGCCGTGAGCCGGCATCTCCTGGGCGGCTTATCCTCTGGACTCCGGTCTTCTGGATCATCGCGGCCCACCTGTAAATCCTTCTTCTAAGTCGCCGTGCAGGGACCCGGCCCTAAACGGGCGGGTTATATCCAGGGGTTATATCCCCGACACCAGGGGTATAAGAAATTCCCAAATCGTAGTCTGTAATGACCTCCATCCATCTTTGTTGACGGAGGTTGAGAGATGGCTGAGTTGTAACACCCTGATTTTCGCTCCTTGTTTTTTTTTCCTTCGCAGGATTTGACTCCCGTCTTTTTTTTCGATGTTATTGGATTTTCTCTCGCTCTTGGGTATATGAAGATGGTCATTTAGCCTTGCCTTTCCTATCCAACCAGAGATTCTCTCCAGTCCAACCCTGTCACCCAAAATTTATTCTCGGGATTTTGCCGCCCAAACCCTACCTTCCGAGTTATCGGAAGGGAAACCCTAATTCCCGCAGTTACAACGGAACCCCAATTTCCCTCGATCTGTTGCCTCTCAAACTTTTCCCAGTGATCATATCACATATATAAACCCTGTATATGCAAAAATATTGCTAAGCCATTTGCAATATTTTTCATTTAAAATTAATTCCTTTTTCTGCCAGTTAAATGAATTAAATCCAGGAAAATATCTATCCATCTCCAAAGTTCATGAAAACTTGTGGAGATATTCTTTGTGATCATATTGAGCTCTCCTAAAAATATTGGCCATAATTAAATAAGGGAAATTGCCTTTTCCTATTTAAAGCCAATATTGCATTTTGGGCACTTTCCAAAGGAACTACCATTTTGGTAGCCAGGAAAAATCCCAAATAATTTGTGGAGCTTCTCCTATCCATATCTTCACCATTTCAATCAAGAACCCAAGTTCCATAGTTCAAATTTTGAGCACAACATCCATTTGCAAATTCTGTCCAGATTTCCAGTTTGCAAAGGAAGTGCTTGCTCCGTTGATCTTTTTGGGCTGAAATTTTTCAGATGGTTAACAATGATAAATAACCCTTGGATACCAAAAATCAGCCCATTTCATCTAGCCAATTTTCCCCAGTAAATTCACTAAGTTTCTTCCCAGATTACATCTCTGTGAAGGAAGTACCTTCATAGATGGTCAGATTGAGCTGAAATTTTTTCAGCTATCTCTCATGACCAAATCATCACTATATACAAAAGTTCAGCTCATTTCATCAAGCCATGTGAGCACAGCTTCCAAGTTTAGTTTCTGGACCAAAAATTGCATTGCAAAGGAAGTATATGCAAATGAGGTCCAAGTGGCTTCAAATTTGGCAAGCATCTAGTCCTTCCTACCACATGTCATTGTGACAAAGATCCAGCTCCTCTCCTTCATCTATTTCTCCAGAAAAGTCCATCCAAGGTTGCTGTCAGAATCTGTTTCAGCAAGTTCTTCTCACCTCTCAGCCTCCCAGTGGATTCCAGCTACTTCCGGCATCTATTTGACCTCTGAGTCATGCAATAGACAAGGTGTTTGGTCAGGTCATGTGCCAGAGAGCGTTTTGGCATGGTGACCACGCGGACGGCGGGCAGAAGCGCGCGCTCTGCGCACGGCATCCTTCGTGAGGTCAACTCCGGCCGGCCTCTGCTTGTCTGAGCGTGTCAAATGGCTTCGCGGTGTCCACCTGCCCCTCCCTAAACCTTTCTCCACTCCTCTCCCTTCCTCCTCACGCCACGGCGAGTGCCGCCATGGCCATTGTCGCCCCGTGATCTGCCGTCGTCTTCCTCTCCGTTGGCCTCTTCCCCCCCGAGCCGTCCCGTCCATCCGAAGCTCATCAGGTCGGCACCACCCTACGCTCGCCAGCTCACCGCGAGCTCCAGTGCATGGCTAAGGCCGCCACGGTTGCCGAGCCTATCCACCCGCTCTGGCCGGCTATAAATAGCCTTGGCCGAGCCCTCCCTGGGCATCCCGAGCACACGAGCAGCCTATCCTCCCTCCCAGCTTCCTCCTGGCAGAAGCACCCGAGCCAAGGCGCCTCATTCTGCCTCCAATGCCGCCATGGCCGCCGCCCGTCCTCGTTCAAATTCTCCTCACCCGAGCCTCCCTTGCTTCCTCAGCACCACCGGCCGACCACCACCATCCTCGGGACGCCGTCCTTGCCCTCGTTTTGCCTCGGGGATGGCCACGGCCTCGACCCCAAGCTCTTCATCCCCGCCGTCTGCCACGGCCATGGCTCTCCCGCCTCAGACCGTCTCCGCCGCCTCCTCGACCACCTTCGGGCGTGGCGTCGAGTGGGGCTTCTCCCTGGACCGGCGCCCCGGCTCCTCGTGCGGCGGAGCGGCCGGAACCACGGCGGCCGGCGCCTTCCCCTGCCCCCTGTCGGGAAGAAGAAGAAAGAAGATAGGGGAGGAGAGAGAAGGCCATGGGGCCCAGCTGTAAGTGACTCCACCGGCGGGCCCAGCAACTTAAGTGAAAGCGTGCTATGCCGGAGTACGTTTTCTTTTGGGCAAAGCGTATTCTGTTGCGGCTCCCGACTAGAATAAGTTTTCTGTATTTTGAAGACGTATTTCCCGAAGTGCGCTTTCAATTCTCAGCCGCCGGCCGAAACCTCTGATTTGCGGACATTCACCCGTTAAGAGCTACAGTGGACACTATTCTGTCCACTTTTCTGCCTAACGAACGAACGGCCCTAACTTCGCGACCGTAACTCCGATTCAGGTGATTCCAAAGCCCACGTTCTCTGTTCTTCGAGACCGTTCCGATGACATAACTTTCACCATGTTGACACATTCTGAAAATGCCCATTTTGCCCCTGCCCTATATTCAGCCCCTCCGGGAGGGAATCCTTTCCGGCGAATTTTTTCCGCGAGGTGATCGCACTTCTTCCCGGAGTATTCCTTCACCCCCAGGCAAGCCGACCATCTTATATATGCCCTAAAGCATTGCTCTATATTATTCTTGCGTGTTTAATTAATGAATATGTTTGTGTTAGGAATAATTAAACTCCTGCTAGGTTGAACTTGCTATTTACATTACTTGCTAGTACTCATCATATTATCGCACTAGTGACTCGTAGGTGACATTATGGAGATAGGTTGTTATGTTTTCATCGTGCATTACTGCTGTTATTACAATGTTTAAGAATGTGACTTAATAATGACAACAACCTCCTCCGTCGGCTGGATCGAGTCATAGTGCCACCGAACCGAGCTCATCGAGTGCAACCACACTTGCCTGGATGGGGAGGCCCTAACTTGGTCTACTGTCTTGTCTCTTGTCGGTACCACCAAAGAGGGAAGGTTATGCGTGCGCGCTACCCTGGCCCGGTAGGCGGCGATAACCTTGTGAGCCCAGTTGTTTGTTTGCGCGCGGTCCCCGTTTGGGACAGTTTAGTTTGGCCACGACGGTGGCAGGTGTCACGGGGTGACACAGGGGCCACCCAGGACATGACCCTTGGAGGGTATGATTGTCGGTGGGACCGTAAGAGTGCCAGGCAATAGACAAGTTTTGTTGGAGCAGCACCGGTCCACCCGAATGGGAGTACGAGGCCAGGAGCTCCATAGTGTGGGTAAAGTGCGCAACCTCTACAGAGTGTAAATCTATTCGAATAGCCGTGTCCTCGGTCATGCGACACAGTTCGTACTAGGTCACACTATTTGGTCTGTGTCGAGTCTGGAGGAACAAACCATATGATGTTAATAATAATGAACCAGAGAAAGGTATAATTTGTCAGATTTATGGTACAGATGCAGGGACCTCGGATGATGTCAGGTTTATGGGATGTTAGCCATGCGATGGCTATGAGATGAGTGGTCGGATGACCGCACGACTTGGATTTGATTTGGATCGGGTTTGGATTGGATCCTAAGATTATTCGGAGTATGGATTAAATTACTTGATATGCTTTATCTTTGTCACACTGCAGTTACTTTGATAGTTTACATGCTAGATAATACAGTTAGGACATGATCCGTAATAATGATGTTAGATAATCCTGTTATGACATGATGGTTAACACTGCTACATGAATAATCTTGCTGGATAATCCTGCCATAATGTAATAGTTAATGTTGTTAAGATAACAAGTGCATGCTTGAATGCCATGGATTGCTTTGCTTGGTGTATATGTTGGTTTGGTTTGCTTGCGAGTACATTCAAAAGTACTCAGCGGCCTTCAATGTGGCCAGGTTCACCTAAGGATCCAGCGTCCACTAGCGAGGAGCCGGAGCATTCGCGGGTTAGAAGAGTAACCCAGTCAGATCCCTGTGGATTGGAGCCGCACCAAGACCATGCTGCCTTAGATAGAGCTTTTCCGCTGCCATCACTCTTGTAAAATATCATGTAAGACTTATATATCCATTAATAGAAATGCCGATGTTCATGATACTTGTTGTGAACGCACATGCCAGAGTGATTTCCTGGGCTGGTATGTGCGGCGACCGTCTGGCTACAGTGGTATTCAGGCGGGGCGCCAAATGAGTGAACAAGTACTTCAAAGTTTGATGATCCGTGTTGATCTCACAACGATTACCAAGTAGTTAATGTCGCCACAACTTCAATGCATAAATAACTGCTGCAAGTTCGAGATCATGTGTTGGATAGTTCTCTTCATGAGGACGCAACTGTCGAGAGCCATAAGCAATCACCTTGCGCTCTTGCATTAGGACACAGCCTAATCCTTGACGGGACGCGTAACAATAAATCATGAAGTTCTTGCGAGAATCTAGAGGAGCAAGCACGGGGGCAGATGACAGCTTGTCTTTGAGTGTCTGAAAGCTTTCCTGACATTTTTTTGTCCATTGAAACTTAATGCCCTTGTGAAGCAAATCAGTCAGAGGCTTGGCAATCTTGGAGAAGTTCTCGACAAAATGGCGGCAATAGCTGGTGAGTCCGAGAAAACTTCTTCTTGACATTCTGCGGAGGAGTCCATTCACGAATAGCCTGAACTCTTTCTGGGTTAATAGCAATACCATCTTTGGAAATCACGTGGCCGAGATATGTCACTTCAGATAACCAGAACTCGCACTTGGAATACTTAGCATACAGTTGATGTTCACGCAGCTTCTCCAGTACAAGCCGAAGATGTTCGGCATGTTCTTCTTCATTCTTCGAATATACAAGGATATCATCCAGATATACCACGACGAATTTGTCGAGGTAATCCATGAAGATGTAGTTCATTAACTGGGAGAAGGTTGCTGGAGCGTTGGTTAAGCCGAAGGACATGACCGTGTACTTGTAAGAACCATAGCGAGTAATGAAGGCTGTCTTTGGAATGTCCTCTTTACGAACTCGGATCTGGTGGTATCCCAATCTCAAATCAAGCTTAGAGAATAATGAGGAACCAGCAAGTTGATCATACAGATCGTTGATTCGGGGAAGCGGATACTTGTTCTGAATTGTTGCTTGGTTGATAGGTCGGTAGTCTTGGACCAAACGATTTGTACCATTCTTCTTCTTGACAAAGAGAGAAGGTGCTCCCCAAGTAGAGGAACTTGGACGAATGAAACCCTTACGAAGTGACTTGTCAATTTCCTTCTTAAGTTCAAGGAGTTCATGCGGCGGCATCTTGTATGGACGCTTCGCAATAGGAGTAGTGCCCAGTTTCAAGTCGATGACAAATTCGACAGCTCTAGTAGGGGGCACTCCTAGAAGTTCTTCTGGAAATACGTCCTGGAAGTCACGGACGACCGGAACATGCTCTATTCCTTCGAGAGGTGAAGCATTCAACGCATTCAGAGTATATATCTGGCTCTCGGCATTTTGAACTGTCTGAGCTGAGTAACTGACTGTCTGGCCGGAAGGGTGTGAGAGTCGGACTGTTTCAGTGGCACAGTCAATCAAAGCTTTATGAGGCTTCAATCAGTCCATACCCAGAATGATGTCTATGTTGGAGGTCTTGAGGGCAATGACAGAAACGGGGAACACCAATCCTCCAATCACAATGTGGTTACCGTGGCTTACCATGGTAGTTTGCCATCTAGCTCCGGGTAACTGGATTACTAATGGGGTGGACATCTCCTCGAAAGGTATATCATGGCTTCGCGCAAAACTTTCGGACATGAAGGAGTGCGATGCTCCAGAATCAAAGAGGATAGAAGCTGGGATTGAATTCACTAGAAGGATACCCATCACAATTTTGGTGTCTTGTCGAGCTTCTTCAATCTTGACATGGTTGACATTAATAAGTTGACTAGCAGGTGGTCTGGCATCAGCGTTCCTGGGATGATGATTTCAACGGCCCTTTCTACGACCAACAGGAGGACGTGATGCATTCTGAGGCTGATCCTCGCGACAGTTGATCGCAAAGTGTCCTGACTGTCCACACTTGTGGCATAACCCATCATTATGGGGAGGAGCCATAATATTGGGCTGTCTACATTGACCACTGAGCTGTCTTGGCAGTGCAGGCAGACGAGGTGCAACATAGGAAGGCCTCGGGACTGGAGCAGGTCGGTGATGGATATTATGAGGAATCCACTCCCGACGTTTCTGATCAGGCTGGCCCGAGGATAAGCCAACCTCACGAGTACGCTTGAGCGACTCCTGGTACTCTGTCAGACCAGTTTCAACCCGGAAAGCTTGGCTGACAAGCGTTGCAAAGTCTGCGCATTCATGGATACAAAGTGCAAGTTTCAGATCTGGATGCAGTCCATCTCAAAACTTCTCCTGCTTGCGTGCTTCAGTGCAGACGTCATCTTCAGCATAGCGGGATAAATCAAGAAATTTCCTCTGATATTCATCCATAGTCATCTTGCCCTGAGTGAGTTTGCGGAACTCTTTCTTCTTCTGGTCCATCAGACCTTGAGGAATGTGCCATGCACGGAAGGCTGACTGAAATTCCTGCCAAGTGGTTACAGTTCCAGCAGGCAGCATACGCCTGTGGCTTTCCCACCATTGAGCAGCTGAACCTCTCAGGTGATACGTCGCATAGGTGACGTAACTGGCAGGGGCAACATTTGCCGACTCCATCTGAAAGGCGATGTCATGGAGCCAATCATCAGCATCCATTGGATCAGTCGAGTTACGGAAGGTGGACGGGTTGAGGTGCACGAAATCTTGCTGTGAGATCGGGCCAGGCTCCTGACGAGCATCATTGCGTTCTAAGTGATTTACCAGACTCTCATTGAGCAGATGGTTCAGTTCAAACTGCTGCATCAGTGCGGTAATATAAGGTGGAGGTGGAGGATCGTCAGCCATCCTGCTACAACAACAGGGGTAGTTTAGCAAGAACAACTGCATGCGTATGGAGTCATTCAAAATGTAACATAAGCAATGAACAAGAAGTGCATTAGATACATATTAGTAGTCATTAAAGACATACAGATCCATGCACAGAGTTGGATTCAAACAGATAGCACGAGTTCGGAAGCACTCGCAACTAGACAAACTAGGCAGCACGCAGGCACGCGGTGGAGAGATACAACAACGAGACATAGCAAAGGCTACATCAACGCCGGAGAAAACTACTGGAGCGAGGAATCTACAAGTGACAACGCAGGGTGCCCTCGATAAAAGGATCCTGCAGTCCGTGAACACTGTGAAGCAGAACCTGGCCCACAATTCAAAGAAGGGTTGATTCAAATCTCCGGGTGGATGTGATCACGAGAACCTAATGTTAGTATTAGTAAAATCTTTAACCCGAATAGAAGAGAGATCAGAGTCCCAGAGTAAAGAAGAGGAATAAAAGATCCTAATCCCATCCATTGGTGATGTGGGCCTGTAAGCCACACAACCGGGTTAGTAAAACATTTTTGAAAGACTAGACTCAACTTCGGCCAAGGAGTTGGAAAGGGGTTTCCTACAGGCAGTCGGCTCTAATATCAGCTTGTGACGCCCCCGACTCGACCGTGCACTAATCATACACGCAAATGCACACGATCAAGCCCAGGGACCCACGGGAAGATATCACAACACAACTCTAGACACAAAATAAAATAATACAAGCTTTATATTACAAGCCAGGGGCCTCGAGGGCTTGAATACATAAGCTCGAGTTACACAAGCGTCAGCGGAAGCAACAATATCAGGGTACAGACATAGCTAAACAAGGATGCCTTAAGAAGGCTGAGCAAAACAACGACAACTAGATCGGAAAGGCGCAGGCCTCCTGCCTGGGAGCCTCCTAAACTACTCCTGGCCGACGTTCTCCACGTAGTAGCAAGCTCCGCCGTGGTAGAAGTAGTTATCGACGGGATCAGCTGTCTTCGGGACTCCATCATCGGATCGCAGCAATCGGGTATGGGGAAAAGAGGAAGCAAAGCAAACGTGAGTACTCATCCAAAGTACTCGCAAGACTTACTTTCAGAACTATTCTATTTATGCATCGGTATCAAATGAGGGGGGTGTATCTGTGGACTAGACTGCAGAGATGCCAGAATAGAGAGAAGGCCTAGCCTATCGAAGACTAGCATCTTCAGCGTCTTGCAGCATTAGAAGAGTGCAGATTAGCATATTATAAAACAATAGTTGTATATTAGCAAGGCCCAGAGATCCTTCCTCGACTACCCCGCGAGGAAGTGATCCCGGAGCCAACATTTTATTAAATATCACAAGTATCCAGTTCTAGTTGTAGTAGATCGGGATACAACTCCGAGCATCCTATTACCGTGGACACGGCTATTCGAATAGATATATCTTCCCTGCAGGGGTGCACTACTGTTACCCAGCACGCTCGATTACCTCAGGCCGGACACACTTTTCTGGGTAATACCTGGCCTCGGATAACCGACACGACGTAGTCCTACCTAGGCTCAGCAGAGAGGTCCCAGCCGGTCTACATCCTAAGCGCTCAGGGGTCTTGGGCCCATCGCCCTTTCCACTCCGGGTCGTTGCGCACATGGTGAAGCCAGACACCACCTCTTTCCTGGATGGCGCCGGTCCGACCGTGCCGCAATGCTGAACTGGACGTCTGACAGAGCTTTCGGCTGATACATACGGCGCCGAGGGCCCCATAAACCATTATCCCGCGTGGTGGTAGTGCGTATAGGTCAGTGGCCAATTCAGATCAAATACCCAAATCCGTTAGTGTGTTGGGAGCTCGCGGTGATGATCAGTGCTCATTTCGCCCCGTCTCGAGGTCTTGCAACAAGGGTCAGGCCCATCTCTCTCTATGGCGGTCTCTGCCTGCCCGCCGCGCCTCGTAATTATCTCGCGGGTACCCTCCAGGTCAACCCGACTCTCAAGAGACTGTCGGGAACTCAGGTCCACCTCTACCGGGGTGGTACCGCCTGTCCCTTCAGTCCCGCAGTAATAGTTAACAAGGGGCAACAGTATAAGGTAACAGTGTGTTTTTATCATCAAGGGGGAAGTCCGAGGAATCACCCTCGATGGACTCCCACTCGATGTATTCGTCAAGGTGAACTTGGAGGAATCACCCTCGATGTGTTCACACTTGAGGAGTTGCACGACAGAGGCATCATCGGAGGTGGTGAAAGAGGAATCACCCTCGGTAACCCACAACCGACTAGCTACGCTACAGAGATATCATCAGGAGTGAGTTAGGAGGTATCACCCTCGGCACTCGATAGTAGCTCTGTAGAGTCGTACAACTAAGGGGGTGTGCGGTGCTAGGACGGTCTCTGCACATCGATCACGTTGATCAAATCTTCCGGTAGAAAAGCCTGGCAACACGGACAAGGGTGTGGGGCCACTGATGGATCACTATCCAGCCTATACTAAGCATATCGGACAACAGGTAAAGTAACAACAGCAGGTTACAAAATCAGGCTATGCATCAGAATAGGAGCAATCAAAAGCAGTAGCAAAATCTAATGCAAGCATGGGGAAGAAAGAATAGGTGATATCGGAATGATCAAGGGGGTTTTGCTTGCCTGGAAGCTCTGCGGCGAAAGAGGGGTCGTCGGTGACGAAGTCGATCACAGGGGCAGCGTCGGCCTCGGGGTCTACCGGAGAGAAGAGGGGGAAGAAACAATAAATACAAGCAAACTAATGCACACAAATGCATGGCATGGCAATATGCAGTTCTGGTGGTGACCTAACGCAGTGCTACACATCGGAGACGGAGCGGGAAAATATCTAGGAATCTTTTCCCGGCTTTAGGCATCTGTCAGACAGATGAACCAGAGGGGAAGGTTCCATGTTTGCAGTGTTGTGGGCATGTGGCAGATACATGGAGGGCATATTCGGATTCGTCTCGTTTTTCTGATCAACTTTCATGTAGAAAACTTTTTGATTCGAGCTACGGTTTATTTTCTATGATTTTCCGAAGTTTAAATCATTTTCTGAAATTTTCTGGAATTGTTTTAATTAATTAAATTCAACAAAAAAGGAAATATGACATCAGCATGGCGTCAGCATTGTGTCAGCGGTCAACTAACCCGCTGACCAGTCAACAGGGCCCGCGGCGGACACACTGGCAGTGACTGGGCGCTGCCCAGTCTGCCGTTGACTGGGTCAACTGGGCCCGTGGGGCCCAGTGGCAGTGACACAGAGGTGGGGCCCAGAGGCGCCCACGTCAGCGCCGGCGACCGGAGCAGCTCCGGCGACCAAATCGCGCGGCGACGCCTCGCCGGAGTTGGCCGGAATCTCGCTACGGGGCTCGGATGGACGTGCGGCTTGCGGCGTTCGAACGCGGGCGTCGAGCCGCATCAAATGGGAACCACGGCAAGAGTGGAGGTGGTCAGAGGCGGGCACAACGACGACGGCAGTGGCGGCCGGAATCGGGTTAGCTCCGCTACGTCGACACAGGGCACGGCACGGCGCGTGGGAGGGTGCGTTAGGCCACTGGGAGCGTCAGGAACTCGAAGCCGTGCTCGGATTCAAGCTCCACGAGCAATGGACGCGGCGGCGAAGCAGAGCAGCGGCGATGGGTTCGGACGCGACGGCAGCAGCAGCTAGTGGACGCGTGCGAGAGCAAAGCGAGAGGGGAGAGGAAGGGGAGCTCACCGCGAGCCTGCAGGTGTGCTAAGCGAGCTCGGGGGAGGCTCGACGACGGTGTATGGCGGAGGCAATCCGAGGTTGAAGACGAGGGGATCCGGGCGATGCAGAGGCGTAGCGCTCGTACGGGTGCCCGTGGATGACATAGCCGAGGGCGAGGGTGCGCCTGGACAGCCTCTCTGGCGCCGGGGACAACGGTGGCCGCGAGTTCTACGGGGAAGCATCCATGGCGGCGCTCGGGTGTGCTCGCCGCGGCGGATGTGGAGCGAGAGGGGAGAAGCTGCGAGGGGGAGTGGACGCGGGCAAACCCTAGGGCGTCAGGGATGACCTTATCCTCGCCAGGGAGGCTCGGATGGTCGGCGCGTGGCGCTCGGTAGCCACGGGCGCGCGCCAACCGACAGCTGCCGAGGAAGGGGATGACCCCGAGCGGGCTGGGCCGGGTTACTGTTGAACTTAAGCCCAGCCGCACAATGCAGCTTTCCAGTTTTTCTTTTCTTTTTCTGCTTTGCCCTTTTCTTTCTATTTTGCAAATTGTTTGGCCACCAATTGACTTTTGTAAAATGTGCCACTGGTCCATTTAATTACTATGCAATATCTAGTACTGCCACAAAAAGTTTAGAGGCATTATAATTTCATTTGAATTTTGTATTAAAGAGAAAGGGATAACAGGGCTGTTTTGGTGCTGTTTTCATGACGCTTGAGTCCCTTTTGGATTTGTAATGATGTTGTTTTCTTTATCAATATTCACAATGCAATGTTTGTAAAATTATGAACTATTTTCTTTTCAGATTTGAACAACTTTTATTTTCACTTGCAATTTGAATTTTGAATTTGAATTTGTTCTGGAGCCAAAGTGACAAGTGGCATTGCAAAACTAGGTGACTTGGCATAATTTGCAGGGGTTCACTGTATCTTAATTACAGGGGTGTTACATAGTCGACGACGGCGAGGGCCCTGGACATCTTCTTATGGCGCGGGGAGCGCGGTGGCTGCGGCAGCGAAGGTGGTGCAACGACGGCGGCGCTCGGATGCTTCCGGGCGAGGCAAGGGAGCGAGGAGAGGGGCGAATGGGGGGCTAGGGTTTTGCTAGGGGCTCAGGGGCGTCCTTATCCACCTCTCCACAGACGCCGGCAGCGGCACGCATTGCACATCGGCCGGCGACATCGCGCTCGGGCGCGTGTGCTGCCGACAGTGAGGTGGAAGACGGTTGTAGCGGCTGTTGGGCTGGACATTGTTCCTGAGCACTTGGGCCAAAGTGCATAGTGCTTTTATTATTATTTTCTTTTCCTGTTTCATTTATACTTTCTATTTTGTATTTCTTTTAGGCACTAATTGAATTTAGTAAAAAGTGTAACTTGCCAAAACAAATGCTATGCAAGATTCTGCATTACCTCACAAAGTTTGGAGATTATTTGAGTTGGTTTGTATTTGATATATATGAAAAATGGTTTAATAAGTCTGATTTGCTACTATTTTTGGTTGATAGATTCAAAATAAGCAAACAAGTGATATTGTTTTCCTAAATCATGAACTATTTTTCTAGCAAGGTTGTAGATTTTCAAATTTCACTTGCTATTTGAATTTTAGTTTGAAGTGGAATTTCAACTGAGATATGATCTTAGTGACTATTAGTGAAATAATTATAATGACTTGGCAATAATTAAAGGGGGGTTTACTATGGCCTAAGTGCAGGGGTGTTACAACTCTCCTCCTCTAAAAGAAATTCTCGTCCCGAGAATTAAGATGTAGAGTAAGGGGTAAAAGTTCTGGTTTCGTATTCCAACGGGTCTTCTTGTTCTTGTTGCCCTTCTCGAATAAGTTGATCCTTTTCGTTGATGTCTTCATTCTTCGGCTTCAGGTCATAATGATGAAGTCGTCGTCCTTTCTTCGGGAACTCCATCATACTTATGAAAAGGTTGCAAGGGAGAACTATATAAGGACGGATGTCTGGAAGGATTAGCATCCGGTAATTATCTCAGAGAAGGAGGTTTAGAAGTATTAGGAAACATATCAATAGTGATATAAGGAGGTATAAAAAGTTTCAAACGGGTAGGCAATCATTCGATGCCTGAAGCAGAGTGTGAAAGGGGTTCAGAGCAATGAAGAATGTTGCATCTGACACCGGAATAGAACTTGTGAGGGAAGGTGGCTCGTGAAATACATACGAAGCCAAATACAAAGGACAATTTCGGATATAAGGTTCACGGAGTTGTTTTCATGAACTTTATGATCAAGAGATCTTTGGGAGAGGGTTCAAACGATTGACATGCTCAGGTCAGAACGATAATTGATTACGTGGTTAACTGGGAGGTACAGTCACAAGTACTACCGAAAGGCAAGGCAGACTGCACCAGTATGTATTTGGGAACTCGAGCATTTCCGAATCATTAGGATGATCAAGATCGAAGTGATCAGCATTCATACCACCATGATGAATTAGAAGGGTGGTGGCATCTTGTGCGATCATGATAGTAAGGCATGTCAAAGGATAATCTGTCAGCTATGTCGGTAACAACGTCGATACCAAGGGCGGGGGACGAAGAGAACCATTTTCCTGCTCGTTAAGACGAGGCGGACCAATAGGCAAAGTTCTCATCCACCGGTGGTTACCGGAATGTTAACAATAATAGTAACAGGGTCTTACTGACAGAGTTGTACACCGAGGTGTTTACATAAGCAGGGAATTATTACTGCTTAGATCATATAATTTATTTGAAAGGTTAAACAGACTAATGGAAAGGAAAATGTGATTAGTAGATTAATCAGACCAATGGAAAGGAAAATGTGATTATACACAAGAGTTAGGAGTATATCCTTCACAAGAACAAGCAGAGCATGATATCCATGACTGGATAGCAAGTAGATAACCATTTAGGTAAAGTGGCGAGGAAATTCATGACGTTACCCATACAACGGTGTGTGGATAATTGATCAAGAAACATTTAGCATTGTGCTTCCAATGTTCTCGTTGATGTTCGGAGTACCACAGTCATGCTTCGGGGTAGCGACGATATGGCATTTTAAGCAAAGGTTGGGTTTGAAGATCACGAGGAATACACAAGGAACAATTTCAAGAATAGCAAGAAACTTAAGGTACAACCAGAACATGACCAAGTCTGTGTTGGCAGGAAGTCAAGGATGTTGTCGATGACAACACCAACTATTGAGGAGCATGGATGGTATTTCTTATCACGAATTCGATTCACATCTGGGAAGAAGTCAAAATGTTGACGATGATCATGACACGTTTTGTTGAGAGGTTTCAAGAAGGTGTATTCGATCAACGATGGCATCAAGCAAAAGGAATGGTGACGATTATCAAGCAACAAAGTCTATCAAGAGTTATTGAATCGCAGTGCAGACTGGATTCGCTTATTGGTGTTCTTGAGTGACAAAAAACTCAGAACTCGGGGGAAAACTGAAATTGAGGCGAGGTAATACTTGATGAAGAACTCATAAGCAGTAATGCAGTTCCGTAATATCCTTGAGATACCAGAGGGTATTACTCAAAGGAAGAATGGAATAGAAGTTGAACTGGATCGTTGATCTACGAAAAGCAGATACTTTAACCTTGTCAAAAAATAGACGAGGCACAGGAATTGATTACTCTTAGATATATCGAATGAGGACAACATGGTCGAAACCATAATTACAAGGGATCAAATTCGATGATACTGAAAGAATTATATAAATGATTAAATATTTTACACGAAGCTTCCATGACGGTCTACATCGTTTCCATGGGCATGAACACAAAGTTCAAGGTCGACTCCCACTTCTTCAATGCATAACCTTTCATTCACTTCTCGCTTTCGATGGAGTTGTAGTGTTGAAAATTTATCTGGCTTAACACCAGTAGAGTATGACCCGTAGAAATTCCCGGGTTCACATCCTCGACGCACTCGATCTTCGATCTGCGACTCTGCGTCCTTGGGGTTTCGATTGCTTAGCTTTCTTGTTCTTGGTAACTGCGGGTGTGCGAGAGATTCGCGGAGGTGTGGATGCGGTTACTTATTGCGGGGAGGTGGAGATATTTTATCCATGATCCTGAGGAGATTTGCTGCCTTGTTGAGTTTGCAACCCATCGGGGCCTGTTAGGAACGTATACCACCAATTTCAGAAGTAAGTAACTCAAGCTCGAAAGTAGAGCATGGTTGACAAAAGCAGAGGATACAATTTACCAAAGACATTATGTATCAGGGGAAGAACTCACAAGGTTATTGAATATGAAGGGCACTGTCAGATAATAATCCAACAAAGGATCTGGCAATCCACAAAGGAGCTGATGTGAGTATCGGTACTCAACCAGAGGAATGCAAGCGCATCGGTTTATGGAATTATCGGAATAATTCGAAGATTAATTACAAAGGAAATATGATTTCCAACTCGGAGGATTAGAAGCAGACGCTCTGATCAAAGATGAGTAAGTGGAATGGAATTAGATGGATAATCAATCAAGGTTTGATTTGGCGAGGACCAGCTCATGTCCGGAATGATGTCTGAGCCGGAAGGATGAATGCTAGTTTCGACTGATGATTGCGAGTATTCGCACACATGTTGAATCAATAGGCTCAAAATGACGATGACAAAGGATGCTAATGAATATTGCTAGACATATGGAATTAACCATAATGCAGGCAGGCAAGACTTTCCAGAACAATAGGTTGCAGAGGATTCTCGAAAGATCAGATAGTATTTCAAAGTATTTTGGGAAACACATGAACAACTGGGGATGAACGGATCCTCGTTAAGTGTGAGGAATTATTCCTAGGTGTATTCATGCGACAAGGAGCTGCAACGTGGTAGACACAAGGGATTCTCGGAACATCGGAAAGTATTTCAGGGTATCTTGCAATGACAAGAGTAATGGGGAATGATTATATTAACGGCAGGTGTAGGTAGTTATCCCTAGGGATTATCGGTGGTAGGGATCTGCAAAGGCAGTGGGCACAAGGGTCTCGGGAGAACGTCGAAGAATATCTCTGGAATCTTCTAGTGACTCAAGCGACCATCTGGAATGAGGGGCTCTCCGGGAGGAAATAGTTACGGGAACCAAAAGTTAGAGTTAGTAAAATCTTTAACCCGAATAGAAGAGAGATCAGAATCCCAGAGTATAGGTGCGGAATAAAAGATCCTAATCCCATCCAACTGCGATGTGGGCCCGTAAGCCACACAACACTGTTAGTAAAATAGTTTTTCAAAGGCTAGACTCAACTTTGACCAAGGAATTGGAAAGGGGGCTTCCTATAGGCAGTCGGCTCTGATACCAGCTTGTGACGCCCCTGCTCGACCGTGCACTAATCATACACGCAAACATGCACGATCAAGATCAGAGACTCACAAGAAGATATCACAACACAACTCTAAGACATAAATTTAAACATACAACTTTAAATTACAATCCAGGGTCATGAGGACCCGAATATATTAGTCATCAAAGCAATTATTATCTGAGTACAGAATTAGTTAGACAAGTTTGCCTTAAGAAGGCTGAGCAAAACAACGACATCTGATCAAAAAGGCGTAGGCCTCCTGCCTGGGATTTCCGAACCACTCCTGGTCATCAGACTTCACGTAGTAGTAGGCTCCAGTAGGATCCTCTGGTTCCTGGGCTCCATCATCTGATCACAGCAACCGGGTAGGGGGGAAAAGGTAGCAAAGCAACCGTGAGTACTCATCCAAAGTACTCGCAAGACTTACATCAGATCTATGCTAAGTATGCATTGGTATCAAAGGAATGGGGCTATATCCTTGGACTATACTGCAGAAATGCCAGAGTAGATAGGGAGAAGCCTAGCCTATCGAAGACTAGCATCTTGCAGCAATCTTGCAGCATCAGAAGAGAGTAGAGTATAGTAACATATAATATCAAGTATATATTAACAATGCCCAGAGATCCTTCCTCGACTACCCTGCAAGAAAGCGACCTCGGAGCAATATAATAGTTTAGTAATATGAAAGTATCTGATTCTAGTTGTAGTAGATCAGGATAACACACTGAACGTCCTGTTACCGTGGACACGGCTATTCGAATAGATTAACTTCCCTGCAGGGGTGCACTACTGTTACCCAACACGCTCGATTACCTCTGGCCGGACACACTTGCTTGGGTAATGCCCAGCCTCGGATAATCAACATGTCGTAGTCCTACCTAGGCTCTCCAGAGAGGTCCCCGCCGGTCTACATCCTAAGTGCAAAGGGGTCATGGGCTGATCGCCCTAAGCACTCCGGGTCACTGTGAGCAGGGTTGGACCCAGGCACCACCTCTGTCCTAGATGGCGCCGGCCCGACCATGCCACAATGCTGAACTGGACGTCTGGCAGAGCTTTCGGGAGGAACGTACGACGCTGAGGGACCCAATAAACCATTATCCCGCGTGGTGGTAGTGCGTATAGGCCAGTGGCCAACTCAGATCAAATACCCAAATCCGTTAAACGTGTTTTAGTATCTCGCGGAGACGAGCAGGGCTCCTGTCGCTCCGACTTGGTAATCCGCGGACTACGACCAGGAACCAGACCCATCTCTCTCCTAGATGGTCTCCACCTGCCCTGTCGCTCCCCCATAATATCTCTCGCGGGCGCTCTCCGGGCCCACCCGACTTTGTATGAATCTCTCGCGGGTACCCTTGTAACCTAGGTCCATACGGTCAAAGTAAGATCCGAGGAATCACCCTCGGTGGATCCACACTTGATACACTGCATGACAGAGACATCATCGAGGATGGACTATGAGGCATCACCCTTGTTAAGGTCACACTGGATGTGCTACACTACAGTGTCATCATCGAGAGTGATATACGAGGAATCACCCTCGGTAGTATCACGCTTGGTGCGGCCCTGCAGAGTCGTACAGTTGCATGGGCCTAAGGGGGGTCTCAGGTCTCGGTACACCACCCAACTGGTTCGGTCAACCCGGACAACAAAGCATGGTAACACACACAAGGGTGTAGGGCCACTGGTGAGACTCAAGTATTCCTATACTAAGCAATTGGGATAATAGGTAGGTATCAACAGCAGTTACAAAATCAGGCTATGCATAAGAATAGGAGTTACCGGAACATCAACAGTAGCAATTCTAATGCAAGCATAAGAGAGAAAGAATGGGCGATATCGAAATGATCAAGGGGGTTTGCTTGCCTGGAAGCTCTACAAATCATAAGGATCCTCGGAAGTGGTCGTAGTGGTAGTCGGGTCCTACTGCGGTATCGGGGTCTACCAAAAAAGAAGTAAACGTGGGGAAACAGGTAAATAACAGAGCAATTAAATGCAACACAATGCATGGCATGGCTAAATGTGATGATGAGATGGCCTAATGCATTACTAAGCATTTTAAGTGAAGCGGGAAAATATTTGGGAATATTTTCCCGGCTCCAGATATTATTCGGTATATTGATCCGGTAGCAAAACTTCCAGGTTCATTGTGTTAGAGAGGTTTGTCATGTATGTGGATGACATATTCAGATTCGTCATATTTTTCTGATCATTTTTCATATATAAATTATTTTCATCCGAGTTAGTATGAATTAGTTATGATTTTCCGAAGTTTATTCGATTTTCTGAAATTTCTGGAATTTTGTATTTAGTTTAATCCGAATTAACCAAGTCAATTTGACTAGTCAAAAGGCAGGTGTGGCCCACATGTCATAGGCTTAGATATTTTTAATTTAACTTAGCATTTTAATTTTAACTGCAGGGTCCACATGTCATTCACACATTAGACTAACTAAACAACTAGACTAACCTAACTAACCTAAACTAAAACTAGTCCTAACCTAATCCTAGCTAATTAGCCTAAACTAACAGGGCCGGCCACACACTCAACACACACACACACACTGCACGCACACAACACACACACACACACACACACACACAGCACGCACACACACGGCCGAGCCATGGCCACGGCCATAGCCGAGACGAGCGCGGGACAGCAGCGGCGAGCGCCGGCGTGCGCGGGCGGCAGTGGGCGCGGGGCAGCAGCGGCAGCAGCAGGCAACAATGGCAGCGGCGGCGGCAAAGCAGCAGCAAGTGGCAGCAGCACAAGGGGCAGCAGCAGCAGCTAAGCAGCAGAAGCAGCGGCAAGGCAAGCAGCAGCAGCAGGCGCAAGCAACAGCAGCGCAGCCAGCAGCAGCTGCTCGAAGGGTAGCAGCAGCACAAGGAGCTCGGCTCCGGCCATGGCGGCCACGTACAGGGGCGGCACTACGGCATCCAAATCGAAGGGGAAAAAGGGGAAATCAAAGGAGATGCTCACTGCGATGCCGATGGCGCGGTCGGGGAGGCCGGGGAGGTCAGGATGTGATGAATCCGACGACGAACAGTGGCGACCGGGCTTGAGGACGACAGTCGATGGCGACGAACGGTGGCCTTCCAGTCCATCTCCAGTGGTGAGGACGAAGCAGTCGACAACGGCGAGGGCCCTGGACATCTTCTTACGGCGCGGGGAGCGCGGTGGCCGCGACAGCGAAGGTGGTGCGTCGACGGCGGCGCTCGGATGCATTCAGGCGAGGCAAGGGAGCGAGGAGAGGGGCGAATGGGGGGCTAGGGTTTCGCTAGGGGCTCAGGGGCGTCCTTATCCACCTCTCCACGGATGCCGGCAGCGGCACGCGTGGCACATCGGCCGGCGACATCGCGCTCTGGCGCGTGTGCTGCCGACAGCGAGGTGGAAGACGGCTGTAGCGGCTGTTGGGCTGGACATTGTTCCTGTGCACTTGGGCCAAGTGCATAGTGCTTTTTTTATTATTTTCTTTTTCTGTTTCATTTATACTTTCTGTTTTGTATTTCTTTTAGGCACTAATTGAATCTCTACCTAATAATAAAGCACGCATTGCTTCTGCCCGCATACCCGTCGTGGCACTTTTGCAGAAAAGTCCCTGTGATTTTGAGTATTCAACCCGCAGTCCACAGTAGCCTGACCGTTAGTGAAAAAAAACGTTTCATAGGCAGTGCCTGACTCGCCCGTCGTTGACATCGCTGCCCCGCACGAGAACACGAGGGTTCCGCCGCCGCCGCCGCCGCCCCCACATCCATCCTCTCCGCGGTGCCCGTCCTCGCTCCGGTGTCATCGAATCCGGTCGAGATCGGCAGGATTCGCCGCATCTCGCGCGACGCCCATCCCGTGCACCCAGCCCCCGCCAACGACGGCCACCTAGCACCCTCGACGGTGCGCGCCTCCAGCATCCCAAGCATCAGCGGCCACCTCCCTGGGAGAGCTCCTCCTACCTCCGGCGGAGGCGCATGAGCCGAGACCGGCCATCACACGCCCGTGGCCGTGGCCAATAGCAACCTCCAGGCCGCATCAGCGTTCGGTGGTATGTGCATGCTCTCCACTGATTGATTTTGAATGCAAGATTTTTCTGAGTGGGGGCAGCACCCATGGGTGTTGTGTACATGTTCAATACACACAACAGCTTCTCTGATGACTTCCTTACCTAATGGTCAGACACAATTTAGCAACCGTGAATAGACGCCTAATAGGTTTGTTCGCTGCTTCCGAATGTTCATAATGTGTAAAATGATTCAATTTTACTATGATTTTGCTTGAGAAGTTGAATCTGCAAAGTCTTGATAACATTGACTATATACTCCAACACTGCAGGCCAACTCTTGATGGATTTCCAATGTGCCTCCGGCCTCCCATTTTTTCCGGGAATCTACTCCAATGAGTGAATCATAGCCACCAATAAACAGGCACCCAGTGAAGATGTCACACTTTGATGTGAAATGCCTGGTACAAATCCTTAATGCTCAATTAATATTTTCTGGTTAACTAGCTCCCTGGAAGTGTCAAATGACTTTAGACCAATTCTAGAGTTGAACCTATTATCATTTTATATAGAGATCACATTCATCACCAGGAAGGGTCAAGATGTTCCGCATCAAAGGCATCGGCAGTGCTAGAAGAGTTGAAGAAAGAAGAGGATTTGGTGTTGTTACTACTATCTGTGAAGTGTCAAACCTGCCGAAGAAGGCATGCCAATTTTTCTCTTTGTGTTCTGATGCCGATAAACAAACCCAAGAGTGAGAAAAATGTTGGCGAACAGATAACAAAAGCTAACCAGACTGATGTCAGAAAACTATTATGGTAACAATAAACTATACTATGTTTTAGGGAACTATATAACAAAGCCGTTTACTGTGGCAGAAAAAAGTAGTACAGTCAATCATGTACCTTTACAACCGAGAAACAGGGGATATGCTGTGGAAAAAATGGCACATGATAAAAGCACAGACTTCAAATGAATGCTCATGTCTTCTTTCTATAAAAGAGAACTCTTATCATATTGTGATTGATTACAAGAACTACACTTAATTGATTTGTTTTCTGTTTGGCAGAAAATATGTTGTTGACGGGTATTCTAAAAAGCTTGAGGCGGTACCGAACGGGAAGCAGGTAAATTTCTTTTGTCAATTGTCATACAGGTTTAACGCTTCTACTGTGTTCTAACCTCCCGCCTGGTAGTATCTTCTATAATGGTGTTGTGACCTGGCTTGATCTTCTGCATTATACTCCCTCTGTCCGCGAAGTGTACATCTAGGTTTTGTCCTAAGTCACAGTTTTAAAATTTTGACCAACTATATACAAAAGAGTAGTAACATATATGACATCAAATTGGTATATTATGAAAGTACATTTCAAAACGGATCTATTGATACTAATTTAGTGTCATAAATGCTACTACTTTTTCTTATAAAGTTGGTCAAAGTTTTAAAACTTTGACTTAGGACAAAAGCTAGATGTACACTTATTCGTGGACGGAGGGAGTATATACTTACAATTTCCTCCATGTATCATGTGTATGTTAATTGTTTTCCATACTGTGGTATGCCGATGCCGATTTTACTCATCGGTCTTATCTTTGTGTCACAGTTCATGGAGTTATTCGAGGTATCATCTTTTTGATATAGAGGTGACATTCCCATTGTGTACTACAAACTTGAACTGGTACTACACTTTCCTATCGTTAGTATATCAGTTGATCAAGCACTTGATTTCTAATACTACCAATTGTGTCATTCTGACTGAACCTGCGGTAGCTCCATGCTATGGCACTCATTCCCCCTCATACCATGGTATTTTTGGTTCTGGGTAATGGATGTATGGCGTCATGTATCTTCATCTCTATTTGGCATGATTTGGAGTGAGTTTCTCCGGTGTCTATTCTGATTCCAGTGCCTTGTTCTTTCTAGCAAGACAGTGCTTGTGTTAATGCCTATGGTAGAATAGCACGTATTATGATTATAACTACAATTAATCTGCATATTGAGTAGGCAAGATGGTCGACCATCAAATTGAGTGCTAGCATTAAGCTTGCATCTTGGTCGTTCCTTCTCCCCTTCTCTGTTTTGCTATGTTCTGAATATTCTTAATTTCGAATACTTGCAGGTACCTTCTGAACTGAACTTTGAACACTTGCATGCTTCTGATCTGAATTTTGAAGACATGCAGGCAACTTCATTTCAAGCATCGGGTTGACTTGAGGCCTGACACCGGTGAGGTCAGAGATGACAGTTCATCAAGGTGGCCGTTGACAACGGCCAGGACGCCAGGTTGCCCGTCTACCATCTTCTCCAGCCCGCTTCATATGTTGTCGTTCTCCCCCTCTGCTTTTTTACGTACGTCTCTCACCTCCGTTTCTTTCCCTTTACAGAAAAAACTAGCACGTCTCTCTCCCTCGCGCGAGTGTTGAATCAGTCGTGTGAAATTTCTGTGTGACATTTCTATGCCCAATACGTGCCCGGGTGTCGCCGCCACTCCGTGCTTGCCGCAACGTCAGCCCTCCCATTTCTGCATTGTGGCAACCACCGGCGCGGTAGCCCGTGCAGCCACCTCAAGCGTCCTCCGCCGCCCATGCCATGTCCCCTGTGTGACGCGGGATCTGCCTCATCGGACGAGGAAACCAGAACCTCGGCTGCCATCTCACACGCGTCGGCGTGCACCTCGGTGTGCGGTGAGAATGATGCATTTTCCCAATGGGACATCTTTCTTCAGCGAACTTTATGTTCTTACAAGGATAGTTTACAAGATCGTGGTATTATCGTAACAGCTACTGGTGACATGGTTTTCAGTAGCCATGGCGACATCAGGTGATCCTTATGAGCAGAACCATAATGACAAACAAACGGGTCAATAGAATTCATAAAGTTGTAGTTTATTTGCTCTATTCAATAATGCTTTCAGTTTCAATGAAAATTGTTAACTGGACTCCCATGATTGCGGTGGTGTATTATTCTGTAAAAAGTAGTTTTTGTCGCCTTTTAATGTTTTCATTCACATCTATGGCCATATATGTTGCCTGACAAGATGCGAGTTATCAGCCACTTAGTTCTTACCTTTATTTCCATCACACTTCTGGACAATTAATTAGCTTTCGTTGCATCATGCTTCAGGATAATGAATAAAATGATGTACCGGTTGGATTACTTCTTCATCAACCTATGTTCCACTCAACATTCATATTTTGGATTACTTCTTCACCAACTTATGCTCGACTCGCTTTCAAAAAAAAAACTTATGCTCCACTCTACATTTATATCATGGAAAAATAGTTGTCTATAGTGACCTTGTATATAGTTGTTTTAGCGGCCATGGGTGTTTGCATTTTTCTCTTTTTTACCCGTTGCAACGCACGGGCCCTTTTGCTAGTTTAGTAAAAAGTGTAACTTGCCAAAACAAATGCTATGCAATATTCTGCATTACCTCACAAAGTTTGGAGATTATTTGAGTTAGTTTGTATTTGATATATATGAAAAATGGTTTAATAAGGCTGATTTGCTACTATTTTTGGTTGATAGATTCAAAATAAGCAAACAAGTGATATTGTTTTCCTTAACAATTATTATCTATGGATTATTTGCTAAGTCATGAACTATTTTTCTAGCAAGTTTGTAGATTTTCAAATTTCACTTGCCATTTGAATTTTAGTTTGAAGTGGAATTTCAACTGAGATATGATCTTAATGACTATTAGTGAAATAATGATAATGACTTGGCAATAATTAAAGGGGGTTTACTATGGCCTAAGTGCAGGGGTGTTACAATATGATATGTTTAATTCCTTGCAATAGTTTTGCGATAGTGAGGTGGTAATATTGGGGCATGCTAGTAAAAGAATTAAAGTTGAGTATTAATAATGTTGTTAAGGGAAGTAAGTCTTTACGCAAGTAAATCCTCACGCATGTAAAGTGGTGCCCGCTGACATTAGCGGTGAGGTCGGAGCATAATTTATCATTGATTGAGTCTTTGTGTTGTTCGAATCGGGGACGCGTGATGGTTAACTTCTCCCAACCTCCTCCCTAGGGGCATGCGAGTAATACATTGCTTCGAGGGCTTTGAAATTTTCACAATAAATATATGAGTTCTTTATGACTAATGTGAGTCCATGGATTATACGCACTCTAACCCTTCCCCAATTTGCTAGCCTCTTCGGTACCGTGCATTGCCCTTTCTCACCTCGAGAGTTGGTGCAAAACTTCGCCGGTGCATCCAAACCCTGTGATATGATATGATTTATCACACATAAGCCTCCTTATATCTTCCTCAAAACAGCCACCATACCTACCTATCATGGCATTTCCATAGCCATTCCGAGATATATTGCCATGCAACTTCCATCATCATCATATACATGACTTGAGCATTCAATGTCATATTGCTTTGCATGATCGTAAGATAGCTAGATGATATTTTCATGGCTTGTCCGTTTTTTGATATCTTTGCTATGCTAGATCATTGCACATCCTATTACACTACCAGAGGCATTCATATAGAGTCATATTGTTTCAGTTATCGAGTTGTAAGTAAATAAAAGTGTGATGCATTCTAGAGTGTTGCCCCTACCTGTGAGGATAAAAAAAAGGCCAAAAAGAGCCCAACAAAAAAAAGAGAAAACAAAAAAACAAAAAAATAAGAGAAAAAGAGAGAGGGGGCACACTACTATACTTTTCCCACACTTGTGCTTCAAAGTAGCACCATGTTCTTCATATAGAGAGTCTCCTGAGTTGTCACTTTCATATACTAGTGGGAATTTTTCATTATAGAACTTGGCTTGTATATTCCAATGATGGGCTTCCTAAAATGCCCGAGGTCTTCATGAGCAAGCAAGTTGGATGCACACCCACTTAGTTTCATATTGAGCTTTCATACACTTATAGCTCTAGTGCACCTGTTGCATGGCAATCCCTACTCCTCGCATTGATATCGATTGATAGGCCTCTCCATTGCCTATTGATCCGCAGAGTTGATGCGAGCCTTTATTCCTTTTTGACTTCTCCTATTGATCTCTACCACCGCATTCTATTCCACCCAAAGTGTTATGTCCATGGCTCACGCTCATGTATTGAGTGAAGTTGAAAATGCTGAAGCGCGTCAAAAAGTATGATACAATTGCTTGGTTTGGCACTGGGGTACTCTTGATTTGATATATCTATGCAGGGAAGAACGAGCGTGTCATGCTTACCACAACTAAGTGTATAGAGGCTGTTTCCTTTAGCTCCATTATTATGAAAGGCAATGATGAAATACATGCATGTTTTGTATTATTGTTTCGATATCAAATTGATAGACTATTCCCCTGAATCACTCGTATCTTAATATTCATGCCATGATTAGATTACATGATCAAGATTATGCTATGTAGCATTCCACATCAAAAATTATCTTTTTATCATTTACCTACTCGAGGACGAGCAGGAATTAAGCTTGGGGATGCTGATACATCTCCGTCGTATCTATAATTTTTTATTGTTTCATGCCAATATTTAACAACTTTCACATACTTTTGGCAACAATTTATATGATTTTCTTGGACTAACATATTGATCCAGTGCCCAGTGCCAGTTTCTGTTTTTTGCATGTTTTTTGTTTTGCAGAAAATCCATATCAAACGAAGTCCAAACGCCATAAAATTTTACAAAGATTTTTTTCGGAATATATGTGATTTTTGGGCGCAAGAATCAACAGAAGGGGTGGCCCACAGGAGCGACGAGCTCACAGGGCATGCCCCAGGGGGGGTAGGCGCGCCCCCTGGACTTGTGACTCCCTCAAAGGTCAATTGGGGGTGTCCTTCGGCTGCAAGGAAGCTAATATCCGGATAAAAATCGTGTTAAAATTTCAGCCCAATCGGAGTTACGGATCTCCGAGAATATAAGAAACGGTTTTTGGCCAGAAACAGGAGCGCGGAAACAGAGAGAAACAGAAAGAGAGATCCAATCTCGGAGGGGCTCCTGCCCTCCGGGAGCCATGGCGACCAAGAACCAGAGGGGAAACCCTTCTCCCATCTAGGGGAGAGGCCAAGGAAGAAGAAGAAGGAGGGGGGCTCTCTCCCCCTCTCTGCCGGTGGCACCGGAGTGCCGCCGGGGGAACCATCGTGACGGCGATCTACACCAACAACTTTGCCGCCGTCATCACCAACTCTCTCCCCCTCTATGCAGCAGTGTAACACCTGTTCTTCCTACTGTAATCTCTACTTGAACATGGTGCTTTATGCCACATATTATTATCCAATGATGTGTTGCCATCCTATGATGTTTGAGTAGATTCGTTTTGTCCTATGGGTTGATTGATGATCTTGATTGGTTTGAGTTGCGTGTTTTATTTTGGTGCTGTCCTATCATGCCCTCCATGCCACGCACACGTGTGGGATCCCCGCTATAGGGTGTTGCAATATGTTCATAATTTGCTTACTGTCAGGGTTGCTTGAGTGACGGAAACATGAACTCGGGTAAGCGGTTGTTGCATATGGGAGTAAAGAGGACTTGTTACTTAATGCTATGGTTGGGTTTACCTTAATGATTTCTAGTAGTTGCGGATGCTTGCTAGAGGTCCAATCATAAGTTCATATGATCCAAGTACAGAAAGTATGTTAGCTCATGCCTCTCCCTCATATAAAATTGCAATAATGATTACCGATCTTGTTATCAATTGCCTATGGACAAATCCTTCTCTTGTGTTACAAAAAGCTCTCTACTAAAATAAACTACCTTAATTGTCTTTTATCTAAACAGCCGCTAACTTTTATTTACGCGCCCTTTATTATCTTGTAAGCCTATCCTATTACACCTACAAAGTAGTTTTATTCTTGTTCTAGGTAAAGCGAACGTTAAGTGTGCGTAGAGTTGTATCGGTGGTCGATAGAACTTGAAGAGAATATAAATTCTACCTTTAGCTCCTCATTGGGTTCGACACTCTTACTTATCGAAAAAGGCTACAAATGATCCCCTATACTTGTGGGTTATCACGCGCCCAGGTGGGTAGGCGCGCCCTGATGTCTTGTGGGCCGCTCGTGGCCCCTTCTGACCTAATTCTAGCGCTATAAATTCCCAAATATTGCAAAACCCCCAGGGCGAGACCCGAAACAATTCTTCCGCCGCCGCAAGCCTCTGTTCTTCTGCGTTCCCATCTGGAGGCCTTCGTCGGTACTCTGCTAGAGGGGGAATCGATCACGGAGGGCTTCTACATCAACCTTGCTGCCCTTCCGATGATGTGTGAGTAGTTCCTATAGGACCTACGGGTCCATAGTGATTAGCTAGATGTCTCTCTCTCTCTCTCTTTGATCTTCAATACAACGTTCTCTTCAGAGTTCTATTCGATGTAATCTTCTTTTGCGGTGTGTTTGTTGGGATCCGATGAATTGTGGATTTATGATCAAATTGTTCATTGAAAGTAATTGAGTTATATTCTGAACTCTATTATGTGTGATTGTTATAGCTATGTAATGCTTTCCGATCTATGAGTTTTCTTTGGCCAAGTTGATGATTAGATCTTCAGTGGAAGTGGTGCATAGTAGTAGGTTCAATCTTGCGGTGTCCTCACTCTGTGACAGGAGGAGTAGTGAGGCACGTATTTGTATTGTTGCTACTAAGGGTAAAATGACGGGGCTTGATCATATTGGTTGGTCTTATTCTGTCTACATTATGTCATCATACTTCAAGCATTACTCTATTTGTCATGAACTTAATACCTTGAGATGCATGCTGGATAGCGGTCGAGGGGTGGAGTTATAGTAGTAGGCATCAGTAAGTTTAATGGTCTACTTGTCACGGACGTAATACCTATGTACTGATCATGCCAAGAATAACATCATAACTATGCGCTTTTCTATCAATTGCCCAACAGTAATTTGTCTACCCACTGTATGCTATGTTCTTGAGAGAGATGCCTCTAGTGAAAACTATGGTCCCCGGGTCCATACACCATATTTACTAAAACCCTAAAAATCCCGCTGCAATTTATTTACTTTTATTTTCTTTTGCAATTTATATATCTATCACTATCAGAATTAATCCTTGCAATTAACGAGTACAAGGGGATTGACAACCCTCTTCCCCACGTTGGGTGCAAGTATTTTGTTTGTGTGTGTGTAGGTACTGTCGACCTTTGTCTGTGTGAATCTCCTATTGGTTCGATAACCTTGGTTCTCTACTGAGGGAAATACTATCCGCTACTATATTGCTTCTCCCTTCCTCTTCGGGGAAAATCCCAACGCAGCTCACAAGTAGCAGTACGTGGAGAAATTTCATCATAAATTTTTGCATACAGAGTGTAAGGAATAATATTGACTGGGGACCCAGGGTCACACAGTCCAAAGTAAGGCTTGCATCTGAAGGAACACGATAAAATTTGTTAATCTGCATCCTTACCTTCGGTACACCCTTTGAGATAAGAGGTGGTATCTAGGTCTAAATAGACTTCTTTATTTACCACCGCTATAGGTGTAGCAAGTTATTTCACAATATCAACATCAGGTGGAGTCCCACACTGTTCTACCTTAATACTCTTCTTATGCTTAGCAGAAAGTGATTCTCCCTTCCTTTTGCCCTTCTGTTCAAAATAAGCCTCTCTCCGGTCTTGGGGCGGAGTAGGTTTCTTCACAATTGCTTCTACCATTCGGATTGCTTTCGCTTCCCTGGTGTGTTTCACAAACTTTTTATCGGGTAACTGCAAAAACTTAGAAAAATCTTCCATATGTGTAAAATGGGATCAGTTCCAATATTTAGCTCATGACAAAGGTCTTTCATCTCCTTTGTTTTAAGGAAAGACTTAATACTATCGTAAACAGGATCAACCTTAGTCTTTTCCTTTGAGCATAGGTACCAACTCTCAGCATTATGCCATATTCTATCAAGCAAATTCCATGCCTGTGAGATCTCGGTTCCCATAAAAGAACCTTTGGAAGCAAGATCTAAAGCATGTTTACATTGGGAATCAAGTCCACCATAAAAGAAATTCACAATTAAGCAATCGGGATAATGGTGTTCAGGACATGCAGAGAGTATACCATGATACTTTATATATGCGTCTACCAGTTTCTCACCTGGTCGCTGTCCAAAGCTGCTAATCTTCCTTCTTATTGTATATAATTTTCCTTGAGGGTAGTAACGAGCATAGAATGCACCTAATAACTTTGGCCAATTACTCAAGGTACTTACGGGCTGATGTGATAGCCATTCAGCAGCTCCTCTTTCAAGTGAATAAGGAAATATTTTAGCTTTTATCTCATCATTAGTTAAATCCTGCAACTGAAAAGTTCCACATGCAGTGTTAAATCTTTCAATATGTTTATAAGGACATTCAGTTGCATCACCATGGAATGTATCCTTTGTCAACATATCAATTAACCGAGGGTTTATCTCAAATACTTTACCAGATAGGTCAGGACCAACAGATATAAAGTTCTCTCCTTGAACCGGTCCTGCTACTAACTCCACCCCTACCTGACAAATTTGTTCTTGAAGGACCATGGTTGCTCGCAATCTACAAAAACCATTAGAACACAAAATAATTCAAAACTTAAGGCAAAAGCCCAAAAGCGCTCAGCTCCCCGGCAACGGCGCCAGAAAAAGCTTGATGGCCTGCAAGTGCACAGGGTTTAGTTGTAGCCTTTTTGAAGTAAGAGTATTGATCCCACAGGGAGCACGGGAATCAGACTTTTGCCACTTGAAGTGAATTATGTATTTTTATGCCTGCAGATAATTATAGACTTAAAGCAAAGTGAGGGCGGTAATGAATTGTGATTGAGTAGTGGAGCAAGCTTTAAAGTAAATAACATAGAAGTAAATAAAGAGCAATGACTAAAGTGACTGACGAAACAGCAGAGAAGTAAGGCATTCTTAGGGAGTCCAGAATCCCCATTGATATGTTTCTAGCGCACCTATGCATAGGCATAGTATGGGATGGATACTTGAGCCACTGTTGACGATTATGCTGGGCGGAGCCGGGTACAGTACACGTTCTACTCGAAGTAGACTTCGTGCCATGCACGTCACTATCTTAGTCTCCCCCATAGGGTTACAACTCATGATAATTAAGGGTCACCCCGTGGAAGCGGCCTCTCTAAGGGTTCTCCGTAATTCCCCAGTCAATTGCAAAGGTTAGGAGCGATAGGCTTTTACTGTCACCTCGAATTACCTTCACATCCTAGCCCTTTACAACGACAGTGATATACTTTGCGGCCATAAGGCACAAATGCTGAGTGGGGCCCCTTCACAACATTCACGAAGCTATTAAACTAAGCATTCAATAGGGAATCTCATATCCATAATAAAATTTCAGATCTTACACATACCAAGGTTCATCCATATCCCCAAGAACTAGGGTTCTACACACACATGAAGATAACGAACATCATGACAAGGGTAGTGGCATACATGGATGAGTAATTCGAATAACACACAAGACGATCCACTAGGGTTCTTGATGTTACAAGGATGTGGATGATGATGATGATAAGGATGTGGATGACGATGATGATAACAGTGGTGATGATGTTGTAGTCCCCTTGTGCGCGAGGAGGACGATCCCCATCTTCTTCTTGCGAATCCCTCCTCCGGATGAACTCCGGAGGCTAGGGTTCTGCCTTCTGGATGAGTTTCTGGTCGCTTTGTACGTCTGATCCACGATTCGATTTCATGGGGTGGAAATAGTTGATCTGGCGGCGGCGATGCCACTCCATACGACCGCCCATACGAGCGGGCGCGGTCGTATGGAACGACGTCTTTTGCTCTGGAGGCGCGGTGACGATGTCTCCTTTGGCCTTCTTACTTGATTCTTTTATGGTAAGTGATTATCACTTCAAATACGTGATTCCACTACCATTTCTGGGGATTTCTTCCATTATATGATAAATGGTCCAAAAGGCGTTACCTGAGGGATTATCAAAAAAAGAGGTGCCCGAACGCGGTAAAATTACACAAAGCCTACTACGTAGGCACAAAATACCTAATAAAATTATCACATAAATTGGACTCATCACTTGCCAGAAGGCTTCATCGAACTCTGGGTGCTGAGTTGAGTTTACTGACTGGGGTGTCCCGTGATAGCTGACGATCCGGGATACAAAGAGCTGGGCCAACTCCTCGGTGTTGGTGGTGGATTGTACTGGGAATAGGTGAGCTACCTTTGTGGTCTGATCCATGATGCTCCAGATTGCGTCATATCCACTGGCGGACTTGGGTAATCCGAGGATGAAGTCTATGCGGACATGGTTCCACTCCCATTGGTGGGCTGGGGCTGACGGGAGTGCTCTGTTAAATCTCTCGGGTCCTTGCTCGAGGTTCCGGCATATGCTGCAACCGTTGAGGGACTCCTTGCTACTTGTGATAGGCGTTGGGATTTCCCCGAAGAGGAAGGGTGAAGTAGTATAGTTGCAGAAAGTATTTCCCTCAGTTAAGAACCAAGGTTTATTGAACCAATATGAGATCCACGCAAACGACCTTTAGCAGTACCTACACACACACAAACAAATACTTGCACCCAACGTGGGCAAGAGGGTTGTCAATCCCCTTGTACTCGTTAATTGCAAGGATTAATTCTGATAGTGGGAGATATATAAATTGCAAAACTAAATAAAAGTAAATAAATTGCAGCTAGGAATTTAGGGTTTTAGCAATATGATTTAAATGGACCCGGGGGCCATAGCTTTCACTAGAGGAATCTCTCTCAAGAACATAGCAACGGTGGGTACACAAATTACTGTTGGGCAATTGATAGAAAAGCGCATAGTTATGATGTTATTCATGGCATGATCAGTACATAGGCATTACGTCCATGACAAGTAGACCGTTAAACTTACTGACGCCTAATACTATTACTCCACTTCGAGAGTGCTTCTATGCTTGCCTCTCTATGTATTAAGTTCATAACAAACAGAGTAATGCATGAAGTATGATGACATAATGTAGACAGAATAAGACCAACCAATATGATGAAACCCCATTGTTTTACCCTTAGTAGCAACAATACAAATACGTGCCTCGCTACTCCTCCTTTCACAGAGTGAGGACACTGCAAGATTGAACATACCACAAAGCACCTCTCCCGCTAAAGATAAATTAATCTAGTTGGCCAAACTAAACAGATAGATCGGAGAGAAATACAAAGCTATAACAATCACACATAATAAAATTCAGAAATAACTCAATTACTTTCAATGAACAATCTGATCATAAACCCACAATTCATTGGATCCCAACAAATGCACCGCAAAAGATTACATCAAATCGATCTCCGAAGAGAACATTGTATTGAAGATCAAAAAGAGAGAGAGAGCCATCTAGCTACTGCTATGGACCCTTAGGTCCTATGGGGAACTACTCACACATCATCATGGAGGCAGCAAGGTTGATGAAGAAGACCTCCGTGATCGATTACCCCTCTGGCAGATTACCGAAAAAGGCCTCCAGATGGGATCGCGGAAGAACAGAGGCTTGCGGCAGTGGAAGAATTGTTTCGTGACCTCTCCTGGGGGTTTTGGAATATTTGGGAATTTATAGCACTAGAATTAGGTCTGACGGAGCCACGAGGGGCCCACAAGACATCAGGGCACACCTACCCCCCAGGACGCGCCCTGTTGCCTTGTCGTCTCCTCGTCTGGCTTCTGGTCCTCCCCCAAAGCTTCTTGGGTCCCTCCTGGTCCAGAAAAAATCGTTAAAAAGTTTCGTAGCGTTTGGACTTTGTTTGGTAGGGATTTTTTGTAAAACCAAAAACATGCAAAAAACAACAACTGGCACTGGGCACTAGGTTAATAGGTTAGTTCCCAAAAATGATATAAAATGGCATATAAAGTATATAAGATTGATAATATAATAGCATGAAACAATCAAAAATTATAGATAAGTCGGAGACGTATCACTCCGTGATGTGCCCGTGTATTGCTGGCCACCAAAATATTCTTCCCACGCTCTGGCACATCTGGTAGAATCCGGGGTGGAGCTGGTAGGTAGAGCCATGCACTTCACCCATTACTCGGAGCCTTAGGTCCTCTTGGTTCGGGACGCATATCCGGTTGTCCATCCGTTGGGTGCTGTGGGCATCAACTTGAAATGTCCCGGTTGTTCCTTGTTTGGCCTCCTCTATGAATTGCTGGAGGCTAGTGTGGTTTCCTTGGGCTTAGCTGATAACTTTCTCCATTATCGTCTGATTCTTCCTGGAACCTACGCTAGGTAGTCCACGGAGGATCATGTTGAGCCTGCCGAACTCTTTTTGTAGGACCTTGCTGCAGACCATAGTTTCGGGGGCGAGGGTGTCCATCTCGCCTTCTTCCAATGGGAAATATTCTTCCAGAACACCATTGCAGACTGCGTTCAGGTAGCGACATCGGTTGAGGTCGGCGTCGGGCTGGTTGAATATGAACCTGAGTTCTCGGTGGTCGTCATATATATCACATCGATGACTGTGGAGGTGGCATCGCCATATCTTTAGAGCGTGTATTACTGACACTAGCTCTAGTTCCTCGGCAGAGCATCCTTCTTCTTGAGGGTGGATGATGACCCACAAGTATAGGGGATCGCAACAGTCTTCGAGGGTAGTATTTCACCCAAATTTATTGATTCGACACAAGGGGAGCCAAAGAATATTTATAAGCCTTGGCAGTTGAGTTGTCAATTCAACCACACCTGAGAAGTTATTTCTCTGCAGCGAAGTATCAATAGCACAGTAGTATGATAGTTTTGATAGTAGCAGTAACAGTAGCAATGGTAACAATAACAGTGACAGTAGCAGTCTTGTAGTAGTTGGAACAGTAGCAGCAATAGTAGTAACTTAGCAAAGGCAATATGAGCAAAGCGTAGGCATTGGATCAGCGATGGATATTTGTATGGATGACATTCATCATATAACAGTCACAACCTAGAGCGATACACAATAGCTCCAAATCATCAATTCAATGTAGGCATGTATTCTGTATATAGTCATACGTGCTTATAATAAGAACTTGCATGACATCTTTTGTCCTACCCTCCCGTGGCAGCGGGGTCCATAAGGAAATCTAGGGGTAATTAAGGCCTCCTTTTAATAGAGAACCGGATCAAAGCATTAACACATGGTGAATACATGAACTCCTCGAATTACAGTCATCCCCGGAGAGTATCCCAATTATTGTCATCTTGGGGTCTACAGTTCAGAACAATAACAAGTGCATATAACTAGCAGATAGGATCAAGAACTCACATATATTCATGAAAACATAATAGGTTCAGATCTGAAATCATGGCACTCGGGCCCTAGTGACAAGCATTAAACATAGCAAAGTCATAGCAACATCAATCTCAGAACATAGTGGATACTAGGGATCAAGCCCTAACAAATTGACTCGATTACATGACAAATCTCATCCATCTCCATCACCGTCCAGCAAGCCTATGAAGGAATTACTCACTCCCGGTGGTGAGCATCATGAAATTTTTGATGAAGAAGGGTTGATGATGACGACGATGACGAATCCCCCTCTTCGGAGCCCCAAACAGACTCCAAATCAGCCCTCCCAATGAAGAACAGGAGGTGGCGGCGGCTCCGTATCATAAAACGCGATGAAACTTCTTCTCTTATTTTTTTCTTGGGAAGACGATACTTATGGAGGTGGAATTAGGTCAGACGGGGCCACGTGGGCCCCACAAGACACCAGGGCACGCCCAGGGGGGTGGGCGCGCCCTGCTGCCTTGTGAGTAGCTGGTGGCTCCCCTCCAGTGGATATTTGCACCAGTATTTTTTATTTATTCAATAAAAAATCTCCGCCAAGTTTTGTCCAATTCCGAGAACTTTTATTTCTGCACAAAAACAACACCATGGTAGTTCTGCTGAAAACAGCGTCAGTCTGGGTTAGTTTCATTCAAATCATACAAATTAGAGTCCAGAACAAGAGCAAAAGTGTTTGGAAAAGTAGATACGTTGGAGACGTATCAACTCCCCCAAACTTGACTCATTGCTTGTCCTCTAGCAATTTAGTTGATAAATTGAAAGTGACAAAGAAAAACTTTTACAAACTTTTTTGTTTCTGTTTCTGTATATAAGCTTAACTAGCAACCAAGTTTTCAGCAAAGATCATGAACTAACCATGTGAATGAGAACACTTAGAACTCATACTCATATCAATGGCATAATCAACTAGCGAGCAATAATAATATATCTCAAATGCCAACACTTTGTCAAAACAATCATGATATAATATGATAACATGGTATCTCGCTAGCCCTTTCAGAGATCAGAAAACATAAATGCAGAGCACCTCTGAAGTTCAAGCAGCGACTAAACATTGTAATACAGGGTAGAAAAGATCCAGTCATGCTCACATCCAACATTAACTAGACTCAATGCATGTTAAACTAAGAATGACAATTGTGCTCTCAAAGTTAGTGGTTGAACGAGAAGGTGATGACTCAACAATAAAATTAAATAGCATGAAAGTAAATAGAAAGGCCCTTCACAGAGGGAAGCAGAGATTTGCAGAGGTGCCAGAGCTCAGAGCTAAAACAGAGATGAATACATTATGAGTGGTATGCTTTTCTTGTCAACATCACGACAAAGGATTTCAACATCTTCCATGCTAAACACATTATTGGCGGTTCCCAAGCAGAAAGGAAAAGTTTTACTCCCCCACAACCATATAGACACAATCCATGGCTAGCCGAATCCTCGGGTGCCCTCCAACAACAACTGTCCAGGGGAGTTTGTTTTATTATATTATTTTTATTTGTTTTTGTTTAACGGGACTGGGCATCCCAAATACCAGCCTCACTCATGCAAGATGAGTGAATAAACTCTTGTCGTGAGAATAACCAGCTTAGCATGGAAGATATTGACCGCCCCATCGCTCCATGAGCGGTACGAGCGCACAAAACAGATGTTTATTTGAATGATTAGAGTTGGCACATGCAAATTTACTTGGGACAGCAGGGTAATACCATATATAGGTAGATATGGTGGACTCTTTTGGCACAACTTTGGGTTTCATGAATTTGGATGCACAAGTAGTATTCCCTCTTAGTACAGGCGAAGGCTAGCAAATAGATTGAGAAGCGACCAACTAGAGAGCAACAATGGTCATAATCATGCATTGAGAATATTTAACATTGAACATGAGCATGAGTAGGATATAAACACCCTGAATATAAATATCATGAAGGTTGCATTGGTTTTGAATCAACTACATGTGTGAGCATGTGCCAAGTCAAGTCACTTGAATTATTCAGAGGAGGATACCATCCTAACATACTACATCACAATCATTTTAATGCATGTTGACACCTAAGATAACATATTATCCACTCCTAGCTACTTAAGCATGGCATGAGCAACTATAATCTCTAATTGTCATCACAAACATGTTTACTCATAATATGCTAAATCAGGGCTACTGAGTTAAACATATTTACAAAAACAAAAACAAGAAGAGTTCATACCAGCTTTTCTTCACCACAGTCACTTCATAAAATCATCGTCATTATTGCCTTTCACTTGCATGACCGAATGATGTGAAAATAATAATGGTGCAAGGGTGTCATGGACTAAGCTAAAATCTGCAAACACTTTATTCAAAGGAGAAGACAAGGAAATATTGGCCCTTTCGTTAGATCAACAATAAAGCAAATAAGAGCCACTCCACAATTCTTACGAAGTCTTCTCCTTACGATGACTCAAAGAAAAGAAAAGAAATTCAGAGAAACACACTAAAATCTTTTTGGAGTTTTTAGTTTTTCTGAAGAAAGCGAACGAAAGAAGAAAAATGAAAAGCGAGAAAAACTATTTACACCGAAGAACTCCCAACAAACAGCAAAACAAGAAAAGAGAAATCTTTTTGGGTTTTCTTTTACTACTACAGACTAACTAAACAAGAAAGAAAAACCGAAAAGAAGCAAGAAATATTTTTGGATTTTTGAAGTTTTTCAAACACACAAAAGAAACACACCGAAAGCAAAGGCGAATAAACAAAGGAAACGATGAACACCGACAAGTGCAATGAATGTGTAAGCATGAAATGGAATGTCGGTGAGAATACGTACCCCCGCCCAAGCTTAGGCTTTTGGCCTAACTTGGTGATCACCACCCGTAGAATCCATCGGGTCCAGGCAGGAACTAGCTGGGTTGTGGCACTCGAGCGTCCCAAGGTTGGACCTCGTTCTCTGCCGCGGCTAACTCGTTCTTATAAGCAATAATGTCATCAGGAAAAATGGTGTATCCATTCCTGGCATTAACATCAAACAAAGAAGGAGCAAGCAACGAAATAACCTCACGAGTATCCTCACTAAATACCAAGTTGTAACGATAATGGTGAGGGGGTTAAGGGTCATCAATAAAATGGTGATCTATCATGGATTGATGGTCTAAATAAACTCTAGGTAGCAAGCGATCATCAAGGTGAATAGCAACATTAAGGCGTCCCGCGAGGCGAGTAGCATAAATACCACCATGAATACTACCCCTAGTTCTATTGGTGTGCAAGCGGCGTGCGATAATGCCTCCCAAACTATAAGTTCTATCACCGAAAAGTTCACAACATAAAATGGCGAGGTCAGGGGCACTGAGCGTACCACCCTCCTGCCTAGTAGTCAAACATTTTCCTATGAATAAACCAAAGTAATGCACAGCAGAAAAATGCAGACTAGTAACTCTCGCCTTAGACACGCCCCTAGACTCTCCCACAGTTAAAGTAAGGAGGAAATCCTCAAACTCATCAGGTCGAGATTCACTCAACTCGCCCTCAGAAGGATTCATGCATATTTCACAGAACCTATCAAATGGTATTTCAAATGCTTGATCATATAAGTGAAAATGCACCGTAGGGACTGCAAGTCGAGACATGAAGTAGAAATTGTGCACAAAGGAATTTGTGAGAAGTTGATACTGATCACACTTATCTGCGACAAAGTTTGTCAAGCCGGCATTCACCACGAATTGTGCGAACTCAAGTTGGAAGCCGGCCTCGCTCATGAAGGTGTCGCATGGCCACTCGCACGGCCGTACCTCCGCTCTACGAGGGAGGTTAAGACCGGGTGCTCCACCCAAAACTCCCTTGGAGCCTCGGCTCGAAGAACCCCTCCTAAACAAGTTCATCCTCCCTAAAAATTTCTGAAATTTTTGGGCCACAATAAGAGGTTAATAAAACTCAACAAAATTGATAGCAACAACTCCTACAAGTGTCTAGAGGCTATATCAAGCATTCAAACTACTTAGAACCAAATGAATTCAACATGCGAGCTCATTTTCTTGGTCACCAACAGCAGCAAAATAAGCAAAATATAAACCACTAAAACAAAAACAAATTGGACCAATGGAGGAGCCACATACCATGGAGCAATCCCCCAAAACAGTTTCGGAAATGGAGCTCCGAGCAAAGAGATCAAAAATCTTAGTTTTTGGGGCAAGAACATGAGAACAAGAGCTACCACGATTTTTTCTGGAGGAAGAAGAAGCAATGGGCATGTGGACTAAGTGAATGGGGCCCTGTGGGCCCCACAAGACACCATGGCGCGCCCAGGGGGTGGGCGCGCCCTGCTGTCTTGTGGACAGCAGGTACACCCCCCTGGGGTGTGTCCAGTGCCAAAAATTCTTAAATATTCAATAAAAAATCGTGTTAAAATTTTATGACATTCTAAGCACTTCTATTTCTAGGTCATTTTTTATTGCACTGATAATTCAGAAAACAGGATAAACATGGCATTTTATTTTATTAAACTAAAAATAAGAGAGAGTAAACTAGAATTACAGAAGGTTGTGCTTACGGAATTCATCGACCATATGCCCCTCAAAAAGAATCCATTAATAAGGTTGATTAGGTCTTACTAACAAACCATTTCTGAGTGACATAAAACCGAATAACTTTTCTATAGCACTAGGTTACCTCAACTGGGATATGCATTGTCCCAAAAATAAGAGTTTGATATTTCTTTTCAGGAACCAGGAGAGGAAACTCAAAACTTCCAATAGTGATTGTCATGACTTTTTCAATGGAATTGAGGCTATTCACTTTATTCATCTTCTTCAGAAAATATACCGTATGCTCATTGCCATTAACATGAAAGGTGACTTTGCTTTTGTTGCAATCAATAACAGCCCCTACAGTATTCACAAAAGGTCTACCAAGGATAACCGACATGTTGTCGTCCTCGGGCATATCAAGAATAACAAAGTCCGTTAAGATAGTAACGTTAGCAACCACAACAGGAACATCCTCACAAATACCGACAGTATAGCAGTTGATTTGTCAGCCATTTGCAAAGAAATTTCAGTAGGTGTCAACTTACTCAAGTCAAGTCTTTTATATAGGGAGAAAGGCATCACACTAACACCAGCTCCTCAATCACACAAAGTGGTTTTGACAAAGTTATTCTTAATGGAGCATGGTATAGTAGGTATTCCTGGATCTCCTAGCTTCTGAGGTATTTTTCCTTTGAATGAATAATTTGCAAGCATGGTAGAAATTTCATCCTCAGGTATTTTCCTTTTATTAGTAACAATATCTTTCACATATTTAGCATAAGGAGGCATTTTCATGGCATCAGTCAAGGGTACTTGCAGAAACAAAGGTCTAAGCAATTCAACAAAGCGATTGAAGGCATCTTCATCCTTAGTTTTTAAAGCTTTACTAGGAAAGGGCATGGGTTTTTGAACCCATGCATGGTTCTCTTTCTTTACCATGTTTCCTAGCAACAAAGTCTCTTTTATTATATCTTTTATTCTTAGGAGGTGGTGTTGGAAGTATGCCCTAGAGGCAATAATATTGTATTATTATATTTTCGTGTTCATAATTTAGAGTTTATATTCTATGCTATAACTGATATGATCCTGGAATATGCGATTCAGTGGAAAACTCATACGCACATGTAGAACGATAAACGGTAAGATGAGATTCCTAGTCCCACCTCTAGAACTAGCTCAAGTGTTGTTGGTGATCACGTTTTCCGGATCTTGAGATATCGTTAAGTGTAATGACAGTCTCAAAACAACATTGAGACTATGACGTTAGAAGAACGATCATATTGAATCGACCCAAACCTCTTTGTTATACTTTGAGATAATATCGCATAAGTCAATTGCTATAACATGGAGTGTTAACTTGTGATTTTAGTTCCTTAGGCCATGAGAGTATCGTAGTCACTTCTTACCGTACGATGAGCTTTGGGGTTGCTCAAACATCATCAGTAACTTGGTGATCATAACGACAACTTACAGGTTCATCGGAAAGTTTGACAAGGGACACGATAGCTCGAGAGTGGAATTTGCTCCTCCGACGATGGAGAGATATTCTTAGGGCCCTCTCGGTGTGAGGGCATCCATCATCGTCTGGCCAGACATAGGTGACTACATCACGGGGATGGCAGAACACGTCAACGAGAAAGAAGAACAAAACCGGCAACGAGGAGACCGGTATAGTGAGCATGTGTATGACTCAATAGGATACCGATATATCTCACCTCAGGTTTTGTAAAGTATCGCAAAGCAAAGGTAACATCACATGATAACCAAAGGTTCACTCGAATGTCATTCGTATAATCATAGGAGTCGATATGGACGTCCACAGTTCCGCTATCGGTCATTGAACGAAGGGGTGTCGTTCATGTCTATGGTTTACTGAACCTACAGGGTCACAAGCTTAAGGTAATAATGATCTGCTGAGTGTTAGTAGGACGAGAGTATCGAGGATTTATTTATGAAATAGTTTCATTAATATTCGGAATAGTTCCAAGAGGAACCGGAAGCGTTTCGGGGTCACCGGAAGGGTTTCGGAGTTTATCGGGCAATACCGGGAATTACCGATAAATAATATATAGGTGGAAAATATTTCTAGAGGTGTTAAATTATATATAATATGCTCTAGTAATTGTTAGAGGGCTTTTATAATTAATTTAATATCAACGGGCCTTAAAAGGCCAAGCGGTGGAAGGCAACTTGGGCCACAAGGGCCCAAGTGGAGGAGGCGCCCCCCCTTTCCATAGGGGGAGGCCGAATTGGAGTGGGGGAGGAGTCCAACTCCTCCTCCCCTGGCCGGTGCCCCAAGGAGGGTCTTTCCTTCCTTGGTGGCTGCCCCTCTCTCCCCCTCTAACCTATATATAGTGGAGGTATTAGCCCTTTTCAATACACAAGTTTCAGGTGCCTCCTTTAGCCCAATACTACTAGTTCTAATTGAGATTATTAGAGCTTGTTCTAGTCCCTATAATCCTCATAATTAGAAGCCTCGAGTGGCTCTAATCTCCTCCTCTAATTCTCCGGCGGCGATTAGTTCTGGACGGCAAAGCGCTACCGGATCGTGAAGACCGTACGCTTGCAAACTGTAGAGAGGCCGTGCTTGCGGTCTTTGGTTCGAGGGATCGTTCGAGGGCGGTTCGTGGGATCGTTCGTCGACGATTCAAGGGACTCCAAGTACGATCAACACTGACTCGTCTGCTTCTGCTACATACTCGGAGTTGGTAACGATCATGATCCAATCCTCTTATGCACCTTCACATTGTTCCTGGGTGATCGTAGGGCAAATTTTTTTGTTTTATACTACGTTTCCCAACAGGTGGGTCATCAAGCTCAACTTTAGGTTCTATTTCTATATCATTATCAGATTCTTTATTATTGTCTGGTGGAGTATCAATATGATCATCATTAGCATCATCATTATCATTATCACTAGGTGTCGGTACCAAAACCGGCAGATCTCGGGTAGGGGATCCAAACTATGGGTCAAGGAGTTGATGGTAACAGGGAACGTAGAGACAGCGATTTACCCAGGTTCGGGCCCTCTCGAGGAGGTAATACCCTACGTCCTGCTTGATTGTATTGATGTGATTGTATGAAGGTTATAGAGCTGATCTACCTCGAGATCGACTGGGCTAAACCCTAGGTAATGGATATGATCCTCTACGGACTAAACCCTCCGGTTTATATAGACACCAGAGGGTCCTAGGGTTACACATAGTCGGTTACATCAGGGGATCAACAGGCCAGCCACGCCAACTGTTCCTTGGAGGAGACGCCAAGTCTCTGAAGGTTTCCTTCTGACACACGGGGTCGCCCATAATCCGGCCTTCCATCGACGAGTAGAGAGCGGCCCATCAGTCCGGCCCATGTAAGATAGGCCGGCGGCCCGAGTACCCCCTAGTCCGGGACACCCTCAGTAGCCCCCGAACTAGCCTCCAACGCCGAGGTTAACAATCTTCGGCAGCTTCATGCTTCAATGGTCTTCGGCTTGGGTGGTGAGTTCCTCCCTTTACCTGTATTTGGTCTAACAATAATTCGGCCACCAATAGTTCGGTCGCCGAAGAATCCTCCAATTGGCGAGGCATCGTGGGGCCCGCCATACTGCTTTTCTTCGTCCTAAATCAAACGACGACCCTCGATGTCTGCGCACCCACGGAATGTGAGTGGCCCGATGGGTTTTTACAAAAATGCCCCTCTTTTGGGGGGAGTCAATGCCCTTTTAATAGGCCAAGGGCGTGGAGGTTAACGCGCCCCACCCCCTGCCATTCTCCTCCACATCCTCGCAAAGCCATAGTCAACAAACAATGGCGAGCATCCCAGGCTCTTCCTCATGTCCTCATGGCCCCCGTCAAGGTGATTGGGCGGGTTGCTCCGTATCTTGCATGCGACTGCGTAGGCTTGAGGCGCAGGGGTATCTGCCCGCTTCAGATCTCACATCCACCCGCCCCAGATTAACTTCCACAGACGGGAAGGCCCTCGCGGAGAATTTTCCCTCCCCTCACGGGGAGGAGAGGGTTTGCTTCGTGCCCTTTGTTCTGCGAGGCCTGGGTTTTCCCATTCATCCCTTCTTGAGGGGTTTACTAGAGTTCTACAGGATTCAGCTCCACCACCTTACCCCCGGATCGATCCTCCATATTTCGGGCTTCGTCGCTTTATGCGAGATGTTCCTGGGCTGCGAGGCGCACTTCGAGTTGTGGAGGAAATTCTTCTGCCTAGTCCCTCGCACCCGGGGAGGGGGTATCTATGAGGTCGGCGGAGCCGAAGTATGGCGCGTCGCCGGGACCGGATACCCCGTTGGGACTCCGAAGAAGGATGCCGGAGAGTGGACTTCGGAATGGTTTTATATCGAAGACGTCCCTTTATTCGATCCAGTTCGAAGGGGTCTACCGAAATTTTCATTGGCTTCTCCAACGAAGCGGTTCAACTGGCGCCCGAAGAGTGCTTCCCAAGAGGAAAGTGCCGAGGTAGCTCGGCTGGCCGCTCAAGTGAGGTGGTTAGCCCATAATGAACTAACCATCGTTGACGTGATGGCAATAGCCATCGCTCGATGTGTCCAGCCTCTCCAACAGAGAATTCATCCGCTATGGAACTACAACAGGGAGGACGACGCAGCCCGATACACCCGGAAGGGGTCCGCCAACCAGGCGGCGATAGCCGCCATACTAGCCGATTTGTTCAAGGGGGAAGAGCAAGAGTTTGCTCAACTAAAGCTCAAGAAAGGCTTCTCGGTGTATGAACCCATCGAAATGGTGAGTTCGACCACTCTTTATAGTTCGGATATCACTCCAGAATTTTCATAATCGGATCTGCACCTTGTCCGAACAGAGTTGGAGGCGATGGATCGAGACGGTAAGCTGCCCTGCTCCTCAACCGGAGAACTATGCCCGCAATGACGACCCCGGGTTCCACGACGATCCCGAAACATCAATCATATTCGAGGAGGGGGCCTTCTACCAGGAGAGCCTTGACGGTTCTAAGGTGGCCCTTTTTGCTGATCACCCCGGGGCGCTCCCCTCCTCCGCTGTAAGTGACCAATGGGCTTCTTCTCGAAAGAAACGCTCAGACGCTGCAGACCCGAACACACTGACACCTACTCCCAAGGGTCGCCGCACGACGCGCCGAACAGCCGCAAGAGCGGCACCAGCGGCCCCGACGACGAGTAGTCGTGGGGTGACCAGACGCGCGGCCCCAACGAGAGCTACATCATCGGCGCCCCGCCCGAAGAGGTAACGCATTCGCCATACCTTCATAGCCTCTATCTTCAACATCCACCGAATATGCCAATAATTTTCTCCATGGTGTTCTGTAGACAATGTGTGGAACCGCCCTCGGCTGGGAATGTTGAAGAAGCACCGAGGGGTGACTCAAACCCGAGGTCGCCAGCTGTAGCCGGAGTTACTCCGGGGGTCCATGCCGAGGACCAACCTCCCGAGGACTCAGGTGGCGTCTTGGTCACTAACTCCGAGGTTGAAAGTGTGATGAATCATCGGCGACGTAAGGCGTTACTTCGGCACTCCGTGCTTTCTGATCAAGAGTTCAATGCTCTTAGCTCGGTAGACGCGTACCTCGGCGCTGCCCGAACGGGACTTGAAGGGGCCGTGAAGCTCATGTCTACCAATATGCAGGTTATGGTATTAGTTGTGACAACTAGTATCCAACCCAGTAGCCCCCGAGCCTTAATTTGGGCGGGACGGCCGAAGTAAGGGTCTGATATGTAGAATGCCCTGCTGTTGTGCAGACTATTCGGGAGCAAAACAAAAAGCTGTCCGAGGACCTCAAACAGGCGCGAACAGAGTTAGAGTCTGTGAAGGCCGAGCTAGAGGGTGTGAAGAAATTCACCGAAGAGGCACATGGTAAGTGCCGAGCTCAAAGTTATTTTAAGAAAACTTTGAGGGAACACCTCTGTTAATGAAAGATGATTCCATAGCAGCCGAGTCGATAAACCAGCTGCATAGGGATCTAGAAATCGCCAGGGAAGCTCAAAGGTATGCGGAGTCGCAGCAAGAAGCTGGCTACCGGGTGCTTTCCCGAAGTCATGAGGAGAGGGATAAGCTGAAGGCGGAAGGCGAACAACAGGCCCACGAAATCAAAAGCCTAAAGGCTCAACTAGCCCAATCCCAAGAGGAAAACCAGAGACTAAAAGCGGGCACGTTCGGTGAGTGCGACCCAGTTGTTTTAGTGCATAAACTGTTCGGGTAGACAAAAATATGAACAATGCCGCGTCTCATTGCAGTTCTACTGACCGGGCGCCCCGACGAGGAGGCCGGCTCTTTTGGGCAGGATCTGCTGAAGGAGCTATCTGCCTTGCACGAGCGAGCCCGAAAGGCCATGAAGAGCATGTGCAAAGCTCTGTGGCCCGGCGAAGCGGCTCCGGAAGGGATGGCCGAACTCGCCAGTCGCTTCAAAGGAGCTCGGCGCTGCCTGGAGCTATGAAGATATCATCTTGCCGTGAGGGAGCACGGGAGGCGTGGGCGATGATCAAGACCCGTTTCACCAAGCTGGAGCCAGGGCACTTAGCGAGGGTTGGGCCGGTAGGGCCAGATGGGCAGGAAGTGCCCGTGCATCTGGTATATGACCAGGTCATGCCCGCAGCTCGGTTGTCCCAAGCAGATTGTGCTCTCGATACCATAATAGATGGTCTTGAGCAAGATTAATTGTTCGATTCTATCTATCTATGTACTTGACATCGAATAATCTCCGAACCATGCAAAAAACATTTGTCTTAACCGGCCATTGGCTTCCGCCTCCTCGACCAGGGGCCGAGGAGTGTTTCCTACTATGTGATCCGAGGACATCGGAAAAATACTTCGAAGAACCAGGCAATCCGGCCATTTGGTGCAAACAGACAAAAACATGTGCGGGGAGTTATGTTATATTACTGTATAACGTAAGAAACATCTTCCGACGAAAATAGGTCCTCGATGGGTCCCTTTCATCGGGTTACCACGTTTAACCGTGGATGGATAACCGAATACCCAAGGTAAGCGGGGATGGTTACTTCGGGAAAATACCCCGGAAACTTGCTGATAGTGACCAATTATTTTCACTTCCCTCATGGCCGACCAATTATGTTCTTAAGAACACTAGCTTTTGGCTTCACCCGTCTGAGGTACGTACCCGGGAAATCCGGACGTAACAATCACAGAGGTGCTCCCTTTACTCCCTAGCCGAACGATCGGGAATGTAGGGGGTAAACACAGGAGCGAGGCAACCCAGCTTGGCAAAATCTTAAGTCAAATTGATGCATATAGTGGCTTCAAAACGATGCGGGGAGGTTTGCAAACTCGAAAAAGACGGATGATTGCATAAATAAAATATGACGGGCTCCGTAAAAGAAGCCCCCAGGTAACAGAGTGTGGTACATTCAAAGATGTTTGCCGAAGAAGAACTTAACATAATTCGGCATTTCCGAACACAACCCGGGAGAGACTATTGACTAGAAAAATAGAAATCCTAAAAGGATAAACCGAACAAGGTAAGTTCGCGGAGCTAGCCGTAGAAACGTCGCAGCCGAGCTGCGTTCCATGGGTTTGGTTCGAGGCGGTCGCCCGTTGGGTCGCGGAGGCGGTACGCTCCGCCCGCAAGCACTTGGTCGATTATGAAGGGCCCCTCCCATTTGGGCGCCAGCTTATGCTTCTGCTTCTCCAGGAGGCGCAGGACTAGATCGCCGACGTTGTAGGCCTTCGCCCGTACTTCCCTGCTCTGATAACGTCTGGCCTGCTGCTGATAGAAAGCAGAACGAGCCCGAGCTATGTCGCGCTCGCCCTCCAGGGCGTCCAGGTCATCTTGCCGATCCAGCTCGGCCTCCCTTTCTTCATACATACGCACCCGAGGGGCGTCGTGAATAAGGTCGCAGGGGAGGACGGCTTCCGCCCCATACACCATGAAGAACGGTGTGTAGCCCGTGGATCGATTAGGGGTGGTGCGGAGGCCCCACAGTACGGAGTCAAGCTCCTCGACCCAATGGCAGTCGGATTCTTTTAAAGATCGGACCAAACGGGGCTTGATGCCACCCAAGATTAGTCCATTAGCTCTCTCGACTTGTCCATTAGACTGTGGGTGATACACCGAGGCATAGTCGAGCTTAATGCCTAAATTAGCGCACCAATCTTTGACTTCCTGGGCGGTAAAATTGGATCTGTTGTCCGTTATTATGCTATGGGGAACACCGTAACGGTGTACGACACCGGATATAAAGTCGATGACCGGCTTAGACTTGGCTGAAGTGACCGGCTTTGCCTCAATCCATTTAGTAAATTTGTCTACCATGACGAGTAGATACTTCTTTTTCTTAGTCCCCCCTTTAAGAGGGCCGACCATGTCCAGCCCCCAGACCGCGAAAGGCCAAGTGATCGGTATCGTCTGAAGGGCCGTGGGAGGCATATGGCTCTGATTTGCGAAGAGCTGGCATCCAACGCAATGTTGGACCAATGTGTGGGCGTCTGTTCGGGCAGTGGGCCAGAAGAACCCTGCTCGGAAAGCCTTGCTGACCAAGGCCCGAGCTGCCGCATGGTGACCGCCCATGCCAGCGTGAATCTCGGTCAGGAGCTGCCTTCCCTCCTCTTCGGATATACATCTTTGGAGGACGCCAGTAGTGCTTTTCTTATACAGCTCTCCCTCGTGGACTTTATAGGCTTTGGAGCGTCGAATGATACGCCTTGCCTCGGTCTGGTCGGCTGGTAGTTCCTGGCGGAGGAGGTAGGCGAGGAAGGGCTCGGTCCACGGCGCGATTACTGTCATGACTTCATGAGCCGAAGATGTCATTTCGATCGCCGAGCCCCCGATGATTCTTGCGTCTGGTTCGATACGCAGAGGGGCAAGCTCTCCCGATGCATTGGACGCCGAGCCCTGGGCTTCCTCCTGCCACACCACGGACGGTTTGAAGAGTCGTTCTAAAAAGGTGTTCTCGGGGACACGGTCGCGCTTGGCGCCCATTCGAGCGAGAATATCGGCAGCTTGATTGCTGTCTCTAGGTATATGGTGAAACTCCAGTCCCTCAAAATGGGCGGAGATTTTCAGGACGGCATTGCGGTATGCTGTCATTTTTGGGTCTTTTGCGTCGAATTTGCCATTGACTTGAGAGATGGCAAGATTAGAATCTCCCCGTACCTCGAGCCGCTGTATGCCCATTGACACCGCAATCCGAAGTCCATGTAACAGAGCCTCGTATTCGGCTACGTTATTTGAGTCGGTGTACATGATCTGGAGTATGTACCGAATATTGTCGCCAGTGGGGGATGTGAGGACCACTCCAGCCCCCAGTCCGGCGAGCATTTTGGAGCCGTCGAAGTACATCGTCCAATGTGAGTATGTACTGTACTCCCTAGGGAGTTCGGCTTCCGTCCATTCCGCAACGAAATCAGCCAAAACCTAAGATTTAATAGCTCGGCGGGGTCGGTATATGATTTCGAAGGGGAGGAGTTCTATAGCCCACTTGGCTATGTGGCTGGTGGCATCTCGATTGTTGATTATGTCATTCAATGGTACTTCGGATGCCACCGTAACCGACCACTCCTGGAAGTAATGGCGGAGCTTTTGGGATGCCATAAAAACTGCGTAGGCAATCTTCTGGTAATGCGGGTACCTCGTTTTACACGGGGTTAGCACTTCGGATACGTAGTACACCGGTTTCTGCACCTGAAGCTTGTGACCCTCTGCCTCTCGTTCGACGACGAGAACCGCACTGACCACCTGATTCGTCGCTGAGATATATAGCAGCATTGGCTCGCCCGGACTGGGTGCTGTCAAGATCGGGTTGCTGGCTAGTAGAGTTTTTATTTCTTCGAGTGCCGCCGCCGCTTCACTGGTCCATTCGAAATTCTTTGTCTGTTTGAGCAATTTATATAGCGGCAAGGCCTTTTCGCCGAGGCATGAGATGAAGCGGCTTAGGGCTGCAATAGTGCCGGCAAGTTTCTGAACGTGTTTGAGCTCAGTGGGGATAGCCAGCTCGGACAGTGCCCGAATTTTTGCTGGGTTGGCCTCTATTCCTCTATGGGAAACGATGAAGCCGAGCAGCTTGCCGGCCGGCACTCCGAAGACGCACTTTTCCGGATTAAGCCGTATATCGAAAGTCCGAAGATTGTCAAAGGTTTGCCGGAGATCGTCCACCAGCTGACTAACATGTTTGGTTTTGATAACCACATCATCCACATAAGCTTCGACTGTTTTGCCGATTTGCTTTTCTAGACACGTTTGAATCATGCGCTGGTATGTAGCCCCTGCATTCTTTAATCCGAAGGGCATTGTGTTGAAGCAGAATGGTCCATAAGGAGTGATGAATGCCGTGGCCGCCTGGTCGGACTCCTTCATTTTGATTTGATGGTATCCGGAGTAAGCGTCGAGGAAGCACAGTGAGTCATGCCCGGCAGTGGCGTCTATGATCTGGTCTATGCGGGGCAAGGGGAAAGGATCCTTGGGGCAGGCCTTGTTCAAATCCTTGAAATCGACACACAAACGCCAGGACTTATCCTTCTTCGGCACCATGACCAGGTTGGCCAACCACTCAGGATGTTTGATGTCCCGGATGAATCCGGCTTCGAGCAACTTTGCCAGTTCCTCGCCCATAGCCTGACGCTTGGGTTCGGAAAACCGACGCAGGGTCTGTTTGACTGGTTTGAACCCCTTAATGATGTTCAAGCTGTGCTCGGCTAATCTACGCGGGATCCCTGGCATGTCTGACGGGTGCCAGGCGAAGATATCCCAGTTTTCACGCAAAAAGTTGCGCAGCTCTTCATCGGGCGCGGGGTCCAACTGAGCTCCAATGGACGCCGTCTTATTGGGATCTGTTGGGTGCACTTGGAATTTGACGATTCCATCCGTTGGTTTGAAGGACGTGGACTTGGGCCTTTTGTCGAGGATTACGTCGTCCTTATCCACCGTTGAGTGGAGCGCGGTCAGTTCTTCAGCTGCGAGGGCATCGGACAACGCTGCGAGGGCTTCGGACAACGCTTCGAGGGCAAGGGATGCAGTTTTGTTCTCGGCCCGAAGAGCTCTGTCCGGATCACTTGTTATTGTGATCACGCCGTTTGGCCCTGGCATTTTAAGCTTCATGTACCCGTAATGTGGTACAGCATGGAATCGTGCGAAGGCATCGCGCCCTAGTAAGGCATGATAGCCGCTGCGGAAGGGCACGATGTGGAAAAGCAGTTCTTCGGATCGGTAGTTCTCGGGAGTTCCGAAGACCACATCAAGAGTCACGCGGCCACTAGAACGTGCCTCCTTTCCGGGGATGATCCCTCGAAAGGTAGTGTGACTTTGCTCGATGCGGGATCTGTCAAACTGCATTTTGTCCAAGGTGTCTTCGTAAATGAGGTTTAGCCCGCTACCGCCATCCATTAACACCTTTTGGAGTCGGAATCCATCCACTATGGGATCGAGGACAAGGGCGGCAGCGGCTCGAGTAGGGCAGGACCTCGGCTGGTCTTGTTCACTAAAAGTGATGGGTGTGTCTGTCCATGAGTCTGTCTCTGCCACGTGGTGAATTTGAGCGAGCTCTCGAAGGGCTCTCTTCATCTGATTCTTCGAAGAGTAAGTCTCGTAGATTGTTAAAATTTCGGCGTCGTCATCAAGGGGCATTACTGGACTTTTATTTGAGTACGGGCCTCTGAGGATGACCTCGCCGCTCTTGGCAACTTGCCTGACCACCCAGCAAGCTCGAAGGCTATGGGTTGGGTTTGTGGAGTGTATGAGGCATGGTTTATCCAGTATTCCGTCAAGGACCGTTCTGGATCTTGTCAGGGGTTTCATCTTTTTCTCGGATGGCTCGTATTGGCATGTCCGGCGAGGGAGTGTGTGTTTCGCCCAAGCTCAGTTTAGTTCCTCTGTGCGGATTCACTCCGTTTGCTCGAGCTGAGCCTGCCAAGCGTACTCCATGGCGCAATATTTGGACACCAGATCCGATAAATCAGAGAAATTTTGGATGTGGCGGCGGGCGAGGGCGTTTAAGATGCCCTCGTCTCTGCAGTTCTGTCAGGAGATCTCTAGAATGTCCTTGTCGTAGCCGTCCGTCATTTTATTTTTCACGATAAGGAATCTGGCCCAGAAGTGTCGGACTGTCTCTCCGGGCTGCTGCTTAACGTACATCAGGTCCCATATGTCGGGTCGTCCTGAGTTATCTGGACAATACTCAATGTGGGGGGTGTGTGGGATAAAAAACTTGATCCCAGCGGAGTGTGAGTCCGGAGTTTTGGGGGCCGCATCCTGGATTGTCATGGAATCTGGTGCGCCGAGCTGTGGATGATTGACTGGGCACGGGTGCGCGGATCCGGACTTGCATGTTGAACCAGACTTCGGCTCTAAACCCTCTCCGGAGCGGAATTCGGCTGCCGAGCTGGAAGGTCAAGCCTGCTGGTCGGAAACTTGCACCTCATGCGTTTTTGGTTCTGAGGTAACGGGTGAGCCCTCTGAGGGGCCTTCGATAGTGGCGACCAAGTGAGTAGTGGCGGGGGCGTAAATTTCCCTGTCGTCGGTTTTAAGCCCGATCTGATCGTACACCGAGGACTGGCCGTCGGCGATTCCTAGAGCCTGGATCCGATCTAGTATCCCGTTTAATGACGAGAGATCTGTTGGTTCCAGGTTCGGGTAATTTGTGGGGTCAACCCGCAGTATGGCCGTGACGGGGGTGTCAGAATTCGCCCCGAAGTCATGTTCGGCCGAGGCTGATATTCGGCAACCGAGCGCGGGGATTAGATCCGGGCTCAAAGTTGGATCCGCAGCGGCGGCCGTCTCGGCAGTGGGGTTGGCCGTACTCGAAGTCGGTGCTTCAGGATTCGTGGGTCCATCAGGCGAAGCTGAGGACCCCGTGAGGATAAGATCTCCCCGGGAGTCGGCGACGAATTCTAAGTTTCCGAACCTGATCTCCTGGTCGGGGGTGAAGCTGTCGACCCGGCCAAGGTGACCGGCCAGATCGGCGTGTAGCACGATGCTCCCTAACGTGAAGAGCTGGCCGGGAACGAAAGTGTCCCTGCGGCTAGCGCTATTGTTGATGATTAGGCGAGCCATTGCTCCTTGACGACCCACGGAGGAGCTCTCAATGAAAGCACCAATGCTCATTACCAGACTGTGTCTCAGCATCAGAAATAGAAACATCATTGGGAATCTCAGAGGGTTTTTCTATAATAGGTTCCCCAGATGCATGCAAAGTTTTATCTTTATTCTTTTCCTTTTTCTTCTTCCTAGGTGAACTAGGTGTATCATCATTAATTCTTTGAGAATCTTGTTCAATTCTTTTAGGATGACCCTCAGGATACAAAGGTTCCTGAGTCATTCTACCACCTCTAGTCATTGCCCTAATAGCATGATCATTGATTTTATTGTTCATTTCATTAAGCAAATCATTTTGTGATTTAGAAACTTGTTCTAGCTGAGTGTGAACCATAGATGAGTGTTTACATAAGCCTTTAAAATCATTAGCAATTCTAAACATCATATCACTCAAGCGTTCAATCATAATAGCATTGCATTTCAGTTGATCACTTATGTGCCTATTAAAGTTTTCTTGCTTAATAATGAAATTATCAAATTCATCCAAACACTGACTAGGAGATTTATTATAAGGAATATCACCCTCATCAAACCTATAAAGAGAATTTACATCTACTACCTGTGTCGGGATATTGAGTCCATGTATTTCTTCAATAGGTGGTAGATTCTTAACATCTTCAGATTTAATACCTTTCTCTTTCATAGATTTCTTGGCCTCCTGCATATCTTCTAGACTAAGGAATAGAATACTTATTTTCTTTGGTGTTGGCTTGGGTGGTGGTTCAGGAAGTGTCCAATCATCGGAATTTCTCAATAAGTTATTCAATAATTCCTGAGCCTGTTCAATAGTTCGTTCCCTGAAAACACAACCAGCACAACTATCTAGGTAGTCCCTAGAAGCATCGGTTAGTCCATTATAAAAGATATCAAGTATTTCATTCTTCTTAAGAGGATGATCAAGCAAAGTATTTAATAATTGGAGAAGCCTCCCCCAAGCTTGAGGGAGATGCTCTTCCTCAAGTTGCACAAAGTTATATATTTTCTGCAAGGCAGCTTGTTTCTTATGAGCAGGAAAATATTTTTCAGTGAAGTAGTATGTCATATCCTGGGGACTATGCACACAACCAGGAGCAAGAGTATTAAACCATTCTTTAGCATCACCCTTTAACGAGAAAGGAAACAACTTAAGAATATAGTAGTAGAGAATCTTTTCCTCTTGAGCAAATAGGGTGGCAATATCATTCAATTTAGTAAGATGTGCCACAACAGTTTCAGATTCATAACCATGAAAAGGATCGGATTCTACCAAAGTAATCAATTCAGGATCAACAGAGAATTCATAATCCTTATTGGTAACAAAGATAGGTGAAGTTATGAACTTAGGATCATATTTCATCATTTCTTCCATAGCCTTTTCTTTTAGCTTACTCAATAATTTCCTAAGATCATCCCTATCCTTACAAGCAAGAAATTCCTTAGCAATCTCCCCATCCATAACATAACCCTTAGGTACATTAAGCATCTTAGTTCTAGTAGGAGTGCTAGGTGTAGCAGGTGATTCATCAATTTCATCATTTTCATCAGTTTCAAATTCTTTAGCTTTAGCAATTTGAGCATCAAGAAATTCACCAAGTGGCACAGTTTCATCAAGCAAAGTAGTAGCACCATCATGAGTATCATCAATAGCAGAAGCAGTGTCTATTACTTGCGACATATCAGATTGAATAGCAGATGGTGGTGTCGCAAGTCGACTCAAAACAGAAGGTGAATCAAGTGCAGAGCTAGTTTGCAGTTCCTTACCTCCCCTCGTCCTAGAGGGCATAATCTTGGTCTTAGAGTCTTTCAGATTATTCATAGTGATCAGCAGGTGTTTAACACCCAAGTGAACTTAATAAATAGAGCTATGCTCCCCGGCAACAGCCCCAGAAAATAGTCTTGATGACCCACAAGTATAGGGGATCGCAACAGTCTTCGAGGGTAGTATTTCACCCAAATTTATTGATTCAACACAAGGGGAGCCAAAGAATATTTATAAGCCTTAGCAGTTGAGTTGTCAATTCAACCACACCTGAGAAGTTATTTCTTTGCAGCGAAGTATCAGTAGCATAGTAGTATGATAGTTTTGATAGTAGCAGTAACAGTAGCAATGGTAACAATAACAGTAACAGTAGCAGTTTGGTAGTAGTTGTAACAGTAGCAGCAATAGTAGTAACTTAGCAAAGACAATATGAGCAAAGCATAGGCATTGGATCAGCGATGGATATTTGTATGGAAGACATTCATCATATAACAGTCACAACCTAGAGCGATACACAATAGCTCCAATTCATCAATTCAATGTAGGCATGTATTCCGTATATAGTCATACGTGCTTATAATAAGAACTTGCATGACATCTTTTGTCCTACCCTCCTGTGGCATCGGGGTCCATAAGGAAATCTAAGGGTAATTAAGGCCTCCTTTTAATAGAGAACCGGATCAAAGAATTAACACATGGTGAATACATGAACTCCTCGAATTACAGTCATCCCCGAAGAGTATCCCAATTATTGTCACCTTGGGGTCTACGGTTCAGAAAAATAACAAGTGCATATAACTAGCAGATAGGATCAAGAACTCACATATATTCATGAAAACATAATAGGTTCAGATCTGAAATCATGGCACTCGGGCCCTAGTGACAAGCATTAAGCATAGCAAAGTCATAGCAACATCAATCTCAGAACATAGTGGATACTAGGGATCAAGCCCTAACAAATTGACTCGATTACATGACAAATCTCATCCATCTCCATCACCGTCCAGCAAGCCTATGATGGAATTACTCACTCCCGGTGGTGAGCATCATGGAATTGTTGATGAAGAAGGGTTGATGATGACGACGGCGACGAATCCCCCTCTCCGGAGCCCCGAACGGACTCCGGATCAGCCCTCCCGATGAAGAACAGGAGGTGGCGGCGGCTCCGTATCATAAAACATGATGAAACTTCTTCTCTTATTTTTTTTTCTCGGGAAGACGGTACTTATGGAGGTGCAATTAGGTCAGACGGAGCCACATGGGCCCCACAAGACACCAGAGCACGCCCAGGGGGGTGGGCGCGCCCTGCTACCTTGTGAGCAGCTGGTGGCCTCCCTCCAGTGGATATTTGCACCAATATTTTTTATTTATTCAATAAAAAATATCCGCCAAGTTTCGTCCAATTCCGAGAACTTTTATTTCTGCACAAAAACAACACCATGGTAATTCTGCTGAAAACAGCGTCAATCCGGGTTAGTTTCATTCAAATCATACAAATTAGAGTCCAAAACAAGAGCAAATGTGTTTGGAAAAGTAGATACGTTGGAGACGTATCAGTGGAGTCGGCGTGACGCATAGGCGGTCGCTCTTCCTTCTTGTATCAGACCTCCTCCGATGCCTTGTGGGGCGGCGTCATATTGGATGGTGAAATGCTTGCAGACATCTGGTAGGGCGAGTATTGGTGCCATGGCTATCCGGGTCTTTATCTCCAAGAAACTGGATTCGCAGGCTTCGGTCCATTTGAAGGGGCGTCCTTCCATTAACAGCTCGGTCAGTGGGCTGGCGATCTTACTGGATCCTCTAATGAAGCGGCCGTAGTTGCCGGCCTCTTGTAGAAAATCACGCACACGCTTGGGGTGAGCGGATTTCCCAACTTATTATCAATTCAACTTTCCAGGAACTGATAGTCACTCCAAGGGCAGATATCGTATGACCCAGTGTCTTGACTTTGCTTCGACAGAACGTGTTTTTCCGAAGGTTAATGTACAAGTGATTGGTTCATAGGCTTTGCAGGACCGTGCGAAGGTGTTGCAGGTGATCTTCTTTAGTGTCGGAGTAGATGATGATATCGTCTGCGGCCAGTAGTACGAACTTGCCTTGAAAGTCCCACAGCATATCATCTAGCAGGGTTCTGCAGTAGGCGGGGGAGCCTATCACTCCGGGTGTCATGACGGTGAACTGAAAGGTACCGAACTTGGTGGTAAAGCCGGTATTGTATATGTCTTCTTCCTTAATCCTTATCTGGTAATGTCCATGCTGCAAGTCAATTTGAGAGAATAATCTTGCATCCTTCAATGGTGTGAATATGTTGGCGATCTTTGGTAGGTACATCTCTGGTTGAACCATACACCTGTTCAGGTTGCGGTAGTTCACTCGTAGCTCTCCATGATTATCAGCCTCTTTTTGTATGAACACTGGTGCTCTCCATGGCGAACTACTTGGACGAATAAATCCCTTTAATTGCATCTCATCCAGGATAGTTAGGAGTTGGGTCATCTCTGCGAGGGTGCGGTGAGCTCGAGGGCTTGACTTCTCGCTTTAGTTCAATGGCAAACTCTACAGATCGCGGTGGTGGCTTTGTTGGTGGTTTGTCTGTGAAGATGTCCGGGAACTCGCACACAACAGGGATGGCGTAAATTTCCATTGCTATGTCTAACTCGGTGACTGCCCTTCCTTGAGGGTATTTTGACCTTTGGGCATGCTATGGTTGGTAGTAGTCTGGCTGGTTGGGTGGTTGCATCTCATTCAGTCCACTTGCAACCTCAGGGTGACTTGATCCTCCTATTAGTTCCAGGAGTTGGTTGGTGGTTGCTTCTAGCTGCGAGGGAAACGGAGGGAGTCCCGGTTCTCCTCCTAGTGTACTATCTGGACTGAACTCCGAAGGAATCCCGTGGCAGTTGAGGTTCCCCATCCTGTATCTGTTCCAACGCGAATGGTGGGCCGTCGTCCATTAGTAAGGGTGGGGGAAACACCAAAAAACCAGGTAACACCAAACACGAGAGAAAGCCAAATAACATTAAATAAGTTCACAGCCAAGTGCTCTTACACGGGTGGAGACAAGGTCTACTACAAGCAAACTAATTATTTCTGGGATGATGGCATGCAATGAGCTTCCTACTACTGCTCCAGGGCGGGGTTAGCCAGAGGTGGGGTGTGAGGGTGGTGTTGGGGATGGGTCTAGTGGGGGCTATGGCTCTGGGCCTAGTCACGGTGGTTCTTGGCCTAGTTGGAGGTGGTGGTGTGGGGGTGGTGTTGGTACTGAGGGCCGAAGCAAGGGCCCTTCGGTTGAGGTTGATGTCTCTTACGAGCTGGGTGTGTAGACTATATTCGGCAATCATGTAGTGCGACATGAGTGCTGTGGCGGTGTTGTCTTCCTTACGAATAGGCGGCAACATTACACTTCGCCTAGCCGGGGCTAGGGTGGGGTAGAAGCGAAAGGCGGGATGCTCTCGCATTCGTGGCTCCTCCCGGTTGAGGCCGATAATGGCTGCTTGGGCTGTTTCTTGGACTGCTAGTTCTGGGGTGGAAGTAGGCGGGCCATGGAATTGGTACGTGTGACTGTGCCCGGTCAACCTGACTATCAGCTGGACACTGGCGTGGTACTCGTAGACCGAGTCCGTTAGGGGTGCCTAGTACACGAGGTACCGAGGCAATTCTCCATTGGGATAGAAGTAGCGCCAAACACTATTAAGTAGGTGCAGGAAGTCGTAGGGGGAGGGTTCCGGTGTGTAGGGAATGAGGGTGGCGGCCATCTACAGTCAACATGACGAAATGTCAGGGTTAGCACATTAAATGACTAGCTAGCATGTTGTGCACAATCAAATGCAACTAACCACCTAGACTCTCTACCGGCTCTCGACTCTAGCGTTCTTCCTAGCTAGCGTGTCCTACAGTCAGTGTGGCTCTGATACCAAGTCTTGTGAAACCCCGATTCAGAGAACCGGAGGCCCTCGTGTTCCAGCCCAGAGATCTATGTCTTCTGGAACACGGCTATAGCTTGGTATAGAATAACCATGATTTAATAGAGTACTAAAAGGATACATGGAGTTATGATACAATACTCTTGCTCAGCAAGGTAATACAATAAGAGTAGTAGTGCTCGGTTATTGTTCCACGATCTAGTGGCTAACGAAACACTAGAGGTGGAGAGGATATGACACAACGGAAGGCGGGACACTGGTGGGGCTCCAATCCAAAGGGACACTGCTGGGACACAATCTAGCTCTCGCTCTCGACGTCCTTCTATGGAGCTTCTCCTGCATCTGGCATGATAAGCCAGGTGAGTACTTTGAATGTACTTGCAAGCTCACAAACAAACTAAAGGCAAGCAAGCAAGCAAGAACAAGGTCAACAAACATAACGGCGAGACAAAGACTTGCATAAGTAAAACTTGCTTAAATACTTCATAAGTCCAGTCTACTCGTTTAACGTCCGATGGACCTTCTTTCGGCCTGATCCTCGATCATCCGGCTTACAAAGTAGACTACCTGCCTAACATAACTATCAACACTGCTGGAAATGAAAATGGGTGCCTGGTCAAATATGACTTAACACGAACGATGTCCCATTGCCGGGGACTCGGCTATTCGAATAGTTTCAACACACACTCTGCAGAGGCTGTATACTTTACCAACACCATGGACTATTAGTCCAACAAATCTCACTCATAGCACGGCCCTCTAACCGTGTCTCCGACCTCCCGCGGGCTAGCCCTGGGAGAGAGGATCTGGGTCCTTGCCACCCCGTGGTACAACTTATTCCCCCAGGGAATCTATCAACTTCTCTGTGCACAACTACCAACCCAGGCTCTCTTGACTAGACGGCAACTTCCCGGCCAGAGGAAGTCTACACATCTCAGTTTCCCTGTTTGGAGGCATGCGAAAGAGACATAACTACAAATGAAATAGGGCTCTCCCATTTGGGCAAATGTGGCTATACCGAGGAGGTTTGATTCTGTGGCACTTGGATTGACTGGTTATTAAGGTTGGACTACGAAAAAGCTACTTCACGATGATCCTGTTCTAAACAACCTAGCTCAATACATTTTTCTTTCAAAAGAAAGTACTTGGAGGAGACTACTATCGTAAGTAAAGTCTTTCCCTGAAGGGTCTCCTTGTTACTACCGTTTTATTCATTTCGGTTCATGTTATCGAAAGTAGTCACTAGTTTCATTGCGAATACTAGTTCAGAAGTAACCAAGGTAAAAGAGTTAAATCTCTATAGTACTCTACTGGTGTGATACCACTTCTTATAATTAATCCCTACTCAAGCAAACAATAAGAGCATAAATAACAAAGTAAATAAAAGCGGAAATAACCGATAATATGCAAGTTGGAACCCATGGCCTTGCAAATGCCATCAAGCAAATGGATGAAATGGCTTGCCTTGAACAAGTGGAGGGTCACAAAACTCCTGGTCTTCACCTCCTGAATTATCTCTCTCTGGAAATAATTTCAAAGCATTTTCAATAAAGAGCAAATCAACAAAACACTATCCGGAAATTCTAGACAGTTCAAATAAATCCCAAACTTTGCCAACAGAAAGGAAATTAAATAACAAAAATAATGCAAAAATAATCAGTTGATTTGGACTTATAGTTTAGGGGATATTCATGGTCAAAGTTGGGTCAACAGAAGCATTTTAATTGATTTAAAATGAATTTCAGAAAATCCCAGGGGGTGCCACGTCGAAGGCGTATTTTTGAAATATGCTACGGCTAGCGTACCGCTTCGGGACTTAAGTGAGTCGCTAACGGGTGGGGTCCACCCGTCAGGTTCTTCTTTTAAAACACGGCCGAGGCGCGGGCGAACTCCGGCGAGGGCTCACCGGCAAGGCGAGAGGACGGCGGCTCGAGTGGGTTGGCCCACTGGAATGGTGGCTCTCCGACGAGACTTCTCGTACCCGTGGTGTCACCTGAGGTGGTCGGACGGTGACGTTTCCTTCCTCGCGGGCGGCGGTGGCCTTCGGGTGAGCTCGAACTCCGGCGAGGGGGCTCTAATTGAGCTGGCCCGCAGGGTGGGTGTGGCCAATGGAGCGAGGTGAGGCCAGTGGTGGCGGTGGTTGGGCTCGGGGAGCCATGGGTGGAGCAAATTGAGCTAGGCTCGCCGGCGGCAGAGCTTCGCCATGGAGAAGAAGCGAGGGCGCGATAGCACGAGGGCGTCAGCCAGTAAAGGTATGGGGGGAGAAGAAGTGGTGCGAGTTGGAATGGAGGCCAAGGACCAGAGGGGGAATCCTTCTCCCATCTAGGGGGTAGGCCAAGGAAGAAGAAGAAGGAGGGGGACCTCTTCCCCTCTCTCCCGGTGGCGCCGGAGCACCGCCGGGGGAACTATCGTGGCGGCGATCTACTCCAACAACTTCGCCGTCTTCATCAACACCTCCATCACCTTCCCCCATTTATCCTCAGCGGTCCACTCTCCCGCAACCCGCTGTACCCCCTACTTCAGTAGGGTGCTTTATGCTACATATTATTATCCAATGATGTGTTGCCATCCTATGATGTTTGAGTAGATGCGTTTTGTCCTATGGGTTGATTGATGAATTGATTGGTTTGAGTTGCATGTTTTATTTTGGTGCTTTCCTATGATGCCCACCATGCCGCGCACATGTGTGGGATTCCCGCTGTAGGGTGTTGCAATATGTTCATGATTCGCTTACAGTGGGTTGCGAGAGTGACAGAAGCTTAAACCCGAGTAAGGGAGTTGTTGCGTATGGGATTAAAGGGGACTTTACACTTAATGTTGGGTTTTACCTTAATAATATTTAGAATTTGCGGATGCTTGCTAGAGTTCCAATCATAAGTGCATGTGATCCAAGTACAAAAAGGATGTTAGCTTATGCCTCTCCCTCATATAAAACTGCAATAATGATTACTGATCTAGTTATCAATTGCCTAGGAAAATTTCGCACATCCTACCACCACTTTTCCACACTCGCTATATTAACTTTATTGTTCTTTTATTAAAACAGCACCTAACATTTATTTTCATGTTCTTTATTATCTTGCAAACTTATCCCATTACACCTACAAAGTAGTTTTATTCTTGTTTTAGGTAAAGCAAACGTTAGTGTGCGTAGATGACGGGGTCATGTACCAGGGGTGGCTCATGACGAGGAGCCCGGCCTCACCCAAGACACGGGGCCCACCAGGCCCAGAGCAAGGAGGAAACCCTAGGGGGCAAGGACACCTTCGTGGTCTCCAAGAATAGAGGGCGGCAGCGCCCCAGATCGCATCTGCTATGTAAGCCCTAGACCTCTCCTGCCTATATAAAGGGGGGTCTAGGGTACTCATTGATCATCTATCCACAGATAGGAAAACTCTCGGTAGCAATCTCATCCACCATTGTAACCCCTCGCACGAGGTATCCCTCCATTATGAATCATCAAAACCAGCAGGACGTAGGGTATTACTCTCCGGAGGCCCGAACCTGGATAAACCCCTCGTGTGACCTCCGATCCATGACTTCCAGATGCGTTTGGACCCCAACCGAGGGATCTGACGGTATTTTGCACCGTCAGTTGGCGTGCCAGGCATGGGCAGCGCTAGTTGGAGACCGATCTTAGATCGGATCTTTATCTGCCTCCAACGGCATGCCGCCGGGAGAGAGCCTAACCTTCAGCTCCCTGACGTTCGTCGCCGACTAGGTAGGCCGGGTCGACATCAGCCCACCGGCCAGCCCCATCACCTCGGGGTCTCCCGAGGGACCCCGCGGCAGCCATGCTAGATCAAACAAACACGTACGCACATCGGGCCCGACGGGACCCGCGAGCTGCATCTGTCCTGCCTACAGGACGGAAACTGCACCAACAATTCAGTTGGTCGCAATGGTCTACAGCAGCTGCCGCCTCAACCAGGTGTTGGAAGATTGCCTCATCACCGACCCCGGCGTTCAAAAGGACGCCGACGCGATCAGCGTCACCTTGGCCTCAGACAGAGAAGAAGGCAACACAGCACCTCTCTGTCTCACAAACGAGGACGAGAACGCCGGCCTCCAGCCCGTCCGCGAGGTCACCTATTCCGATCTCTGGGGGGAATCAGGATCCTCTTCGAGCTTAGCAGTCGGAGACTCCACTGACCAAGGGATGTCCCGATCTGAGGCCCCACAAGCAATTTTCCTCCATCAAGTCATGAGGACTGAGCCAACCACGAACGTGTTGCGCGTGGCGGCTATGACGGAGGCCGCCACATCCGAGCTCCCGGCATCAGGGTCAATAACCGTCACAACACAGCTGCACACCAACCCTATACTGACGCCCCAGCCGCAGATCAGCACAGGCCTCCCAACAAGCTCACCGGCGGGCTTCACCAGAACTACAACGGCACTCCGAAGTGCGACGTCCACACTACCACCTGTGACAGGATATGCCCTGAACTATCTCACGACACCCATCGCCGGCACCGACCCAGCTTCAAGGACGCTGGAGGCCATACGCGTGTCCCAGCTAAAAGTGCAGCTCGCACTCCAGCAAAAAGCGCTAGAGGTCTCGGCTCGCGAGGCTCGGTGGAACGAGACGATGACACATGAATGCCTACGCCGCCCACGCCGCCAATCGCAAAACCTCCTCAATGACCTCACCAACCAAGGCCGAGAGAGGGGTATCGGATTCGACAAGCCAATCGCGGAGGCTGCACCACCACCAACCCCAGCTCGTGGTCTTCATGCAGCGGTGGCACTGCCAGATCGGCTACGAACCACACCAGGAGACCCTAAACTCCTGGCCGACCTCACTCATGTACTCCACAGGACGGTGGAGCTCTAGGATAACATTTCGCGCTCAAGTGACAAGCTGGCAGGTACTGAAAGCGTCTTATCCGCTGCCAACCACCCAGCCCGTGAGCAACAACAAGAGTCCAGCCAGCGACCAGAGGTCGCGCCGGCAGCCGCGGTGACACACCTGCGGCAGCCAATATCGGCCGTCGCCCTACAGCAGCGGGCGACCTTACCACCCACGAGCCCGGTGCCAATCGGGCGACCTCACCATCAGCACGGCGGATGGGCAGGAGCAGAAACAAATGGGATACACCTGGGGGCTCCTCCACCAAGATTTACCTCGCTCACCTCAAGCATCGCACTAGCATGTTTCGGGCAGGAAGTGATAGCCCACCCGTTCCCTCAACCCTTCGTCATCCGCGGAGTCGAGAAATACTCAGGCGATACAAAGCTAGACAACTGGCTGAATGGCTACCTCACGGCGGCCGAGATGGCCAATGGGGACATAGGCAATGCCCTACGGCACATACCCTTGTGCCTAACAGGACATGCGTGCTCCTGGCTCAGCGGGCTCCCTCCCAACTACATTCATAACTGGGCAGACTTCGAGCACATGTTTCTCAACAACTTTGAGGGAACCTACCACCGCCCAGGGAGCGGAGCCGACCTCCACAACATCATTCAAGAGGACAAGGAGTCGGTGCGGGACTACATCGCGCGCTGGCTCAAAAAGAAGAACACATTGTCCAGCATCTCCGATGAGACGGCCATTGAGGCATTCGTAAGCGGCGCGCAAGACCCCCTATTCCGGCACAAGCTCAAGAAAAAGAGGGGGGAAGGCAAGCTCACATCTCTAGCCGCACTGATGAAGGTCGCCAATGATTTTGCCACAGGAGAAGAGACGGCCCGAGCAGGACGCCGACCTATGCCGGGCGCGAAGGCCGCTGAGCCCACAGGGAAAGAGGCCCCGAAGGGCCGAAACTCCAAGAACAAGGAAGAGCGCAAGCACAAAGAAGAACAAGATTCCGAGCTCGTCGGAGCGGCCAACGAAACCGATGAAGCCGGAGCCAAAAGGCAGTGCTGGAATGGCAAGCCCAGACGCAATCCTCGCACATACGAGGAAATAATTAACGGACCGTGCGTGTACCACAGCTACGGAAACCACAAGGCCCAGCACTCGACACGGGATTCGGGCTCAACGAGCAGCTCCTCCGCGAAAAGGGTAACCCAGCCGCCACAGGCAACGAGGGCGACAACACTGCAGCCCCTCCAGTACCAGCAGCAAACCTAGAGCAGCAGGTGCACGGGCAGAACCAGCGAGCTTTTCCCAAAGATGTCTGAAGAGTAAACATGATCACCGAGGCGCGACGCCCGAGCAAGACCATGTGCAGGCACCATCATACAAGGGCAAGGAGGCATTCCAGGTACCTCGAGTGGTCAGAGCAAACAATTTCTTTCGGCCAGGCCGACCACCCGGTACTTTTTCAGAGGCCAGGAAGCCTACCGCTCGTCCTCAGCTCCATAATTGGAGGCCGTTGTATCCCAGCAGTGTTGATGGACGGGGGCTCCGGAATCAACATATTGTACACGAAGACACTAGAGCGAATAGACATACCATTAGAGGCCCTCCGCCCCTCCAATCCTGAGTTTCGGGGCATCATCCTAGGACGGAAGGCAGAACCCCTAGGGGAAATCACACTGGAGGTCATCTTCGCCAATGGAGACAACTACAGATGCGATCTCATCAGCTTCGAAGTGGTCCCGTTTGTCGCACGATACGACGCCGTCCTGGGGAGGCCAGCTTTTGCCAAATTCATGGCCATCCCGCATTACACATACATGCAGATGAAAATGCCAGGCCCCCACGGCATCATAACACTTCATGGCTGCCCCCTGCAAGCAATCATATCAGAGAAAGCCAACCTCGAAGAGGTCACGGGATGGGGCGCAGAACGCACAAAGATACGACATGCACCCCCCGTCAATAAATTCCCAAGGTACTACTGGGAGCGCAGACCTCTCGCGGACCCAGCAGCCGAAAGGTATCTGGACCAAACAGAGCGTCAGGAAAAACCACTACGAAGGAGGGCGAATCCCTATTGGTAGACCTCCCCAACAGCAAAAGGCGGGAGGCTGGCAAAGCACGCAGGACCAACAGGACTTCCGCGACACACCTACCACTAGTAATTTTTACTTCCTGTTATTTTCATTCCAAGACATGAATTTCCTTTTCATAAGTAAGACTTCGTGGAATAAGCATAGTTAGTTCGATCATGTATTAGACAGACAATAAAGTGATTTGTTACGCGAACACTTCTGTTCTATTACACTATATGATCGCTAAATGAAGTACACAAAGCACCAAGTACTGAAACTCCCTTGAAACTCTTTGCGGATGGTATGAGAGATCTCCTTATTTGTGACTCGGGGGCTGCATCATATTTCAGACCCTCCCCCCCCCCCCCTCGCAGCTCAGTAATAAGGGCTGCATCCAGTGACCCTTCAAAGTACAAGTATGGGGGGCTGCATTCACGGTATATAGTCCTTCAGCCGTTCCACAAAAACAAAGGTAGAAGGTCAACATGCTTACGGCCTTACCTAGTCGCTAGAGTTCAAACAAATCTTAACATATGCTGAGAACCAACCCAGAGTTCGCGGCCAACGTTAATGCAATAGGGCACAGACCAGCATGCCGAGCTCACAAGGGGTCCTCGTCCACATGGCCAACGCTAGAACGCGCATATTTGGTCGGGCAAGGGCATTCTCCCAGCGGATATTAAGAAGTCATACAACACAACAAATGGCAGGTTCTAAAACAATCACCAACAATAAGTTAACATAGTATGATACACAAAGTACTTTCATAATGTTTTCTTAAATTTTCGCTCTACGAGCCACCCGCACTGGGACGCCTTTTAATGATACTTTGCAGGGGACAGACCCCAGCAGCATATTCGGACTCCCAGCAGGAGGCCTCATAATCGACCAAAGGTTGGTACTGGGGTACTGAGCCCGGACGCCGGCCAGCACCTGACGAGCTTCCTCGAAGGCCGCAGAGTAAATCCAGTCCTCCAGTTGATTGGAGGAATCCGCAAGCAACTCAAGGACGACCTCAAGGTCGGAAGACAGGCCCGGATGACCCGCGAACAACGTCCCAGCAACGACCCCTAGCACGGTGGTCATCCGCTCTGCCACTGCGGCAACCTCCCGAAGCCACTCTTCCGCATCATCAATCTAGATGGCGGGCAACGGGGCTGCAAAAACAAAGCAATAGAAGATCAATATTGGAAGGACTCACAGTCAAAGCACCAAGTGCACGGGACATCATCGTACGCACCTCGGGCGACCGCTGGGCCTCGGCAAGCTGAACCGCAACGTCCTCACCATCCTTCTCCAACCGAGCAATTTTCTGCTCGGCCTCCTGGGCAGCCTACACATGCAAGGCAGCATCCTTTTCCGCGGCATCCAACTGACATTGAAGCAAGGCCTGGCGGTCCTTGCTTTCCTCGAGATCGGTACGGAGGGCGCGGCAGGTCTCCTGCTCTCGCAGAAGGCCGGCCTCAAGCTCCCGTTTTGCGGTCAGCGCCATCTCCAGCTCCACTCGGGCAACCCGCTCGGCCTCCTCTGCACGCTGACGGGCCTGTGCAGCATCCTCCGCATTCTTCCTGAGGGTCACCGCGGTCTCCACAGCTACGCAACGAATAACAAGCACCTTCCGTCATCAGCACGGACGGACTAACCCAGGCACAACAAAGGAGATCCAAACTTAAATGACGAGGCATCAAGATCATGTTGCAGCCCATCGCCCTGGTGCTGCAACGCCGCAATCTGCGACTCCAGTTCAAAAATCTGCGCCGCGCGTTTGTGGCTCGCCTCGAAAAGTGTCTGGCCAGGAAAATACAGAGAAAGTAGGCCGCATCAAATACATGAGGGACCAAGCCCGGCTAGCATAACAGCGCCGCACTCGGCCCCAGGGGCTACTACCATGCTTACAAAGGTATCATACCTTGAAACCGGGCTCTACAGCCTGCCTGACCTCCTTCAAGGCCTCCCACAGACGCCTCAATGCTTCATCCGCGGTACTTAGGGGCATGGCGACCTCCTGAGGGACCTCGGGCCTGAATTCCCCTGACAAGAAAGAACATGCCCGTGTCATCGCACTAGATGACGAGGCCGCCGAGCGATCCGGCCCGTCGACGGCAACCTTCACTATCGCCGCCGCTGCGGCCACACTCGCCAGAGGGAAGGCACGCGAGCCTGGAGAACCTATCCCACCGACCGGAGCAGGTGAGGAGGCCAGAACTTGGGAAGTCACCGGTTGCACACCCACTTTGTCGGCGTCCCCCGCCTCAGAGTCGGCCGCAGACTCCACGACAGTGGCTCCTGCCAAAAAATGGTTTGCATAAGGCAGCCTCGCGGAGTGCTGCCAATAACGCCCAAAGGACAAAGGCGCAACTTACCTCGAGACCGGATCTCAACCCTAGAATGAGGGGCCTCCATAGACAACTGCGCCATCGGCACCGCCGACAGAGGCGTAGTTGCGATCGTGCCGGCCGTGGCGGGCTCTGCTGTAGACAGACCCGTCGGCCCGCTGGGAGTGGCCCTGAACACAAAGGCAGAAGGTCAACAATACCAAAGTGAATCAACAAATGAAGCCAGACCGTAGTTAGAGAGGTGGCTCACGGGGCAGCTAACGGCGTATGCCTCCTTCACGCCGGTGTTGGAGCGATCAGAGGGATCTGCAGGCCAGGGGACTTCTGCGAGCTCCCGCGAAGCTCACGAGGGCCATGGCTGGCCGAGGACTCCTCCCTAACACCGCGACGGAGCTTCTTGAGGGGTTGGAGCGGCACCTCGGTGGCCGCCCTCTTCACCTCCTCGTTGTCGTCTTCGCCCTCATCCTCCTCGGCGTCCTCGACCTCCTCATCATCATCAACATCTACGACATCATCCTCGTCATCGTCGTCATCACTGCCCTCACCGTCACCGCTGCCGTGACGCTCGATGGAGAGGACACGCTTTCGTCGCCCTCCCGTCCCTTGGAGGCCTCCTCCGAAGCCTCTTCCGGAGGTCCTCTCTGTTTCTTGGCGGCCCCGGTCCCTGCACGGGAGGGCCCGGGAGAGGCCGCGGTCATAAGAGCGGCCATGGCGGGGCTAACTTGCTGCTCCGGAAGCAGGGGCTCTGAGCTGAAGGCCTCAAAGGCAGCAAATTCCTGACAAGAAAAACAAAGAAAATTACGATACGGCCTCTCGGCCTCCAACAGCAAGGGAACCGTGAAGAGATGCTTACGCTGCCCGGAAGGAGGTCGGCCGAGAAGGGCAGAATGGCCTTCTTGTGAGACTTGGCGATGGCGTCAGGCCCCACCAGGAAGCTGAGGTAGACGTCGATGGCCTTGGGGTCCAGCTCCTCTTGGGAGACCCGCGCAGGGTCCTTCGAGCCTGCGTAACGTGACATCAGGAGCCCCCGGGCCTGCAGCGGCAATACCCGACGTGCCACCCAGGTGCGCACGATATAACCTCCTATCAGCCCGCCCTTCTTCAGGCGAGCGGTGGCCTCCGCCAAAGCTTTGACCTCTGGTGTCGGCTTGGTCAGCGGGGCCCATGATCACAGCTTCTGCGGGGACTCATTCATAAAAGTCGGCAGGTCTTCGCCGAGGCCCTCCACGTAGAACCAAGACTTGTGCCACTCCCGAACGGACTTCGGGAGGTCGAAGGAGAAGAACGTGGAGTTGGGGCGAAGCTGCAGGATGGCACCTCCGAGGTCACAGACGGCGCTTTCGTTCGTCTGAACGCAGACCCGGAAAAAGTAGTGGAACAGCACGAAGTGGGGAGCTGTCCCGAGGTAGCACTCACAAAAAGTGATGAAATTGGCGATGTGGAGCACCCCGTTGGGCGGAATGTGGTGCAACTGACAGCCGAAGAAGTACAAGAGGCCCCGCACGAAGGGATGGAGCGGGAAGCCAAGCCCCCGCCCAAAATAGCCCAAGCACAAGACGTGCTCGCCTTCGCGAGGCTCCGGCGGGATCTCTCCGGTCGGAAGCCGGACGCTCAGATCCGCCGGCATGAGGAGATCGTCTTTGTACCCTTGGATCTCGCCTTCCATGGTCACGGAGGGAAACCATTTCCCGGTGGACTTGGGGGCATCGCGCGCTGTTTTCGCCGCCCTCGTAGGTGCGGCCCGCTTCCGCTTCCCACTGGTGGCACTCGACGATGATTCCTGGCGAAGGGCTCGCTCTCCTTTCTCACTCCTAGTCCTAGCCATCGGCGGCGAAGGAGCGGGGGCGCGACGGGGGAAGAAGCTAAGCACGGCGGCGGCGCGTCAAAGGTTTTGGGGATAGACCCAGAGGATGAAATGAGCAGAAGCCAGGTAGGGTTTGAAACCCTCTGTTTCCCCTCTTATAGACAACCGAACCCGAAGCATCGCCCGCCCAAGACGGAACAGGAATTTTCCTCAGTTTCGGAAAGTTCATTTTTGCAGAACAATTGGTGCACCGATCACGGCGGCATCACTGCTCTGAGATCCATGGGAAACCTAACGAGGACCCACCTGTCTACATCGAGAGGCTTTCCAGATGGACTGGGGGCTCAGGCAGGATAGCATCCGGCCTCCTGGCCAGACCAAATTCAAGAAGATTCCGAGCAAAGTATGGGAGCCCGCCGGAGGTCTCGCGAGCATCTACTGCGACCTCTGCCACGCTCGGGGGCTACTGACGGGGTCCTATACCAGGGGTGGCTCACGACGAGGAGCCCGGCCTCGCCCAAGACACGGGGGCCACCAGGCCCAGAGCAAGGAGGAAACCCTAGGGGGCGAGGACACCTTCGTGGTCTCCAAGAATAGAGGGCGGCAGCGTCCCAGATCGCATTTGCTATGTAAGCCCTAGACCTATCTTGCCTATATAAAGGGAGGTCTAGGGTACTTATTGATCATCTATCCATAGATAGGAAAACTCTCGGTAGCAATTTCATCCACCATTGTAACCCCTCGCACGAGGTATCCCTCCATTATGAATCATCAAAACCAGCAGGATGTAGGGTATTACTCTCCGGAGGCCCGAACCTAGATAAACCCCTCGTGTGACCTCCGATCCATGACTTCCAGCTGCGTTTGGACCCCTACCGAGGGATCTGACGGTATTTTGCACCGTCAGTAGAGTTGTATTGGTGGTCGATAGAACTTGAAGAGAATATAAATTCTACCTTTATCTTCTCGTTGGGTTCGACACTCTTATCGAAAAAGGCTACAAACGATCCCCTAGACTTGTGGGTTATCAGATCTCTCTCTCTCTCTCTCTCTCTCTCTATATATATATATATATATATATATATATATATATATATATATATATATATATCTCCCTCTCTCTCTTTCTCTCTCTCTTTGATCTTTAATACAATGATCTCTTAGGAGATCTATTCGATGTAATTCTTGTGGTGTGTTTGTTAGGATCCGATGAATTGTGTGTTTATGATCAGATTATTCATTGAAAGTAATTGAGTCTTTTCTGAGATTTATTATGTGTGATTTTATAGCCTTGTATTTCTCTCCGATCTATCTATCTCTTTTGGCCAATTAGATTGATTTATCTTCAGTGGGAGAGGTGCTTGGTAGTAGGTTCAATCTTGCGGTGTCCTTACTCTGTGACATGAGGAGTTACAAGGCACGTATTTGTATTGTTGCTACTAAGGGTAAAACGATGGGGCTCGAACATATTATTTGGTCTTGCTTTGTCTACATAATGTCATCATGCTTCAAGCATTACTCTGTTTGTTATGAACTTAATACCTTAAGATGCATGCTACATAGCGGTCGAGGGGTGGAGTGATAGTAGTAGATTTAGTAAGATTAACGGTCTACTTGTCACGGACGTAATGCCTATATATTGATCATACCATAAAGAATCATCATAACTATGCGCTATTCTATCAATTGCCCAACAATAATTTGTCTACCCACCGTACTATGCGCATGAGAGAGATGCCTCTAGTGAACGCTATGCCCCCCGGGTCCATTCACTTTATATTTAGTAAACCCTAAAAATATTTGCTGCAATTTATTTACTTTTATTTTCCTTTTTATTTTATCTATCTATCACTATCAGATTTAATCCTTGCAATTAACGAGTACAAGGGGATTGACAACCCTCTTGCCCGTGTTGGGTGCAAGTATTTGCTTTGTGTGTGTGTGCAGGTACTGCTTACAGTGTTTGTGTGGCGTCTCCTAGTGGTTCGATAAACCTTGGTTCTTAACTGAGGAAAATACTATCTGCTACTATACTACATCACCCTTTCTCTTCGAGGAAATCCTAACGCCTATCACAAGTAGCAGCCGCCAGCTGCGCGTCCTACGCGCCGCCGTCCAACTTTCGGCGGCGCTTGCGGCAGGTGGACAGTGACGGACCGTCCACGTCCATCATCGACCTCACGTCCACCGGCACCGGCGACGGACAGGTCGCGGACTCCTACGAGGATGAGTAGGGATGGGAGGCGGCAGGGCCTGGTGTCCCAAGTGGGCCGGTCCGTCTCCCATGTTCTGATCTTCCTCGTCGGAGACCGCATCTTCAGTTCACGGGTCTTAAACCCCGCCGCCGTTCATGGAGACGGCAGATAGAGGACGTGGTCGCCGATGCGGAATTCAAAGGAAGTGGACGATGGGCGGCGCCGTAGGATAGCTTTAGGGTCCGGCCTTTTTTTGTCCTAAATGTTCGAACTGTAATGAAAAATGTTCAAAACGTAATGAATTTCGTCCGGTTTATATGAAATCCGCCGTGTTTGCATGAATTTCGTCCGTTTAGTTCAAACAGTGGTTGAAATGTATGCGGGCAGCGTTGGATGGCCGGCTCCCGCATCCATGTCCGTGGACGAATGCCAGAGCAAATTTGCGGGTCAGCGCGGGAGATGCCCTTAGTTACTCCCTCAATTTTTGTATACAAGGTCATTATCAAAAATACATATTGTATCTATACAAGGCCACCAACACTGAACGAGGCAAAAATTAATGATGCTTCCTCGTAACACAGACTACGCATTTTGTAGCCATATATTTGCTAATTTGTTTCTGAGGGGATACAATAGTGCTAGTACTTATTCGTGTTGACCCCGGCGACATTTTGTCCTAGCTTCGCCCCTGGTCGTCAGTGATCGGCACAACAAGGGGACCTTGGTATCTCCGACGACACACGCGCTTTGCCGTCTCTTTCATTTGACCGGTTCGTGTGTTCGCTGCATCCGGCTCCGGTAGCACCGAAGAGCGGAGTTCACCGGGTAATTTCCGTCCATGCAAGCACAGTGACGCTGCGATGTCATTGCCTGACTACATACATACATAACAAAACGGGAAACGTTTCCACACGGCGCGCCGCCCGAATCGTTGGGCCGGTCGCACCGCTGGCTCCGCGTCTCGCTTTGTCTGCACGTAGGCCCACCACCGAACGACCACCTCCTGTATTATCTTATTTCTTCAGGGACAACCCCATCCGCTCATTCTTCGCTCGTGCACGAGCGCATCTCCTCTGCACCGCAACCTCTGCTCTCCTCCTTTTCTTCCTCTCTGTAGATGCTCGCGCCTCCCCCACCGGCGACTGGCTGTGCCGCCAGCCATGGCCACCGCGCCTCCCCCACCGTGGCTGCCCCCACCCCGCCCCCTCACCCCCCCCCCCCCCCCACCAGCGACCAGTGCTGCAAACCAACACCCACCGGTGCTGCCGATGACGGCGAGAAGTGATGGAGAGCCGCGGCGGCCGGCGTTGGGGCGTTGCAACCACGGCGACTAGTGATGGAGATCCGGCCTTTTCTTTTCTTGGAAGCAGCCCCAACCATTGTAAGATTTTGCTACCACCATGTTCGTTTTTTGATGGAACCAACCTAAATTTTTTGCTGCCATGTCATTTGCTTTTTGGTACAACCGGTTTTCAATTTTGCTACCACCATCTTCAGTTTTTGCTGGAACCAATCAATTTTTTTGCTACCACCATGTTCGTTTTTTGATGGAACCAACCTAAATTTTTTGCTGCCATGTCATTTGCTTTTTGGTACAACCGGTTTTCAATTTTGCTACCACCATCTTCAGTTTTTGCTGGAACCAATCAATTTTTTTGCTACCACCATGTTCGTTTTTTTATGAAACCAACCCAAATTTTTGGTACCATGTCATTTGTTTTTGGTACAACCAGTGTACATATTTGCTACCACCAACTTCGGTTTTTGCTGGAACCAATCAATTATTTTGCTACCATGTTTTTTTGGTGGAACCAGTGCATCACTTTTTTTGCTACCACCGTTTGAGTTTTTGCTACAACCAATGTTCTCAATTGCTACATCCATTTATATGACACACATCACGGCGTCATGTAATTTGCTGGAACCAGCAAACATTTGCTCGAAGCGGCATGATTTTTTGTTGGAACCAGCGTTTCTTTTTGCTGGAACAAGCTAATTTGTTTGCTACAAATCGATTACCGAAGTTTTTCTGCTGCTGAGATTTTTGCTGGAACCATCATTATTTTTTGCTGGAACCGGCAAATCTTTTTGCTTCAACCCAGCACTGGAGCTTTTTGTTGCTTTTTTTTTGCTAGACATGGCGGTGCAAGTCGACAACGGCGGTGAGCCGGAGACGGGGACGCCGGGGATGCTGCAACCATGATGACAGCGCGCTGCAACCCTCCTGTGTTCGAGTTGCAACCATGGCGAGCAGAGGCAGCCGAGGCAAGTGCCGGGCATGAGCGGCAGGCGAGGCGAGCGCGGGTGACGGGCGCGGTGGCGCGGTGGCAAGGGTGGCAAGCAAGCACGGGAAGACGAGGACAAGCGCGGGCGGCCGGCGAGCGCACGGATCTGGCATGTGCGCACGCTGCCCTTTTTTTCCGTGTTTCCTGTGCGTATTTGACTTTTGAAACGAAGCAATCAGACGGTTAGAAAAGGATGTATCGGACGGCTGGGGCTTGACCGGCCCAACAGCTCGGCCGGCGCGCCGGCGCCTATCAGCGCCCTAACAAAACTGCAAGGTGAAGGTTTTCATTTTTCACAGTTTTTTGGGAGGCCATCGATCAACGAGAGCGCGACAGCTGTTTTTCTACAGTACTGGTTCGCTACTGTTTTTACCTCCCGCTGGACATCCGGTTTTCTGGGCTTTGTTGGTCCACCGCTTTGCCTCATCTAAAAAAATCTTCCTCACGCCCACCTCTCTCTCTCTCATCCAGAAAAATCACCCCACGCCCCGCACCTGTTCCCTCCTCGTGCGCCGCCGCCGCCCGCCTCTTCGACGCCGCCTTTAACGCCTCCACGAGTCCAGCGAACAAACCATGGAGAACCATCTCCTCTCCCTCTGCGGCTCTCTCCCTGTTCCTCCACTCCTCTTCCTCCCTCGGATCGAGCGTGGCCTGGAAGAAGGGTTCCAGTCGGGCCGACAGCCATGGATGCGTGCCAGAGAGCGTCGCCTCCGGGCTTAGTGCCGGGACCGGGATATGCGCCGTCGCGTAGCGTCGCCGCACCACACGTCAAGGGGCGCCGCGCCGTTGATGCTTGCACGGTGGAGGGCGATGGCTACCGCGGGCCGGGGAACGCCGCGTGGTTAGCCGCCGCCACAGGGGAGCGTCACTTTCTTCGACCAGCACCGGTCGACCTCAGTGGTTTCTCTCGCCGTCAATCACCAGTACGTTTACCTTCCGTCCACCTCTGCCAATTCCCCAGCGCCACCACTGTTGTACGTCCCCGTGCGCACCCTTCAGGAAAACCCTATCAACCAATTCAAGCTCTCTCTGATTTCTATTTCAGTTGACCTTTTTGATGTTTCTACTTTGGTTCGTGTAGATGCCTCGCACTGTTGTGCAAAAAAATAAACTCCCCCTTTTTTGCATAATAGTTGTTTGTGTTAATGCCTGAGAAGAGAAATCAAGCCGATTGTGTTTTCATTGGAAATTCATTCCTTGTTGAGAGGTATGTACATTGATGCCATGTAAGTCTGTTTGGTGGAATCTAATGTAAGCATTGCATAAGATTTCACTTCTGCCCCGTCGTAATGCCCTGCTAGACAATCTTGATAAGACCAGAGTTCTTTGGCTTCGACGCATACATTGACTATGATGATGTCGTGGTGTGTGGCCCTTTTTTGGTGGTGTTTTGTGTTCGGCTGATTCCAATTTTGTTTGCTTGGTTCCTGTAGCAATGAAAACTTCTAATTTATTCCCATAAAAAAACATCTGCTGCAGGATTTTATGGGCGTCGTACACGAGCCGTTGGTGAGATCCTCGACGTCGATGCAGTGGAGGGGGAGTCAACAGCCAGCTTGTGGATGGAGGGAGGCCCCAGTTGGCGGAAACAATGACCTCGCTCCCGATCCCCTGCGATGAATTGCACCGGCGCCTTTTCCTTGTGCGCCGCCGCGCATCTGATGGCCTGCCAGTGTGAGGTTTGTCCCTAAAGAATCTTCGGGGCCGTGTAAAGGCAGCAGCGCTGAGGTTGCGTGCTCCTGGGAAAGGATGGATGCGTGGGCATGTTCCGGTTCTCACCGCCGCCTCCAGCAGTGAGCGTTTCGGGATCTTCGTGGCCGTCTGTGACTTTTTTGCCGTTAGCCTCCCCGCACGAGTCTGCGCCCAAGCTTTCCCCTAACTAGGTCAACCTGGTGCACGCCCAAGGTTTGTGGCCTGCGGAGAAAGCGTCCGTACCTTGCTGCCGTCACAGGTATGGACCTTTACATCTCCAAATCAGGAGTTATGATCTGCATTCCATTACTTTATGCTCTGTCTCAGGCGTGGTATTCATGCTGCTCTATGAGCAGTGTATATGAACTTGTGACATAAACGATAATAACTGGTTTTTCTTACTCTTAAAGCAGGTCATAAATATTTCTTCCTCAAATACTCCTGGTCTTCACCAATTGTAATGTAGAAAGCACCTGCAAGAACTTGCGAAGAAGGTCTGTAGTTCTTCAAATTGAAGTGATTTTTGTTGCTTGGGAAATTAGAATGACCTACACTGGATGTGCTGGTGCAAGATGCATGAGATGAGATGCACTGGGCTGAAGATCTCGCCACCGTTGCCTGTGAAAATTATATGGCGATTATGTGGCACCAAGTCGACCCATTATTTCACTATGAGTTGGGGGTGACAACTAAATACCTTCTGTTGAAGCAAACTAAGTATTTACTATTCTCTCATATCTGAATGAGCTCAGAGGTATTTTCCATGTTGTAGTACCCCCTACTAATGTATTTTCTGTACATATTGTAAGTACTAAAGTACACAGCCTAGAGTGTGGAAATATTCATTTTATGCCCCTTGCAATGCTCAGCTATTGAAGTTTGACAAAGTTTATGATGTTGTGGAACTATTGAATTGTGATTTTTTTATTCAATATGTATTCTCCTCTTCAGATCGTGTGCGGTACATGTTTGCGACATCTAAGGGTGTTTCTTATTGAATAATCATAGTGTGTTTTAATGAATTGAGCAACAGCTGCAAATGTTTTCTCATGGACAACTTTATATCATAATATCTGATGGTTTACTCATTTTGATTGAGAACGTCTTTGTTGAATATGAAATTAGCATGGCTCTGTTGAATATGAAATTAGCACTTATAGTGTTGTTTACCCGGAAATCTTGGCTGATTTACATATAGAATAAGGCCATTGGGTGTTTTAGCCCGACAACTGACGCTTCTTCTTCGTTGTAAAATGTTAAGAGTATATAGAGTTGAAAAATCTGGAGAATGCTTGGTTGGAGTTATCAACGTCTATTTGTACAAAGGCCTGATTGATGAGACTGAGAGTACTATTGGATTATTAAAACAGTGCTCTTTATCCATGCATAAGGTTGGTCTTTAGAAGTATCCATTTATGATTCTAGCCAATCTTTTTTTACTGGAAACAGCTCTTGTTTTGTTTTTTTAACGACAGGGCAAAATCATCGAGTATTTTTCAAAGGATAGCATCGTACTATGAGACAATGAGTTATCAGTGTGCTAGAACCACGACCAAATGCACCAATCCAGGGAGCAACAAACACAAAAGGCAGTGCTACCAGCACCTATACCAGCACTCAAATATTTTTCAGAGGATTATAGGGACTCGAAACTGTGCCCATAAAATTCAAAAAGAAATGCATAAACAATTATTTTCCTAAGCAATAGAACTCCATGATGTGTGATTTATAGAGGCAAGAACTGAATCACAACTCTTTGGGGGTTTAGGAGGCTACTAGGGAGTAATATTTGTACTCTGTGACCTGCTGCTATGTTTCCAAATGTATTGTCCGGGAAGAAATAACTTAACAAATGCATTTTTAGGATCTTGACATATTATGATGTGATAACTGATTGTTCCTTCTGTGTAGAAGAATTTAGAAATATAAGGCTTACAAAAACATCCACATTATATGCTTAAAAGTGAGGTTGAATCTCTGAGCAAGTACTAGAGCAGGACTGCAGGAGTGCCATAGAGCAGGAGTGCACATCCAACACAGGGAAGTTCCCAAAGAAGGGACATCTTGATGATAAAGGGCTAATGAACTTAATATAGAAGGGGCGTCTTCATCGTCTAAAAAACAGAAGGTACTGCTGCCAAATTAGCAAGGGCCAGACTATGCTACCGTGGATTGCACTTCTATATATGCTAGAAAAGACACCATCTATAATGTTTGGTTGTTTTAACTACTTTAGTGACTTTTTGACACAAAAAAATAACTGCTTTAGTGACTCTCTCCTGGGTTAACATATGTTTCAGCTCTTGCTGCTTTACATCATTTTTTGTCTTGCAGATTTCTTAATATCTGCAGTACACGTGGCAAGTGATTTCATTGGCCAACTTCCCTTATTTTGTTTGAAGTATGTACCATGCCAAATGCAACTAGAGTTATATAGATATCATGTTTTGTGTATGTAGTACAACTTCGTAGAGTCAAAAGCACTAGCCAACTCTCAAGTGATACGTGTAGATACTGTCTTTTGGAGGGATGGTAGCAACAATTACTTGGTTTTATGTGTATCTGCATGTATGGTTTCAGGGAATAAATATAAAGATGTAGGATATGCAAACATCTTAGGATAAATTGACCAACAGGATCATCAAAACGTTAAAATTTAAATGTCCTACCAGACAGTATCCAAGTACTGAAAGAAGCAGGTCAGCAAATGCCCCTTAAATCACATTCCATCGCAATTGTTTTGCTTTATCATTCTAATTTTACTTCAATCCATTTTATGTTTGGTATTTCTTATGGCTTCTCAATTAATGAACAATTAGGCACGCTGCTGGTTATGTATTGATCTCTCTTTTGCGACGACTGCTGCATATTGCATTCACTCCAATTCACATTGATATGGGCCAAAGTTGTATTATACTCTTGCCCTTCTCCATAAGTTCCCAATCCATCTCTCATTCCCCAATATGTATTGTAAAGTTGTATCCTTTTTTGCAGGATAAGTTCTCAGCGGACATGTTTAGGTACGATTTTCTCATCCAATGGTTCAATGTATAGATGTATCCACGCAACTTCACGTATGTGTTTCTGATTTGTCGATCACAAGAAACTGAATTTTAATTGTAGTATGCAGAGAAACGAAAGCAGCATATTAAGATAGCTCGGCCTTGCTGCATATCCATATATGAGTGTGGTCTTCAAGCAACAATAATTAATTTCTAAGAAATCCAACTTTCATACATAGCATGATGAATAATTATGCCTATGAAGTTTTGGATTCCTACATTGAATTAGGAAACAAAATTAACTATATTTTCTTTCATATTGAGTCACTTATTATTTATGGTTGTATTGCACGGTTAGCTAAAAAGGTGGCTTCATTATTCAAACACCGTGTGAAATGATTGAGTTTATTTTACCTAGACTAGATCAAGCAATGAAGTGATCATGGAGATCGACCGACCCGGGGGCGGCGCGATGCGGAAGCGGCGGCTGCGGCTAGGGCATGGATCGAGATTAGGGTGATACCATGTAGAACGATAGAGAGAGAATTAATGGAATCAATGTATTGCTTGAGCCTCGTGGGCATATATATAGGAGTCCATGATTAATTTGAAGTACAAGACAAGGTAGAAATAAATCCTATGCTATCCTATGTTTCCTAACAAATTAGGATACCCAACATTCACTACTTTCCGAGCTCCGCGTTGATGCTAGAGCAAACACAATCGCAATGGCAAAGTCTGGGGACACGAGTCCACCATAGGGATGCCGCCGCCACACAATCTCCACTTGAACAGACTAGCAACCAAACCCAACACCCACCAATGAGCAGAACACCCTATCAATGATAGGAAGGATTTGAAGCTTTATTTTTTCGCCGCCGACATCATGATATTGAACTGCCAAAAACCTAAGCTGCTAAGGCCCTTGGCACCAAATCCTCGCTCTTATATGTACCCACTAGCCGGGTGGACAGCGCGGCGCATGCCGCGCCCGTGCTGTTGCCCGTAGTTGCGCCCGTGCTGTTGCCCGTAGTTGCCCCGGGTGTTGTTTAGAGAACCAATATCACAATGAAAATAATTTAGAGAACCGCATCAGTAATCATGCAAGCAACTAAAAGCTATACACTATGTGAACTGAAACTTTCTATTGCTCAACCAGATAGAGCTATCAACTGATAACTGAGCCCCAACATTTTCGTGTATATTAACTGACAACCAGATCAGAATAGTACACATGGTTATCATCACAATGAGAAAAAATAGGCAAAGACATAGCTTCTGCCTCAGAGCACACAAGACACAGCTTCTGCTGAAATAAAGAAAAGCCAGATGTCTCTCATTTTAAAATGGTTCTCCTACAATTTTCCCACAAAACTCGTACACAGATGTAGTCATATCTTAAAAAGAAGGAAGGCACTCGGAATTAATTGATCAATTCTGCACAATCTGGGTCTCTCCAGGCTCCGATCTTAAAACCAGCCAGCTTACATACGAATTGAAGCCAACTTCTAGACACACAACTGAAAAGAGCAACACATAGTAGCAGTGAGCACAAAAGACTATTTTCAATGGGACAAATAAAGATGCCAAGTTCAGAGCTGCCCACTTCGCTAGTACTCTTGATTCAGAATGCTTAAGTAAACCATACACTTAGAAAAACAACAGCAATTAAACCTGTAACACACATGCAACTAACAATGGATGAAAACCATGAACCATTCATGCAGTTTATACATCATGAAGAAGAAAGATGTAGTTAGTGAACCGAACTATAAATTAACAAAATAGGTTAGAAAGAGTGTGACCTCTACAGGCAGGAAACCTTTTAAAGCCCAAAGTGTGACATCCTCAACCAGAAGAACTAAGAAACCTCAAGTTTCTAGCAGTCCATACATCATTTACTGAAACATATTAACTCAATAAAACCTGAGAATTATGTCATTCCCTTTGATACCACATATCACAGTTTTTTCCGAAATCTGACATAAGCTAATTGCTAACTTAATGGAGGCAATTGTACAATATGTATTCTACATAACATTCTCGCATCAAAATTTAACATTTAGGAAGTGAATATACCATGTAGCATAGTTGCAAATGCGAAAGGAACGCACAATCATACCACACCTTTGCTGAGGGAAGTTAATGACAAAAAAACACATATATAGAAATTCAAAAAAAAAACGATCTTCACATATATGATATCAAGATGACTAAAATGACAACAAAATGAAATGAACACACATGTTCATTTGAATGTCCAGAACATTGTGGGGCAAGACCACTCATGCTAAAAAAAACTCTCGAAGCCACCATGGTCTCTACAAAAATATAATGGAAAAGTTTATAACTTACAAAACCATGCAAAATGTTAAATCAAGTCATTTATATGGTATTCCAGTTTGACCAAATCTCTTAATACTCATCAACCTTTTGCACTGCTTAAAAAGATTGCAAATTAGAAAAAGCAAGAGAATGAACTACCAGGCCAGATTGGAGAGGAGTGATGCAGAGCAACTAAGAAACCCAGCTAGGGTACAGCAGACTGTATCTAAAATCATGAACTGTGCAGACCGTGAACTCAGCATGGTAAATATAATTAATTACTATAGAGCAATTAAGCAACCCAGCTAGACTCCACAGTTTGCATCTGTTAGACTGCTCATAGTTCCATCATCACTCAGTCCCTAATCGTTTTCTTCAACATAAATAAAACAGTTCGCTAGCATTCCCAAAGCTACCAACTTGTGAATCAAATACATAACCAAGTGAATGGATTAAGTGCACGATGGTTTCTCTGAATTATTAAATGAGTAGATCATACCTGAACATCTCTCGTTCTGATGGACTAATAGTACCCTTGTGTTCTGAGAGAGAGCCATGGTTGTACCTGAGACTGCAGAGACCCTCCATAAAAGTATTAAAATCACCGGGACCTGAAGACCACTATCGTCTTCTCCCTGTAAAGAAAGAGAATACTAAAGGTTAACTGAAGGTAAGGCAACTGAAGTAAAATTTGATTTAGGCTAGCAACAAATATATGGGCCAAGATTCAGAGGAGAATCTTTCATAGGGAAATCTTCCCTGATTCATAGTGATAATCAAGCATAAAAACATACTAATCAGAGGAGAAATTACCAGGAATTCAGCAACATACATCAGATTAACAACCAAAGACTAAACTAATTGGAAGGTGCCCTTAAATAATAAAGTGCCCCTAAACCCATTGTCCAGATACAGGAGGATGCCATAATCAGAGACGCAATTGAAGGTGCTACTTAGCACAAATCAGGCTTACATGACTAATTAGCACAAGAATTTGGATGCTTTGACGCATATAGAAAGTTTGGATGCACATCTTGCTGCTCCTGGATAACAATAATTGCATACAGAAAATTTGTATGCATGCACCAAATCGATAGAGGCCACCTTGCTCCCGTGGATCCCTCACCGGAGAGGGCTTGGATCTGGCGCGGTCGTGGTGGTCTTCCGGCCGCTCCACTCCGGCGTGGTACCTGCTGGTGGGGAGGCCATGGATGCGGTGGAGGGAGAGGACCGAGAGGAGGAGCTCACAAGGTCGGGGCTCTCCTCTCCCCATCGGATCAGGCGAGGGCAGGCGACAGTGAGGATGCCCACGGCGGGATCCAATGAGATGGCTGGCAAGGAGAGGCTCAGGGCCCTGGTTGACAAAGCTAGTGGCGCGGGGCTGCGGGATCTGGCCTCCGTGGCACCACGCGCGTGGCTCGACCTTGGCCACGGATTTCGGCCGGATCGGCCGGGTCCCACCGTGTGGAGGTGGCCTCCATGGCCCCTGGTCCCTGACCCGTCTTCCTCGTGCGTCCGCGAGCTCCATCACGCAGAGGAGCGAAGGGGGGCGCCATGGCTGGGCCACGCAACGGCGACCCGAGGGAGGCTTGACTCGTTTGTGTGGCTGTGGAGGAGGGGAACGACGTGGTGGCTGGCGACTGCTGCGCGGTTGAAGAGGGAAGGGGTGGCCAACCACGGTGGGGAGGGAGGGAAGGGGATGGTGGTGGATCCAGATCGAGAAGGCGGGGTGAGAGAGAGCGCGGGCGTCGGTCGGTGGGTGGGTACGGGTGGCTGCTTTATCTGCCGCGGTGCGCCGCTGATGCGGTCGCTCGAGCGACGGGGTAGAGAGCGCCGTGCTGCCGCGGCGCGCCGCCGATGCGGTCGCTCGAGAGAGATAAGGAAGATTCGTGAAGAGTCATCATATTAAGCGGCCGAAAAGATCGCAGTGGACCGGTCAAAATAAGCAAGATGCACCCCAAAAACCTACCCAGAGCGATCCCCACAAACACTGTAGAAAAACAGCTGTCAAGCTGTGGTAATTCCTTTATTTCCTATGTTTCATCTAGGTGGTCCTGGACGGCCGAGTGCAAAACCGCTCGGGTTCAAATTTTCCCTATGTTTCATCTAGGTGGTCTTGGGCGGCCGAGTGCCAAACCGCTTGGGTCCAATTTCTGCCTATGTTTCATCTAGTGGTCTTGGGCGGCCGAGTGCCAAACCGCAAAGGTGTTTGTAATAGCAAAAGCCTTCTTCTGCTCCCGAGCTCAAATGAGCTCAGGATGAATAGTAAAATCCAAAGAAAAAAAATCAAAAAAATTGAATTTTTGTAGGCAAACTTTGACAAATGTTTTAAGTGCTTGAAAATTTTCATCACAAAATGACATTTGTGGAAGACATGACAAAAGGACAATCAACACTCCAAAATACTTTCGAAAATAGCATTTTTGGAGCAACGATTTTTTTTCCACGACTTCCACGATTGTTATTTTGTGATAAATTTTTGCAAGCACACAAAACATTTGTCAAAGTTGGCACAAAAAAATTCAGAATTATTTGAATTCTGTTACTATTTTTTTCATTTTTACTGTTCATCAAAGGCCATTTGAGCTCAGGATTAGGTCCTTCTAATGAATCCTTATAACTTCAAAAAGAAAAGGGTACTTCAGATCCTTGTCATACAAAAACACAAAAGGTACTTGAAGCACACGAGCGTGCGCATCAGTTACACTAAATACTAGCTCTGAACAAAATGCAATACTAGCTCAGTGCATAATTGTGCATGTAGGGATGCACATCACACAACCAATATGCAGAATATAATACTGATATGTGGTCTTGGTGATGCACTTGCATTATATATCATCATCTTGAAGGGCTCACATTGGCAGTAAACATAAATGTCAATGTCAAACGTACTCATCAAGTTTTTTTCCTTCTACTTTGTACCATTCCACCAACTCTATTTTATCATCATTAGTCGTCCCCATAACAAAACAATCCTTGATCAAAGTGAAAACGTCTGTGACAACCTAATGGGTCGAAATTGACCCCAGTGAAACAATAAAAGGAATGAATATCACAAAACCACAAATATTGGGGCATCGACTTCTGAAACTTATTACTTCACTCACCACAGGCACCAATCTACAAATTATTCTAATTCTATCCTACTATGTGAATCGATTCATATAACTTCACTGACAAATCAAACCAAGAAATCACATCAAAATATCACGAATGATAGATACTCATCACCAAAACATCATCAGGGAAATAAAACAGAAGCAACACCCCGCAACTAGTGCAAATCCTCCTTGTTGATACAAAAACACGATGAATCAAGCAAGCTAAACTTCAGGTATTACATTACAGACAAGAAGATAAGTTTCAGGTTACATGATAATCTCTGCATAAGAGCAAAAACCCAGTATAAGAAAGAGTTTTAGGTGTTCGAAATCAGTCGCCTCCAGCTTCCTTGATGTCGATGGTGAACTCGTACTCCTGGTCACAGCCGAGTAGGAGTCCGACATCAGGTAGATCATGTAGTCCTTCCTCCCTGGCTCCACAGCGGCGGTGAACTCGAGCTTCACACGGGCGGGCGACCCTCTTGATCGCCAGCAGCTACTTGGTGGAGCTGTCGCCGACCACCAGCCACCAGCCTTCCTCCTTGGTCTTGGGAAACTGGGGGACATGAACCGGGCCAACCTCAGAGTTGGGCAGATTTGTCATGTCACCCTCCATAGTCACCTGCAAGGTCATATTGTCACCAGCCCTTATATCATGGAAAACGTTTGTTTTAAGTCGGCTGATCCCGATTCCCTGCTGCTTCCGTCGGCGCTGCCGGCCGGAGTTGGCATGGGATAGGTGCTCGGGCTCCTCTTGTGCATAGTAGTGTTAGATTTGTGGTAGTCTTTGTGGTTTTCGGCCTTGTGCTGGTCTGGCGTCATGCCGATGGGGTGCTTCCATTGGAGCTCGCGAGCAGCTTTCGATGGACGTTGCCGTCTTCTTCTGCTGCTTCTCCATGGTGGGGAGGAGGAAGAGGGGGCGGATCTGGCGAAGCCCTGCTAATAAGCTCGCTGTCGCTTGTTGTGTCTCTGATCTATAGGAAGGTCAGCTACTTCTTCTCTGCCCCGACGGCCATCGAGGTGGTGGGCGGCGAGCGCTGGAGAGGTAGAAAACTGGAGCAAATGGATCGGGTTCGAGCTCATAGCGGTGGTCTTCGCGGTGGAGGTGCTGGCGCCTGCAGCTGCGGTCGAAGGCCGGTCGACATCGTCGGACCACTGCATCCTCTGGCCGAAGGGCGGCCATCCCCTATTCCTCCTGGCCAAGATGCCTTAAAGGAGGCAGTTCTACTTCTCGCTGGCTGCCATGACTTGTTGCCATGGCGCCCTTGTCGCCCCAAGTGGCTTCGTCCCCGACGGCGGCAAGGTGTATCCGGCGTGGAAGTAGTGGACCTGATCGCGTTTTTTATTTCAGTCTGGGGTCCTTTCTGCAAGTTTTAGGGACTTGTTTGTAATTTCCAGTTTTCTGTTGGATCTGGGTGTAAAATGTACTATCTACTGTTCCCTGAATAAAGCTTTCGGGATCCTTCGGGGTCCCTGTCTTGTTCCAAAAAAAAAAGTCGGCTGATTACTCGCACAGATCCACAGCCTACTACGTGTCCACGTGGGACTGCTGCTGTTTAGGCCCTCCACTATGTAGGCCAAAAGCGGTGCCAAATTCACTTTTGGTTCATTGGGCACCGGTGCCCTCCATTGCCCAGCCGGTGCCTTAAGAAAAATTGTGGGAACCGGTGCAAGTAGCTGCTCCGATGCCAAATTCAGTGAGGCAATAAAAAATCCATATCTTGCATGCAGACTAGATGGAAAGAGTTCTGTGTGAGAGGGAGACTAGTACTTTGGTTGATTATTTTACTAGATGTGGGCCAGTCTTTCACCGGTGCCAAATTGTCTACATTGTGGGAGGGGTGCCAAAAGCTTTTCATCTGACATTGATGTACATGTGGCGCACTTGTCAGAATTTTGGCATCAGATACATAGTGGAGGGCCTTAGAACACGCGCGCCCCAGTGCTACTCTGCATGTGGACATCTGCACGCGGCCGCACCCAACCGCTGCTCTCTCTCTCTCCCCCATCTGCCCTCCACTCCCACCTACTTCTTGTTTTTCATTTTACTGAGTTTGACTGCATACTTTTGGGATGCTTGGATGATCCTAATGCAAACTATGGTGCGTGTTGCAAAGTATTTTTCTCCTGTGATAGTACTAGTACCACATGCACCCGTGGGTAGCCAGTACTAGTAGTTACTGCAGAACATCAAATGACACCAGCCATTAACTCAATAAGACAAGGCTGGAAAAGAAGAGACCGCTATTAGCCGTCAAAGCATGTTTTTTTGGAAAAAATTAGCAAACTTGTGTGTATTGTTCTGCTAACACACGGGGGCGACTTGCTGCGATGGACTGTGTTGTTGTCGATGATTATTTTATTTTTAGGAAACACTCAATCGGTTAATAACTGGACGCGCATTAACCACCTCCTCGGCCGTTTTGGTCAGTCTTTGATCGTGTGGCCCACAACAACCCTCCAACACACACACGAGTGAAACACGAGCTGTGTTGCAGACCAACTAGGTCGAGAGAGTGATCGCAACATGAGCGCAACATGTGTGCGGAGGAGCATGTGTTTGCTCCACAGCTCGACATGCGTGCGGCTAGCATGAAACTACCTGGTGGTACTACTAGCACGCTCCGTTGCAACTAGAGTTGCGGTTGCTGCGAGGAGGTAGGCGCTCGGTGGGGCGGAGGTGTTGCGTCTACATCTTGCTCGAGACGAAGAGAAGGGCTCCCATGACCGGCGTGGCTGCTCCCAAGGATGACCCTCGCCGCAGCACCGCAGTTGCATAAAGACGAGCGCAACAGAGGCGACGTTGCGATGGCGTAGTGTTGTGATGGCGGCGATGTTGCTGCAACGACAGCGATGCCATGTCACAATGACTGCAACATTGATGATTTTGCAAATGATGAGCGCAACATGGGTGACGTTGCGATGGCATAGTGATGCCACATTGCAACATCGATGATGTTAAATAATTACGAGCGCAACAGAGGAGATGTTGCGAAGGAGCAACGCAATACCGACCGCAACTGTCGTTGATCGTGCTTGCTGCGAAGAGGCGGTCGCGGGGGTTCTAAAAAAGGCTTACCCCATGTTGCAAAGGTCTTCGCAACATGTGTCATGTTACAAGTTGTGTCGCAACATACATCGTGCTGCAAGGGGAGTCGCTAAGCTGGGCCGCTCAATCATGTCGATCCAACGGCTCGTGACCCAGCCGATCTTTGCAAAAGATCAGTCGGCCGACGCGTAGTGCGGGCTTTTCTTCTTCCGTGGACCGCAGCTCACGCCTAGCGATGCCACAACAATCATATATATTCTGGTTGTAAGACTAGATTAATCCATTGTCTTTTCATGTTGTATGTGTTGCGTCCATTTTTCAATGTATTTCTTGCACTGGAGATAGATTTTGTCTCTATATGCAGACTTTTGTTGTTGTTGCTGCTGCATGTGTTTTATACATGGCTACTCTTGCCTGTGTGTATATGTGCTACTTAATGAAAACCTAGCTATTTTTTTTAAATAATACATTTTTTTAATAAATTTGAGAAATAATACACGGTTTAGAAGTTTTCTTAAAATAGGATCCAGTCGGCTTAACCTAAGCCGACTGGACCTAGTTGGCCACGGTATAGCCGATTAGGTCTAGTCGGCTTAACCTAAGCCGACTGGATGCTAGTACCTGTAGTCGAGCTGAAGTGGGAACTAATCGGCTTAGGCTAAGCCGATTGGACCTAATCGGCCACGCCGAAGCCAATTAGTTCCAATCAGCTTAGCCTAAGCCGACAGGTGAGCAGCCCAAATATTTTCAGCAAATGCCTGTCATGAAGGATGCACACATTGAGCTTATCCTTCACAGTTGCTATTTTCAATTGCCTGAAGAACCATGTCCAACTTTCAATGTTCTCACTCTCCACAAATGCAAATGCGAGTGGGACTACTTGATTTTGGCTGTCTTGACCAATGGCTGTCAGGATCTGACCCTTGTACTTGCCAGTGAGAAAAGTGCCATCTACACATATCACCGGTCGGCAATGCCTGAAAGCTTCGATGCATACACCGAAAGAGAAGAACAGTCGATGCAGCACCCTCACAGTTGGGAACTCTGGCATGAAGAGGTCTTGGATGTCGACATAGGTGCTAGGATTCCGGTCCTTCAGCATGTGGAGGAGCCGGACAACAGAGTCATATGCATCGAAATAAGAACCAAATCTGCTCTCAAGCGCCCTTTGCTTAGCCCTCCAAGCCTTGCCATAAGAAATTCTGTACTTGAACCTGACGAAGACTTTTGTCTGTATAGCCTTCACTTCCATCGCTTTGCTCTCCACTATCTCACTGTAAAACAACCGAGCAATAAGCGTGGAAGAAAGGTTGCCATGATCTTGAGGGATGCACGGAATAAGACATGTGTGATGAACTAGGTCACTGATCACCCAACTTGTGCCATACTTAGGGAGATAGCCATGCACCCTGGCGGGACAATTTGCGTTGTTGCATACCATTGTTAAGTATTTCTGACTTGACACATCAGCTCTTAAAACCCTTTGTGTCGACATTGCCCATTGAATGATTGCGTCCTTCAGAGCGTCCTTGTTGGGATACATAGCACCCGTCGCAATGTTGTTCTGGTGATATTGCCAGGCAGAATCATGCCCATCGTTCACGGTCATTGCTGATGAGAAGTCATGATTCCATGATGCAGGATTCGGCACATCCTCTGCGTTCTCTTCTTCATCCGACTCGTCGGAATCATCGGCATGACCAATGTCAACATTTGTATCTTCATCTTCCATCAGGTCCTGCATGTGCCCATCTACCTCGTCACCGTCCGCCTCGCCACTGTAATAACCATCGGCATTTCCTCCTTCTACCTGACTACTCTGCCCTTGTTCGTAACCATCATCTCCAGCATTTGACATAGATAACATCATCCCGTCACTGCTTTGCCCAGGATCGTAACGACCCTCGCCTTCAGGTGCAATTACCTCCTTCACAACGGGAAGCACTAAGGCACAAGGATTGCATCCCCTGCTTTCGCAACCTTGTAACCAGCGCACCCGCTGAGAGTCCCGCTCTATTGGCCTCAAATAGAAGAAAATGTTTGAACTTGACCGGGTCCACAATGCATGAACACCCACGGTGTGCGTTTCAGTATTCAGCCCTAAACATGTTGTCACCCATTCTTTCAACTGACTAACAGACCATGTTTGAGGGGCGGTCAGTGGCACCTCTATGTGCTCAAATTCACTCAGATCAACCCCAATCTCATTTATTTGGACAGTACCAGGACCGTAGAAAAATATGAACTTCATGTTGGAAATATGCCCTAGAGGCAATAATAAATTGGTTATTATTATATTTCCTTGTTCATGATAATCGTTTATTATCCATGCTATAATTGTATTGATTGGAAACTCAAATACATGTGTGGGTACATAGACAACACTGTGTCCCTAGTAAGCCTCTAGTTGACTAGCTCGTTGATCAAAGATGGTTAAGGTTTCCTAGCCATAGACATGAGATGTCATTTGATAACGGGATCACATCATTAGGAGAATGATGTGATGGACAAGACCCAAACTGTAAACGTAGCATTTGATCGTGTCAGTTTATTGCTATTGTTTTCTGCATGTCAAGTATCTGTTCCTTTGACCATGAGATCATGCAACTCACTGACACCGAAGGAATACCTTGTGTGTATCAAACGTCGCAACGTAACTGGGTGACTATAAAGGTGCTCTACAGGTATCTCCGAGGGTGTCTGTTGGGTTGGCATGGATCAAGACTGGGATTTGTTACTCCGTATGACGGAGAGGTATCTCAGGGCCCACTCGGTAATACAACATCACAATGAGCCTTGCAAGCAATGTGACTAAAGTGTTAGCCACGAGATCTTGTATTACGGAACGAGTAAAGAGACTTGCCGGTAACGAGATTGAACTAGGTATAGTGATACCGACGATCGAATCTCGGGCAAGTAACATACCGAAGAACAAAGGGAACAGCATACGGGATTAACTGAATCCTTGACATAGAGGTTCGACCGATAAAGATCTTCGTAGAATATGTAGGAGCCAATATGGGCATCCAGGTCCCGCTATTGGTTATTGGCCGTAGAGGTGTCTCGGTCATGTCTACATAGTTCTCGAACCCGCAGGGTCTACACACTTAACGTTTGGTGACGATTAGTATAATTGAGTTATTATGTTGGTGACCGAAAGTTGTTCGGAGTCCCGGATAAGATCCCGGACATGACGAGGATCTCCGGAATAGTCCGGAGGTAAAGATTGATATATGTGATAATAGTGTTTTGATCTCTGGAAGGGTTCCGGAGTTCACCGGAAGGGGTTCCGGATGTTTACCGAAGTGTTCGGGTGCAGCAACACTTTATATGAGCCAAAGGGATAAAGCCCACAAGGTATTGGAAAGTGCAAAAGTAGTTTTGCTGCCGCGTAAGCGGTACTACCGCTTGGTGAAGCGGTACTACCGCCGGAGCGGTACTACCGCTTGTGTGAAGCGGTACTACCGCCCGAGCGGTACTACCGCTTGTGTGAAGCGGTACTACCGCCCAAGCGGTACTACCGCTTGTGTGAAGCGGTACTACCGCTTGTGCGCGGCTGTGCACGGTTCGGCAGGGATCCGAGTTGGACTCTTTCCCTGCGGGCCAAACCGACCTTGTGCGGGCAAAACCGACCCGGAGGAGGCTTTTACTCCAAGTTTAGACCCCAAGGCTCAACATATAAATAGAGGGGCAGGGCTAGCACACGGGATACATTAAGATTTCCCCAAGCCGTGTGCGGCAACCCTAACCCTCTAGTTCCTCCGTCATAATCTCCGTAGTGCTTGGCGAAGCCCTGCAGAGATTGTTCCTCACCACCATCACCACGCCGTCGTGCTGCTGGAACTCAACCACTACTTCACCATCGCTCGCTGGATCGAGGAGGTGAAGGCGTCATCAAGCCGTACGTGTGTTGAACGCGGAGGTGCCGTCCGTTCGGCACTAGATCGGAAGGATCGTGATTGGATCGCGGGACGCTCGGCGATTTGGATCGCGAAGACGTTCGACTACATCAACCGCGTTTATTAACGCTTCCGCTTAGCGATCTACAAGGGTATGTAGATCCACTCTCCCTCTCGTAGATGCTCATCACCATGGATAGATCTTATGTGTGCGTAGGAAAATTTTTGTTTCCCATGCAACGTTCCCCAACAGTGGCATCTGAGCTAGGTCTATGCGTAGATGAGATCTCGAGTAGAACACAAACGAGTTGTGGGCGTGGGTGTATACATATTGCTTGCCGTTACTAGTTGATACTTGATTCCGCGGTATTGTGAGATGAAGCGGCCCGGACCGACATTACGCGTACGCTTACGCGAGACTGGTTTCACCGCTGCGTGCACTTGTTGCATAAAGGTGACTGGCGGGTGTCTGTCTCTCTCACTTTAGTTGAATCGGTTCAATGAAGAGGGTTCTTTTAGAAGATCAAAAAGCAATCACTACACCACGTTGTGGTTTTGCGTAGGTAAGAATCGTTCTTGCTAGATACCCGTAGCAGCCACGTAAAATTTGCAACAACAATTAGAGGACGTCTAACTTGTTTTTGCAGGGTATGTTGTGATGTGATATGGCCAATTACATGATGAGATATATGTGATGTATGAGATGATCATGTATTGTATAGAATATCACGACTTGCATGTCGATGAGTACGGCAACTGGCAGGAGCCATAGAGTTGTCTTTAATTATTGTATGACCTGCGTGTCAATCATTAAGCGCTATGTAATGCTTTACTTTATCGCTAAACGTTAGCTATAGTCGTGGAAGCAACAGTCGGCGCGACAACCTTATGGCGACACGTTGATGGAGATCAAGATGATGGAGATCATGGTGTCATGCCGGTGACGATGGAGATCATGCCGGTGCTTTGGAGATGGAGATCAAAAGCACAAGTTCATGGCCATATCATGTCACTTATGATTTGCATGTGATGTTAATCCTTTTATGCATCTTATTTTGCTTAGGACGACGGTAGCATTATAAGGTGATCCCTCACTTAAATTTCAAGATAAATTGTGTTCTCCCCAAGTGTGCACCGTTGCGAAAGTTCGTCGTTTCGAGACACGCCGTGATGATCGGGTGTGATAGACTCTACGTTCGCATACAACGGGTGTAAGCCATGTTACACGTGCGGAACACTCAGGTTAAACTTGACGAGCCTAGCATGTACAGACATGGCCTCGGAACACAAGAGACCGAAAGGTCGAACATGAGTCATATAGTAGATATGATCAACATGAAGATGTTCACCATTGAAACCACCTCAACTCACGTGATGATCGGACTTGAGTTGGTGGATTTGGATCATGTTACACTCGAATGATCGGAGGGATGTCAATTTGAGTGGGAGTTTTTTAAAATATGATTAACTAAACTCATTATCTAAGAACAATAGTCTAAGTTGTCTTTGCTATATTTATGTTGTAGATCATGGCTCGCGCAGTAGCACCCCTGAATTTTAATGCGTTCCTAGAGAAAGCTAAGTTGAAAGATGATGGAAGTAACTTTGTGGACTGGGCCCGTAATCTAAGGATTATCCTTACGGCTTCCCAGAAGGCTTATGTCCTTGATGCACCGCTTGGTGATCCACCCGCTCCAGTTGAGTCTCTAGACGTTGTGAACGCCTGGCAGGCTCGTTCTGATGATTACTCAATAGTTCAATGTGCAATGTTGTATGGCTTAGAACCGGGACTTCAAAGACGTTTTGAACGTCATGGAGCATATGAGATGTTCCAGGAGTTGAAGTTTATCTTTCAGAAGAATGCCCGGATCGAGAGATATGAGATCTCCGATAAGTTCTATGCTTGCAAGATGGAGGAGAACGGGTCTATCAGTGATCACGTGCTCAGAATGTCTGGGTACTCTACCCGTCTGGCTGAATTGGGGATGCCCCTTCCGCCAGAGGCTATCACTGACAGAGTTCTTCAATCATTGCCACCTAGCTACAAGAGCTTCGTGTTGAACTATAACATGCACGGGATGAACAAGTCAGTCGCCGAGCTGTTTGCGATGCTGAAAGCCGCTGAGTCTGAAATTCAGAAGGAGCATCAAGTGTTGATGGTCAATAAAACCACTAGTTTCAAGAAAAATGGCAAGGGTAAGAAGGGTAACTCCAAGCAGAGTGGCAAAGCAGTTGCTCCTCTCGTGAAGAAACCCAAGGCTGGACCCAAACCAGAAACTGTGTGTTTTCATTGCAAGGGAACTGGACACTGGAAGCGGAATTGCCCCAAGTATTTGGCTGACAAGAAGGCGGCCAACAACAAACAAGGTATATATGATATACATGTTATTGATGTGTACCTTACCAACTCTCGTTGTAGTGCCTGGGTATTTGATACCGGTGCGGTTGCTCATATTTGCAACTCAAAACAGGAACTGCGGAATAGACGGAGGCTGGCAAAGGACGAAGTGACGATGCGCGTGGGAAATGGTTCCAAGGTTGATGTGATCGCCGTCGGCACGCTCGCTCTTCGATTACCGTCGGGATTAGTGATGAACCTAAATAAGTGTTATTTGGTGCCTGCGTTAAGCATGAACATTATATCTGGATCTTGTTTATTGCGAGACGGTTACTCATTTAAATCAGAGAATAATGGTTGTTCTATTTATATGAGTAATATCTTTTATGGTCATGCACCCGATGTGAGGGGTTTATTCTTGTTGAATCTCGATAGTAATGATACACATGTTCATAACATTGATGCCAAAAGATATAGAATTGATAATGATAATACCACTTTCTTGTGGCACTGCCGTTTAGGTCATATTGGCGTAAAACGCATGAAGAAGCTCCATGCTGATGGACTTTTGGAGTCACTTGATTTTGAATCACTTGACACATGTGAGCCATGCCTCATGGGCAAGATGACTAAAACGCCGTTCTCTGGTACGATGGAACGGGCAAGTGACTTGTTGGAAATCATACATACTGATGTGTGCGGTCCGATGAGTATTGAGGCGCGCGGTGGTTATCGTTACTTTCTCACCTTCACTGATGACTTAAGTAGATATGGGTATATTTACTTAATGAAACACAAGTCTGAAACATTTGAAAAGTTCAAACAATTTCAGAGTGAAGTTGAGAATCATCGTAACAAGAAGATTAAATTCCTACGATCTGATCGAGGAGGAGAATATCTGAGTTATGAGTTTGGCAGTCACTTAAGACAGTGTGGAATTGTTTCACAATTAACACCGCCTGGAACACCACAGCGTAATGGTGTGTCCGAACGTCGTAATCGAACCTTATTGGATATGGTGCGATCTATGATGTCTCTTGCCGATTTGCCACTATCGTTTTGGGGTTATGCATTAGAGACAGCTGCATTCACTTTAAATAGGGCACCATCGAAATCCGTTGAGACGACGCCATATGAACTTTGGTTTGACAAGAAGCCAAAGCTGTCGTTTCTTAAAGTTTGGGGATGTGATGCTTATGTCAAAAAGCTTCAGCCTGAAAAGCTGGAACCCAAAGCGGAGAAATGCGTCTTCATAGGATACCCAAAAGAGACAGTTGGGTATACCTTCTACCTCAGATCCGAAGGCAAAGTGTTTGTCGCTAAAAACGGAGCATTTCTTGAGAAAGAGTTTCTCTCGAAAGAATTGAGTGGGAGGAAGATAGAACTTGATGAGGTTGTTGAACCTTTACTTCAACCTGAGAGTAGCGCAGCGCAGAAAGTTGTTTCTGTGGAGCCTACATTAGCTGAAGAGGAAGTTAATGATGATGATCATGAAGCTTTGGATCAAGTTGCTATCGAACCTCGTAGGTCGACAAGGACGCGTACTGCTCCTGAGTGGTACGGCAACCCTGTCTTAGAGGTCATGTTGTTAGACAACGATGAACCTACGAGCTATGGAGAAGCGATGATGAGCCCGGATTCCGAGAAGTGGTTAGAGGCCATGAAATCCGAGATGGGATCCATGTATGAAAACAAAGTATGGACTTTGGAAGTATTACCTGAAGGGCGTAAGGCCATTCAGAACAAATGGATCTTTAAGAGGAAGACGGACGCAGACGGTAATGTCACCGTCTATAAAGCTCGACTTGTGGCAAAGGGTTTTTCACAAGTTCAAGGAGTTGACTACGATGAGACCTTCTCACCCGTAGCGATGCTTAAGTCCGTCAGAATCATGTTGGCAATAGCTGCCTTTTTCGATTATGAAATTTGGCAGATGGATGTCAAAACAGCGTTCCTTAACGGTTTCCTTAAGGAAGAGTTGTATATGATGCAACCAGAAGGTTTTGTCGATCCAGAAAATGCTGACAAAGTTTGCAAACTCCAGCGATCCATTTATGGACTGGTGCAAGCATCTCGGAGTTGGAATCTTCGTTTTGATGAGGTGATCAAAGCGTTCGAGTTTATACAAGTTTACGGAGAAGCTTGTATTTACAAGAAAGTGAGTGGGAGCTCTATAGCGTTTCTAATATTATATGTGGATGACATATTGCTGATTGGAAACAATATAGAAATGCTGGAAAGTGTAAAGGAATATTTGAACAAGAGTTTTTCAATGAAGGACCTAGGAGAAGCTGCTTTCATATTAGGCATCAAGATCTATAGAGATAGATCAAGACGTTTAATAGGACTTTCACAAAGCACATACCTTGATAAGATTTTGAAGAAGTTCAAAATGGATCAGTCCAAGAAGGGGTTCTTGCCTGTTTTGCAAGGTGTGAAGTTGAGTAAGACTCAATGCCCAGTGACTGCAGAAGATAGAGAAAAGATGAGTGTCATCCCCTATGCTTCAGCCATAGGCTCTATCATGTATGCAATGCTGTGCACAAGACCCGATGTCAGCCTTGCCATAAGTATGGTCGGAAGGTTTCAAAGTGATCCAGGAATGGAACACTGGAAAGCGGTCAAGAATATCCTGAAGTACCTGAAAAGGACTAAGGACATGTTTCTCGTTTATGGAGGTGATCAAGAGCTCGTCGTAAAGGGTTACGTCGATGCAAGCTTTGACACTGATCCGGATGACTCTAAGTCGCAAACCGGATACGTATTTATTCTTAATGGGGGTGCGGTTAGCTGGTGCAGTTCCAAGCAAAGCGTGGTAGCTGATTCTACATGCGAAGCGGAGTGCATCGCAGCCTCGGAGGCGGCGAAGGAAGGTGTCTGGATGAAGGAGTTCATGACAGATCTTGGAGTAGTGCCTAGTGCGCTTAACCCAATGACTCTGTTTTGTGATAATACTGGTGCCATTGCTCTAGCCAAGGAACCAAGATTTCACAAGAGGACCAGACACATAAAGCGACGTTTCAATTCCATCCGCGATTACATCAAGGAGGACGACATAAATATTTGCAAAGTACACACGGATCTAAATGTTGCAGATCCGTTGACTAAACCTCTTCCAAGGGCTAAACATGAACAACACCAGAACTGCATGGGTGTTCGATTCATTACAATGTAAATCACATAGTGATGTGAACTAGATTATTGACTCTAGTGCAAGTGGGAGACTGTTGGAAATATGCCCTAGAGGCAATAATAAATTGGTTATTATTATATTTCCTTGTTCATGATAATCGTTTATTATCCATGCTATAATTGTATTGATTGGAAACTCAAATACATGTGTGGGTACATAGACAACACTGTGTCCCTAGTAAGCCTCTAGTTGACTAGCTCGTTGATCAAAGATGGTTAAGGTTTCCTAGCCATAGACATGAGATGTCATTTGATAACGGGATCACATCATTAGGAGAATGATGTGATGGACAAGACCCAAACTGTAAACGTAGCATTTGATCGTGTCAGTTTATTGCTACTGTTTTCTGCATGTCAAGTATCTGTTCCTTTGACCATGAGATCATGCAACTCACTAACACCGAAGGAATACCTTGTGTGTATCAAACGTCGCAACGTAACTGGGTGACTATAAAGGTGCTCTACAGGTATCTCCGAGGGTGTCTGTTGGGTTGGCATGGATCAAGACTGGGATTTGTTACTCCGTATGACGGAGAGGTATCTCAGGGCCCACTCGGTAATACAACATCACAATGAGCCTTGCAAGCAATGTGACTAAAGTGTTAGCCACGAGATCTTGTATTACGGAACGAGTAAAGAGACTTGCCGGTAACGAGATTGAACTAGGTATAGTGATACCGACGATCGAATCTCGGGCAAGTAACATACCGAAGAACAAAGGGAACAGCATACGGGATTAACTGAATCCTTGACATAGAGGTTCGACCGATAAAGATCTTCGTAGAATATGTAGGAGCCAATATGGGCATCCAGGTCCCGCTATTGGTTATTGGCCGTAGAGGTGTCTCGGTCATGTCTACATAGTTCTCGAACCCGCAGGGTCTACACACTTAACGTTTGGTGACGATTAGTATAATTGAGTTATTATGTTGGTGACCGAAAGTTGTTCGGAGTCCCGGATAAGATCCCGGACATGACGAGGATCTCCGGAATAGTCCGGAGGTAAAGATTGATATATGTGATAATAGTGTTTTGATCTCTGGAAGGGTTCCGGAGTTCACCGGAAGGGGTTCCGGATGTTTACCGAAGTGTTCGGGTGCAGCAACACTTTATATGAGCCAAAGGGATAAAGCCCACAAGGTATTGGAAAGTGCAAAAGTAGTTTTGCTGCCGCGTAAGCGGTACTACCGCTTGGTGAAGCGGTACTACCGCCGGAGCGGTACTACCGCTTGTGTGAAGCGGTACTACCGCCCGAGCGGTACTACCGCTTGTGTGAAGCGGTACTACCGCCCAAGCGGTACTACCGCTTGTGTGAAGCGGTACTACCGCTTGTGCGCGGCTGTGCACGGTTCGGCAGGGATCCGAGTTGGACTCTTTCCCTGCGGGCCAAACCGACCTTGTGCGGGCAAAACCGACCCGGAGGAGGCTTTTACTCCAAGTTTAGACCCCAAGGCTCAACATATAAATAGAGGGGCAGGGCTAGCACACGGGATACATTAAGATTTCCCCAAGCCGTGTGCGGCAACCCTAACCCTCTAGTTCCTCCGTCATAATCTCCGTAGTGCTTGGCGAAGCCCTGCAGAGATTGTTCCTCACCACCATCACCACGCCGTCGTGCTGCTGGAACTCAACCACTACTTCACCATCGCTCGCTGGATCGAGGAGGTGAAGGCGTCATCAAGCCGTACGTGTGTTGAACGCGGAGGTGCCGTCCGTTCGGCACTAGATCGGAAGGATCGTGATTGGATCGCGGGACGCTCGGCGATTTGGATCGCGAAGACGTTCGACTACATCAACCGCGTTTATTAACGCTTCCGCTTAGCGATCTACAAGGGTATGTAGATCCACTCTCCCTCTCGTAGATGCTCATCACCATGGATAGATCTTATGTGTGCGTAGGAAAATTTTTGTTTCCCATGCAACGTTCCCCAACACTTCACTACATCAGACATCTCGGCTCACCTATAAAATTATTTGACAAGTACAACTGTTAAACAGCATGACAAACTACAAATATTCGCACTCTTAAATATTTGACAAGTACATATATTACGGAATATTAACGGAGCAACTAAAAATACTGACGGACCTAAATATTTGACATACACATATAGTACGGAATATTAACGGAGCAACTAAAAATATTCACACAACTAAATATTAGACATCTAAATATATTATAGTTACTACCGGAGCAAATAACAATATTCGCACACCTAATATATTTCACATCGAAACATATTACCGAATACTACCGGAGTAACTACGACAGAGAAAATGTCTGTTCAATTATACCCTTGAAGCGTGCGAAGCAACGACGAACGACGGCCTTCAATCACCGGAGCCGGAGCATCCACCACACTGCCGGAGCCTACACCACCACCTCCACCACCACGACCTCCACCTTCACCACCACCACAACCTCCACCAAAATGGTAACCACCACCACCACGAGCTACCTCATCAGTAGATCGAGGTCTCCCTTGCTTCCCCCAACTCTCTAGAATGCATTTACGGTGGAAAAAACGCAAGAAATCGGCTAAGTTTTGTGTACTTTCGGAGGGTAAGAGAGAAGAACAAGGGAAGGAGATAAGAACAGAAGAAGAGGAAGATAAGAACGAAGAGGAGGAAGATAAGATGAGAACAGAAGAGTGGCCGCGCGGCTGGGCTGGCCAGGACCCTGTCGGCCGCGCCGGGGCCGACTGGAGGCCTGTCGACCTGGCCCCAGCCGACTGCAGCTATCCAGGCCGAGTGGGGAGGGGCGACGTGTTCGAGCCATTCGTCGGCCGCCACGTGGACGAAAGGCCAGCTGTCGACTTCGCACTGGCCGACACAATCCTGTCGGCTTAGGCTCAGCCGACTGAAGCCAATCGGCTGCGGCTCGACCGACTGGATATTATTTTTGTAATATATCAAAACCGTGTATTATTTTCCAAATTTAGTAAAAAAAGCGTATTATTTAAAAAAAATAGCGAAAACCTAGCTGGGTTACGTGAGTTTGCTGCAATAATGTAAAAGTAAGCTAGCCAGCAAACTAGCTAAGTGCTTGTTAGCCAACCTAGCCAGCGAACTAGCTAGTCCACTCGAAGAACCTGTCAGGACCTAGCGAACAAACTAGCCGGGATCTAATTAACCAACGTAGCCAGTAAGCTAGTTGCGATGCCCATGTGAGGTGTGAACGTAGGCGTGAACGCACCTCACGGGACTCACGACTCACGCGAACGAAAAAACTAGTAGACTAATCATGCGGCTGGCAAACGTTTCTTTTCTCTGGTTTTTTTACTTTTTTTACTGCCTTAAATCAGCTAATTGGAGGGTGACACGTGCATTAATTTGGTAAATGGCGGGGTACAGTTTCTGAGTGCGCGCAGCAATTTCGCATGTGATTTGAGACCTCCCCTTTGCCTCACATGTGCGCTGCACGGTTTCACTACGTCGGTTTGTCTGTTTGCTATTTGGATGGATCTTTGCATGTGCCAAGTGCATGCAGCACCGCTTTTGCTGTTAACCTCCCGATGGAGTATTTGGTTTCGCCCTGCGCTCCTCTGTAGTTTTGCCGCGTGTTCTCTCTCTAGAGAATTCCCTTCCAATCCACCGCAAAGTGTTTTTTACCGGTTCCGGTATGTACCCGTGAACCATCCACCATATATTTACTTTGTGATTCGTGTGCTAGGGGGACGGCCAGTGCATGTGTATAGCGTTTTGTATTGTGGTAGCAATCTCATGTATCTCTGTTAATAGTCCAATCTGTGTCAGCTAAGTGGGTCCCTGTCAACAATAGAATAAAACTTGTGTGTCAGCTAAGTGGGTCCCTGTCAACAATAGAATAGTCCAATCTGTGTCAGCTGAGCATCGATTTTGTTTTATTTTGCCACATTTTTCATAAATGTTATCTTGTGATGAAATTTTGCAGGCATGTGAAAAAAAAAACAATGTTTCTCAAAAATAAATCAGATTTTTTTGAATTTTTTACTATTTTTTATTTTACTATTCACCCGAGGTCACATGAGCTCGGGATCAGAACAGTTGCGTCCGTGGACAACCCACACATACAGACTACACACATGCAAGCCAAGCTGACAGACTACCCATACCTACTCATAATAATTAAATATCTCTAATAATTACAGCCAACACATGCATGCACTGTCTCAGCACACCACCACATCGATTAAAGGCAAACGCATGCATGCTTCATTTCAGTGATAAGAAGCCAAAAAATTAACAAACCAGAACGACAACGGCCACCAACACGGGCGCGGCGCGCGCCGTGCCAGCCACACTGCTAGTGAGATACTAACCCAAATAAACAAGATATTTTTCTATGAGTGGTGCGATGGACCGTCACACTTTGTATGGGGGAAGGAGTAGAACAAGGGGTGCCCTATGAAGTACCCTAATTCTCCGGCATCATCGAGTTCGATAAGCCCTTCGGCGCCGATACTAGCCCATAATATGTACTATGTTATAAACAGGTTAGAACTTGATATTGTTACCCAAGTTGCTATTCAAGTTCTTTAACTTTGAACTTCGGGATAATTGCATGAATACAGTTAAGTTAGTTCTTTTAACAAACCCCGTCGAAGCTAAGTTAGTTAACCATGTTTGTGTTGAGAGTTATGTTTGTGATGGGAGCCTTGGCATCGACATTAACAATGTGCGATAGCTGGGGAGTCGGAGCGCGAAGTCGCAATTGAAGGAAAAAACTCCAAGGGGGCTCTCGCAACCACGCCGCCCGGGTAGGTGCACCGCCGCCGCCGCCTTGATCTCACTGCTCCGACCACGTCAGAGTCCGGTGATACCAGATCCGGATTCTGCATTGCGCACTTGTTCCTCTCCTTCAGCAGTTGTGTCCTCCCCCGCGACAACGTGAGCAAAAACTGGAGATGGCGCTCTCGAGGCCGTGCACGTGGAGGCTAGGCACGCGCCGCCGTTGTCCGGATCTCCAGTCACCGACCTTCCTTGCTGCCCCACAGACCTATCTGGGCTCCTCGCGACGGCCTCTCCCTCGTCAGGCTCGGCGCTGCCCTGTCTCCCAGTTTCCCAACTCTGCTGCTCTCACAAACCTTCACATCACCTGCGGTAGCAGACGCTCCGACGTCGTCTTTCCACCACTGTTGCACCTGTTGCAGCCGTCTTCTTCCTGCCGCCTGCGTCAATCCCTCAAGATTTGGCATCTGACATGGCCTCTTCCGCCCCCACTCCAGATCAGGTGTGCATATCTTGGGAGTTGCCTAGGCTATCGCCATCGCTGTTGGTCGCCCGACCTGGTGGCTATCAATGTGGGCATGCGCCTGCTGCCACCCCCTTCATGTTCGTCGGCTGCCTGCACTGTGCTCGACCCGATGCCACTCCCTGCCCGCTCAGCTGCACCCGACTGCAGCTTGATGTGGGCCTCCCTCGCCAGCGATGATGATGACAATGATATGGGAAGGAGTTGGTCCCGCAAACGTCGTCGGTTGCCAAATGCTTGGCTCAGACTCCTATGATGTTTGTGGAGCATGATGAGGTGACGGGCGAGGGATGGTAGGAGGTGCGACCACGACACGGTTTCCATCCTATTTTGCTAGCCCTGACAATTGCTTCCCGTCCCATTCCCGCTTGGCTTCATGGTAGATCCTGCAGATGCTTTGCTCCTAGGCATCGTGCGGTTGAGTGCAGAGATCCACTCAGGTGCTCCCTCTGTTTGGAGAACGGCCACCGGGCGCGCGGCTGCCGCAATCCTTGGCATCCTCTAAGCTCGTTGGCATGCCTTACTGCGTCGCCCATGTCCCCCATCGGCACAATGCATCATCACGATCCAACTTCATGCCAGGGTCCGATGAAATCCATGCTCCCCTCCAAGGCAATTCACCATGGGTCTTGGTTGTTTACCGTCTTTGCTACCATTGACTCGACAACCCCGCCCGATGTGGTGTTGCAGTATGCTCTGACTGATCAGACAACGCTACTGCGGGGTTGGCTGGCGCGGGTGGGAAGCTTTCTGGAGAGGGCGAAGGCTGCTACAGGCTCTCCCTTGTGCCGGCTATGTCACAGACCACTCCGACATCACACCCTCCTGGTGTGGCCGATGTTGGCTCCACGAAGGAAAGTGGACGGAAGCTATATGGACGTTTCTCCCCTCGTGTTGGGGAAATTTCATCGCCTCTGTCCGCCTTGTCCCCTACGTTGCCTACCACTAAGGACGAGTCCATCGCCGTGCTCGAGGCTCCGGTGCTGCAGATCATGCCGAGCTTCGGGAACTATGTCTGAGCCATGCTTCGCTTTTGTCTGTGGAGCATTTGGAGGTGGGCTCATCAACGACCTCATGTGAATGATATGTTTCACCTCTATCATGTGAGCATCTAGAGGTGCCCGAGCGCATCGTGGCGGTGGTTCCCGTGATCGATGATGTCGTGGTGATTCCTCTGGTTGAGGATGTTGATGCGGCCGGTGTGTTGGTGCCTGTTCCACGGAGCCTCTTGGTTGACGACAACTACACCAAAAAATTCAATGAGTTCTACTATTTCCTTCACAAATGGGTGGCTGATAAACCTGGATCTGGCAAGACAAGTGGCTGCCTCGTGAAGGAGAAACCAAGCAGGGAGAAATCAAAGAGGAACAAAAGCAAGAAAGGTGGCGCCACTCGGAAGGCGTTCGAGCGGTCTCATGATGGAAGGTGCCCAGTTTTTGTCGTTGTCGGTGTTCTCGCCAGGAGTTCCGTTGTGTTCTACAAGTGTCGAGGGTTGCAGTTGTTGTGCACTTGGAGGCCCGCTTGTGTGTCTCTGGTGTTTCGTGCTTTGTGAGTAGTCTGCTTATGGGGCACTTGTATCGGTTTTCGCTCAGTTTTTCATAAATTAACTGGACAACTCTCTTCTTAATTAATCAATGAGACAAATCTTTTGCTTCGGTTTCGAAAAAAAGTGTGCGATAGTTCGCTTTTCCGAGACTTGTTGGATGGCCAAATTGGAGGGTAAGGGCATCTCCAAAGCGGACCCCCAAATCGCCTGCAAGCGTTCGGACCGAGCTGTTCGGATGCAGTTTGTCATCCAACGCCATCCCGCATCTGTCCACGAACCAGTCCAACAGTCCGAAATCCCTCAAACCGGAAGCAAACAGGAGGGCTTTGCGAGAGTCTGGACATCCGCATGCCCAATCAAAAGCCACGAAGGCCGCCGCTAATTCTTTGCTGATTAGGCATTTGGCGGAAGGCAACAGTGACCGTGCTAGCTATTTGGCGAAAGCATTTCACGTAGTACTAATATGCTTCACTAGTGCTTAATTTGGCGAAAGCACACACACTGAGTCACGTACATATTTGGCGGAAGCACATACGTGAACCACAACATGGCGGACGCACTTGTTTGGCGGAAGCACTTGTAATGCTAATGCTGCGGAAGCACTTGTTTCACTTGTTTTTTCTTCAAGTGGTTAGTACACGCATGTGTTGACGGAAGGCTATTTGGCTCCTTTTCTATTCTTTTCAACCCATGTTTAGTGGAAGGCACTAGTGATCATGTGACGGACATTTAAGATATAGGGTTGGAATGACCGGCTCCTGTATGTGTCCATGGACATGGTCCACGGATTGTGTTCGTTTTAGGGGATACCGTTGAAGATTCCCTAGAGAGAACTATCAGAAAAAGGCATGTTCGTACATATAAGAAAATGTGCAAATTGGAGCCTGAAGGTAACTAAAGACATTGATTATTACAAACTGTGCACAAGGAAACTATCAGAAAAAGAAATACGTTGGTAAAGGGGAATTAAACTCCAAGCGGGCACTAGCATATACCAATTGATGACGACTATTACAAAGTGAGCACAAAGCAAATATGTCCAAAACAGGAAATGCAACATTATAAGGCGTAGGCCAACTGATGGTCTCAGCCCATTGGCCTACACCAGAGCTAGGCACGATCGACGTATTGCCAGTTGAGCCGGGCGACCTGTTTGGCGCTTGTAAACTTTATTATTGGTGAACAAGGAGACGCATGCAAACGTTGGCCCCTTGATCGATCCAGCCCTAGAAGCTTTGCTGACACATGAACGCTTCCTGATAAAAAAATCGATCCCGGTCAGCTATGCTCTTCGTACTTTTTTTTTGAACACAGTACAGACGCAAGCGCTCATATACACGCGTATACACTCACCCCTATGAACGCACACACGCACACTCTACCCCTATGAGCACCTCCGAGAGACTGAGCCGGCATATCATCTTGAAATTTACGAAGTCACCGTAGGCACCTCGTCGTCGACGGGAACGTCTCCTCCCACTGAATGCGCATCGCCGGAAATCCTGAAATAAATCCAGGAATAAATGCGACCACCAGGATTTGAACCCTGGTGGGCTAGGGATACCACAGTCCCTCTAACCATCCAACCACAGGTTGGTTCGCATGCTCTTCGTACTAGGCCGTTTCCGCGCGCGATGCTTCAACTGGTGGCGTGAACCGTGAGGAAAGTACGTACGTACACAATGCCTATCCCCTGATCAACGACAGCTCCATCCGTGATGCGAAGGGGCAGACCGTGAGCTGCCACGGCGAGCACTGTCGCCGCATTTTGAGGTAGCCGTTCGGCCCGAGCCGTATCGGCCCTATGTAAGCGTCGGCGATGTAGAGGTCTCATCACCCTTAAGTCCTCCAACATTAATGTCAAATTTCGGATGAATTGGTTGAAACCCCATAACACCTTAATCGACTGTGCCGCTAAAACAGTCCATCTTACACACCCTTCTGGCCAAGCGATAAAATACTCCACTCGATCAATTCCAAATGCCGAAGCCCAGATTTATGCTCTGAATGCGTTGAACGCTTCACCTCTTTAGGGAATCGAGAACGTTCCAGTCGTTCGCGACTTTCAAAATGTCTTTCCAGAAGAACTCACAGGAGTACCCCCTGTTAGAGCTGTCGAATTCGTCATTGACTTGAAACCAGACACTACTCCTATTGCTAAGCGTCCCTACAAGATGCCGCCACATGAACTCCTTGAACTTAAAGAGAAAATCAACAAATCACTTCGCAAAGGTTTCATTCGCCCAAGTTCTTCTGCTTGGGGAGCATCTTCCCTCTTTGTTAAGAAGAAGGATGGAACGAACCGATTGGTCCAGGATTATCGACCTATTAACCAGGCGACAATTCAGAACAAATATCCGCTTCCCAGAATCAACGATCTTTATGATCAACTCGTTGGTTCCCCAGTATTCTCTAAACTCGATTTGAGGTTAGGATACCACCAGATAAGAGTTCGTGAAGAGCATATTCCGAAGATAGCCTTCATTACTCGTTATGGTTCATACGAGTACACCGTCATGTCCTTCGGCCTAACCAATGCTCCAGCCACTTTCTCTCGACTAATGAACTACATCTTCATGGAATATCTCGACCAATTCGTCGTGGTTTATCTGGATGATATCCTTATATATTCCCAGAATGAAGAAGAACATGCCGAACATCTTCGTCTTGTACTGGAGAAACTTTGAGAACATCAGCTATATGCCAAGTGTTCCAAGTGTGAATTCTGGTTATCCGAGGTGACCTATCTTGCTCATGTGATTTCTAAGGATGGTATTGCTGTTAACCCCGAACGAGTTCAAGCTATTCTTGACTGGACTCCTTCACAAAACGTCAAGTAAGTCAGAAGTTTTCTCGGACTCGCCAGCTATTGCCGTCGTTTCGTCGAGAACTTCTCCAAGATTGCGAAGCCACTGACTGATTTGCTCCACAAGGGCAAGAAGTTTGAGTGGACATCAAAATGCCAGGAAAGTTTCCAGACACTCAAAGACAAGTTGATATCTGCCTCGGTGCTTGCTTCCCCAGATGCTCGCAAGGACTTTGTGATTTATTGCGACGCATCCCGTCAAGGATTAGGCTGTGTCCTCATGCAAGAGCGCAAAGTGATTGCTTATGGCTCTCATCAGTTGCGTCCTCGTGAAAAGAATTATCCAACGCATGATCTCGAGTTAGCAGCGGTTATTTATGCTCTGAAGCTGTGGCGACATTACCTCCTCGGTAATCGTTGCGAGATCTACACAGACCATCAAAGTTTGAAGTATCTGTTTACTCAACCAGATTTCAATCAACGTCAGCAAAGATGGATGGAAGCAATAGCCGACTACAACATGGATATTTCGTATACCCCTGGCAAGGCTAATGTCATGGCTGATGTTTTGAACCGCAAGTTATATTGCAACAATCTTATGGTACAGCTAGCACAACCCCTTCTTTATGAAGAATTCCGCAAGTTGAACCTCCATATTATTCCCCAGGGTTCTCTCAATACCCTGGTTGTTGAACCAGATCTCGAGCGCACCATCAAGACTATGCAGAAGTATGATTCTCAAATCGAGAAGATAAAGCGCTATCTCTCAAAAGGAAATTCTTCATTCTTCACTGTTGATGATGATGGCGCCTTGTTCTTCAAAGGTCGCCTAGTGGTTCCCAGTAAAGGTCACCTGGAGATGACTCAGGATGTCATGAAAGAAGCTCATGACACACCTCTGTCTATTCATCCGGGAAGTACCAAGATGTACCAAGACATTCGTCAGAGATTCTGGTGGCCTAACATGAAGCGAGACATTGCTCGATATGTTGCTGAATGTGACGTTTGCCGTCACATCAAAGCAGAATATCAAAGACCTGCCGGAACTCTGCAACCACTTGCTATTCCTGAATGAAAATGGGACAAAGTTGAAATGGACTTCATCACTGGATTTCCCCGATCACAGAAGGGTCATGATGCTATTCTTGTTGTCATTGACCGATTCTCCAAGGTTGCTCATTTTCTGCCTCTCAAGGAGACAATCACTGCTAGTCAGTTAGCAGACTTGTATGTTTTCAGAATTGTGTCACTCCACGGTGTTTCGTTGGAGATCAGCTCAGACCGTGGCAGCCTCTTTACCTCAAGGTTCTGGGAGAGTTTTCAAGAAGCTATGGGGACTCATATGTCCTTTAGCACGGCTTTTCACTCCCAGTCCAGTGGTCAAGTTGAACGAGTCAACCAAGTGCTTGAAGATATGCTTCGCGCATGTGTCATCTCATTTGGCAAGAAATGGGAGAAATCTCTCCCGTATGCTGAATTCTCTTACAACAACAGCTATCAAGCTAGCTTGAAGATGGCACCCTTCGAAGTGTTATATGGATGTAAGTGCCGAACTCCTCTGAATTGGTCAGAAACTGGGGAACGGCCACTCTTCGGTCCGGATATTATCCAACAAGCTGAAGAACAAGTCCGTATTGTTCGTGAACATCTGAAGACAGCTCAGTCTCGTCAGAAGAGCAATTATGACCGTCATCACAAGGTAATGGTCTATCAACCTGGCGAACAAGCTTACCTTCGTGTCACCTCGATGAAGGGCACTCACCGTTTCAGAATCAAGGGAAAGCTAGCTCCTCGCTACATTGGCCCCTTCCGCATTATCGCAAGACGTGGAGAAGTGACATATCAATTGGAATTGCCGTCGAACCTTTCTCAGGTTCATGATGTTTTCCATGTGTCGCAACTCCGCCGCTGCTTCAAGGATCCTATCCGAGCAGTGGATCATGAAGTGCTTGAATTGCAACAAGACCTCTCTTATAAAGAGCATCCGGTCCGCATTCTTGATCAAGCTGAATGTCGAACCCGTCAGAAGGCAATCAAGTTCCTTAAAGTTCAATGGTCGAATCATTCTGAAGATGAAGCCACTTGGGAACGCGAGGATCGTCTTCATGATGAATACCCCGCTCTCTTTCCGTCTACCTCTTAATTCTCGGGACGAGAATTTCTTTTAGAGGAGGAGAATTGTAACATCCCCTGTAATTAAGCTACAGTAACTTCCCACTAATTATGACAAGTCATTTTGATTTGCAATGCTTGATCATCTTTGATCTCATATCTCATTTCAAATTCCACTTCAAAATGAAATTCAAATTCCAAGTGAAAATAAAAGTCGATCAAATCTGAAAACTAAATTGTTCATGTTATTGGAAATATTCCTTAGTTAATATTGTTAAGGAAAACAACATCACTAAAATTCCCAAATTGCCCCTGGCTATTAAAACAGTGGACCAGCAGCACCTTTTTACCCATTTAAATATAAACATAATTTAAATGAATTCATTGTGGCCCCAAACTTTTTGTGCCAGTCCAATATAATACAAAGTATTTATGAGGCAAATTCCACATTTTACAAAAATCATTTGGTACGAAAATAAAATGCAAAACAGTGGCTAAATTGGAAAACAGAAAAGAAAAATGGAAAAGAACAAAACCTACTGCGCTCTAGTGCACAGTGCCGGCCCAGCCCGCTCCCAGACCGTCGTCTACCTCTCTCCTCCCCGTGTCAGCTCGCGCGCGCGCGCGGTCGCCGTTCCCGCCGCGCCTGCTCGTCGCCCGCGTCACTACAGTCGTCGGGGATGGATAAGAACGCCACCGCGGCCCTCGGGGACTCTAGCCCTTATCCCCCCTTCCCCTCGCTCGCTCTCGCCTCCGCATCGCTCGCCCGCCTCTGTCGTCGCCATGACCCCGCCGTTGGTGTAGCCACCGGCCTTCCCTCGCCCAGTCACCGTGTCTGCTAGCTCCGCCTCGTCCGTCTATGTCGACTGCTTCAACCAGCGCAAGCCAGGGAGCACCTCATCGACCGGATCGACCCCGACCTCGTCCTCGGCCACCGGAGCTTCGCCGCTTTGATCCACCACCCTGCTGCTACTAATCCATTCACCGAGCCATCTTGAGCTCTGCGGTGAGCATCCACATGAAACCCCTCTCCTCCTGGCGCGATCTCGAGCTCCGTTCGAGCTGCCGCTGTTGCCGTAGCTCCGTCGCCGTCATTTCGTTGCTGTCGCTGTTGCGTTGCACCTCTGGCTCAACCGAGCACGCCACCGTGTTCGTGGCATCATGTAGGAGCCGCCTAGCCCCTTCGGGTGTCGCTTGCACGCCCGTGGCCTCGAACCCGAGCACCCCATGCTCCGGCCGCCGCTGCTTGCTGTCACCGCCGTCGTTTAGGACCTCCCCGGCACAAACCAGCACCACCATCGGTCGCGGCATCGAACGCACATTCGAACGCGCCCACCCGCGCGTCGATCCGTTGCCGGACGGCGTTTTCCGCGCGTCACCGTCGTCCCCTGTGGTCGCCGGAGCGCACCGGCGTTTAAATCCGGCGGTGGGTCACCGATAGATGGGTCCCACCAGTCGGGTGATTAGCTTAGCACTAATTAAAATTAGTAACCCCCACTGACATATGGGGCTCGACTGGTTAATTAAGCTAATTAACTAAGTTGGATTAATTACTGTGTATGGCATGTGGGCCCCTCTGCTAATTAATCAATTAATTAAAGAAACAACCACTGACTGCTGGGACCCACTTGTCAGTGTTGACTGCTGACTGTGCCAGCTGACTGGGCAGTTGACCAGGTCAACTGGCCCCACTGTCAGCCTCATGTGCACCTGGCTGGGTACACTTCCTGTGTACCCATAGTATTTTCAGTTAAGTAATTTTCGAAATAAAAATAATTCAGAAAATCATTTAAACTTTGAAAAATCATATAAAATAATCTATAACTCAGATGAAAATAATTTATATATGAAAGTTGATCAGAAAAATATAACGAATCCGAATATACCATCCATATATCTGCCACACCCCTCTAACATGTTGAACATGGACAATTTGCCCTGGATCAATATACCGATAAGTACCTGGAGCTGGATATTTTCCCTCTTCGTTTAAAAATGCGTAGTAATGCATTAGAGCATATGATCAACTCATACTGCCATGGCATGCATCTGTGTTGCATTTGTTTGCCCTTTATTTATTGTTTCTTCCCCCTCTGCTTCCCTCCGATAGACCCCGAGACTGCCGCTGACGCCACCAAGTACGACTACGTTACTGACGATCAGACCCTCTCAGCAGAGCTTCCAGGCAAGCAAACCCCCTTGATCATTTCGATATCGCCCATTCCTTCTCTCTTATTCTTGCATTAGATTTTGCTACTGTTGATATTCCGGTAGCTCCTATTCTGATGCACAGCCTACTTTTGTAACCTGCTGTTGATACTTCACCTGTTATCCTAGTATGTCTAGTTTAGTTATGCTGGTGTTACATCAGTTGCCCCCCCCCCTTGGTCCATGTTGCCATGCTAGATTATCAGGGTTATCCGAATAAGTTGAACGTTGTATCGAAACTTGAACACACCATCAGGACCATGCAATTGTACGACTCTGCAGTGCAGCACATCTAGCGTGATCTTAATGAGGGTGATTCCTCATATTTCACCCTCGATGATGGCTCTGTAGTGTAGCACATCAAGTGTGATCTTACTGAGGGTGATTCCTCATATTTCACCCTCGATGATGACTCTGTCGTGCAGTATATCATGCGTGAACCTATTGAGGGTGGTTCCTCAGTGTTCACTCTTATGATATGGACCTGAGCCCCTACAGCTCCTTATGATATAAGTCAGGTCTGCCCCAAGGGCACCTGCGAGAGATTACTGTGGCGGAACGATAGGGCAGGCGGAGACCACCTAGGAGAAAGGTGGGCCTGGTCCCTGTTCGTGGTCCGCGAGTTACCAAGTCAGAGCAACAGGAGCCCTGGCCGTCTCCGCGAGTTACTAATAATACACTAACGAATTTGGGTATTTGATCTGAGTTGGCCACTGGCCTATACGCACTAACCACCACGCGGGATAATGGTTATGGGACCCTCGGCGTCGTACATTCTCCCAAAATCTCTGTCAGACATCACAGTTTTGCGGGCTGATTGTTGGGGTGAGCTGGTTACGTCTGCTGTGTATTCAGAGGCGCGCTTGGTCCCCAGCCAGTCGCGCAACGTGCAGGAGTGCTTAGGGCGATTGGCCCATGACCCCTTCGCACTTAGGATTTAGACCAGCGTGTTGACCTCTCTGCGGAGTCTAGGTAGGACTACGGCATGTCGATTATCCGAGGTCGGGCATTACCCAGGAAAGTGTGTCCGGCCAGAGGTAATCGAGCGTGTTGGGAAATGTGGTGCACCCCTGTAGGGAAGTAATCTATTCGAATAGCCGTGTCCACGGTAACAGGACGCTCGGAATTGTATCCTGATCTACTATAACTAGAACTGGATACTCATTTGTTACTTAACTGTTATAACTGCTCCAGGATCGCTTTCTCGCAGGGTAGTCGAGGAAGGATCTCGGGGCATTGCTGATATATACATGTTACTATATGTTATTATACGCTACTCTCTTCTGATGCTGCAATGCTAGCCTTTGTTAGGATAGGCTTCTCCCTCTCTACTCTGGCATTTCTGCAGTATAGTCCAAAGATATAGCCCCATTCCTTTGACACCGATGCATACTTAGCATAGTTCTGATGTAAGTCTTGTGAGTACTTTGGATGAGTACTCACGGTCGCTTTGCTACCTTTTTCCCTCTACCCGGTTGCTGCATTCAGATGACGACGCCATGGAGCCAGAAGACCCCCAGGGCGAGTACTATGTGGAGCTCGACGACCAGGAGTAGTTCGGAGGTCCCAGGTAGGAGGCCTGCGCCTTTTCGATCAGTTGTTGTTGTTTTGCTCAGCCTTCTTAAGGCAAACTTGTCTAACTTCGTCTGTACCCAGACTTATTTGCATTTGTATAGCTGTATCCTCGGGTCCTTGTGACCCTGGTCTGTAATATAAAGATTTATGTTTAATCTGTGTCTTAGAGTTGTGCTGTGATATCCTGCCGTGAGTCTCTGATCTTGATCGTGCATGTTGTGTGTATGTTTAGTGCACGATTGAGTTCGGGGGCGTCACAATGACTTCTCGAGCATGGCTCCTCACATGCTGCCGCCATCGCCCACGTGCATCCCGCGGGCCTGGCTATGGAGAAACTGCCGATTCGGTAGTTCCCAGCGGGCCTGACCCCAAGGTGCTTTAAGTTCCGTGCTATGCAGGCCAAACAGTGAATGCAAGTAACAAACATCCTATTTTCTTCACGCGCGGACCTGGTTGGGCCTCATGCGGGCAACCAACCATGTCCTATAAGAGTGGGGATTGGTTGGATACAGTTGAGAAGCAAACCAACACCTGAAAACGTGTGTGTTGGATATTTACAGATAGCTCTGGTTTGTTTAGCTTTCTTTTCGGCCTAAGCGATCTCCATAAACCCTTCATCTTTATCTACCATGGCATTCATTTCCACAGCTTTACTATCAACAAATGACAGCAAATGTGCTAAAACCTGAAACATAAATAACAAATTCAGACTCTAATGTGATGCAAGAGAAACGAGGAACCAATTTTCTTTAGGAATGTCGAACCAATTTTTGTATCAAAAGGAAAAAAATTGAGCTAGTACAATAGAATGATCAACCTTTGATTATTTTGAAGTAAACACATGCCTACAAATTCACCAAAATGCCAAATTTTACATATCTCAGATTGTATGTTCAGTTGGGGGCCTTTCATAGCATCAAGTGGTTCATTCTCACAAAGTGAAAATAGTGCCATTATCTACGATTTTTGTCACATTATGAATAAAGAAGGTATGCACAGGGAAGGGGTTGTTGGGCTCCTAATAGTAGGCCGCCTGCGTCGGTGACCTCAAGGCATCTCTGGCGGGAGGTTGCTGCTACTTGTGAGCTGCGTTGGGATTTTCCCCGAAGAGGAAGGGTGAAGCAATATAGTAGCGATAAGTATTTCTCTCAGTGAGAACCAAGGTTATCGAACCAGTAGGAGAATCACACAAGCACCACATAAACAGCACCTACACACACAAGAGCAAATACTGCACCCAACGCGGGTAAGAGGGTTGTCAATCCCCTTGAACTCGTTACTTGCAAGGGTTAAATCTGATAGTTGTAGATAGATAAATTGCAAAGTAAAATAAAAGAAATAAAATTGCAGCAAGGTATTTCTGGTTTTAGTAACATGATTAAGGTAGACCCGGGGGCATAGTTTTCACTAGAGGCTTCTCTCTCATATAGATAGCATACAGTGGGTAGACAAATTACCGTTGGGCAATTGATAGAAAAGCGCATAGTTATGATGTGATTTATGGCAATGATCATGTATATAGGCATCACGTCCGTGACAAGTAGACCGAAACGATTCTGCATCTACTACTATTACTCCACTTCGAGAGCGCTTCTATGCTTGCCTCTCTAGGTATTAAGTTCATAACAAACAGAGTAATGCATGAAGTATGATGACATGATGTAGACAAAGTAAACTCAAGCAATATGAATAAACCCCATCGTTTTATCCTTAATGGCAGCAATACAAATACGTGCCTCGCTACCCCTTCTGTCACGAGGTGAGGACACCGCAAGATTGAACCCACTACAAAGCACCTCTCCCGCTGAAGATAAATCAATCTAGTTGGCCAAACCAAACGGATAGATCGGAGAGAAATACAAAGCTATAACAATCATGCATAATAAAGTTCAGAAAAGACTCAATTACTTTCAATGAATAATCTGATCATAAACCCACAATTCATCGGATCCCAACAAACACACCGCAAAAGAAGATTACATCGGATAGAACTCCGAGAGGATCAAGGAGAACATTGTTGAAGATCGGAGAGAAAGAAGAAGCCATCTAGCTACTAGCTATGGACCCGTAGGTCTATGGTAAACTACTCACACATCATCAGAAGGCAGCAAGGTTGATGTAGAAGCCCTCCGTGATTGATCCCCCCTCCGGCAGATTACCGAAAAAGGCCTCCAGATGGGATCATGGAAGAACAAAGGGTTGCGGCGGCGGAAAAGTTTTTTCTGGTTGCTTTTTGTTGTTTTGGGAATATATAGAAGTGGAATTAGGTCAAACGGAGTTGCGTGGGAGTCACGAGCTCAGGGCGCGCGCCTACCCCCCTAGGGCGTGCCCTGTGAGCTCGTGGCTCTCCCGTAAGTCTTCTGGCCTCCTCCCGAACCTTCTAGGGTCCCTTCTGGTCCAGAAAAAATCACCGTAAAGTTTCATCGTGTTTGGACTTCGTTTGGTGCTGATTTTCTGAAAAGTCAAAAACAGGAACTGGCACTGGGCACTGAGTTAATAGGTTAGTTCCCAAAAATGATATAAAATTGCATAAAACAGTATCTAAGATTGATAATATAATAGCATGAAATAATCAAAAATTATAGATACGTTGGAGACCTATCAGCATCCCCAAGCTTAATTCCTGCTCGTCCTCGAGTAGGTAAATGATAAAAACAGAATTTTTGATGTTGAATGCTACCTAGCATGTTTATCATGTAATCTCTCTTATGGTATAAATATTGAGAAACGATGAAGTAATTGATATCAACATAATAATATCCATGAATACTTGAACATAATCATTACTTTCTCAAAATATACAATGCTCAACGAATGTTATCCCTACTCATTGAATTATGTAAGCATGGCATGACTCCGCCCTCACCGCATACATATAAATTATGAGCACCTCGGTGTCAAACCAGGCAACTGGATCATACTTTTTAACACGCTTCAGCATTTTCAACTCCACTCAATACATGAGCGTGAGACATGGACATTAGCACTACGGGTGGAATAGAATGCGGTGGTAGAGATATATAGGAGAAGTCAAAAAGAAAGAAAGGCTCGCATCAACTCGGTGGATCAATAGGCAATGGAGAGGCCCATCAATCGATATCAATGCGAGGAGTAGGTGAGGGTGTCCCAGACTAGGGGGTACTCGGGCTGCCGGCCTATCTCTCATAGGCCGGACTGGTGGGCCGCTCTCTACTCGTCGATGGAAGGCCGGATTGTGGGCGACCCCGTGTATCAGAAGGAAACCTCCGAAGACTTGGCGTCTCCTCCAAGAAGCAATTGGCATAACCGGCATGTGTGTCCCCTGATGGTAACCGACCATGTGTAACCCTAGGACCTCCTGGTGTCTATATAAACCAGAAGGCCTAGTCCGTAGAGGATCCTCATATCCATTACCTAGGGTTTAGCCCAGTCGATCTCGAGGTAGATCAACTCTGTAACCTTCATACAATCACATCAATACAATCAAGCAGGACGTAGGGTTTTACCTCCTCAAGAGGGCCCGAACCTGGGTAAATCGCTATCCCTACGTTCCCTGTTACCATTGACTCCTTGACCCATAGTTCGGATCCCCTACCCGAGATCTGCCTGTTTTGGTACCGACATTGGTGCTTTCATTGAGAGTTCCGTCGTGGGTCGCCAAGGATCAATGGCTCGCCGTCCCCGGACAGCTCTTTGTCAATGGAATCTGCAGCAGGGACATCGCCGTCCCCGGACAGCTCTTCGTCAATGGAATCTGCAGCAGGGACATCGCCGTCCCCGGACAGCTCTTCTCTTCAGCGACGGAATCCGCAGCGGGGACATCTTCATGCCCGGACAGCTCTTCGCGTTCGGCAGCGTCGTGTTGCATGCCGATCCGACCGGTCTCCTCGACCAGGTCGGTAGCTTCGCCCCCGGGCAGGAAATCAGGTTCGGCGGCCTTGAGTACGTCGCCAATGCTCGAGGCGATCTGGTCTTTACTGGGTTCTCGGCTTTACCCGAGGAACCTACCAATCCCGAGGCCTTGACCTCGGATTCCTTCCCCGCCCCCGTCCCCGGGGCGGGCCTCAGTTCGGATCTGACCTTGAGTTTGGATCCGACCCCGGTGCCGGAAAACCAAGGGTCACCCTTGGCCGAACACACTCCCGTTATCGGCACGCTGGAGCTCAACTCCGATGGCAGCCCGAACATCGGTCCGGTGGACCCCTTGACTTTAAGCGAGATGCTAGACCGGATCCAGAAGATAAGTATCGCGGATGGCTCGTCCTCAGACCAGGAGAAGGTCGGACAGGATGCCGGCCATGGGGAATTTTGCGTCCCACCCACCACCCACTTGGTAGCCACTGTCGAAGATTTAACCGACATGCTGGACTATGCCTCCGAGGAGGCTGACGACATGGACGAGGACTTTGACGTCCCGCCAATACCGGAAAGTGGACCGCCACCTCCACCTATGACGTTTACATGGTTGACACCCCCATGAAGGACGGTGACACAACCAAGAAGGACGGCGACAATCCCACCGAAGAACCGCCCAGACGCCGACGACGGCGAGCTAGAGGGCGGGGCAAGGGCAAGGAAAATCACACAGACACGAACGGCACCGGAGATACCGAGACTCCGGACAACATGGGGGAGCTCGACGATAACACGCCCGTAGGGATGGCAGTTTTGCCCATGGGTATGGGTACCCGTGGGTACCCTACCCGAAAAAAACGGGCATGGGCAAGACTTGGAGAGATTTTGTACCCACGGGTAATGGGTATCCATACCCGCAAAATATATGGGTAGGGTATGGGTACGAAATTACGCCCATGGGTAACCCAATGGATACCCAGAAAAGGTTAATAAATGAAAATAACTCATGTGACATGTGGGGTCAAAATCCAACTCTTATGGCACACCCTAATTCTCACTTCCTTAAACCGGCCATAGCTCATAGGACCATAATCACTTGTTGGACACTCCTCTTACGTCCTATGTGACTCCTCAAAAAGATGAAATCTCGACTCGTCGCTATTAGACTCATGTCAAATTCTCGATCCAGCGATCCCCCATTCCCACCACCGCCTCCCCATTACGCCAGGCTTCCACCAACTGCCGCTCATATACTCCCTTGATGCCTCCAAGAAGCCACCACCGTAGAAGGTTGTGTTAGTGCTATACTGCTCGCCCATCATCACTCGAATTTTAAAGCCATTTCTCTTCTTTTTAAAAAAATAAATGTTATATATTGTACCCACTGGATACCCATTGGGTACAGGATACCCGATGGGTATGGGCATGGGTGCCAATTTATGCCCATGGGTATTGAAATGGGTGGGTATAGAAAGTTTCTGTGGGTATGGGTTTGGGTAGAAGAAGGTTGTACCCGCCCATACCCTACCCATTGCCATCCCTACACGCCCGAGCAGCGACCCGACGCCCCAGAGGGGCACGAGGACCAGGGTGACCCCGAGGACCTCGACGATTCCGAGGACAGCATTTACCTCCCTCCATCCGAAGAGGAAGATAGCCTCGGACCCGAAGACTTTATCGTCCCTGAAGATCCCCTGGAACAAGAAAAATTCAAGCGGCAACTCATCGCCACTGCCCGAAGCTTGAAGATGAAACACCAACAGCTAAAGTCCGAACAGGATACGCTCAACGACAGATGGACGATGGTCTTAGCTGCCGAAGAAGGCCTCGACGATCAACGTCAGGGCCAATACAAGAGTTACCCACGGCGGCGCCTACTCCCAGAATTCGAGGATGAGGCCTTCTAGCCCATGCCTCCCAGACGAACCTACGCAAACCAGCCTGACCGCCCCCCTCGAGGACGAGATAGGCCGGCTGTGGAAACCGAGCTCCCACCCGCGCCCCCTCAAGGACGGGATAGAGCGGCCGGAGAAGCCGAACTCCCACCCGTGCCCCCTCGAGGACGGGATAGGGCGGCCAGGGAAGCCGAATACCCACTCGCGCCCTCCCGCCGAACAGGCAAAGACCCGGTTCAACCGGCTGACCAATACGATCTGCGCCACGACCTGAACGCACGAGCGATTCAGTCGAGATCCATCTATGGATCCGCAGGATACGCGCCCGCTGGACGGGACGGCTACCAGGCCTGGCGCGATAGAAACGACAGAGCTCGGGAGCAGCACCGTGCCCGGAAGACAACCGATCTACGGCGCGATGTGGCCCGGGCCAGGGGCGCCGCACACCCAATGTGTTTCACTGACGAGGTGATGCAGCATCAGTTCCCCGAGGGGTAAACGCCGGATTCAGCGGCTCGAAATCAGGGCCGCAGAAAAAACCCTCTAAAGGGAATCATGACGGCCCGTCCGCGCTTGACAGAATATTGGATAGGCCCTGCCAGATTCACGGCACCCCTGATAAGCCAGCTAACCACACCAACCGTAACTGTTGGGTAATTAAGCAGGCCGGCAAAGCCACAGCCGAAGAACAGGCCAAGGGCCCCCGCAGCGAGGACGACGACGAACCTCGCGGGCCGAACAATGGAGGCCAAAAACAGTTCCCTCCAGAGGTCAAAACCGTGAACATGATCTATGTCACGCACATACCAAAGAAGGAGCGGAAACGCGCGCTTCGGGATGTCTACGCCTTAGAGCCGGTAGCCCCGAAATTCAACCCGTGGTCGGCTTGCCCGATCACCTTCGACCGTCGAGACCATCCGACCAGTATACGCCATGGAGGAACGGCGGCTCTGGTACTCGACCCCGTCGTGGACGGATTTCACCTCACTAGGGTCCTTATGGACAGAGGTAGCAGTCTTAACCTGCTTTACTCCGATACAGTGAGGAAGATGGGGATCGACCCGTCAAGGATCAAACCCAGCAACACCAGCTTTAAAGGTGTAATCCCAGGCGTCGAGGCATGCTGCTCGGGATCCATGACTTTGGAAGTAGTCTTCGGCTCGCCCGATAACTTCCGCGCCGAGGACTTAATCTTCGATATTGTCCCTTTCCGCAGTGGTTATCACGCACTCCTTGGACGGACCGCCTTCACTCGCTTTAACGCCGTCCCGCACTATGCGTACCTGAAGCTCAAGATGCCAGGACCAAGGGGCTTGATTACCATCAACGGTAATACCGAGCGCTCGCTCCGAATAGAGGAACACACTGCGGCTCTAGCCGCCGAAGTCCAAGCCGCCGAAGAGGCGTCGCAAGCCCAGTCCACTGCTAAGACACCGGACGCACGCAAGCACTCCCGAGCTGCAGCCTCGCTCCCAGCGCACTCCCATGCTCACCCCAAGTAGGGATACGCTCGCCAGAGCACGGCCCACCTAGTCGCGAAATATGTACCTCGAGTGCACAATTTCGCGCTCAAAATTCCATGGGCAGTTGTGGGGACACATAAAACAAAGGCCAAGAGCTCGGTTCGACCGACAAATGGCCAACAGATGTCTTTGAATCAACATCAACGACGGGCACCATCTAGGGCCTGATCAGCGTCAAGCTGATATACCACGGCGAGTTCTCAAGCCCTTTTTTCAAGGGCTCGCCCGCCAAAGATTACTACTTCCGCCGAACACACGGCAGACAGCTTCGCTTCCACGGAAGCCTCTTGAAGAGCAAAGGCGCAGACGTGCAGTAGGGCATAGTAGGGATGTCAAACCACTCATGAAGGCCCTGTGTAAACCTTTACTCTCAATATATACATTTCTTTAAAAGTATCTATTCAAGTTACTTCGGCAATACGGATTGTACGGTTGGACGTCACACATTCAAAGGAAGTAAAGACCACTTTATTATGGTATACTCGTGCAGTCATTCACGTTGCATATTCCTTTCCGCCTTTTTCAGCCGAAGTAAACTATCACGATACATCCATTTCAAACCGGCTAATAGACCGGGGGCTCGAACATAGATCTTGCCTTAAAACTTTATCCCGGCACTTATCTTTATTTTACGTGCTCGGCGTCACGGATATTGCATTATATGAATCAGTTCCGAATTGCGTCTTTGGTCAATAGTTGGGTTGCCCGGCTCCTGTGTTTACCCTCTTACGTTCCGCACTGTTCGGCTAAGAGGGTAAAGGGAGAACCACTGCGATTGTACTTCTAGCTAGCCTGGTTAAGTACCTCAGTGGAGAAAGCCGAAAACTGACTGTCCCAATAAGCGAGAACTGGTCGGCGATCCGATGGCTGGTGTTAACCTTAAATCGTTGGAGGTTAGTCCGTGTTACACGAAGGGTTCTCTGTTGCAGAAACCATGTGATCAACCGCGGCTTGTCCGAATATCACAAACACCGGGGGCTCGTCACCGGCCCCCACCGTCAAGCTCCTCTGGCTAAGTGAAAGCACTAAAACCGCATAGTCTGATTGCCTGGTTTTCCGTACATACAACCGCCTCCGGGCACCGAGACGTCGGCTAAGGGTTTACGTATTACGAGAAAACACCCCATGCATAATTTGCAAGGGGGCTGAAGCGGACGACTGGTAACTTTCAGATTACAAACGGCCGCACAGGAGTCAAAATTAACATAAGCGGGTATCTTTGTTCACAGCCGAACAATTTGCATTCGACCAAAAGTTTCAACTCCTTGGTTACAAGGAAACTACATCTACTCATAAATTGCATCTTTCGAACACTGGGCCTCTACTGCCCGAGCGCCGTCCATCACGGCGGGAAAGTACTGCTCGGGACGCCTATGCTCCTTCCCTGGTGGCGGAGGTACGGTGGCCATCTCGGCTGGCTTTATCTTCGGCCAATGTACCATTGTCTTGCCGAAGGCCATCCGAGCGCCCTCGATACATGCGGAGCGCTTCCAGGCGTCGACCTGAGAAGGGGCGCCGTACAGCCTCTGCACCAGATCGAAGTAGCTGCTTGGCAGCGGCTCCGACGGCCATAGTTTGACGCAGAGGTCCTTCATTACCGGCTCCGCCATCCGATGCAGCTCCATCAGCTGCTTCATTTGGTTGTTGAGGAGGGGAGGTTGTTCCGGTGCTTGAAATTGCGCCCAGAAAAGCCTCTGCTCGGCCCAACCCTCCTGGCCGGCGAAGAACCTCGCCGCATCAGCCGCACTCTTCGGGAGGTCCGCAAAGGCGCCTGCGGAACGCCATACCCGCGTGAGCAATGCAAACCTGGTACCTCCAAAGACACTTTGTAGCAAGTATGGCTTACCGTCCGCAATAAGTCTGACTTGGCGGAACTCTTCTTGGTAGCCGCGCGCCTCTGTCCGCGCTTCCGTAGCCACCGCCGCCAACGAGGTCAGCTCGGTGCCTTGCTCCTTCTTCTTCTGCTCGAGGGCCTCACACCTTGTGACGGCATCCCCGAGCTCTTGCTGCACTTCCAGCACCCTGGCCTCGTGCCTCTCACTAGCGGTTCTCACCGCCACCAGCTCGGCAGCCGCCTGTTCGGCTGCCGACTTTTGCGCCGCCGCATCCAACTGAGCCGTCCTCAGTGCGGCCTTGAGGCTTTCAACCTCCGCGGCGGCAGCTGCAGTACAATCGGTTACCTCCGTTAGGATACTTCGAACACTGCTTACACACCTACGACTGTATTCACTATCACAGCTCGGACTTACCTTGCGCCTCGTCGAACCTTTTGTTTACCAGGCTCAGGTCATCTTCGGAACTCTTCAGCTTCCGATTCAGCTCGGCCAACTCTTCGGCGTTGGCGGCTGCGGCCGAAGATGATGCCTATGCATAATTATGTACATGTTAGTCTCCGGATGTTGATTTTCGATCCTCTGATAGGCTTTTGCTCAAGCCAGTCAGTGTCTCGGGGGCTACTGTGTATGAGGCTATACATTTCCACAACGGAATTTTTCTAAGGGAAGAGCATTACTTCACTCACCTTGAAGCCGGTAAGAAGGCCACTAAAGGCCTCCTTCAGTCCGTTATCTACGGACCGAATACTTTGCAACACCGCACCCATGAGTGCACGGTGCTCTTCGGCGATGGAGGAGCTGGTTAGAGCATCCTCCATCTCGACCGGCCACCCGGTCGATGCCTGCTCTGGGGCAGGCGGGGGTGGCGGCGGTACTTCGGCCCCTTCCTTCTCGAAGTCCGGAGCGCCGGACTCTGGACGCCTCCGGAGTCGTCCTCGAAGAAAGCTCGGCTTGTTCGGGCTCCTCCTCTTCGTTCACCAGAGGGGCCCTCCCCTCCTGGTCTTCGGCGGCCGAGGTGTTCACCTCGGCCATGATAGTGTCGCCCTCTCCCCCCGCGTACGGCACGGGAGGGGTCCTCCTTGATAGGACCTCCCCGGCCTCCTTAACAATCGGGGGTGGCGAGGCGCGGGATTCGGTCCCGCTCTCCGCTAGCGCTGCCGGTGGAGAATCCCCCTCCGAGACTCGGTCGGTGGGGAGATCGCGCAGCGGGCTACAAATTTACAAACAGAAACGTGATCAATATCAAACCCAGTTCGGCTAAGGACGGTCAAGCGGTTACTAGAACGCGTACCTTTGAGCCTGTGGCTTAGCCCTGGGGATCTTCTGTGGAACCTCTTCGGAGGCCTCAGAGTCCTCGGCAGAATCCGAGCTATCGCCGGACAAGGCTACCTTGGCCTTGTGCGGTCTTTTGGGAGCGGGTTGAGGAGGCTCCTCCTCGGCATCCTCGGACGCTGCCCTCTTCCCTGTTCGGGAGGAATCGTCCTCCTCCCCATCCTCTCCCTGCTCCTTCTCCTCCTCTTGCGTGGAGGGAGCATTGGTGTCCCCGGATCTAGCACCCGGGGGTCTTCGGGAGCGGAGGCCTTCTCTGGCCTCCCCTGTTGGTCCTTCTTCTTCTCCTTCCTTTCTGGCGCCACGTACGGCTCCACGGCCAACATGGCCGTCAGGAGGGGCGTCCTGGGTCCCTCTGGTAGCGGCGCCGGACTGTCGATCCGCTGGGCTTTCTTCAGCCAATCCTGCGGATGAAAAGTAGCAAAGCTGAGTACCTTGTTAAAAGGGAACAGTTCGGATAAAACGTACAAAATTGCTCATACCTCCCGTGGGGGATTTGCGGCGTCGAGTCCGATGTCTTCCTCCTCGGCCGGCCAGTCCTTCTGCGGCTTGAATAGCGCCCTCCACAGTTGGGCGTGGGAGGTGCGGAAGAAGCTGCGCACGGTGGCCGGGTCTCCGGGCTTATAGGCCCACATGGGGAAAGCCCTGTCCTGGAAAGGGAGAATTCGGCGGCCGAGCATGATCTGGATCACGTTGACCAGCGCGACGCCCTTCTCTATCATTTTGGCAATCCGGCTCTGCAGCAGCACCACCTCCTTATTCGCCCCCCAGTCGAGGCCCTTCTTGGTCCATGAGACCAGCCTTGTAGGGGGCCCGTAGCGGAAGGCCGGAATCGCCTCCCAATTTGCGTGCCTCGGCTCTGTGATATAGAACCACTCCTTTTTCCATATCTTGACGGTCTCGATGAAGGTACCGTCTGGCCACTCCACTCGCGGAAGCTTGCTGATCATTGCCCCCCCGCAGTCCGCCTGCTGGCCATCTACTATCTTTGGCTTGATGTTGAAGATCTTCAACCACAGACCGAAGTGTGGCCGGACTCGGAGAAAGGCCTCGCAAACGATGATAAAAGCCGAGATGTGGAGGAAGGATTTCGGCGCGAGGTCATGGAAGTCGAGCCCGTAGAAGAACATGAGGCCCCTGACGAAGGGGTGAAGGGGGAAACCCAAGCCCCGGATGAAGTGGGGGACGAATACCACTCTCTCGCCCTGCCGTGGCATGGGGATGGCCTGGCCTGCCTCCGGAGCACGGTGGGCGATGTCGGCCGGGAGGTAGCTCGCGCTCTTCAACTCCAAAATGGCGCTGTTGGTAACGCTAGAGGCCTCCCATTTGCCCTTGGACCCGGAACCCGCCATTGCTAGATTGGGCGGGTGGAGGGAAAGGTTTTTTGAGAGGGAGGGCGGATCTGGGCGTTGGAGCTCAAGAGATGGGGAAGGCAATGGCGAAAGGGGGAAATGAGAGCGTACGAAGGGAACGATGGCTGTGCCCCTTTTATGGGCTGTAAAAACCCACGGTCCTTTTACTGCGCCGCAGTCCTTGCCATTTCCCCATGTAACCGTGCCATTATGCGCGCGTGGGGTGGGGCGGATTATTGATCATATCCCTTGAAAACAGGACACGATCTCCATATCGATGGGACGTGCCAATGAAAACTGCCTCGAACCGTGAATCGAGTTTTTCATAAACCAACTCACGGTCGTGGCAAGGTGAGACCCTTCGGTAAAAGTTGTCAGATGAGGACACTGTTCACACCGAAGCAGCTAGCCTTCGGGGCTAAGTTATTATTATACTTCGTTACCGAGGTACAGCTCGACGCATATACGACCGGGCAATGCTTAAGAATACAACTCGGAGTAATACAGGCCTGTTATCGGTGTCACGGAGGAAGGTGAACTGGTCCACGAAGCCAATAGTGTTCGGCATCTACCTCAGCTTCGAAGACTAGTTCGGGGGCTACTGAGGGTGTCCCAGACTAGGGGGTACTCGGGCTGCCGGCCTATCTCTCATAGGCCGGACTGGTGGGCCGCTCTCTACTTGTCGATGGAAGGCCGGATTGTGGGCGACCCCGTGTATCAGAAGGAAACCTCCGAAGACTTGGCGTCTCCTCCAAGAAGCAATTGGCATAACCGGCATGTGTGTCCCCTGATGGTAACCGACCATGTGTAACCCTAGGACCTCCTGGTGTCTATATAAACCAGAAGGCCTAGTCCGTAGAGGATCCTCATATCCATTACCTAGAGTTTAGCCCAGTCGATCTCGAGGTAGATCAACTCTGTAATCTTCATACAATCACATCAATACAATCAAGCAGGACGTAGGGTTTTACCTCCTCAAGAGGGCCCGAACATGGGTAAATCGCTGTCTCTACGTTCCCTGTTACCATTGACTCCTTGACCCATAGTTCGGATCCCCTACCCGAGATCTGCCGGTTTTGGTACCGACAGTAGGGATTGCCATGCAACGGATGCACTAGAGCTATAAGTGTATGAAAGCTCGAATGAAACTAAGTGGGTGTGCATCCAACTTGCTTGCTCATGAAGACCTCAGGCATTTGAGGAAGCCCGTCATTGGAATATACAAGCCAAGTTCTATAATGAAAAATTCCCACTAGTATATGAAAGTGATAACCCAGGAGACTCTCTATATGAAGATCATGGTGCTACTTTGAAGCACAAGTGTGGTAAGAGGATAGTAGCTTTGCCCCTTCTCTCTTTTTCTCTCATTTTTTTCTCTTCTTTTTTTTATTTTTTTTTATTTTAGAACAATATCATGAACCTCATCCCCGTTTTTGCAAGGACTCATTAGTCTCCATCATTTTTTTCCTCACTAGGACAATGCTCTAATAATGATGATCATCACACTTTTATTTACTTACAACTCGATATTACAACTCGATAACTGGAACAATATGACTCTATATGAATGCTTCTGGCAGTGTACCAGGATGTGCAATGATCTAGCGTAACATGTATAACAATGATGAATGGTGGCTTTGCCACAAATATCATGTCAGCTCTATATGATCATGCAAAGCAATATGATGGTGAACACACATGTCATAGGACGGAACGGTGAAAGTTGCATGGCAATATATCTCGGAATGGCTATGGAAATGCCATGATAGGTAGGTATGGTGGCTGTTTTGAGGAAGATATAAGGAGGCTTATGTGTGATAGAGCGTATCATATCACGGGATTTGGATGCACCGGCGAAGTTTGCACCAACTCTCGAGGTGAGAAAGGGCAATGCACGGTACCGAAGAGGCTAGCAAAGTGCGGAAAGGTGGGAGTGCGTAATTGTCCATGAACTCATATACTTATTGTGAAAGTTTTATTAGCCCTCGAAGCAATTACTACTCGCATGCCCCTAGGGAGGAGGTTCGTAGGAGTTAACCATCACGCGCCCCCGATTCAAACAGCACAAAGGATTTGAATCAGACATAAAAATGCTCACGCATCCCCGTCATGCCATGTTGGACACTTAAATGAGTAGTTAATAACAAAGTTTAAATATTGATATTCTTACTAACCAATGATCATGAACCAATACCCTTTCATATTATTACATCAATATAATTAAATCACACGTTTCATATTTAATGATCTACATGAAAGTTTTTATTATATCACTCTTAAATACTTATCCTTTTCCGACTAGTCTTATAACCCGTGCTCATTACCACTTCCTATTTAAGACTCTCAAAAAGATTTAAGTGAAGCATGAGAGTACAATCATTTCTATAAAATATATAACCACCGCCGTGCTCTAACAAATATAAGTGAAGCACAAGAGCAACTGCATAGCTCAAAAGATATAAGTGAAGCATATAGAGTATTCTAACAAATTACGATGAATGTGTGTCTCTCTCAAAAAGGTGTGTCCAGCAAACAATGATTGTGGCAAACTAATAAGCAAACAAAATAAAACTATGGCAATGATCATGTATATAGGCATCATGTCCGTGACAAGTAGATCGAAACGATTCTGCATCTACTACTATTACTCCACTTCGAGAGCGCTTCTATGCTTGCCTCTCTAGGTATTAAGTTCATAACAAAAAGAGTAATGCATGAAGTATGATGACATGATGTAGACAAAGTAAACTCAAGCAATATGAATAAACCCCATCGTTTTATCCTTAATGGCAGCAATACAAATACGTGCCTCGCTACCCCTTCTGTCACGAGGTGAGGACACCGCAAGATTGAACCCACTACAAAGCACCTCTCCCGCTGAAGATAAATCAAAGTTGGCCAAACCAAATGGATAGATCAGAGAGAAATACAAAGATATAACAATCATGCATTATAAAGTTCAGAAAAGACTCAATTACTTTCAATGAATAATCTGATCATAAACCCACAATTCATCGGATCCCAACAAATACACCGCAAAAGAAGATTACATCGGATAGAACTCTGCGAGGATCAAGGAGAACATTGTATTGAAGATCGGAGAGAAATAAGAAGCCATCTAGCTACTAGCTATGGACCCGTAGGTCTGTGGTAAAGTACTCACACATCATCGGAAGGCAGCAAGGTTGATGTAGAAGCCCTCCGTGATCGATTTCCCCTCCGGCAGATTACCGGAAAAGGCCTCCAGATGGGATCGTGGAAGAACAGAGGCTTGCGGCAGCGGAAAAGTTTTTTCTGGTTGCTTTTTGTTGGTTTGGGAATATATGGGAATATATAGAAGTGGAATTAGGTCAAACGGAGTTGCGTGGGAGTCACGAGCTCAGGGCGCGCGCCTACCCCCCTAGGGCGCGCCCTGTGAGCTCGTGGCTCTCCTGTAAGTCTTCTGGCCTCCTCCCGAACCTTCTAGGGTCCCTTCTGGTCCAGAAAAAATCACCGTAAAGTTTCATCGTGTTTGGACTTCGTTTGGTACTGATTTTCTGAAAAGTCAAAAACAAGCAAAAAACAGGAACTGGCACTGGGCACTGAGTTAATAGGTTAGTTCCCAAAAATGATATAAAATTGCATAAAAAGTATCTAAGATTGATAATATAATAGCATGAAACAATAAAAAATTATAGATACGTTGGAGACGTATCAGCTACAGGCGCACGAGGCGTCAGTACTGGAAAACACCGATCTCTTCTGCTGCGCGCGGCGTCTGCCGTAGCGACGATCAGATCGTGTCGGGGAGAGGGGAGAGCCAAGGCGATTTCGATCGGGAGGGCACCGAGCGATTTAGATGGGTTTTTTGTGCAGGGAAAAACCGACATGGGGTGGGGAAGGCAGGAAACTGATCATCGGGAGGGGGCTTGAAGAAGCGACCAAGCAAACACACACAAGCGAAACAAGGAACACTACATCTTTTATATATAGGAGAGAGAGAGAGAGAGAGATAGGAGAGAATATGCCCCTCCACATCGGAGTGTTACAGATTACATGCAACACAACGCCACCTCTACTATTGTTACACTACCTCTAACCTCTCTTTTGTACCCACCTTGACAACGAACCAAAGAAGGGGTCCAGTTCTCCCTTCAAAATGCCCGTTTGTCTTCAAGTCCTACCTTCTCTCTCTATTGTGGTTACAGCTTGATGTTGTGATGGTGTGGCCCCATCAAATACTATGGCATTTTGATACTTATAGTGTCCACATGACCAATATGACAATAGCATGTATGTCCTACGTGCGATGGCCATCCTCAATCTTGTTGATGCACCAAACGTCTAGCTTTGCATCAGCTGATGGCTGCCACTCTGGCCTGTCCAATGCCCGACAAACCTGTGTCCATACCTCACTTGCAAGGACACATTCGTTGTCGGAGACCTCATGGGAGCTGGCCGACAAGCCGGCCTCTATCCACGTCGCACGGCGGCGCCGTAAGGGCGGCCAGCTCGTGCTTCTGCTCCATCGAGAATGAAAGCACATTTTCTCCCTTTGTGGTTTTGGTAATTCATAACAACATATATCTCATTGAACTAATGTCCATTCAAGTTAAAGATTTCAGGATGTTCAATGATTGGCATGGCATGGACTAGAGATGTGGACCCCTCAAAATGCTAATGACAAGGATTGGCAAAAGATCAAGACTCTACATTTTTGGTTTAGTGACCCAAGATCACATTGAGTCCATAGGAAAGCCAATACTATTAAAAGGGGATGAGGTGTTGCTTAATGGTCTTTTTGCTCAAGTGCTTAGTGATAGTACTCCTAAACTATCAACCACTCTCTCTACCCCAAATATGTCCAAAACCTACATTCCAACTCGGCCCCACCGAAATTTCCCTATCCGGAGCCACCGAGTTCACCAAGACTTAGCCACTGCCAAAACCCTAACAAATCGGATCCACCGATATGGATCTTGGTCCCACCGAGATGGCCTTGCCAACTCTCTGTAATCGTTTGCACTTACTTTGGTCTCACCGAGTTTTGCAAATCGGTCTCACCAAGATGGCTTGCCAACTCTTTGTTGCCTTATTGCTTCACTTCGGTCCTACCGAGTTGATGCAATCGGTGCCACCGAGATGAGGTTTGCCCTAGCCATTGCACTTCGGTCCATCCGAGTTGTTCTTATCAGTCCCACCGAGATTCCTAACGTTCATATCTTTTACACAGTTCGGTGCCATCGAGTCTTCTGAATCGGTGCCACCGAGTTGGGTCAAAAGTGTGTAACGGTTGGATTTTGTGTGGAGGCTATATATACCCCTCCACCACCTCCGACTCAGCAAGGAGAGCCATCAGAAGGTGCCTACACTTCTACTACACATTTTCTGAGAGAGAACCACCTACTCATGTGTTGAGATCAAGAGATTCCATTCCTACCATTTGAACCTTGATCTCTAGCCTTTCCCAAGTTGCTTTCCACTCAAATACTTCTTCCACCATAGCCAAATCTGTGAGGAGTTGTTTGAGTGTTGGGAAGACTATCATTTGAAGCACAAGAGCAAGGAGTTCATCAACAACACACCGTCTATTACCTTTTGGAGAGTGGTGTCTCCTAGATTGGTTAGGTGTCACTTGGGAGCCTCCGACATGATGTGGAGTTGAACCAAGGAGTTTGTAAGGGCAAGGAGATCGCCTATTTCGTGAAGATCTACCCCGAGTGAGGTTAGTCCTTCGTGGACATAAGCCATGGTGGGATAGACAAGGTTGCTTCTTCGTGGACCCTTTGTGGGTGGAGCCCTACGTGGACTCGGGCAGCCGTTACCCTTCGTGGGTTGAAGTCTCCATCAACGTGGACGTACGATAGCACCACCTATCAGAACCACGCCAAAAATCATCGTGTCTTCATTGCGTTTGAAATCTCCAATCCCCTCCTTTACTTACATATGCAATTGTTTACTTTCCGCTGCCACACTCTTAGAATTGCATGTGTAGGGTGATGCTTGACTTGTATTGTTGCTAAAATCTGCCTACAACTAAAATTGGGAAAAGGTTAGGTTTTTTATTTGGTCAAGTAGTCAAATCACCCCCCTCTAGACATACTTTCGATCCTACAGAGAAGCTCTCCCACAACGCGCTAGAGCTCGCGGTCATGACGGAGGTGGTGCACGGAGGAGGATGTGAAGCGGGATGTGGTATGGTGCAGTTTGTGACGGGCGCGGCCTTGTTTAAATAGCAGATACCGGGTAGGCCAAACGGCAGGGTGTGTCAATGTGAGTGTCGAAGTTGGTTTCTCGGCCGACATGTCTGTTTAATGACAGCAGACGGATGGACAGGGAACCCATTTGAATGCGGTAGATATCCGCCCCGTTCCGTGCAGTCACGTCTCTCCGGCATTGAACGCAGCGCGGGCAGCGTGCTCGGCTGGTGGGCCGCTTCAGTGCCGCACCAGTGAGATGTCGTGCCGGCTCGGTGCTGGCTCTGAGCGACATGAATGCACGGCAATCGCTTCGCATAAGAAAGGGTGTGGGAGAAATTTTCGGGTAGGTCTGGGGTGTCGGACCCATGTGTGGCAGCAGTCCGGACTCCCGCAAAGCCTCCCTCCCCCTTTGTTTGCGGGACAACAGACGTTCGGACCAGTCCGTGGACCGATGGGGTACCACTTTGAATGGGAAGGTGAAGACCGCTTGTTCCGGACGGATGCGGGCAGTTTAAGGGTTATTGTTGGAGATGGCCTAAGTTACAAATTTTCGATGGCCGGCGTTACAGGATTGACCTAATGACTATCGGTGGCAACCATTCGCTAAAACAAACAGAACAGATTACTTCTTGTGTACTTCGCAGAATCTGCGAGCTTTAAACACCCCCCATGGAACGCATTTTGTGACATGTCCGCCCCGGCATTCCATCAAACACCTAGTGGGAGTCCCTGCTTGAACTGTCCGAGCTCCCACGCCGCCGTTGCCCCGAGCTCCCCGCCCGAGCTCCGCGCCCAACGTCGCACACTCGCGCCCGCCCGTGCGCCAGCTGGCTAGCATAGTAGCAGCTAGCACGCGGCTGTGCATGCCCGCACGCACGCGGTCACCGGCTAGCTATGCATGCATCTGTGCACGCACGTGCGTGGCTAGCAGCTAGCTAGCTAGCCAGTGGCGACATGCAGCTACCTAGCACGCACGCGCGCAAGGGGGCGACCATGCCGATGTGCTCGGACGCTGCTCCTCCCCGGCTCTGCTCCCGACCAGAACTGCGTCTGAACAGCGTCCGACCTGCCCCTGACGAGCATCCGACGAGCTCCCGACCAACATTCGACCTGCATCTGACAGGACGGCGTAGCTCCCGGGGTGGGCATTGGATGGCGGAGGCGGCACGACGAGCATGGCGACGAGTTGCGGCGAGCATGGCGCGGCTTGGCATGCCTGGCTTGTCGTCGTCCACTCAACGGACCGGCGCCGCCGCGTGCAGCACCTTGAGATGGGGAGGAGCGGCTAGGTACGGCCGGGTGCGCGACCGGCGAGAAGGCCGGGTGCGCGAGAGCTTGTGCGCTCGCGTGCGGAGAGGCGGCCGGGCACGTGAGAGCTTGTGGCGGCGCGCGACCGGCGAGGCGGCTGAGCACGAGTGCCCAACGGGCCAGGGAGGCGTGTGTGCTCCGGCGAGGAGGTCCAAATGCTCCGGCGAGGAGGCGCGATGGACGGCAGCGCATGTGCTCCGGCGAGGAGGCATGGTGGACGGCGGCGTGGATACTCCGACGAGGAGGCGCGATGGACGGTGGCGCGAGTTGGAGCGCACGGGAGAGAGAGATGTGCGATTTATTTGGCTGCCATGTGGGCCAGCGGTGGACACGGACGGACAGAAAAGAGAGATCGGGCGTCCGCTTTGTGTCCGCCTCCGACCCAAATCTGACCCAAATTTGGAACGGAAATGGATCCGAGCGGACATAGAACAGACACAAAATAGAAATGGGTCTCTGCGTTGGGCTGTGTTTTTTGTCCGCGCGGACTCTGTCGTGGTTTTGTCACGGCAGATGCCCGAAGGCTTAGGTTCGGAGTCAACGCCATGGAAGTGGACTCAAAGGGGTTAAGCGGGACAAGGGACACGGGTTTACCCAGGTTTGGCCCCTCACGGTGGAGGTGAAAGCCTACGTCCTGCTTAAGCTGTATTAACTGGTATATCGAGTACAAGGGGCGGCTTGCTTGCCCTAACTCTCAATTGCTTGATCTCTCTCGCCGTAAGGCTTGTCTGTCTTTTTTCCCCCGTAACCCGCCGCAGGGGCTCACCTTTATATACACAGGTCGAGGCCCTGGGCTTACAAGAGTCCGGGTCGGGTTACACAACGTAATCGACCCTGGTTCTACTTTCCTAGTCTTACAAGGTAAGTCTTCACGTGGCGGCTCACCTTCTCCGGCCTTGAGTCGCCACCAGGCCTTGGGCCTTCAAAGGGCCCGCCTGTTAACCGTCGTCTTCATGTCTTGCCTTCCTGGGCTTGCTTGGGCTCTTGCGCCATGAGTCGCCAACCGTTGTAACCCGGCCCCTTAAGGGCGGGTCACACCGTGGGGTTATATCCCCAACATTAGGCCCCAAATTGATTTGAACATGTTCATGTCAATTTAAATCATTCCGTTGGCGAGTCTTCTTTAACTCTTCTGAAATTTAATCTTGGACTGGTCTTTCATAACCCGCCATATTCAACAGTGTGACGTCACCGCGAATCTTCGCCTTAACCCGCCATTTCGGAAATCGAGGCGCCTCCTCAGTCACGATAATTACGTCGCCTCAATCTTCGGGCTTGCCGTTTCACTGTCCCTTCTCCTTATAAATGGGCGCGGGGGTCTCTCCTTTTCCACTTACCCCGTCACCTCTCCTGCTTCTTCTTCCTCGCGCCAGCTACAGTGTACACCGTAGCAGCCTGAAGCTCCGCCGTCGTCGTTCCTCATCGACAGCCTCGACTCGGGCCGCTGCATCAACCTGACTGGATCAGAGCCCAGCGGCGCATCTCTGCTTTCCGATCAGACGTCCAGGTAATGCCCTTTCCCTTCCACGGATTCACATTAGATCCGGTCTGTTCATCAAGCTCGCCGGAGTTCTTTGCCTGTTCTTCGTGTTCCTCGTGCCAAAAGTGATGCTTCAATCCGAATCAAGGTAGAAAATATTGCAGCAGTAGCTAGCTCCCCCTTTGCACCTTGTATGGATCGATTCTGCTTCGGCATTAGCGAGTTGCTGATTTATCTGTTCTTCCACCATCTGTTAGGGTTGATAGTTTTTCCCCTTTCTAGATTGCCTGTAGATCCGAAAAAATTGCTACGGATTGTGAAACTTGTTTGTCCAACACTTAGTGAAATTCTGGCCATCCTTGGATGCACCGATAACTGACCCGCCCTTCACCCTTTGGGGCGGCTTAGCACATATTTTGTAACTTGCCATAGAATCTTATTACTGCTTCTTTTACGTAACCCGCCAGTCTGCCACCGGCTCTTAATTTCAGAGATTAACCCGCCAATATGTCAAGCACAACATCGTCTTGTGACTGGGTCCAATCCGGAGTTACCGAAGATCTACTGTTAGACTATGTGAAGATAGGCGTGTTACCGGCTTGGGACGTCATTCAGTGGCGGGCTCCCGGGTTAGAGAAAAGACCCAGACCTCAAGACGGAGAAGTCATTGTTTTCGCTGACCACCTCGTCCGCGGCTTCAGCCCGCCCGGGTCTAAATTCTTCCGAGATGTTCTGCACTTTTTTAAGCTTCACCCTCAGGACATAGGCCCCAATTCAGTCACCAATATCTGCCAATTCCAAGTCTTGAGTGAGGTGTATCTGCAAGAAGAACCTTCTGTGGACATTTTTCGTGATTACCATTATATCAACCGCCAAACTGAGAAAGCAGGCGGCTCAAGTCTGGAACTCGGCGGCGTGACTATCCAGAGGCGGAGAGATGTGCCTTACCCATCTGCTACCCTGCCAAGTCATCCTAAGAACTGGAACAGGACATGGTTTTATTGCAAAGACACTTCTCCGGAGGGTGAAAATCCGCTGCCGGGTTACCACCCTACCCGGCTTCCCAGCTCCGGAGAACTTCCCGACAGGCTATCCATTACTGAAAGAGCGAAGTATGCCACTTCCATTGCCAAGATCAAAGCTTTGATTGCAAACGGATTAACTGGTGTCGACCTGACCCGCTGCTGGGTCAGTTGGCAAATATCGCCCCTGAGCCGGCGTGACCGGCTTATGTTTGAATACACGAGTGAACCCAATGACCCCCTCTGCTTCTCAAACGCCCAATTGTCCCAACAGGAAATCAGCAATAGCGTTAAAAATCTTCTCGGCGAAAAACAGGAAACTTGTGATAAAATTGGGCTGAGACCTTCTATGCCCAGAACCCGGCTCCGCCTGTAAGAAAAACTTCTGGAAACCTTACAATCTTCGTCTTGCTCGTTTTAATTTGCATCTTTTAACCTCTCTGGCGGCTTGTGCGCAGGCCGGCTCAGATTTCTGGAAGAAAAAAGTCAACCCGCCCGTGAGGAAGCCCAGGGCGGGTAAAACCCTTGCTCATAAAAGGAGAACCACCGCCTCCTCCATTCCCGAGTCTAATGATTCAGAGGTAAAGCTTGACTTCTCCTGACCATCTCTTTATATAGCTTACTGATGATATTTATTTCACAGGTTGAACCAGAGACCAGCCGTGTGGACGCTCCTGAGGTAATCAATATTTCCTCCGATTTAGAAAATTCTCCCCCAAAGAAGAAACGGCGGGTTATCCGAAAAGTCCCATTCTCTCATCCTCTTGCTTACTTGGACTACCATTTTCTTTTGAAAAAGCAACAGCACACCTCCAGGCGTCAGACCCGGAGTGCCGGCTCTGAGGAGCTGATGGGCGGCTTACCCAACTCCCCGGCTTCCCGGAAGCGTCCTGCAGAGGTACTTTTTACCCAAGTCTGATCATCTTAACAGTCTTGTCTTGCAACCTTACTTTACCTGAAGAACTGTAACTTTTCCAGGACTCGCCCCCTTCGTCTGGCGACTTAACGGCCACTAAGCTGCCTCCATTGAGAATCAACCCAGAGTATGCATTTTTCCTTTGCATTATATTTTTCTTCAATCTTGTCTTTTATTTGACAAAGGTTTTTGCTCTCTAGGGCTCAAGCGAAGCGGAAGAAAACCGGCCGGTCTGAAGCCGCCCCCACTGTCCAAGAACTGGAGAAATCCAAGCCGGCTTCCCCTGTACCTCATGCTGAGCCTACAGAAGCTATAAAAGAAACACCTGCCGATGATCCTCAGCCCCACAAGCCGGCTGTTTATGATACGGTCGCTCCTACGAGCCCTCCACGAACTGACTTCCAAACGCCGAGTTCTCCAGTTACCAAAAACGTCGCTCTTACTGGGGCGGGTTATCAATCAACCTCTCATGTGCTGACAAGACACACCAGCGAGGCTAAAGAGAACTCGCCAGAAAGATTCGACCTTGCATTGCCCTCATTGGAAAAGATGTCTACAGATGATCTTCATGCCGGCTATTTAAATCGCCTCAGCGCAAGCCACAACATGGAGCGAAAACTTGTTAGCCTTATGAAGTCCAAATTTGAGGTACTACTCCTTTCTTGCTTTCCTTATACCCTTATGTAGCCCCCAAGATCCGGTTTAGTCTTGCAAAATAGTAGACCGGGTCTTATACTTCTTGTCATACTTCAAATTATAATACCTGTAGCCCCCAAGTATCGGGTTAATATTGATATTGAGCCGGTACTTAGTTGAAAAGGTTGATCCAAGTGTAGCCCCCGAGTTCGGGTCATGACGATGAGCCAGAACTCCATTGTAAACTTTGGAGAGCTCTGTGTAGCCCCCGAGTGCCGGCTTAACCTTAACAAAGATGAGCCGGGACTGCCATGTAGACTTAGAGAAAAACACAGGCATTAGCCCCCAAGTGTCAAGTATATTGCTTGCAATCTGCTTGAGACTTATAACAAAATAGTTTTACCAATGTGCGAATCATATCCTGACTGAAAACCTTTGAAACTGTCTTTTGCGTAACGCAGGAAGCTTTAGCAACTGCTGAGTCGAATTTCACTGTGCAACAAGCCGCCAGGGCTGAGGCGGACAATAAATGGCGAGTTGCCGTGACAGAGCTGGAGAAAACCCGGGCTAAACTCGCTGCTTATCAGAAGACGGCTGAGGCGGAAAAAGCTGCTATAACCGAACGAGCCAACGAGACTGAAAGCCGGCTTAAGGTTGTGTCCGATGAGCTACAAACTCTCAAAGACCATATCTCCAGAATGACTTCTGCGATCTTCGGTAAGTGCCAAGCACTTGAAAATTACCTTGTCTTGTTGAATAACTCATACAGGCGGCTTATAATACTTAACTATCTTGCAGGTGAACGGAGCCGCCAACTCGCTTCTGACAGCGTGATTAAGCTGAAAGCCATCTACTCCTTAACCGAACAGTTATATTGCGGGACCCTCTGCACCATGAAGGCGATGCTGACCGAGAAATGCATCCCAAAGCATATGAAGGGGGTAATAGAACTTCTATCCACCCTGCCCAAACAGGTTGGAGAACTCAAACGGTCAGCCGCCAGGCAGGGAGCCATGGCTGCTTTAAGCCGGTGTCTTGCTTTTGCCCCGGAATTAACTACAGCGGAAATGACGGACGGGTTCCCAGCCAAAAAGGTCGACGGCTCAGATTTCACAGAAGCCGACTACGTCAAATGTATGAAAGATTCCCGGGTGCTGGCCTCAAGTCTTGCCAATGAGTTAGACCTTTCCACATACCAGGCGGCTTATGACGCGGAAAACAAACGCGTGCGCGGCCCAACCTTTGAATCGAGTAGCCTGACTCCCGCGCGTCGTAAGCAGCTCTTCGCTCCTGACCTTGATGCATCTCCCTTCTTCGACCAGACCCAATTTGAGGTCTTAACACGCTGCAACTGGGATGTCGACAATCTTCAGATCGAAGAGGTCAAAGACCCGGCGAAGGATGACTAGCCAGCGAGCTGTACTTTCGGCTGAAACTGATAACTCGGCCTGTCTGAGCCGCCAAGGCTGTCCTTTGAAAAAAAACTTTAATCTTGCCTTGTCTTGTACTCCATTGGGAGCTTTTGTAATAGCCGTGGAGATATCTGAAATGCCTGAGTCGTGCCTTCGTGCACGTATAACCCTTTTTGAATAGTCTTGCTGCAATGACATCTTTCATATGCTCTTACTCTCAACCATGCTTTCAATGTCCATGGCGGCTCAGATTCCGTGTTGGGTTTCTTCAGAGAGGTCATATCTGTCGGGTCAACATTCTGCTTATAGCAATTAAGTTCTGCCTCTGCACAGCTTGTCTCTGCGTAAGCCGCATCACCTTCCTCACATTCCATAGCCGTCTTCCGATCACCATGTACAGTAATCGTTCCCTCCAAGCCGGGCATCTTGAGCTGCAAATACACATAACAAGGTCTGGCCATGAACTTCGCGTAAGCCGGCCGTCCAAAAATAGCGTGGTACGGGCTCTTGATCTTGACCACCTCAAACCATAGAGACTCCACCCTGTAGTTGTGTTCATCACCAAAAGCCACTTCCAAAGAGATCTTCCCGACTGGGTAAGCCGACTTTCCTGGTACCACACCGTGAAAGACTGTTGAAGAAGGCTTAAGATCCTTGTCAAGTAAGTTCATCCGGCGAAAGGTGTCATAGTACAAGATGTTGATGCTGCTGCCGCCATCCATAAGTACTTTAGTGAACTTGTATCCTCCCACTTGGGGGGCAACTACTAAGGCTAGCTGCCCCGGGTTATCAACACGTGGCGGGTGATCCGCCCTGCTCCAAGTGATGTCATACTCAGACCACTTGAGATACTGTGGGAGAGCCGGCATGACCGCGTTAACCGCCCGTTTGTGTACCTTCCGTTCCCGTTTGTCAAGGCTGGTTGTGAAGACGTGGTACTGACCCCCGCTGAGCTGCTTCGGGTTACTCTGATACCCTGACTGGTTATTCTGCTGCTGGCCTCCACCACCAGACTGTTGGTTATGACCTCCTTTGTTGCCTTGACCCTGGCCGCCCAGCCCTGAGCCGCCCGACGGGCCATTACCGTTGTTACGATGCTGCTGAATGCTGTAGTTCCGGAAATCCCGCATAACGCTGCAATTCCCCCATGTATGATCTGCTTGCTTGCCATTCCGGCTGTGCTCTGGACAAGGTCTATTAAGCATCTCCTCTAGAGGAATCTTACCTCTGTTAAAAGGCTGTCTATAATTCCCATTGCCCTTAGTACGGTTATTCCCAGTGTTGGTATTAGCCACTAGCTCTGACTCGCCTTCCGGGTGTTTCCGCTTTCCAGCGTTGTTACTTCCAGCCGTACCCGGCTGCTGACCCTTGCCATTGTTACCCTTTTTCCCCTGACCTGATTTCTCCTCATCAGAGCCCGGGTCTTTCGTATTGTCAGAATCTGCATACTTGGTGAGAGCCGCCATGAGCTCCCCCATGTCTTGACATGACCGCTTGAGCCGGCCAAGCTTCTGCTTCAGAGGCGTGAAGTGACAGTTCTTCTCCAGAATTAAAACCGCCTGAGCCGCCGTAATCTGCTCCGAAGAATGGATGATAGTAGAGACCCGTCGGACCCCGTGATGAGCCGACTCGTCCTCACGCTGTACACAATGGTCCAAATCCACAATCGTCATGGGCTGCTTGCATGTTCCTTTAAATTTTTTGATGAATTTCGCCCTTAACTCGGCCCAGGAGTTAATGGTGTTGGGTGGCAAACCCTTCAACCATGTGCGAGCCGGCCCTTCCAGCATCATGATGAAATACTTGGCGCAGACCGCATCGCTAACGTCCAACATCTCCATGGCTAGCTCATAGCTTTCAACCCAGGCCTCTGGAGGTAAATCAGCAGTGTAATTGGGCACCTTACGAGGACCCTTGAAATCCTTCGGTAGACGCTCATTCCGCAGAGCCGGTACGAGACACGGCACCCCCACAGCCCTGGAAGTCAACCCCGCTCCCCCTGAAACGGAAGGGGCGACTGTGTGTTCCTGAGACGCCGCCGCTGCCTGCGCCGCCTCTTCTCGCCGTGCTCTCGCCTTATCCACCAATGTCTGAGGATCCAGAGCCGCCCGATCCGCTTGCGGCGGGTTACGATGTCGTTCGCTGCTAGAAACCGCCGGCGACTCATAACGCCGGCTGTAGCTACGGCTGTGGAGGGGTGTTGAGTGCACGCGACTCCGGCTGTAATTATACTTCTCTTGCTGGGCCATCGCCGTGCGCAGGTATCCGATGGCGTTCCGCACCTCTTCTGCATAAGGCGCCTCATCGGGGATTGGAATTGTGTCAAGCCTGGTAGCTGCTGCCACCATGTTCTCCGCCGGGTTAGAATAATGACCCGGCGGTGTCGGATAAAGCGGTGGCGGGTTTTGGCCCCGTCGTGGCGGGTCTTGACGCTGAACCGCCGCTCGGCTCCCAGGTATTTCCGCCGTCCGGGTTATGGCCAAAGGCACACCTCGTCCCGTTCCTGGCGTGTTGAAGAGATTCCTAGCTTCATACTGCTCCGGCAAGCGGGACTGATGTCTCATCCGCTGAACCGCCGCGGCCGACTGTTGCTCTATCTCGAGGCGAAGAGTGTCCGCCTTAAGGCGCTCTGCCTCAGCATCCATCTGAGCCTTCAGCTCGTTAACTTCTTGCTGGACCGCGGCCATCCGATCCTTCAACCTAGTGATTTCTGCATTGCGGGCCGCTTGGTTCGCAACAGTGACTTCAGTTGCCATCAAGGTTGTAAGCTCGTTCATCAGATCCAGGAGAACTTGAGCCGGGGGCGCGCCTGACCCGGACACGGTCGCACCAGTAGGTGTACTGCCCTGAGCCGCCGCTGAACCGGCCATGAAGACGGCTGCATGACTTGGCGGCTCATAACCCTCCGGCTCATGGTATTCTGACTCGGGGTAAGGCTCGTCGTAGCCCCCAAGCCCTCCATCTTGAAGTTGATAGATCGATTCCGTCTCCCCATATGAAGATCCCTCCCCGGAGTAGTCATGAGTTTCTTCCTCGGACACAGAACCCTCAAGTTCTACGCCCTGAGTGAAGCCGACGAAGACATGCTTCCTGCCCGGGTCAGAACGGGCGGGTTGCATGCTCCGGGCGGGTTGCTTGCGCCGGGCCGGCTCGACGATGTTGGTGCAGATGTCCGGCCCGGGTTCAGATCCGCCAATCTTGCCGATGAAGACATGGATTCCACCGAAGGGGACCCGGAAGCCGTACTCGATTGAGTCAGCCTCAGGACCCCAGCTGGCGTCGTCGATGTAAAGATTTCCGCGGCGGCTCTTAGTCATCTCGCCGACCACGTATCCCTCGCCCCCGAGGAGAGCACCCTTTGAGAACTCAACACCACCGAGCGCTAGCCCCACGGTGGGCGCCAACTGTCGTGGTTTTGTCACGGCAGATGCCCGAAGGCTTAGGTTCGGAGTCAACGCCATGGAAGTGGACTCAAAGGGGTTAAGCGGGACAAGGGACACGGGTTTACCCAGGTTCGGCCCCTCACGGTGGAGGTGAAAGCCTACGTCCGGCTTAAGCTGTATTAACTGGTATATCGAGTACAAGGGGCGGCTTGCTTGCCCTAACTCTCAATTGCTTGATCTCTCTCGCCGTAAGGCTTGTCTGTCTTTTTTTCCCCCTAACCCGCCGCAGGGGCTCACCTTTATATACACAGGTCGAGGCCCTGGGCTTACAAGAGTCCGGGTCGGGTTACACAACGTAACCGACCCTGGTTCTACTTTCCTAGTCTTACAAGGTAAGTCTTCACGTGGCGGCTCACCTTCTCAGGCCTTGAGTCGCCACCAGGCCTTGGGCCTTCAAAGGGCCCGCCTGTTAACCGTCGTCTTCATGTCTTGCCTTCCTGGGCTTGCTTGGGCTCTTGCGCCATGAGTCGCCAACCGTTGTAACCCGGCCCCTTAAGGGCGGGTCACACCGTGGGGTTATATCCCCAACAGACTCAGACGGACACGCGTGGCATTGGATTACCTTTTGGAGAGTGGTGTCTCCTAGATTTGTTAGGTGTCACTTGGGAGCCTCCGACATGATGTGGAGTTGAACCAAGGAGTTTGTAAGGGCAAGGAGATCGCCTACTTCGTGAAGATCTACCCCGAGTGAGGCTAGTCCTTCGTGGATGTAAGCCATGGTGGGATAGACAAGGTTGCTTCTTCGTGGACCCTTCATGGGTGGGGCCCTCCGTGGACTTGCGCAGCCGTTACCCTTCGTGGGTTGAAGTCTCCATCTGTTGGGGAACGTTGCATGGAAAACAAAAATTTTCTACGCACACGCAAGATCTATCCATGGAGATGCATAGCTACGAGAGGGGGAGTGTGTCTACGTACCCTCGTAGACCGTAAGCGGAAGCGTTAGAACAACGCGGTTGATGTCGTCGAACAACTTCACGATCCAACCGACCGAGCACCGAACGTACGGCACCTCCGCGTTCAGCACACGTTCAGCTCGGTGACGTCCTCGACTTCTTGATCCAGCAAGATGGCGAGGTAGTGGATGAGTTCCGGCAGCACGACGGCGTGGTGACGGTGATGGTGATGCTATCTCCGCAGGGCTTCGCCCAAGTACTGCGAAAATATGACCGAGGGACGGAACTGTGGAGGGGGGGCGCCGCACACGGCTAAGACAATGTTGTGGCTTGTTTGGGGCGCCCCCTCTCCTCTATTTATATATGTGTAGGGGCTTGGAGTAGAAGGAATAGTGCCACACGAACAGTACCACGTGAACAGTACCATGTGAATAGTACACAGTGGACTTGGACTCCAAAGTCCAATCCTATTCCTACTAGGACTCTCCTTTTTTCCTTCCCTAGCCGCGTGGGATTTTGAGGACTTGGTGCGCCTGGCCCAATAAGGCCAGGGCGCCTCCCCTTAGCCCATGCCAGCCCTTGGGACATGGTGGACCCACTTGTGGACTTCTGGACCCCTCCGGAATCCTCCGGAACCTTCTGGAAGCTTCCCGGTACAATACCGAAAAAACTGCACCTTTTTCCGGAACCCAAAATATGACTTCCCATATATAAATCTTTACCTCTCGACCATTCCGAGACTCCTCGTGACGTCCGAGATCTCATCCAGGACTCCGAACAACATTCGGTTACCAATTCACATAACTCATATAACATCGTCAACGAACGTTAAGCGTGCGGACCCTACGGGTTCGGGAATGATGTAGACATGACCGAGACGCCTCTCCGGTCAATAATCAATAACGGAACCTGGATGCCCATATTGGTTTCTACATATTCCACAAAGATCTTATCGGTCGAACCGCAATGACAACATACGTAATTCCCTTTGTCCGTCGGTATGTTACTTGCCCGAGATTCGATCGTCGGTATCTCCATACCTAGTTCAATCTCGTTACTGGCAAGTCTCTTTACTCGTTCCGTAATACATCATCCTTTAACTAACTCCTTAGTCACTTTGCTTGCAAGCTTCTTATGATGTGCATTACCGAGAGGGCCCAGAGATACCTCTCCGAAACACGGAGTGACAAATCCCAGTCTCGATCCATGCCAACTCAACAGACACCTTCGGAGATACCTATATAGCATATTTATGATCACCCAGTTACGTTGTGACGTTTGATAGCACACAAGGTATTCCTCCGGTATCCGGGAATTGCATGATCTCATGGTCGGAGGAACATGTATTTGACATTCAAGAAAGCAGTAGCAATAAACAGAACGATCATATGCTAAGCTAACAGATGGGTCTTGTCCATCACATCATTCTCCTAATGATGTGATCCCATTATCAAATGACAACTCATGTCTATGGTTAGGAAACCTTAACCATCTTTGATCAACGAGCTAGTTTAGTAGAGGCTCACTAGGGACACGGTATTTGTTTATGTATTCACACATGTATTTAAGTTTCCGGTCAATACAATTCTAGCATGAATAATAAACCTTTATCATGAACAAGGAAATATAAAATAATAACAACTTTATTATTGCCTCTAGGGCATATTTCCATCAGTCTCCCACTTGCACTAGAGTCAATAATCTAGTTCACATCGCCATGTGATTAACACCCAAGAGTTCACTAGAGTCAATAATCTAGTTCACATAACCATGTGATTAACACTCAAAGAGTTCTAAGGTTTGATCATGTTTTGCTCGTGAGAGAGAATTTTAGTCAATGGGTCTGCAATATTCAGACCCATGTGTGCTTTGCAAATCCTTATGTCATACTGTAGATGCTGCTATCACGCTTTACTTGGAGCTATTCCAAATGACTGCTCCATTATACGTATCCGGTTTGCTACTCAGAGATATCCAGATTGGTGTCAAAGCTTGCATCGACGTAACCCTTTACGACGAACTCTTTATCACCTCCATAATCGAGAAACATTTCCTTAGTCCTTTAGTTACTAAGGATAATTTTGACCGCTGTCCAGTGATCCACTCCTGGATCACTCTTGTACCCCCTTTGCCAGATATGTGGCAAGGCACACATTAGGTGTGGTACACAGCATGGCATACATTATAGAACCTATGGCTAAGGCATAGGGAATGAAAGATCTCTCTCTATCTTTTGCCGTGGTCGAGCTTTGAGTCTTACTCAACTTTACACCTTACAATACAGGCAAGAACTCCTTCTTTGACTGATCCATTTTGAACTCCTTCAAAATCTTGTCAAGGTATGTACTCATTGAAAGTCTTATCAAGCGTCTTGATCTATCTCTATAGATCTTGATGCCCAATATATAAGCAGCTTCACCGAGGTCTTTCATTCAAGTATCCTTTTATGCCATCCAGAAATTCTATATCATTTCCAATCAACAATATGTCATCCACATATAATATTAGAAATGCTACAGAGCTCCCACTCACTTTCTTGTAAATACAGGCTTCATCGTAAGTCTGTACAAAACCATATGCTTTGATCACCTCATCAAAGCTTATATTCCAACTCCGAGATGCTTGCACCAGTCCATAGATGGATCGCTGGAGCTTGCACACTTTGTTAGCACCCTCAGGATCGACAAAACCTTCTGGTCGCATCATATACAACTCTTCTTTGATAAAACCATTAAGGAATGCAGTTTTGACATCCATTTGCCAGATCATAAAATGCGGCAATTGCTAACATGATTCGGACAGACTTAAGCATCGCTACGGGTGAGAAATTCTCATCGTAGTCAACCCCTTGAACTTGTCGAAAACCTTTCGCGACAAGTCGAGCTTTGTAGACAGTGATACTACCATCAGCGTTTGTCTTCCTCTTAAAAATCAATTTATTCTCAATGGCTTGCCGATCATCGGGCAAGTCCACCAAAGTCCATACTTTGTTCTCATACATGGATCCTATCTCAGATTTCATGGCCTCAAGCCATTTGTCGGAATCTGGGCTCATCATAGCTTCTTCATAGTTTGTAGGTTCGCCGTTGTCTAACAACATGACTTCCAGAACAGGATTACCGTACCACTCTGGTGCAGAACGTACTCTGGTCGACCTACGAGGTTCAGTAGTAACTTGATCTGAAGTTTCATGATCTTCACCATTATCTGCCTCTCTTATTGGTGTAGGCATCACGGGAACGGTTTTCTCTGATGAGCTACTTTCCAATTCGAGAGAAGGTACAATTACCTCATCAAGTTCTACTTTCCTCCCACTCACTTCTTTCGAGAGAAACTCCTTCTCTAGAAAGGACCCATTCTTGGCAACAAAGACCTTGCCTTCGGATCTGTGGTAGAAGGTGTACCCAATTGTTTCTTTAGGGTATCCTATGAAGACGCACTTCTCCGCTTTGGGTTCGAGCTTATCAGGTTAAAGCTTTTTCACATAAGCATCGCATCTCCAAACTTTAAAAAATGACAGCTTAGGTTTCTTGCCAAACCACAGTTCATACGGTGTCGTCTCAACGGATTTAGACGGTGCCCTATTTAACGTGAATGCAACTGTCTCTAATGCATAACCCCAAAATGATAGTGGCAAATCGGTAAGAGACATCATAGAACGCACCATATCCAATAAAGTATGGTTACGACATTCAGACACACCATTACGCTGTGGTGTTCTAGGTGGCGTGAGTTGTGAAACAATTCCACATTTTCTTAAATGAAGGCCAAACTCGTAACTCAAATATTTGCCTCCGCGATCGGATCGTAGAAACTTTATTTTCTTGTTACGATGATTCTCTACTTCACTCTGAAATTCTTTGAACTTTTCAAATGTTTCAGACTTGTGTTTAATCAAGTAGATATACCCATACCTACTCAAATCATCTGTGAAGGTTAGAAAATAACGATACCCGCCGCGTGCTTCAACATTCATCGGACCGCATACATCGGTATGTATTATTTCCAACAAATCAGTAGCTCGCTCCATTGTTCCGGAGAACGGAGTTTTAGTCATCTTGCCCATGAGGCATGGTTCGCAAGTATCAAATGATTCATAATCAAGAGATTCCAAAAGTCCATCAGCATGGAGTTTCTTCATGCGCTTTACACCAATATGACCTAAACGGCAGTGCCACAAGTATGTTGCACTATCATTATCAACTTTGCATCTTTTGGCATCAATATTATGAATATGTGTATCACTACGATCGAGATTCAACAAGAATAAACCATTCACAAGGGTGCATGATCACGAGGGATATTATTCATATAAACAGAATAACCATTATTCTCTGACTTAAATGAATAACCATCTTGCAATAAACAATATCCATATATAATGTTTTATGCTCAACGCAAGCACCAAATAACCATTATTTAGGTTTAATACTAATCCCGAAGGTATTACGAGCGTGTCGATATTGATCATATCAATCTTGGAGACACTTCCAACACATATCGTCACCTCGCCCTCAGCTAGTCTCCGTTACTCTACAGCTCCTGCTTCAAGTTACTAATATTAGCAACTGAATCGGTATCAAATACCCAGACGCTGCTACGAGCACTAGTGACGTACATATCAATAACATGTATATCAAATATACCTTTGTTCACTTTGCCATCCTTCTTATCCGCCAAATACTTGGGGCAGTTCCGCTTCCAGTGACCAGTTCCTTTGCAGTAGAAGCACTCAGTTTCAGGCTTGGGTCCAACTTTGGGTTTCTTCATGGGAACGGCAGCTTGCTTGCCGTTCTTCTTGAAGTTCCCGTTCTTTCCCTTGCCCTTTTTCTTGAAACTAGTGGTCTTGTTAACCATCAACACTTGATGCTCCTTCTTGATTTCTACCTCCGCCGATTTCAGCATCGCGAAGAGCTCGGGAATTGTCTTCTCCATCTCTTGCATATTATAGTTCATCACGAAGCCTTTATAGCTTGGTGGCAGTGACTGAAGAACTCTGTCAATAACACTCTCAACTGGAAGATCAATTCCCAGCTGAGTCAAGTGGTTGTGGTATCCAGACATTCTGAGTATGTGTTCACTGACAGAACTGTTCTCCTCCATCTTACAGCTGAAGAACTTGTTGGAGACTTCATATCTCTCAACCCGGGCATTAGCTTGAAATATCAATTTTAGCTCCTGGAACATCTCATATGCTCCATGGCGTTCAAAACGCTTTTGTAGTCCCAGTTCTAAGCCGTAGAGCATGGCACACTGAACTATCGAGTAGTCATCAGATCGAGCCTGCTAGGCATTCACAACGTCTGCAGCAGCTCCTGCAGCAGGTCCATCACCTAGCGGTGCATCAAGGACATAATCCTTCTGTGCAGCAATGAGGATAATCCTCAAGTTACGGACCCAGTCCGTGTAATTGCTACCATCATCTTTCAACTAAGCTTTCTCTAGGAACGTATCAAAAACAGGGGAGCTACAACGCAAGCTATTGATCTACAACATAATTTGCAAAGACTATCAGGACTAAGTTCATGATAAATTAAGTTCAATTAATCAAATTACTAATGAACTCCCACTTAAATTAACATCCCTCAAGTTAACTAAGTGATACATGATCCAAATCAACTAGCCCATGTCCGATCATCACGTGAGATGGGATAGTCATCAATGGTGAACATCTCCATGTTGATCATATCTACTATATGACTCATGTTCGACCTTTCGGTCTCTAGTGTTCCGAGACCATGTCTGTACATGCTAGGCTCGTCAAGTTTAACCCAAGTATTCTGCTTGTGTAAAACTGGCTTACACCCGTTGTATGTGAACGTAGAATCTATCACACCCGATCATCACGAGGTGCTTCAAAACGATGAACTTTAGCAACGGTGCATACTCGGGGAGAACACTTTTATCTTGAAATTTAGTGAAGGGATCATCTTATAATGCTACCGTCGTTCTAAGCAAAATAAGATGCATAAAGGATAAACATCACATGTAATCAAAATATGTGACATGATATGGCCATCATCATCTTATGCTTTTGATCTCCATCTCCAAAGCATCGTCATGATCTCCATCGTCACCGGCTCGACACCTTGATCTCCATCGTTGCGTCGTGGTCGTCTCGCCAACTATTGCTTCTACAACTATTGCTAACGCATAGCGATAAAGTAAAGCAATTACATGGCGCTTGCATTTCATACAATAAAGAGACAACCATAAGGCTCCTGCCGGTTGCCGATAAATTACAAAACATGATCATCTCATACAATAACGTATATCACATCATGTCTTGACCATATCACATCACAACATACCCTGCAAAAACAAGTTAGACGTCCTCTACTTTGTTGTTGCAAGTTTTACGTGGCTGCTACGGGCTTCTAGCAAGAACCGTTCTTACCTACGGCACAAAATCACAACGGTGATTTATCAAGTTTGCTGTTTTAACCTTCAACAAGGACCGGCCGCAGTCAAATTTGATTAAACTAAAGTAGGAGAAACAGACACCCGCCAGCCACCTTTATGCAAAACAAGTTGCATGTCTGTCGGTGGAACCGGTCTCATGTACGTGGACATGTAAGGTTGGTCCGGGCCGCTTCATCTTACAATACCGCCGAATCAAAATAAGACGTTGGTGGTAAGCAGTATGACGATCACCGCCCACAACTCTTTGTGTTCTACTCGTGCATATCATCTACGCATAGACCTGGCTCATGATGCCACTGTTGGGGAACGTTGCATGGAAAACAAAAAAATTCTACACACACGCAAGATCTATCCATGGAGATGCATAGCTACGAGAGGGGGAGTGTGTCTAGGTACCCTCGTAGACCGTAAGCGGAAGCATTAGAACAACGCAGTTGATGTCGTCGAACAACTTCACGATCCAACCGACCGAGCACCGAACGTACGGCACCTCCGCGTTCAGCACACGTTCAGCTCGGTGACGTCCTCGACTTCTTGATCCAGCAAGACGGCGAGGTAGTGGATGAGTTCCGGCAGCACGACGGCGTGGTGACAGTGATGGTGATGCTATCTCCGCAGGGCTTCACCCAAGTACTGCGAAAATATGACCAAGGGACGGAACTATGGAGGGGGGCGCCGCACACGGCTAAGACAATGTTGTGGCTTGTTTGGGGCGCCCCCTCTCCTCTATTTATATATGTGTAGGGGCTTGGAGTAGAAGGAATAGTGCCACGTGAACAGTACCACATGAACAGTACCACGTGAATAGTACACACGTGGACTTGGACTCCAAAGTCCAATCCTATTCCTACTAGGACTCTCCTTTTTTCCTTCCCTAGCTGCGTGGGCTTTTGAGGACTTGGTGCGCCTGGCCCAATAAGGCCAGGGCGCCTCCCCTTAGCCCATGCCAGCCCTTGGGACATGGTGGACCCACTTGTGGACTTCCGGACCCCTTCGGAATCCTCCGGAACCTTCTGGAAGCTTCCCGGTACAATACCGAAAAAACTGCACCTTTTTCCGGAACCCAAAATATGACTTCCCATATATAAATCTTTACCTCTCGACCATTTCGAGACTCCTCGTGATGTCCGGGATCTCATCCGAGACTCCGAACAACATTTGGTTACCAATTCACATAACTCATATAACACTATATCGTCAACGAACTTTAAGCGTGCGGACCCTACGGGTTCGGGAATGATGTAGACATGACCGAGACGCCTCTCCGGTCAATAATCAATAGCGGAACCTGGATGCCCATATTGGTTCCTACATATTCCACGAAGATCTTATCGGTCGAACCGCAATGACAACATACGTAATTCCCTTTGTCCGTCGGTATGTTACTTGCCCGAGATTCGATCGTCGGTATCTCCATACCTAGTTCAATCTCGTTACCGGCAAGTCTCTTTACTCATTCCGTAATACATCATCCCGTAACTAACTCCTTAGTCACTTTGCTTGCAAGCTTCTTATGATGTGCATTACCGAGAGGGCCCAGAGATACCTCTCCGAAACACGGAGTGACAAATCCCAGTCTCGATCCATGCCAACTCAACAGACACCTTCGGAGATACCTGTAGAGCATCTTTATGATCACCCAGTTATGTTGTGACGTTTGATAGCACACAAGGTATTCCTCCGGTGTCCGGGAGTTGCATGATCTCATGGTCGGAGGAACATGTATTTGACATTCAAGAAAGCAGTAGCAATAAACAGAACGATCATATGCTAAGCTAACAGATGGGTCTTGTCCATCACATCATTCTCCTAATGATGTGATCCCATTATCAAATGACAACTCATGTCTATGGTTAGGAAACCTTAACCATCTTTGATCAACGAGCTAGTCTAGTAGAGGCTCACTAGGGACACGGTATTTGTTTATGTATTCACACATGTATTTAAGTTTCCGGTCAATACAATTCTAACATGAATAATAAACCTTTATCATGAACAAGGAAATATAAAATAATAACAACTTTATTATTGCCTCTAGGGCATATTTCCATCACCATCAACGTGGATGTACGATAGCACCACCTATCGGAACCACGCCAAAAATCATCGTGTCTTCATTACGTTTGAAATCTCCGATCCCCTCCTTTACTTACATATGCAATTGTTTACTTTCCACTGCCACACTCTTAGAATTGCATGTGTAGGGTGATGCTTGACTTGTATTGTTGCTAAAATCTGCCTACAACTAAAATTGGGAAAAGGTTAGGTTTTTTATTTGGTCAAGTAGTCTAATCACCCCCCCTCTAGACATACTTTCGATCCTACAAGTGGTATCAGAGCTTTGGTCTCCGTAAGCCTTGATTTCCATTGCTTTGGTGATCATAGCCTTGGTTTCACAACCTAGGAGAGTATGGCGTCTAATGAGAGTAACTATCACCGTAGAGGTCCATATTTTGATGGTACAAACTTTGCTAGTTGGAAACATAAGATGAAAATGCATATTCTTGGTCATAACCCTGCCGTTTGGGCTGTTGTTCGTGTTGGCTTGCAAGGTGATTTCTTTGAGGATGGCAAGGAACCGGATCGTGAGCAACCCCAGAAGAATTGAAGATGTTGCAATACAATGCCCAAGCTTGTGACATTCTATTCAACGGTTTGTGTCCCGAAGAATTCAACAAAATCGGCCGCCTCGAGAATGCAAAGGAAATTTGGGATACTTTGGTTGATATGCATGAGGGTACCGAGTCCGTCAAGGAATCTAAGTTGGATGTGCTTCAAAGTCAACTTGACAAGTTCAAGATGAAGGATGGTGAAGGAGTCGCTGAGATGTACTGTAGGCTTGCTCTCATCACAAATGAGATTGCCGGCTTAGGAAGTGAAGAGATGACCGACAAATTCATCATCAAGAAGATACTTAGAGCTTTGGATGGAAAGTATGATATCGTTTGCACATTAATTCAAATGATGCCAAATTACAAAGATCTCAAGCCCACGGAAGTCATTGGAAGGATTGTTGCTCATGAAATGTCACTCAAGGACAAAGAGGAGCTACACAACAAATCAAGTGGTGCTTACAAAGCCTCAACCGATGCTCCAACAACTCCAAGTGACAAGCTAGTATCCAATGAAGAGATAAGCCTAATGGTGAAAAGGTTCAACAAGTTCTACAAGAACAAAGGGAAAGAAAGAAGCTCTAGCTCAAGACACTATGAGAGAAGATCATCAAGTCGTGACCGAAATTGCTACAAGTGTGGAAAGCCCGGACACTACTCTAATGAGTGTATGGCTCCCTACAAGAAAAGAGACGAATCACCAAGAGGAAGACATAGAAGATATGAATCACCTCATAAGGAGAGAAGGAGTAGAGATGATCGTTATGAACGAAGACACTCTCGAAGAAGCAAGGATTCGAAGAGGAAGGACAAGTCATCCAAGAGCTACACAAGAATAAGACATCAAGCTCATGTTGGTGAATGGGTTTCCGGCTCCGACTCCGACAACCACTCCGAGAGAAGTTATCACTCCAACTCCGACTATAGTCAAGATGAAGGTGTTGCCGGACTTGCTCTTGTGTCATCCAACTCATATGATCTATTTGACTCACCAAATGAAGGAATTGGAAGATTCTTCATGGCAAAAGGCCCCAAGGTATCACACCCCGAGTATCTTGATTTCAATAGTGATGAAGATGATTTGCTTTGTGATGATGATTTACTTGTTGATAAGGATAGTGATGTGAGCTATAATGAAAATGCTAGTAATTATGATAGTCAAGAGGAAACGAGTGACAATGCTATGAAGGAGATTGAGCGTCTAACTAAAGAACTAAATGCTCTTAAGTTAGCTCATGAAACAACTCAAGAGGATCATAGAGAACTTCTAAGAACTCATGAGAAGCTATGCTTCGAGAAGCTAAATTTAGAGCAAGAGCATGAGTTTCTTAAAGCTATCAATGACGATCTTCGAAAGAAGAGTTCTTCATATCTTGCCAAGCGTTTACTCTTGTCTACCTTTATGCCACAAGTTAAACCTAAGCAAACTAGCAACAAGAGTAAAAAGGGTTCTACCTCTAGTAGTAACAATAACAATGCTAAATCCAATGTTGTTGCTTCTAGTAGTTCTATTGATTCCACTGATGATTCTCTTAGCCAAGTTACACTTGAGCAAGAAAATATGCTATTGAAAGGAATTATAGAAAAATGTGTCTACAAGAGTCTTGCCGGGAGTAAGCAATTTGAGGAAATTGTACGCAAGCAAGGAAGGCACCGGAAGAGCCAAGGTGTTGGTTTTGAATGAAAGTTCAATGCCAATGGAGTTGAGTGGGAAGAAGATCAATACCCCAAGACGAAGTTTGTTCCTCAATAAGAGAAGTATGATCCTACTTCCTTCAAGGGAACACAAGCTCAAGAAGATCTTCCACCACAAGACCACAAGCTAAAAGGCAAGGACAAGCTTCAAGAAGAGATTGATTCATTTGAAGAAGCTCCTCAAGCCATGGTCAAGTGGGTTCCCAAGACTTCATCGAGTTCTACTTCATTAAGTGCTACTACAACTCCAAGGATTCCCATCAAGTTGATGTGGGTCCAAAAGAAGAAGAACTAGAGAGTTCTTGAGGGTGACTCCGCCAACAAACTTCACTCATATTCTTTATGGCAAGGACTTGTGCAACCAACTTCCACATTTTGCACTAGTTCATGGAGTCACAAACCCTCTTGTTGGTTAGGCAAGGGACAAGGTATTCAATGCATTCATGGACATCATCCTATGTGTATTTCACTCTATGTCTATGGATATCCTTGTATGTTCCTTGTGTGGGACTAACCCATGTAGGTATTGAAAGCACAAAACTCCAAAGGATTGCTCCCAACTCTTGATGGACTACATCAACATTGAGCATCCACATCTTCAACATCTACATGAAGTCATCATCGACAAAACCCAAGGTTAGTTCATCCCTCTTAAGGGGGGATATCACATCTAGGGGGAGTTTTGCTCTAAACAATTGAGCTAAAGCAACTCTAATGGTGTGAACACATCAATGCTTTATGTAAAAGTGGCCACCCCACTTGTGCTTAAACGATGAGTATGACCTATGATCAAATGTTCTCATTTGGCTCCTAAGTCAATATACTCATATATAGATGACCTAGTCATCGCCATTGCTTGATAGATGCTAGAATTGGTTGTGCATGTTTGACACATATTTCATTTGCTATCTTATGGTGTGAGCATGTTGGTTTGCATGTTTTCATCATTCGAGGACATCCATTTGTTGTTTTGATTGTCTTAGTTTTTCTGGCCAAGTGGATGTACAAGAATGCCTAAGTACCTTCTCTAGCTATCTATGTTTTCTTGTCTCAAATTCTATTCTTGCTACATCACAAAAATTGAACAAGTCATTTTCGGACCCTCCGGGTGAGGAGCACTCGGAGCCACCGATCTGAAAGGGCTGAACCTCCAAAACCTTCTATATGATTTCGGCCAAACCAATTCACTCAAACTCGGTCCAACCGAAATCACTTAGATTGATCTAGGTTTTCCATCTCGGTGCCACCGAGTTGAACCATTTCGGAGCCACCGATGTGCTAATCTGCATGCAGTTACACATATCGGTGCCACCGAGTTGTCCAACTCGGAGCCACCGACGGCGTACGGGTATATATATCCCGCGGGCTTGAACGGTTGAAATTTCTCGACTCTTTCGCTCCTGCACCCCGTTGCTGCCGTCGCCCTCGTCTCCGGACTTCGTCGTTGTCTCCAGCGCGCCTTCACCGCCGGATTCCGTCGCCGTCAACGGCAATCTGCCCCGTCGTTGCCGCCGTAGAGAATCTCCACCGAGTTAGGGTGAGATTCGATCCCTCTTGTGCTCCATTTTCCGATTCAATGCACGATAGGATTGCCATTATTCCTGCCACAGATTGCAATGCTTATTCCACCAGAAGAATTCCGTAGATTAGATTCGAGCGAAATTTTTAGGTTTAAGTTTCCGCCGAACGCATCTCGGTCCGACCGATTAGAAATTTTCGGTACCACCGATTTGGCCTCAGGCCATAGCACTAGTACGTCTCGGTGCCACCGAGTTGTACGAATCGGTGAGACCGAAAGTAAAGTCTCAGTGAAACCCTAGCATCTCGGAGACACCGAAACCCATCTCGGTCTGACCGAAATGGAGTGCAAGGTTTCTGTAGAGTGCTTCGGTATCACCGAGATGATCAACTCGGTCCATCCGAAATGCCTTCTGTGAAAACTTGAAACTAAGAGTTGAACTCAATTTTTATGAAAAACTTCTGCTTTTTGTGATGACTCGTCTACTCTGCCCATACCCATCTATTCACAGGGTCAGCTCAGCAAGATGTCAGATGACAGCGACAGTCAGAACAGGTCAGAGCAGCATGCAGAACTCAGTGAAGGATCAAGTCCTGCAGAAAGTTTCTATGAGGGAGAGAGGAGCTCTCCAGATCTTCCTAAGGCTGTCACTAGAACAAGGAAGAAGAGAACCTCAGACAGTGAGGATGAAGATTTTGTTGCTAGTGAAGCAGCAACAAAGAAAAAGAGAGTCGTGCTTGCTAAGGAGTATAGCACCAAGCCCACTTCTGCCAAAGAAAGAACTGTTGTGAGGAAAGTTCCAAAGCAAACTATGCAATTCACACTTGAAGAGCCTAGTGACACAGAACCAGCTGCAGGAGCAAAGAAGAAGAGAGCTAGGAAAACTACAACTCAAGTGCTTGGAAGGCCCTCCATGAGGACTGAGGAGGAGGAGGTGGAACCTACTGCTGATGCACCTCCTTCCAAGACACAAAAGCTTATGTCAGATGCTATCAGGACTGCTGCCCCAAGTCCAAGCCAAAGGTGTCAGCACCCAAGAGGTCTACAAGGAATATTTCTGCTGCTGAAAAGAACAAGGCCCCAGTGCCTGAGGCAAATGTTGATGAAGAGCCACTAGTGCTCAGGAAATTGAAGCCAAAGATTCCAGACCATGATGATGCGCACCCAGTTGCGAAAAACATGATGCTAAGGAAAGACAAAGGACTGCGTCAGTGGAGACTGTAAGATCCTTATGCTGCAAGGAGGAAAACAGCATGTGACTATCGCTTCCACACACGAGAACAACAAGACTTTTATGAAACCGTTCTGTTGGATAAGATGCCCATTGTTAGTGACATGAGATGGGTGGATTGAGAATACATTGATGAAAATGAGGATTATTTCCCCCATGTTCATGAGAGCTTCAGGATTGCAGGTGTTGATGACTTTGTTGGACAGAAGTTGACCAAGTGGAATGATGAAATGGTCATGCAATTCTACTCTACAGCTCATTTCTATCCAGATGGCCAAATTGTGTGGATGACTGAGGGTATCAGGTACCAGTCAACCATCTCTGAGTGGGCAAGTCTTCTTGGTGCTCCCAAGGAAGAGGATGATTACTATGATATCTATGCTAAGCTCAAGATGGATCACAACTCCATGGCCAACATGTACACTGTTATTCTTCAGAAGGACATCGAGACTCATAAGCTTGGATCAGTGAAGCATCTGCTGCCAGGATTGGCCACCACTAACACTATCTTACGGTACACCTTGTTGCCCAAGTCAGGAGATGACAAAATGATACGTGGCCACTCCATCAACTTGCTGCATTTGTTTGATACACCTCAGAAATTTAAGGTGATGAGCTTGATTGTTGAAACTATCAAGAGGACTGCAGCTGATCAGAAGAGATCGTGCGGATATGCTCCACACATCCAGATGTTGATCAATTCCAAAGTTGGAACGAGCACATACCTTCTTGATCGTGAGCATCTACCACTACGTCCAGAGTTTGAGGATAATGTCATTGTGATGGATCCTTCGCATCCTACCTCTGCTCAAGCTCAAGAGAAGATCTGCATAGCCAAGGAAGCAAAAGCAGCCAAGGAGGCATCAGCTCCCAATGCTCCAATTGCAAATCTCAAGTCTAAGTCTGATCAAATGACATATCTGCTAGAAGCCACCCTGAGGATTGAGCGAAGTCTGGCCAACCTCACCCAAAACCAGGCTAGCTTAGAGCGGATAATCGAGACAAAATTTCATGATCTAGATGTCAAGGTCACTGAGATCCAGACTACAGTGGAGAAGCTGCAGAGCGATGTTGATGCTGTCAGGACAGCCCCTTCAGATGACAGTGGAGATGACAGACCTACCACCGAGAGATTTCAGACAGTGCCCAGGGCAGCCAGGTCTGCTGCAGTGCCAGTTGTGGATCTGAGGACCACAGTCTCTGCACCTGCTGCTGCTGCTGCTACAGTGCCACCTCCGGTCTCCACTCCACCAGCCCAGCAGACATCTGCAGAAGCCTTCGCGGACGCTCTTCTTTCGACGCCGTCTACGCACACCGGAGCCGCCAGCAGGAGATCGCCTTCAGAAGCTTCCGAGGATCGTGCTTAGAGAGCCGATTAGTCCTATACCTATTCGATCTTTTTGGTACTTGTTGCCAAAGGGGGAGAATTTGTATAGATCTTAGCTTCGAGAGAGAGAGTTTCGCTTTGCTTTGCCGTTGGATTTCTCTCGAGTTCTTTTGCTACTATTTGTTTGGTACTTTGTTTGATGTGTGTGCTTGATACTATGTCTGTGAGTACTATGCTTCGTTATGATTGTGAGCTACTTCATGAGATTGATCATACCATGCTTTATGTGATGCTTAATGCTTATCCTTATCATTATCTTGTATGATCACTTACTTGTGTTGGTGATGCGTGCTTACTATTTCACTCATATCATTTTGCGCGCTCCACCAAGTTGTATGTGACATGGAAGAGTGACCCATGAGCCTAATCGATTGTGCATTTGCATTCAAACGCAAATTTTTAATAATGCACAAATTTAGGGGGAGCTCTTGCTTATCACATACTTCTCAAAGCGACGATGTATTTCATTCATTTAATCATTTGTCAAAGCTTTGATCTATATGTTGTCATCAATTACCAAAAAGGGGGAGATTGAAAGCACATTTGCTCCCTTGGTGGTTTTGGTAATTCATAACAACATATATCTCATTGAACTAATGTCCATTCAAGTTAAAGATTTCAGGATGTTCAATGATTGGTATGGCATGGACTAGAGATGTGGACCCATCAAAATGCTAAGGACAAGGATTGGCAAAAGATCAAGACTCTACATTTTTGGTTTAGTGATCCAAGATCACATTGAGTCTATTACCTTTTGGAGAGTGGTGTCTCCTAGATTGGTTATGTGTCACTTGGGAGCCTCCGACATGATGTGGAGTTGAACCAAGGAGTTTGTAAGGGCAAGGAGATCGCCTACTTCGTGAAGATCTACCCCGAGTGAGGCTAGTCCTTCGTGGACGTAAATCATGGTGGGATAGACAAGGTTGCTTCTTCGTGGACCCTTCGTGGGTGGAGCCCTCAGTGGACTCGCGCAGTCATTACCCTTCGTGGGTTGAAGTCTCCATCAACGTGGACGTACGATAGCACCACCTATCGGAACCACGCCAAAAATCATCGTGTCTTCATTGCGTTTGAAATCTCCGATCCCCTCCTTTACTTACATATGCAATTGTTTACTTTCCGCTGCCACACTCTTAGAATTGCATGTGTAGGGTGATGCTTGACTTGTATTGTTGCTAAAATCTGCCTACAACTAAAATTGGGAAAATGTTAGGTTTTTTATTTGGTCAAGTAGTCTAATCACCCCCCCTCTAGACATACTTTCGATCCTACAGAGAAGCTCTCCCACAACGTGCTAGAGCTCGCGGTCATGACGGAGGTGGTACATGGAGGAGGATGTGAAGCGGGACGTTGTATGGTGCAGTTTGTGACGGGCGCGGCCTTGTTTAAATAGCAGATACCGGGTAGGCCAAACGGCAGGGTGTGTCAATGTGAGTGTCGAAGTTGGTATCTCGGCCGACATGCCTGTTTAATGACAGCAGACAGATGGACAGGGAACCCATTTGAATGCGGTAGATATCCGCCCTGTTCCGTGCAGTCACGTCTCTCCGGCATTGAACGCAGCGCGGGCAGCGCGCTCGGTTGGTGGGCCGCTTCAGTGCCGCACCAGTGAGATGTCGTGTCGGCTCGGTGCCGGCTCTGAGCGACATGAATGCACGGCAATCGCTTCGCATAAGAAAGGGCGTGGGAGAAATTTTCGGGTGGGTCCGGGGTCTCGGACCCATGCGTGGCAGCAGTCCGAACTCCCGCAAAGCCTCCCTTCCCCCTTTGTTTGCGGGAAAACAGATGTTCAGACCGGTCCGTGGACCGATGGGGTACCACTTTGAATGGGAAGGTGGGTCCAGACCGCTTGTTCCGGACGGATGCGGGCAGTTTAAGGGTTATTGTTGGAGATGGCCTAAGTTACAAATTTTCGATGGCCGGCGTTACAGGATTGACCTAATGACTATCGGCGGCAACCATCCGCTAAAACAAACAAAACAGATTACTTCTTGTGTACTTCGCTGATACTGCGAGCTTTAAACACCCCCCCCCCCCCCCCCCCCCCACACACACACACGGAACGCATTTTGTGACATGTCTGCCCCGGCATTCCATCAAACACCTGGTGGGAGTCCTTCCTTGAACTGTCCGATCTCCCACGCCGCCGCCGCCGCCGCCCCGAGCTCCCGCCCGAGCTCCGCGCCCCGCGTCGCGCACTCACGCCCGCCCGTGCGCCAGCTGGCTAGCACAGCAGCAGCTAGCACGCGGCTGTGCATGCCCGCACGCACGCGGTCACCGGCTAGCTACGCATGCATCTGTGCACGCACGGGCGCGGCTAGCAGCTAGCTAGCTAGCCAGCGGCGACATGCAGCTACCTAGCACGCACGCGCGCAAGGGGGCGACCATGCCGATGTGCTCGGACGCTGCTCCTCCCCGGCTCTGCTCCCGACCAGACCTGCGTCTGAACAGCGTCCGACCTGCCCCCGACGAGCATCCGACGAGCTCCCGACCAACATCCGACCTGCATCTGACAGGACGGCGTGGCTCGCGGGGTGGGCATTGGACGGCGGAGGCGGCACGACGAGCATGGCGGCGCGTTGGGGCGAGGATGGCGCGGCTTGGCGTGCCTGGCTTGTCGTCGTCCACTCGACGGACCGGCGCCGCCGCGTGCAGCACCTTGCGGTGGGGAGGAGCGGCTGGGTACGGCCGGGCGCGCGACCGGCGAGAAGGCCGGGACGCGCGAGAGCTTGTGCGCTCGCGCGCGGCGAGGCGGCTGGGCGCGTGAGAGCTTGTGGCGGCGCGCGACCGGCGAGGCGGCTGAGCACGAGTGCCCAACGGGTCGGGGAGGCGCGTGTGCTCCGGCGAGGAGGCGCAAATGCTCCGGCGAGGAGGCGCGATGGACGGCAGCGCGTGTGCTCCGGCGAGGAGGCGTGGTGGACGGCGGCGTGGATGCTCCGACGACGAGGCGCGATGGACGGCGGCGCGAGTTGGAGCGCACGGGAGAGAGAGATGTGCGATTTATTTGGCTGCCATGTGGGCCAGCGGCGGACACGGACGGATAGAAAAGAGAGATCGGGCGACCGCTTTGTGTCCGCCTTCGACCCAAATCTGACCCAAATTTGGAACGGAAATGGATCCGAACGGACATAGAACGGACACAAAATAGAAATGGGTCTCTGCGTTGGGCTGTGTTTTTTGTCCACGCGGACTCAGACGGACACGCGCGGCGTTGGAGTTGCTCTAACAATGACCAATGCAGCGGACATAAAAACGAGGTGCATCAACACATATTCGTTAAATTTTCAAAATTTCGACCGCGGACCACCGAGATTTTGTCCCGAAATTTTTCCCTCTCCGTGCCAAAAGCAACCCAGCTCCCGCTTTCACGGTTCAATCAAAGTGAATGAAAATTGAAAACAAAAAGAAAAGGAAGGGAGACGCCCGCACCCACCCACCCACCCACCCGATGCTCTCCTCTCCCGACGCGCCGCCCCCATCTCCGATGCGCCGCCACCGCCCCTCGCCTTCCTCCATCTCCCTCCCAACCCACCGCCACCGCCATTCTCTCCCTCGGCGGCCGCGCTTCCGGATGGAGCTGGTGAGACGGCGGCGCTCCCAGATCCGCTTCCAAGGGAGGCTCCAGGATCTGCGCTCACGCGACCGACGGCGGCCGGGACGCAGGTGCTCGGTATGGCCGCCCAAGACTCCGCCTTATTCACACTAGCGCGCCGGGAGAGGAGGAGGGGGCTTCCTCCGCCGTCTTCCACCGAGAGAGGAGGAGGGGGTTTCCTCCACCGTCTTCCACCCAGAGAGGAGGAGGGGGTTTCCTCCACCGTCTTCCACCGAGAGAAGAGGGCACTGTTTAGGGTCAATCGCCTCACTCTACACCGTCTCTGGATGCCCTAATGGCACCCGATTGCTTGGTTTCCTAAAATCCCCAATTTTTTTCCCGTTGCTGTTCTAGATACTGTCTCGTGCTTTCCAGCTTAAGGCTTGCTTAGAGTTGTAATTCTAGGCTTAATTGGATACTATGATTGGTGTCATCTCAACATTTGTTCTATCTATGCAAGAAATGGTACATAGCAGAAAATAGTGTATATTCTATCTGCTTAAGCCTGATATTTTTATGATATATATTGTTGTCTTCATGCAGTGAAAGTGTTTTTTCGTTCTCTCGCGAGGCATTTGAGTACATGATGGAAGATCTAATCTTGTGATGTGTCATGTGTAGTCGGCCATTTATGTCCTGTTCAGGTTTTTAGAGTGAAAATTCTAGCGTTTTTCTCATGTCACGAGCATTTTTCTGGTGATCTCACTCATGCAACAATGCATGCTTTTTTATGTGATGAATCTATGTGAAAATGAGTCCTATTACCCCCATTGCCATGTTCAATATATTGTTGTCGTTTTGCTAAAAAATGTTGTCGTAGGGAAGCACGCGAAGCGTTGGGGAATGGTCATTGCGTTAAAAAATAACCGTGACCTACACCGTCAGTCAAACCTGGGAGAATTTGGGCATATTTTCTCTTTTTAATGAAGATGGACATAGGGTTGGAATAATACGAACTTGGCGATATGCATTTCTTGCAGATATGAGAGTGCACGGTCGCATTATACTAAATCACGTAAGTTTTCATTCTTGCAGCTATCATTGACAGGCTAGAGGTGGTCAAACCTGGAGAATGGACAATGCTCATTGCCCCAACATGACCAAGTGTATGCATTCTTTGCAGATATGAGTGCATATTGGAGGTTGAGGCCACTTTCTGATAAAATAACTGAAGTACATCGCCTTTAAACCTTTGGATTGCCATATTTTGCACTCTTCCAGCAGGTTGTCGATTGTGATGTGTGCAGATCAAAAATTTCTATGCAGAAATAATATCTCTAATCATTCACCTGCAGAACTAAATATTCCAATGCTTTTCTAAAGAAACATGTATATTTATGTGTGGGAACACATAAGGTCATAATGGGCACTCGCACGGGCACCAACACCTGCGCGGCGTGCGCCGCGCTCTTCTCCCGCTAGTTCATCTCTATGGGGATTCCCTACCCTCTTTGTTAAAACAAAGGATGGCACTGGTCGCCTATGTGTTGATTAGCACCCTCTTACTCAGTGCATGATCAAGACAAATATCCCCTTCCATGCATAAATGACCTTTTCGGTCGATTGGCTAGTGCCCCAGTCTTCTATAAGTTAGATTTGAGGTTAGGCTACCACAAAATCAAAATCCGAAAAGAGGACATTCCCAAAATTGCTTTCTCCACTCGATATGGCCGCTACAAATACACGATCATGTCTTTTGGTTGGGAGTGGATTTTTGGATCCCGAGCTCCATGGAGCTAGAAATTTGAATAATTCAAAAACCAATTTTTAAAGTTTATTTTTTTTTTTGAAAAAATACACATGAATGTAGTGATGTATACTTCATCTATGTCAATTTCATGATGAAATAAGTCTTGATTTGGTCTACAAAAATCATGAACTTTTATAGTGAATAGTACATGTGTTAGTAGATCATGATTTTTTTTGTGTGGCTCACTTCAGAACATATTTCACCATGAAAATTTACAAATATGTAGTGTACATCCCTAAACTTAAAAGGTTAGTTTTTGAAATTTTCAAAGCTCAGGCTCCATGGAGCCCGAGCTCTATTAGCAATTTCCGCTTTTGGTCTCACTAATGCACCCGCTACTTTCTCACGCCTCATGAACTCAATTTTCATGGAATACCCCGACAAATTCATCGTGGTCTATCTTGAGGACATACTCATCTACTCTAAGTCCGAGGAGAAACATGTTGAACACATCCACCTCATTCTAACTAAACTTCGTGAACATCGTCTCTATGCCAAGTTCTCTAAATATGAGATTTTGGCCTTTTGAAATTAACTACCTAGGTCACATCATCTCTTCCAAGGGAATTGTCGTCACTCTCGAAAGGTTTCAGGCTATTCTAGACTGGAAACCACCCAAGAGAGTTAAGCAACTTTGCAACTTCCATGGGTTAGCTAGATAGATATTGACGTCTATTCGTTCAATACTTCTCTAAAATTGCTAAGGCTCTCACCAATCTCCTAAAAAAAGGAGAAGAAAAACATTTGGACTTCAAAATGTGATGATAGGTTTCAAATATGAAAGACAAGCTCATCATCGCTCCATTCTTGTTCCTCCAGATACTCCCAAGCCGTTCCAGATATTCTGTAACCCTTCTCGCGAAGGGCTAATTTTGAAGCCCGAGCCCAGCCCTAGAAACAAGGCAGACCGATTTTTGAAGCCCTAGCCTAACCTGGCCCGGGCCGGGTTGTCCATGCCCAGGTTTACTCCAGAGTAGCCTAGGATACGGAACCCCGGTCCAGACGACAAGTTACCGCATGGACGAGATCTCCTCCCCAGCGCCTTAGGCGCTAATTTTTGGCAACCGGCGCTTGCACGCGACAACACCTCGGCCGGCCCGCTAGGCTCATCACTCGGTTGCGCTCGCCCCGCTCGTTGGCCACCTCGCTCGCTAGCTCACTATTCAAAAAACCCAGTAGGTGTTGGTTCTGAAAAAAAGAGGCACCCTATTTTCTAAAAATATAAAAGTCATGAATTGTCAAAAAATATGAAATTTTTGAAAAAGTCTGCGAATAAAAAAATGATCATAAATTTGAAAAAAAAATCATGAGTTTGAAAAAGTTCGTGAATTTGGAATAAGTTCATGAATTTGAAAAAAGTTGTGAATTTTAGAAAGTTCATGAGTTTGAAAACAGTTCACGGATTTGAAAAAACTTCATGAATTTTTAAAAAGTTCACCAATTTGAAAAAAGTTTACGAATTTTAATAAAGTTCATAATTTTTTAAAATTCACTAATTTGAAAAAAGTATGATAAATTTGGAAAATAATTCATGAATTTGAAAAAAGTTCACGAAATTTGAAAAAGTTCACGAATTTGAAAAAAAAGGAAAAATAAAGAAGAAAAACCGGGCCGAAAAAATCAGAAGCGAAAAAAAAAGACCGGAAGCTTCCCAAAATCGGTTGGGAGCTTCACGGAAACGTGTGTGCGTAGATGGGCCGGCCCACTAAATCTAGCGAAGGGAACAGGGTGTGCGCAACAGGCGCTAAATAGGATTTCGGCGCATGGACTTCCTTCTCCGCTCCGCAAATCAGCCCACCGAACCGAACCACTCGACTTCTCCTTCCCGTCGTCTTCTCCTCCACTGGACTCCCCTCGACTCGGCTGGAGGCGGCGTGGTACGGCTGCTTCATCCCAACGGTAAGGAAGCCCTTCGCCCGCCTCGGATTCTTGATCTTTCGCTCGCAAATCGAACTCGTTCTCCCTCCGGCAACAACCCAGTTAGTCGCGGATTGTTTGCTCTTGGCGCGTGGCGATTGAATTCTCGGGTCGTGGCGGCTCGCGGGATGCATCCGCCCGCTGCGCATCCTGCTAGGGTTTACTGCCTTTTACCCCCAAATCCTTCCATTTTTGTGTGAGTTTGATATGATGGTTTTGACATGATCTCGTCCCCCCCCCCACACACACACACCCAAAAAAAAATGTGGGGTTTAACTAAACCCTCACCGGTGCCTTAAGTCTGCCCCCAGAGAGGAGTCGAGTTCATGTATTTCCTGAGAACCGGGGTAAAGATGTGCTACTCGTATTGGGGCTAGGACATGTAATTCTTTTAGAGTCTCCAAAAGTCCTTGGAATTCATTGTGAGAAAGTGTCCCTCTTTTTATCATTTTATTATGGCCTGACTATAGAACCAGGCTCAAATGTTGGATTTTAAGGACATATGATCTGGGTGCTCTTTTCATTAATATTTGCTTTGTTAGTTATCTCATCCAAGAATTGCACAGTAATCGGAACTAAGATTTAGCTGCTGTTTACAGCACGGTAATAGGCTTGGTGCTTGTATGTACTGCTGTTTTTTTTCTTTTCCCTTCACTACTGATCGATGATGTTAAAAGTGCTGTCATGCCCTCGTAACAAAAGCTTGCGCTGACTAATTTGAGCGGGCAGGAAGCTGTTATTATTTCTTTTGAATTGGCAGGAAGCTGTGATTGATTAGGTCATGTTCAGTAAGTTTATAGCAATAGTAAACCCATTCCGGCCTTTTTTTTTTTTGAAATGAGGCAAAAGATTTGCCATTTTCATTGATTAAGAAGAAGAGAATTGCCCAGTTAATCGACGGAAAACCGGGCTAAAACCGATACAACACAACCCACATGACATGGGCACCACCGGCCAACCTGGCCACCGACATGGAACAGAATCCACGACGGCACATACCAACAGATGGCCACACGCGCAAGCAACCGACAGCTCCGACTTTGACGACGAGCAACGCAAGGGAAATATGCAGGACTTGCGCCGACCGTGCCCTCCGCAAACGACCACCGAATGCCCGTCATCTACACCACCTGGACTCGCTCCAACGCAGCTCCGACTTCAAAGCAACCAAGCAACCACGAAGAGCACCTCGGACACGCCGGGAAGAACCGACTACCGAAGACCACGCCACGATCCAAGCTCCGCTCGACGCCATCATCGTTGCCAAACAGAAATCAGCGCCCCGCCTCAGCAAAACACGCGGCGAAGATGCCGCCATCCACGGCGAAGATGCCATCATCCACCAGTCTCCCAGTCGTAGCCGGCTCCGAGACGATGCCCCCAAGGAGGAGAAAGACGCGAAGACGCCTCCATCGCCCGATCCAGCGGATCTGAGGTTTCCCTCCGGAGCCAAAGCTGTGGGGAGAAGGAGCACACCTCCACGACGACGCTTCCAAGAAAGATAGCGGCACCCGCGGGCGCCGCCGTTGCCGGCTCCGGTGAAGACCGGAGCAAGGATTTCTCCCGGAGATGTGCCGACCACCTGCCACCACCGACCGCTGCCCACGAACCACCACCCCTGCCGAGGCCGACCTCACTCTGGCCACGGGATCCCACGATCCACCGCGACCAGACACGCACCACCCCCTGGCCGAAGCCGCCACCACCACACCCGGGGCCGCCGCCCCGGAGCCCAAGAGCCACCACGTCATCGTCTTCACCGTCGACAGGAGCCGGCCAGGCCCGACGGCATGGAGCCCACATCGCAGAAATGGAGGCAAGGGAGGGCCTGACCAGACTGCGACCTCGCCCCAAGCCTTGCCTCGGTGGGCCGGAGGACAGCCAAAGCCGCCGCCAGGAGGCTACAGCCGGGCCGCACCGCGCAGATCTGAATCGCCGGAAGCCGAAGCCGCACGAGAGAGATGGAGCCGCCGCAGCTGCCTAGCCTCGACCCACCGCTGGACGTCGCGAGGCCGCCGCCGTAGCCACGCCAACTCGCCGCGCCGCCTAGCCGTCGCACCGCCGAAGGAGCAGCCACTGCCGCGGGACTCGATGCCTCGGCCACCACCAACCCGCGCGGGGGAGAAGGCGCCGCAAGACCACGCCCCACCGCCACCGTCCGCGGCCCGGGCTTAGCCCGGCCGCATCCTCCGGCGGCGGCGAGGGGTTGTGGAGGGGAGGGAGGGGCGCGGCCTGTGGCGGCTAGGTTTCCCCCGTGCCGCCCGTGAGAACGACGCGGGGGTCGGGCTTGAGTATTCGATTGTTTTTTTCCATTCCGGCCTTTTGGTCATTACAGTTGGCTAACCCACTGTTAAAAATTATCATCAATAATACTCTAGTGTACCAATAGTTAGAATCTTGAGATGTTAGAACATAGCAACAGATCTCCTCTCTAGTGTTGACTTGAGAATAGGCAAATGAACTAGCCGGGAGCCCGGGACAAACTTGTGTATGCAATTGCAATGACGCTGCAGACCACACAGGGTCCAAAACTGGTGCCTGTGTGCACGTCAATTGCACGTAGAGGTGTTTAATTGCTTATCTTTAGTTGTGTTGGTTAAATTGGAACCGCCTTATGCCATTAGCACACAATGTGGAAGTAGCATTATATTAACTAGCTGCGTCAGTTGTTTTGGATTTACTTGTTTTCCTTAACTATAGTTTGTATTGAGGTTGGTGCGAACTTTTCACATAGGAATGCTTCAGCACTATTCTTTTGGTAAATTTGTATAATTTGGCAAAAAGCTCCCTCTTTAGAATTGTTGTGCACGTTATATAGCAAAATAGGTCTAAATTCCTGAGAGTAAATAATTCGCAGCAAATAAAAACCATAAATTTGAGCTTTCATTGTAGCATGCCTAGTATAATATTCTGTCGAATAATGTTCTATAAAAAGTAGAAACAGCATGGCCCTGGTGATCTGTAGGAAATCGCAAGTAGAAACACTTTGGCCAGCATTTTTTCCCTCTTTACTATTTTATTTGTTGCTCATAATTTGATTTAATGTTTGTTTGTGGACAATAAATTTGCAATGGGTTGCCCTCTATAACAGAAGAAATGTCGTTTTTGTTTTTCAGCCCTGTAATCCTTAAGCACCAAGCATAATATTCAGTGAAGGATTGTTGCACCATTTGAAGGCTGATGTTCATGTATAAATTTGACTTTTGGCAGGTAGCCAACCATGGTTTTCCTTCAGGCGGAGATGTCTTGGAATGTACTGATCTCAACTGGTCAGCTGAGCCCCAAGGGTCTGCTGCTCTGCAAGTCTATCATTGTGCGTCTTCTGGAGGACATAACCAACAGGAAGGCCTCCAAGGAGCATGGCTACTACATTGCTGTCAATGAGCTGAAGGAGATATCTGAAGGGAAAATTCGTGAGCTGACCGGAGATGTTCTTTTCCCGGTCACATTCACCTGCATCACTCAGAGGCCTATGAAGGGTGAGATCCTGGTCGGCTCTGTGGAGAAGATCTTCAAGCATGGCGTGCTCCTCAAATCGGGACCGATGGAAAACATCTTTCTGCCAGCGAAGAAAATGGGCGACTACAAGTACATCGGTGGCGACAACCCCATATTCATGAAGGACTACTCGAAGCTGGAGAAGGACACCGTCGTGCGCTTCAAGGTCATGGGGTTCCTCTGGATGGAAGCAGATCGCCAGTTCCGGCTCCTCGCGACAATGGCTGGTGATTTCCTTGGGCCGCTGTGATCAGCTTCGACAGGTTAAACATGGTCCCTGCTTTATATTTTGTTATTCGGGTGGATGATTGGATGGGTCTGAGATGTATTCCGTTTAACTCGCAGTCTGAACTTTGCTGTCGTGCTGACTGATGGCACATAGTTGCTTTAACTTGTTGAGTTGATGCGAGCTCTAGCTGTGATGCCAACGACATTTGGCTCTATGTTTAACACATCAGTGCGTGGGCGTTGGTGTTTGTGGTTTGAAGTTACTAGGATCTGCAATGGGCATTAGAGTTTCTATCCCAGGCAAAAATGCATAATCCATTTACTAGGATTTAGAAACTGTATAAACATACTCATGCAAGAAGCAACAGCATGTTAAGTCCACAAGCAGGCGAGTTCGAGCGCCTGGTTCCTGAGTAAATCTCATTAGACATGGCTGGGAGGACCTTAACCCTTGTAGAAGAATATGTTGATAAAGTAATATCGATGAAACCAGTGTATTGTCCCACAGTGGGGCGCTGGCTGTCGATCCACGAGATTCGTTGTCAGGGTCACCAGTAGAAAACAGGGCATTAGTCTCGGTTCGTAAGGGCCTTTAGTCCCGGTTGTGCAACCGGGACTAAGGAATCGGAACTAAAGGCCCCCACTTTTAGTCCCGGTCGTGTTACGAACCGGGACTAAAGGGTCTCCACGTGGCCGCTGCGTAGCGCTCAGGCAGGACGACCTTTAGTCCCGGTTGGTAACACCAACCGGAACTAAAAGGCAGCCACGCGTCAGCCCCTGCCAAGCGCTGTTTTTTTTTTTGAAAGGAGGGGTTTAGGATTTAGGGGTTTTGGGGTTTTGGAGGGTTTAGGGGTTTTATTTTTATTTTATGTTTTCCATTCAACTCGACGCTAGCTACTAATAGCAATGAAGGAACCGTTACACAACATCGTCATGAATATAGAGAAGTGACCTCTTTCTCCGTGCTTGGTCGAACAACAAGTTTTCGTATATATGTTCGACGCTACTACATATAGTACACGTTCATGCATATATACAAAATAACATCTCTTACGATCCCTAATATCTAATTACCAACATTCACTACCAATTTCCGATGGTATTCTCCGGTTGTAGCTATGACCTCTTTAAGGAAGAATCCTGCCAATTCCTCTTGAATTGTCTTTACGCGATCCTTTGGTAGGAGATCGTCCCGCATCCGTTGGATCTAATTTAAAGAAGGGGGTCAATATATATGAATGAAACTCAACACAATTGATGGTAATAAAATAAAATTGTGAATATTGTTTACGTACTTCAAGTTGTTGTAAATTTCTGCCAGTCTCACTGGTCGTCATGCGAATGAACTCGCAAACGTAGTATTCACATAAATTAGTCCCCCTTTCCTGCCTCAAGCACTTTACGAGAGTAGAATTTAATCAAAATAATAATCAAGCATGATAATGATATTGAAATTAACTAGAATCAAAGAGATGCGCGGACCTAGCTAGTACTACTTACAGTGAGTTGTCAAAATTGCAGCTCCTCTTTCCATTCACCCCTAGCCTTTTTGGTGAACCGTTTACAAACCCTGCCCAGCAAAGAAAATAAATAAATGAGTTATTAATTACTTGATATCAGGAAATGAATGAAAGTTGCCGATATAGTGCGATAATGATTGAAATTACCTCTGGAGCATATCACGCAGGTCCGCCCACATCTTAGGGTCTTTACGTAGCGAGTCCATGACAAATACGCTTCCTGAGTCAACCCGAATGACTAGCAGAATAAAGTGGAAGCTGCGCACGCAGCATAACTCATCAATTGCACTTAACATCGAGTAAGCGAAACAGAATGTGTACAAGACAGTATAACACTCACTTGAAGTTGTAAGGAAATAGTATTTCTCTTTTGTTTTGTTGTTCAATTAACGCCCTTAGCAAGATCTTCTCTGTATCCTTGGCGTTCATTTGTACCGTAACTTCATGAATAGTATTTGGGTTAATGAACCCAATGTCATAGATTTGTCCTCTTTTGCATTCGAGGATCTTCATTCTGCATAATATAGTGAGGATAATTATACATGCAATGAACGAGCTGAGCTAGAGACTTAATTATAGAAATGATACTTACAGACAATAGCAACTGACGATAGATTTGTCGACGGCGTCTTGATTGTAAAACTGAAATAATTCATCAAATTCAACGTAAATCTCCTCGTCTTCATTGAAGTAATGCTCATCTTTAACTCCCGCAATGATATAGTTGGTCCCTTTCTTTGAGGCTTCCATGCACCACTCATGCAATTTTCGCATTTGTGTTGGTAGTAGCCGGACCTCCTCAGGTTTGACGAGAGGCTTCCCGTGCTGGTATCTGTATGCTAACTCAGCCATGGAGAACTGTACCTCCTCGCCTAAGTAATCACCAAGAGTGAAACCAACATCATCTGCCGCTACCCCCGGATCATAATCGATATCGGTAAACACCTTGAGCGGGGGGCACGATTGGTTTTTCTGTTCGCCGAGCTGGGGAATTGTTTTCCCACTTGCACTACTGCTACTTCCCGGCCGCTTCACATGTTCTCCATATGACTTTACAATAGACCGGTCATAGTCTGATAGCAGCGGAGGCGGTGGTGGTCGCGTAAGGTTTTCTATACAGTGCTCCGCTATTGCCGGATCTAATTTCTCCTTTGGATCGGGCCGTTTCGGTGCAAGCTGGCGTTTCACATCGGCATCCACGACATTCTTGAGTTCCTCATCAGTCATATCGTATGATAACTTGGCAGGAGCCTTCTTGATGCTTGTATCTGCTCTGGATTTCTTCGCAGTTGTACTACTAGCCGCCGGAGCGGCGGCTCTCTTCCGCCGGTGCTGAGGCGGCGGAGGAGGCGGAGTCAGCTGACGCGGCGGATTCTGCTGAGGGGTCTCCTCCGGCGGAGTGTGCTGACGCGGCGGAGACAGCTGAGGCGGCGGAGTGTGCTGACGCGGCAGAGATGGCTGAGGCAGCGGAGATAAAGCTGGACTGTGAGGAGTCTGCTGAGGGGCCTCCTCCAGCGGAGTTTGCTGACGCGGCGTCCAATGTGGAAGCACGATGTGTTCCTTTCTCCATAGAACGGTAGTCCTTCTGGCATCTCCCAGATGAGTCTCCACTTCACCTGTAGGGTACTCAAGCTCCAGCTGCTCAAATCCGTTGATAACTTCATCCACCCCGACAACAGCATAGCCATCTGGAATCGGAGAGCAATGGTAAGTTCCATCAGGTACACGAGGTAAGGCATAGCCGACCGCCACCTTCAAGGATATGTTCATGCATTTCGCATGTAAATCACAATGTTCCCTCTGCGTGATATCATCCACGGGGTAGCGAGGAGCCGTGATATCAGGCCGAACGAGCTCCGTGGAAGCCACGCTGCTTTTCCGCTGAGATGGTGGGGTAGCTCCGTGGGCAGTATCGAATGAAGGATCTTCGTGCCGCTGAGATGATGGTCCGGTAGCTCGCTGGCTAGTAAGTGCCTCTATTTGCTTCTGCTGCAACGCTACTATTTCTTCTACCTTCTGCAGCCGGTCTGTATCTTGTTTCTTCTTTCTCCCTTGGCTTCTGTAAGTGTCACTGCTGTCGGGAAACCCAACCTTCCATGGAACGGAGCCTGATGTGCCTCGTGTTCGTCCAGGGTGTTCAGGATTCCCGAGGGCGCGTCTCAGCTCGTCCTTCTCTCTGTCGGGATGGAACTTCCCCTCCTGCACGTCCTTCATTGCAGCTTGAATGGCTTTGACGGGTGTTGCAAGTTGAGCTTTCGTATAAACACACTTCCCTGTTTCTGGGTTCAAAGTTCCCCCATGCCCGAAGAACCAAGTCCTTGCCCGTTCGGTCCAGTCCAATGTCTCTGGATGGATCCCTTTATCAAGCAGGTCGTTCTCAACTTTCTCCCACTTAGGCCGGGCAGCCTTGTAGCCACCTGACCCCGTAACGTGGTGATATTCCTTCTTTGCAGCATTTTGCTTATTTATATTTGACCTTTTTCTTACCTGCCTCCGATGTTTTGTACTCCACAAATGCGGGCCAGTGATCTTTTAACTTCTTATCTGCTTCGGTGAATGTTGGAGTCTTCCCTTTCAGGACATACTTTTCGTGCAATCTTTTCTTCCAGTTGTTGAATTGTTGGGCCATCTTCTTAAAAGCCCACGTCTTGACTTTTTGCTCCACCTCTGGCGGTAGGGTGAAAGTTGTCATGAACGTATTCCAAAGCTCATCTTTGGATCTATCGTCGACATAAGAAACTCCATCCGCCTTTGGCTTATTCCATTCTTGAATGCTGATCGGGATGCTGTCCCTAACAACAACTCCGCACCGACTTATAAATCGGTCTGCGGTCCACTTGGGAGCAGTCGGTTTGCCATCTGCAGCGAGTTCTTCAATCGTAAACCTTTCATTCTCGTCCAACCTTTTCTTCGGGCCTCGTCTCTTTATAGAAGTTTGGCTCGATCCGGAGGGCTAAAAGAAGAAAGAAGCGTTAATATATGTACATACAAATCAATTAACGCATCTAGTCAGCAGAGGCTTAATTAATATACCTCGCCGGACTTTGCAACAGTTAAGGCTCCAACACCGCCGGAGCCGTCATCTTCTCCCTCCATTCGATCACCGGAGCCGTCATCTTCTCTTCCCTCACTATCGGAGTCGTCGTTGAGAAACTGTGAGGTGATATCATCATCTCCGTCGCGGATTATTTCCCCCAACATCTCTTCTTGTTCTAAGTCTCTGTCGTGTTCCATAGTTTCTGCAAATATTACAACATGGCAAAACAGTAACATTATGATGACAACTTGAGAGCAAGATTGAGTCATGCTACAGCAACTTTACATGGCAACCAAGGGCATGGCATCAAAGTACACATTACATAGACCAAATCACAAGAAGGAATCATATGCATATGAGCAATGGATTAGTGGCAAACATAATGCAAAGTTGACAAGTTTTATAACAGTCAGTTTCAGACTTAGCAGTTTTTCAGCAAGTGTAAAACAGCAACAGTATCATAGCATGTTTGCAAGCTTGTTACAATGCCTAAACATGTTTACCATGGCATGGGAAAAATACCAGCAGCAAATAGACATGAAAATGCACCAAACACATGTACAAAGTTTATTCATATGATGCTTGCATTAAATCACACAAAAATAACAAAATGGCAAGTTTTATCAGTTGCATGTTAGGTAACCCTCCGGCGATCGTCGGGGACTCCTCCGGCGATCGTCGGGGACTCGTCACCGGCAATCGTCGGGGACTCCTCCGGCGATCGTCGGGGACTCCTCACCGGCGATCGTCGGTGCCTCCTCCGGCGATCGTCGGGGACGACTCCTCCGGCGATCGTCGAGGACTCCTCCGGCGATCGGTAATAATAATTCCGCAATTACTCTATTGTTTGCTAAACTTATGACTTAGACATATTTCTTCATGAAAGAAGAATTATTTTATCTTTCGTCATAATGATATTATATCTTCATCCTGAATTTCTTTGAACTATTTCAAATATTTTTCAGTTCTTATCAAGTAAATCATGCATATTTACTCATAATTTTAGATGAAGTATAATTTTCTGCCACACTCTGTTATATCTATCGGATGTATTTAGTCAATTCAAACAAAAGACTTTTATGCTTCATTTATATGAAGATCAATATTATCCAATATAACTATGTAGTGTCATACACAAATGGCCGGTTTCATCAAGTCTTCTCAAGACATTTATATGAAGACGTTTCATCAAGTCTTCTCAATATAACATGAAACTTCAAAATGCCCGCGGTGCCCAACAATCTGAAATCATTCACTAATATTGATGTTGGACTCAACTAAGTACTCCAAAGTGCAATCAACTATATAAGCCCGCGGTGATCAATGCAAACACATACGTACGTACATGTTACAAAAATTTCTATGTCACAAAAATATATAAGCCCGATCGAGGGGAATTGAATGGCGGCGGCTCACACAGCGGGGGCGGCGTTGCCGGGGAGCGGGGGCGGCGAGGCTCGGGGAGGAGGGCGATCGAGGAGGTCCGGTGAGCGGGGGCGGCGACGACGAGGACGGACTCGGGGGCGGCGACGAGGAGCGGGCTCGGGGGCGGCGATGCTCGGGGAGGAGGGCGAGGAGGTCCGGCGACGGTCAGCGGGCTCGGGGACGGCTCGGAGGCGACGGCAATCTCCGGCAGTCTGGCGGCGTCGTGGTGTGGTTCGGCGTCGGGGGTTGGAGTGGAGAGGAAGATTGGGGGAGAGGGAGAAGGCGCGGTTAAATACCCACAGCTTTAGTCCCGGTTGGTGCCCCCAACCGGGACTAAAGGCCTACCTTTAGTCCCGGTCCGAGCCACCAACCAGGACTAAAGGGCGTGAAACCCAGGCCTTTAGTCCCGGTTGGTGGCTCGGACCGGGACTAAAGGTAGGACTTTAGTCCTGGTTGGGGGCACCAACCGGGACTAAATCTGTTTTTCCTATTTTTGGTTTTAGACCTTTTTAGGATATTTTAGTTTGAGTTTTCTTTTAAACAGATTAAAAAACAGTAGCATACATGCCTAGTTTTGATTTAATTCTTTTTGCTATTGAAGAATATTATAGTTTTGTTTTAGTTGATCATAACTAGAATTTTATATAACTTTATTTGATGATATAGATTTTCATCAGATAGTGACAAATAGTTCTATCAAGTTATTTTTCATAGGTACCATTGCCGCAACATTTCACATTGAAGGGCCAGCATCAGGTTTGTCAATATGTTTTTGAAAATATGACACAAGGCGATCAATGCTGTCAAAATCTTTCTTCCGGAATCTAAAGCCCTTTGAGTATAACCCAACATACTCATGATGTGGGTTTGTACTCCTGATGTAAGATAATATAAAGATGCCTGGATGTTCATGAGATATGGAGCCATGTCTCTTATCATCTTCGATGTTTTTGCTGTATTCATCTATGTCAAGACGTTTAAGCCATGTCTATATTAACCTTGTTATTTTATATGGAGCCACCAACCGGGACTAACCGTGTATGATCAACCTTGCAAAAGTTGGGACTGAAATCACTACAACTGGTGAGGGTGTGTATGGCCTATGCCTGTCAACCTCAAGCGACTTATCTGGAATGCTCAGAAGACATTCATATTTTGTTTGGACATAATTGCATTGATTAACTCCTCTGTATAATTAAAATACTAAAAGGATAGGAATAATTGAAATTTCATAACTTAATAAATAATTATTCTAAAATCATGTTTCAAATGCCAAAATGCCCTAGCTAGCTCTTACAAAGATTCCCTCCGGTTTGTCCGAAGTGGCACTTTCCAGCTAAAACTTTTTTTCTTCGCGTGTGTCCCTTGCTTATTGCGCCGTAACCATGGATAATCTTCTTCATTTAACAGGATGCTTGGGTCAGTCTTCACTGTGAAGGGAGGAATTTCATGAAACTTTTCATAATCTTCTGACATGTCTGTCTTGTCCTCCACTCCCACGATGTTTCTTTTCCCTGAAAGAACTATGTGGCGCTTTGGCTCATCGTATGATGTATTCGCTTCCTTATCTTTTCTTTTTCTCGGTTTGTTAGACATGTCCTTCACATAGAAAACTTGCGCCACATCATTGGCTAGGACGAATGGTTCGTCTGTGTACCCAAGATTGTTGAGATCCACTGTTGTCATTCCGTACTACGGGTCTACCTGTACCCCGCCTCCTGTCAGATTTACCCATTTGCACCGAAACAAAGGGACCTTAAAATCACGTCCATAGTCAAGTTCCCATATCTCCTCTATGTAACCATAATATGTGTCCTTTGCCCTATTGGTGTTTGCTGCATCAAAGCGGACACCACTGTTTTGGTTGGTGCTCTTTTTATCTTGGGCGATCGTGTAAAATGTATTCCCATTTATCTCGTACCCTTGAAAAGTCAATACAGTCGAAGATGGTGTCCTGGCCAACAAGTACAGCTCATCTCCAACAGTGTTGTTACTCATGAGATGTGTTTGCAACCAACCGCCGAAAGTCGACATGTGTGCACATGTAATCCAGTCGTCAGACTGCCCCGGGTGTTGGGAGCGTACAATATTCTTGTGTTCATTGATATACGGGGCCACCAAGGTAGAATTTTATAGAACTGTGTAGTGTGCTTGCGCCCAAGAATGCCCGTCCCTACATATTATTGCTTTCGGTGCTAGCGTGCCTTTTCCACTCAGTCTCCCCTCATGCCGCGATTGAGGAACACCAATCGGCTTAAGGTCAGGAATAAAGTCAACACAAAACTCAATAACCTCCTCTGTTTCATGGCCCTTGGAGATGCTTTCTTCTGGCCTGGCACAGTTATGAACATATTTCTTTAAGACTCCCATGAACCTCTCAAAGGGGAACATATTGTGTAGAAATACAGGACCCAGAATGGCAATCTCGTCGACTAGGTGAACTAGGACGTGCGTCATAATATTGAAGAAGGATGCTGGGAACACCAACTCGAAACTGACAAGACATTGGACCAAATCATTCTGTAACCTTGGTAGGATTTCTGGATCGATTACCTTCTGAGAAATTGCATTGAGTAATGCACATAGCTTCACAATGGCTAATCAAACATTTTCTGGTAGAAGCCCCCTCATTGCAACCGGAAGTAATTGCGTCATAATCACGTGGCAGTCATGAGACTTTAGGTTCTGGAATTATTTTCTCTGCCATATTTATTATTCCCTTTATATTCGACGAGAAGCCATACGGGACCTTGATACTGAGCAGGCATTCAAAAAAGATGCCCTTCTCTACTTTGGTAAGAGCGTAGCTGGCAGGACCTTGATACTGCTTTGGAGGCATGCCGTCTTTTTCGTTCATACGTTGCTGGTCCTCTCGTGCCTCCGGTGTATCTTTTGTCTTCCCATACACGCCCAAAAAGCCTAGCAGGTTCACACAAAGATTCTTCGTCACATGCATCACGTCGATTGCAGAGCGGACCTCTAGGACTTTCCAATAGGGTAGCTCCCAAAATATAGATTTCTTCTTCCACATGGGTGCGTGTCCGTCAGCGTCATTCGGAACAGATTGTCCGCCAGGACCCTTTCCAAAGATTGCTTTTAAATCCTTGACCATATCAAATATATCATCACCAGTACGGGGGACATGCTTCTTCCGGTGATCTGCCTCACCTTTGAAATGCTTGCCTTTCTTTCTTAAGGCATGCTTGGTCGGAAGAAATCGACGATGTCCCAGGTACACATTCTTCTTACATTTGTCCAAATATATACTTTCAGTCTCATCTAAACAGTGTGTGCATGCATTGTATCCCTTATTTGTCTGTCCTGAAAGGTTACTAAGAGCAGGCCAATCATTGATGGTTACAAACAGCAACGCTCGTAGGTCAAATTCCTGCTGTTTGTGCTCATCCCACACACGTACACCTTTGATATCCCACAGCTGTAAAAGTTCTTCAACCAATGGCCTTAGGTACACATCAATGTCGTTGCCGGGTTGCTTAGGGCCTTGGATGAGCACTGTTATTATAATGAACTTCTGCTTCATGCACAACCAAGGAGGAAGGTTATAGATACATAGAATCACATGTCAGGTACTATGATTGCTGCTCTGCTCCCCAAAAGGATTAATGCCATCTGCACTTATACCAAACCATAAGTTTCTTGCGTCATCTGCAAACTCCGGCCACTTTCTCTCGATTTTTCTCCACTGCGACCCATCAGCGGGTACTCTCAACATCCCGTCTTTCTTACGGTCTTCTTTGTGCCATCGCAACAATTTGGCATGCTCTTTGTTTCTGAACAGACGTTTCAACCGTGGCATTATAGGAGCATACCACATCACCTTGGCAGGAACCCTCTTCCTGGGGCGCACGCCCTCAACATCACCAGGGTCATCTCGTCTGATCTTATACCGCAATGCACCGCATACCGGGCATGCATTCAAATTCTCGTACTCCTCACCGCGATAGAGGATGCAGTCATTAGGGCATGCATGTATCTTTTGCATCTCTAATCCTAGAGGGCAGAGAACCTTCTTTGCTTCGTACGTACTGTCAGGCAATTCGTTATCCTTTGAAAGCTTCTTCTTCATTATTTTCAGTAACTTCTCAAATCCCTTGTCAGATAAACCATTCCCTACCTTCCATTGCAGCAATTCCAGTGTTGTACCGAGCTTTGTGTTGCCATCTTCGCAATTTGGGTACAACCGTTTTTTGTGATCCTCTAACATGCGATCGAACTTCAACTTCTCCCTTTCACTTTCGCATTCTCTCTGTGCATCAACAATGACCCGGCGAAGATCATCAGCGGGCACATCTGATGCCTCTTGATCTTCAGCTTCCCCCGTTGCAGTATCACTGTATTCAGGGAACATAGGATAGTTGTCATCATCCTCTTCTTCTTCATTGTCTTCCATCATAACCTCTCTTTCTCCGTGCTTGGTCGAACAATTATAGTGGGGCATGAAACCCTTCTTAAGCAGGTGGAAGTGAAGGGTTTTCGAGGAAGAGTAATCCTTCGTATTCTCATAGACAACACATGGACAATACATAAAACCATTCTGACTGTTTGCCTCAGCCACATCGATAAAATTATGCAGGCCCGTAATGTACTCGGAAGTGCGTCGGTCACCGTACATCCATTGCCGGTTCATCTGCATTATATAATTAAGTATATCAAAAACCATTACAGAACATCATGAATAGAGAAATGACCAAATTAATACAAATTCATCATCACATTAAAACCAAAGTACAGTAGTGATCAAATGTTATTACTGCAAAAATAAATACATAAAGTTCATACATAGTTCTCATAAAACAATATACAACTATGTAAAACATTTAAATGCAACAACAAATGCGATCAAAATCGCAACTAAGGTAACAATTGATCCAACAGTATAATGATACCAAGCCTCTTTATCAATGGCATATTTTCTAATCTTTCTAATTTTCAAGCGCATTGCATCCATCTGGATCTTGTGTAGATCGACGACATCGGCAACATGCAACTCCAATTTCATCTTCTCTTCTTCAATTCTTTTCAATTTTTTTCTTCAATAATTGTTTTCTTTTTCAACTAAATTTAACCTCTCGACAAGAGGGTCGGTTGGAATTTCCGGTTCACATACCTCCTAGATAAAAACATTTATGTCAAGTTGGTCGGCATAATTGTCATAAACACTAAATGAAACAAATAGTTATAAAAGATAATATACCACATCCGAATCATAGACCGGACGAGAGCCGACGGGGGCGGATATCAAAACCATGGCACTATATAATAACAAACAATAATACAAGTAAGAAAATTATACAAGTAGCTATCTAAATCATACAAGTAAGAATTTTTTCTTTTTAAAAAAAGATAAGAACAAGAGGCTCACCACGGTGGTGCCGGCGACGAGATCGGCGCGGGCGATCGACGGCGGTGAGGACGGGGACGGGCTTGGAGGAAGAACAGAGGAGAAGAAAGAGGAGAAAGCTTAAGTGTGGCTCGGGCACCTCATATCATGTTTGTTTTGTGTGAACTCAAGTGGCATCATGCTCTCAGGCATTTCATCGAACACCTCATGTGCGTAGGAAGGGGGAGCAAAGTAGCACACACCTCCCACCTTCTATGAGCCAAAAACAGAGGAGAGGGCGGGCAGGGGCGAGGTTATATATAGGCATTTTTTTAGTCACGGTTGGTGTCTAGAACCGGGACTGAAGACAGACCTTTTAGTCCCGGTTGGAGACACCAACCGGGACTAAAGGGTGGCAACCCCTTTAGTCCCGGTTGGTGTCACCAACCGGGACTAAAGGTCCCATTCGAACCGGGACTGATGCCTGCCGAGCCCCGGCCGGCTTCCTAGCCGCTCGAACCGGGACTGATGCTCACATTAGTCCCGGTTCGTAATGTGACCGGGACTATTGCTCCCATCCGGCTAGAACCAAAGCCCTGTTTTCTACTAGTGGGTATACATTGTCAGCGGTACTTGAATGATAATGCTGACGATGGAGGCGCGATATACAAAGGTGGGTAACAACACTACTTCTTACCTTGTGTCGATATACAAAGGTGGGTAATAACACTACTTTCAGCCTTATGTCGATCTTATTTAGAATATCAAAAGGATTACAATAGTATTTGGGGTTAAAGAAGTTAAAACCCTAATTGGCTAGAGCTCATGTGTTGATGTGTTGCTTCGCTTCAAGTTGTGGTTGAAATCGAGAAAGACCTCTGGTTGTAATTTTTATTACCTTTAGTGTTTTTTGTACTGTCATGATTGCAGATGAATAGATTAAAAGTTTCTCACGCAAAAAGGTTAAACTCGAGGTTGTACAACTTTTTTTAATAAGTTTTCGCTAGGGCCTCCGGTCAGCTCCTTTTATAAGGGTTCTGGCTTGATCTCTAAGTCAGCTTTGAAACCGAGCTGGACTTCCGGACCGCACGCGATTAATGAAAGAAATAACAGTAAAATGCATGAGAGATCCTATAAAAGTATTTCGGGTGTGTCAGTTGGGTCCTCTGACTATGAAAGGCTAACGATCCCGACACCGGCTACGTTTTCGGCCGGTCACGCGCGGGCCGCTTGATTAAACGCGATTGAACGACCACATAAGCTTCACACGGGACGCGCTTCATCGCGTGGGCCCACACGGGGCAATCCCCTCGTCCACTCGTTTCTTATCCCCTGTCTCTTTCATCTTCTACTATCCATCCAGGACGGCACCGCATAGCTCCCATGCCTACCCACCGCGGCTCGTGTGTCCTCCTCATGCTTGTGGCCGCATGGCTCCTCCTCCGGCGAGCACTAGGCAGGAGCTGCTGAGGCGAGCTGGTGCTACAAGCCCTCTCCTTTCCCTCGTGCGGAGCTGCAACCGACGGCACGCTGAGCCGCGGCCGTCCGCACCCGAGCTACGGCGGCGTCTCATGGATGTCGCAGCCTTGCCATGACGAATCTGCAACCATTGATGGCGGGAGCTACAACCATTCATGGCAGGAGCTGCAACCAGCAAAGCTTGTGCTATGACTATTTCGTTGGCGAGCTTCAACTGGCGATGGCGAGAGTTGCCACTAGCCAGGGGGTAAGTTGCGACCAGCAAGGGGGTAAGCTGCAGCCGCGGCAGCCGCGAGCTACTTCGACGACGACGTGCCACAAGCCCACAACCGAGAAAGCTTCAACCCATGACGCCAAAAACTTCAACCGGTGATGTCAAAAGCTTCAACCGGAGACGACGGAAGTTGGTGCCGGCCACCCCGCAACCACGAAAGCTGCAACCGGCGATGAAAAAGTTCAACCGGCGACTGAAAACGTTTCAACCAGTGCGGCGAGACGATTTGCTCGGACTGGCGAGACGATTTTTGCTAGAACCGGCACACCGCGATGCTGCATTCGCCATGTAACAGTGCGACCGACGACCGGGGGGAGTGCACCCATATGCTGGAACCGCGGGACCACAGGCTGCAACTGATGGCGACCCCCGACACCACGCTAGGAATGGCGCCGAACATTTTTGGGAACCGGGGGACAAGGTGCTGCGAGAAGGGGGGTCGAGCTCTTCAGCCTCCCGTGCGAGCATGGGGTGGTCTCGACTCTCGAGGGACGAGCGGTGGGGCTACGAGGCCCCGCCGGGGGCTAGTGTGGCGAGCACGAGGTCACTGGTGCCTTGGGAAGGAGGCCGGTGGCTCCCGTGAGTACGGCCTACGGCGTGAGGAGAAAGGAGAGAGACGATTGTGTAGGGGGGTTGCTCGAACGACTTGAGGCGACGCGATCTAACGATGTAGGAGGTGACCGGTCAAGGCTTCGGTCGGTCGACCAACGGCTAGCAGTGGCCACCATGAAAACGCATCCCAAACACTGTAAATTTGAAGTCGGATTTATAGGAGTTTCAGTCGAACGATGTTTTGGCCATCGGATTGCACTGCACGCATCTAAAGTCACTCTGGCAGTCACTTCAGATTTTGGGATCGTTCGAGCCAGGACCGAACCGAGCCCCCCCGCCGCCGCCGCCGCCCACTCTTTTCCCCACGTCTCTCTCCCCCAATTCTCTCCTCTCCTGAATAGATCCCCGACAAACTGTACCATCGAGCACCGCGGGAGCACTATAGCATGAGGGCACTACAGCATTTGGTTTAATGTAGCGCGCGGTTCACAAAAAATGCACCCTTCTTTAATTTTTTTTTTGAAAAAACTAGAATATATTTTAAAAAATGCCCAAAGAAATTTGGAAAACAGGAAAAAAAATTGAATTCGTGAACAAATTTCAAAAAACAGGAACTTTTTTGAAAACTCGGAACCAATTTTGAAACCACAAACATTTTTTAAAATTTCTGAACATTTTTGAATTTGTCAAGAAATTTTTAAAAACAGGAACAATTCCTTAAATTCCTAATAAATATTGAAATCAGAACATTTTTTCAAAGTTCTCGAACATTTTTTGAATTTGTGAACAATATTTTTAAAAAGGGAAGAGTTTTTGAAATTCTGAACAATTTTGAAAACATGAACATTTTTTGAAATTTCTGAACACTTTTTGAAACCTGAATATTTGTTGAATTTTGGAACAATTTTAGAAAATAGAGACATTTTTTGAAAATTCCGAATAATATTTGAAATTTCGTAAAAGAAATTGGAAAATGAAAAAACTTGAAAAATGAAAAAAAATAAGTAAATAGAGAAAACAAAAAACAAAGATGAAATAAAAAAGAAAACATAAATTGGAAAAAGGGGAAAAAATACAGAGAACCAGTAAAAAAAACTTTAGGAACCTTCATATTCTAACTGCTGAATGGGCCAGCCCATCTTATTTGCTCGGGCTGAGGATATTCCCTTTATCAGCTGGGCGCCAAGACCATTCAAGTGGCACTGGACTGGCCCATTAGTGCGAAGCAGCTTTCGCCTTTGCTTGCAAACCAAGATTGGGCCCATTAATGGCCTTGTAGCAATCGGCCTCAGTACTTAGCTCGTCGTCTCGCTTGCATATTTCCGAGAGCAACTAACTAAAGAATACCCATTGCGAGAGGCCCGCAGGGGTCACTTTCGTGGGTTGAGAGTGCACGAAGTAATGCATCCAGTCGCCGCCACGTGTCGCGTGCTGGCGCTCTCTCTGAAATTGGTTTTTTCTTATTTTTCTGTACGCGTTTTTCTGTTTTCGATGGGTTTTTTCAGGATTTTTGTGCTTTTCAGTTTACCCCTGATGAAGGTTTTGAGAAAAAAACAATTCAGAAAACAAATTGCGCAAAAAAAATTATGCTTTCACGAGAAGCACAGATTTGCTTTTTGTAGAGGCAGAAATTTGCTTCCGCGATAAGCCTCGGAAAAGGGAAAAAATGGCGATTTTTTGATTTTACAAGAGCACAGATTTGCTTCTCGTGGAGACACAGATTTGATTCCGCGAGAAGCACAGTTGTTGTTAGGACCGTGAGTATATCGACCAGAGGGGGGGTGAATGGGAGATTCAAAAATTCATGCGAATGTTTTGAACAGATCCCAAACACAGCAGCGGAAAAATGGTTCGGTAGATGAGAACTTAATCAAGCACACTATTGAGGAACATATCTCTCGAGGTAGGAAGCAATAGCAGTTCGAGCATAGTATATCACAGGTTTGACTATGACGATGGTAATGCAATATACGAACAGATGCAATATCATGAGGGAAAACCAGGTATGAACTGCGAAGGGAATGCAAATTGAATAGAGGCCACAGTAACACCGAAAAATGACTAAATAGAGCAAGAGATGAAACACAGATCGAGAGCGAATGATAAAGGACCAGATAACCTATCGCCACGGAGCATGAAAAGTAACTGCAGAATGTATTGCAGAAAAGTAAAGTGAACCAGTGGTGCTCGATGGCGACAAATGGATTTGGTAGACCAGTTCGCCCTTCTACAAAAGGACTACGTCTGGTTGGAGGGGTTGTGATTCAACACAGAAGATAAACTCTCTTCGCACTGTTCTCCTTCAACTCGGAGCTTATCAGACTCTAGTTGATTTCACTCGTGGTAGATACTTGTCGGCGATCTCCAAACCTTCGACAAACCTCTTCGCGAACCACAACGACTCTTGATTGCTGAAGATCTTGCTCGGTGAAGACAACAACTCTTCAACACTCGAGCCGACACCTATCCGTCTAGAGAGTGTGTAGCTCTCAAGAGTAATAGGTACAAGAACTCTAACTCAGAACTACTGTGATGCTCAACCACTGTCTAAGTTTTGGCTCTTGATTTTCTCTCGGTGGATTTTAAACTCAAATCTCTCGGAGAGTGGATGCTCAATCAATCTTCTCAGAAATCTTAAGCGGAGCAGCCAACGGACAACGTTGGAGCGGGGTGGCTATTTATAGCCGCAGCCTTCCCTGATGGGAAAAAACCAAATTGGACATACGGAACAGCCAATGGCCGAACGACACAAGTCCAACGGTTGGAAATTTGAGCACAACGGTAACATTCCTTGCGGAGCAAGAAATGCTAACTCCTCAGTTCAAACGATATCTCCTGCAACATCGAAGAACAACGTCTTCTGCTGACAAGTAATCATTTGAAGCATAAAGAGATTTCTCTCAGTCTTGCATAGGTTTTGGGCTAAGCATCACAGCGGATCTAAGCTTCGAGAACCTATACCCCTCTTAATAGTACGGAGGTCCTATGACTCAAATAAGGGAAAGAAGAACAACGAAATGAATGCTACGTCTCCACTTCGTCTTCGACCTTCACAGCCGTAGTCAATTTCTTCGGACAGAACACCGAACCAATTGCTTCATGTCAGCAATAAGCTATAAGGGGTTAACTCCTTCACATCAATCTTCTCGCCTACACGACTTCAACAGATGTAGCTCATTCTACTCTGTCGCGCAGATGTTCTTCGGTGAAGTTCCTCGAACTTGAGACCGGAGACAACATTCTCTTCGGTTTTGCATGGACTATTTCTCTCTGTGTCCACTAGCAAACAAATCAGTCCATGCCTGTTTCTGTCAACAATCTCCAAAACACAAGAGGGCAAATATTGCACCAACAGTTGTGCTTCTCGAAAAGGTAAAAATCATGGAATTTCTTTTTTGCGTGGATTTTTTTCTTCCACGAGAAACACATATTTGCTTCTCGTGGATGCATTGTTAGATAACGAAAGATAATCATAGTAGCATATCTAAGCAGAAGATACTTGTAAAAAAAATGAGATATCTCTTTTCAGAGGAACATGATTTCCAATCCACTTTGAAATACTTGCACTTCACCTGCAAGATAGATAAGTATCGGAGATAGTTATTGCAAGGGAGTAAGCTTTCGATAGCACCTGCAAACAGATAATCGAAAGCAAATAGCATTGCAGGGGTTATTAACGGTACATGACGACGCAGTTTACCAACACCATAGGCGGTGTTACAAAGTTTCACGATCAAAAGCAAATAGTCCAACGACAGAAATGTTATGCCCCGACTTAATCGTGCACTAATCATACACGCAAATGCACACGATCAAGCCTAAGGACTCACGGGAAGATATCACAACACAACTCTAAACACAAATAAAATAATACAAGCTTTATATTACAAGCCAGGGGCCTCGAGGGCTCGAATACATAAGCTCGAGTCATACAAGCATCAGTGGAAGCAAAATTATCTGAGTATAGACACAAATTTAAACAAGTTGCCTTAAGAAGGCTTGCACAACAGCGACACTGATCGAAAGGCGAAGGCCTCCTGCCTAGGGCCTCCGAACTACTCCTGGTCGGTAAGCTCAACGTAGAAGTAGGTGTCTCCGGGGATCTCCTGCTCCTGGACTCCGACATCTGAATGCAACAACCGGGTATGGGGGGAAAAGAATAGCAAAGCAACCGTGAGTACTCATCCAAAGTACTCGCAAGACTGACATCAGAACTATACTAAGTATGCATCGGTATCAAAGGAATGGGGCTATATCTTTGGACTAAACTGCAGAAATGCCAAAACAGAGGGGGAGAGACCTAGCCTATCGAAGACTGGCATCTTGAAGCAATTCTTGCAGCATCAGAAGAGAGTAGAACAAGTAATATATATATCATCAATCATATAGTAGAAATGCCCTGGGATCCTTCCTCGACTACCCTGTGAGAAAATGATCCCGAGAGCGGTAGTAGCAGTTTAATATTGTAGCAATATCCATTTGTAGTTGTAGCAGATCAGGATACAACTCTGAGCGTCCTGTTACCGTGGACACGACTATTTGAATAGATAACTTCCCTGCAGGGGTGCACTACTGTTACCCAACACGCTCGATTAACTCTGGCCGGACACACTTTTTCGGGTCATGCCCGGCCTCGGCTGATCGACACACCGCATCCCTACCTAGAGCTCAGCAGAGAGGTCCCTGCCGGTGTACATCCTAAGTGCCCAGGGGTCTTGGACCATCGCCCTGTGCACTCCAGGTCGTTGTGTGTAGGGTGGACCCAGGCACCACCTCTGTCCTGGATGGCGCCGGCCCGACCCAGCCACAATGCTGAACTGGACGTCTGACAAAGCTTTCGGCTGATACATACGGCGTAGAGGGCCCCATTAAACCATTATCCCACGTGGTGGTAGTGCGTATAGGCCAGTGGCCAACTCAGATCAAATACCCAAATCCGTTAGGCATGTTTAGTAACTCGCGAAGACGAACAGGATCTCTGTCGCTCCGACTTGGTAACACACGGCTCGCGGGTGCTCTTGGAGCCGACCCGTCTTTAATATTATTCTCTCGCGGGCACTCTTGGAGCCGGCCCGACTTTAACAGTTTAAGTAATGCAGTAGTGTAAACATTTCCGCGATCACACCCAGAGTGATCATGGCCTGATATCAAGCATGGCAAACGGACAAGGGTGAAGGGCCACAGATGAAACAGCAGCATAGCTAACTAAGCATCATGGGATAGTAGGTAATGTATCAGTAGCAGGCGACAAAATCAGGCTATGCATCAGAATAGGAGCTATCGGAGCAACAACAGAAGCAATACTAATGCAAGCATAAGAGAGAAGGAATGGGCGATATCTGATGATCAAGGGGGTTTTGCTTGCCTGGAAGCTCTGCTGAAAGGGGCTGGTCGTCGACGACGTAGTTGTACTCAGGAGGGTCGTCGGCAGTCTCGGGGTCTATCGGGAGAGAAGGAAGGGGAAGAAATAATAAATACAAGCAACAAATGCAATCACAGATGCATGACATGGCAGCACGCTATTCGAGGAGTGCCCTAACGCAGTACTACGTAAGTTAGTCGGAGCGGGAAACATCTGGAGGTGTTTTACCAGCTCCGGGCAATTTTCGGACAGATGAATCGGAGGGGAAACTCCCAGGTTCATCATGTTAGAGAGGGCTGACAGGTATGTGGGTGGCATATTCGGATTCTTCATATTTTTCTGATCATTTTTCATATATAAATTATTTTCATCCGAGTTACGGTTTATTTTATATGATTTTTCAAAGTTTTAATCATTTTCTGGAATTTCTGGAATTATTTAATTTAGAATTATCCGAAAAAGTAGCTGTGACGTCAGCATGACGTGGCGGTGACGTCAGCGGTCAACTACAGCTGACCAGAGTCAAACCTGACCAGTGGGTCCCACTGGTCAGTGACTGTTTTAATTAAACAGGATTTATTTTATCTAATTAAGTTTAATAGCAGGTGGGACCCAGTAGTCAGTGACTAATTAGTGATTAAATTAATTAATAAATTAATTAACATTTTATCTATTTATAAAATCATTTTATTTAGGCGGGGCCCGCATGTCAGTGGCTGGTCAAACCCAGTCAGCAGGTTGACTTAGTCAACCGGGCCAGCGTGGCAGTGGGGCCCAGCAGTCAGTGGCCCAGGAGGGTCCACCAGCTAGGCCAGGTCAGCGGCGGCGCCGGCGACGACGCCGGCGACCAAATCCGCGGCGGCAGCATGCCGGAGTTGGCCGGAATCCGCGCACAGAGCACCAAATCGCGCGCGAGAGGTCGCGTTCGAACGAGGGGAGTGCGCCGTGTCGAATGGCGGAGATGGTTTGGCCGGAGCTGACGACGGCGAGCACCGCGGCGGGCGCCGGAGTTCGGGTGCCATCGGGTTCGGGGCTACGGCGAGCAAAATGGACGGCGCGAAGCTCCTACGGCGTCTACGCGGGCCTACGTACCGACTGGACACGCGCGCGTGACCAATGGGTCACCGGAGCCACGCCGGCGGCGAGCTCATGCGGCGGTGGGTTCGGCCATCATGGGGGCGCGTGCTAGAGCTCGAAACGGACCGCGAGAGGGAGAAGGGATCGGAGAGGAGCTCACAGCGGAGCCGTAGGGAGAGGCAGTGGGCTCGGGGAGGTCCTGTGGCGGCAGATCGACGTCGGCGATCACCGGCGCCCGAGAGGGGGAGGCGAGGTCGTGCGGCTCGTTGTAGAGGCTCCCGGCTCGGGTTCAGGGCGGCAACCGGAGTAGCGCAAGGTGGCGGAGCCCGTGGACAAGCTGCGGCGACGAGAAGGCGACGGAGGGCGCGAGCTTCACGGCGGCACGGCCTTGGCGCCGTTCGGGTGTGGGAGGAGAGCGCGGGAGAGGAAGAGGGAGTGAGCTAGGGTTTGTCCCAGGGGTGCGCGGGGTGATCTTATTCGCTCTAGAGGTCCTGTAGCGCCTCGCTGTCGACATCCGCGCGGTGGGCAAGCGTGGACGGCGAGATGGACTCGGGTGCGCACGCGTGGCGGCGAGAGGTAGGGGGAAGGTCTCGGCCAGTGGGCTAGGCCGCACTGTACACACTTGAAGCCCAGACCAGCAGTAGCCCTTTCCCAATTTTCTTTTGTTTTTCTGTTTCTTATTTTCCCTACTGTTTTGCATTTCCTTTTTGCACCAAATGAGTTTTGTAAAATGTGAAGCTTCACTCATAATTAGCATTGCATTTTTCTGCACTGTCACAAAAAGATTTGGGATTATTTGAATTCATTTGATTTTTGTTTAAATGAAAATGGTTTAAATAGGGCTGTGTAGGTACTGTTTCATGATGTTTGAGTCATTTAAATAATCCAATTAATGTTGGGTTTATTTTTATAATTGCTTTGGGAATATTTGCAATATTATGAACTATTTTGTTTTTAAATTTGATCAACTTTTATTTTGACTTGCATTTTGAATTTTTGTTTAAAGTGGAATTTGAAATGAGATATGAACAAATGATGATCAAGCACTGTTAATGAAGATGAATTGGCATGATTAGAAGGTGATCACTGTAGCTTAATACATGGGGATGTTACAAGAAACCAAACTGTACGCCTGAAGAGCAAATGGCGAATGAAAACACCCTGCAAATATCCCGCTTATCTATCTCTCGATGTTCTTCTCCCCCTTTTTGTCAACAAGTGTCAAAAAGGAAAGAGAATGCATACAAGGAACTACACCTCTGAAGAACCCTCAGAACTCGAACTGTTCGGCGAAGCAGAGCGAGCGATGGTCGAGGCCGAAGCAAGGGCTGGACTTGCAACATTGGCTTTGGGATCAGCTTTGGGAGTGGTAGAGCGAGGTGCATCTGGCTTGAATATCAATGTGCCTGCAGTGTCCTCAAGTTCATCATCTGGTTCAACAAATAGCAGATCAGTGGAGTCGGAACGCTGAGGAAGCACTGGGGTTTGCCTTCGAATGCGAGGAACTTCAAACAGCTCCAGATAATCATATTCTTTCTCGATGCCCTTGGCAGATAGTTGCTTGTGAGAATAATTCTTGCGCAGAAGGGTCCAGGAGCGCTTCCTTTGTTCTTTCTCATGTAGGAGAGCTTGGCGAGCATAATTGTGAAGCAGATTGATCTCAGCCATCATCTCGAGTTTTACTTTGCGGTCGAGCTTAATGTGACTTTCCAGGGCTTGCTGAGTGCGAAGACAAATCTCGTATAGTGAGGGATTTTCTTCACGAGGGATTTCAACTGTTTCCTTCTTGACCTTCGGAGCTTTAGCAGAAGCAGAGGCAGTAGCATCAATAGGTGTCTTCCCTTTGCCAATGTCCTTCACGATCTGGAGAGTATCACGGACTGGTGGAATGTAAACTTTCGGGACATGAGGGCAGAAGAACTTTTTCTCAGTAAGCTGCTCAATAGCAAACATGACCCATGGTGCATATGGTTTCAAAGCTTGAGGGCTATCAGCTGCATAGGCCAAGTTGCGAATGAGAAGATCTGGAATGTCAAACCGAATGCCATGAGCTGTTGCTTGAAGAGCATTTGCCACAATGCCATGAATGGTTTCTGGCCTGTTTGTTGGAGTGAGAGAGTTGCACAGGATGTAGAACAATACTCTATTCTCATAGGCCAGATTCTTAGGATTTGCCTCGGTACATGCATCACCAACAAGCTTGGTGTCCATCAGTATATGAAGTTCAGCTTTGGATACATCCCAGCAGTGCAGTCTGTGTTCGCGAGTTTCATCAAATTCGCACCGAGGAAGATTCAGCAGTGCTAAAAACTGGTCAGCCGAGCATTTGATCTTTTCCTCTTCGGTCATCCATTCGAGGATCCAAGTACTGCTATCTGCAAAATCTCCTGAGATATAAAGAGTGGCGAAGAACTGAAGAATAACTTCACGATTCCTGCCATGATTGAAGCGAAGGAAACTCTTCAGGAAGACTTGTTCAATTTGCTCGATGGTTTCATGGAAGCAGGGTAAACTTTCGAGCTCTGCGAAATCCAGAATCTTATGCTTGAAGATGCAATTCTTGCAGTATAGAATGCGGGCATAGTACACGGCCTGTTCCTTCGTCCAGAATCTCGGTGACAAGGAAGTTCTTTCTCCATCATATGGGCTGGTCCCAAAGAATGCAAGTTTCGAATGATGAAACTGCTCGTTGAAAGCTGGACCATTCGGGCCATCATCGACCGGAAATAGGGGAAAAGTTTCCAAAGGGTTTCTCAGAGGTTCTTCTTCGGCCATGCGCTGGGTCCGAATGTCATCAAGTGCAGGCACACCTTCTTCAATAGGCTTAAGAGGAGCACGTGGCATCCTCGATTTTCCTTGGACAGATTGCTTCGAAGAACTTGACAGACTATCATTTTTTGCTTGCCGGCACTCCTTCAGTGGCTTTCTGACTTTCGGGCACAAGGGCCTTTTCTTTCTTTTCCTCAGACGGAGGCACATGGACCTCATGTTCAGAAACTTGCGAGACAACTGGTGGTGCAATCACTTGAGCCATCGGCTCATCAGTTTTCTTTTCTTCCTCTTCCATCTATGATGCAATGGAACAAGGAGCAGGATCAACATCCATCTGGGTAGGAGCACCAGATGATGCGGCCGGGGGTGTTTTCTCTCGAGGAGCATTGAGCTCCCCCTTGATACGTCTCCAGTGTATCTATAATTTTTGATTGTTCCATGCTATTATAGTATCAATCTTGGATGTTTTATTTACATTTAAAAGCAATTATATATCATTTTTTGGGACTAACCTATTAACTTAGTGCCCAGTGCCAGTTGCTGTTTTTGCCTGTTTTTGGTTTTCCAGGATATCAGTACCAAACGAAGTCCAAATGCCACGAAATTTTTTGGAGATTTTTTTCTGGACATAAGAGACACTAGAAGCTTCGGGAGAGGGCCATATGACAGAGGAGGTGGCCACGAGCCACCAGGGCGTGCCCCCGGGGGGGGGGGGGTGGCGCGCCCTGGTGCCTCGTGGGCCCACCTCTACCCCTTTTGACCTAATTCCACCTCTATAAATTCTCTAAAATCGGGAAACCAATAGAGGAGTCCACGAAATACTTTTTCCGCCGCCGCAAGCCTCTGTTCTTGAGAGATCCCATATGGAGGCCTTTTCCGGTACTCTGCCGGAGGGGGAATCGATCACGGAGGGGCTCTACATCAACCTTGCTGCCCTTCCGATGATGCGTGAGTAGTTTACCATAGACCTTCGGGTCCATAGTTAGCAGCTAGATGGCTTGTTCTCTCTATTTGATCTTCAATACAATGTTCTCCTCGATGTTCTTGGAGTTCTATCCGATGTAATCACTTTTTGCGGTGTGTTTGTTGGGATCCGATGAATTGTGAGTTTATGATCAGATTATCCATGAATATTATTTGAGTCTTCTCTGAACTCTTTTATGCATGATTGTTATAGCTTCGTATTTCTCTCCGATCTATTGATTTGGTTTGGCCAACTAGATTGATTTATCTTGCAATGGGAGAGGTGCTTTGTAATGGGTTCGATCTTGCGGTGCTCAATCCCAGTGACAGAAAGGGACATGACACGTATGTATCGTTGCTATTAAGGATAAAAAGATGGGGTTTATTCATACGTGAGTTTACTTTGTCTACATCATGTCATCTTGCTTAAGGCGTTACTCCGTTCTTTATTGTAACACCCCGAATTTTGGCCCTTTCTTTTTCTTTTCGATTTCTTCGAATTTTTATTTGGAGTTCATTTTTCCGTGGCTATGTGGTCTTGAAACCTGGGAAGATCATCTCTTCTTCCTCTCTCAAGTGGCTTGCCACTCTCAAATCCATCCCAAGACCATGTCATTTCCATCTTAGCCCAACCCCAATATTTATTTCTTGGGGATATTCCTTTTTCTATTAAAGGAATAACCCTGTTTGCCCTAGGTTGTGAAGCAACCTATATTTCTGTCTTTCAAAAAATTCCCACAATATTCTCATAAATTCTTTGGTTCATATCTTCCACAAATATGTCAAAACACATCCTTGCCTAGTTAAAAAATAATTCAGGAATATTCATTTCCTATTCTGTCCAGTATGGCACTTTGTGAAGGAAGTGCTATTTATCTTTTCGTGATTGCCCTAAAAAATTTTGGTCACTCTTTCCTACCCAAATAATTGCCACATGCCAAAATTCAACTCCATTTGCCTAGTAAATCTTCCTCAGCAAATTTCCAAAGTTTCTGTCTAGAGAGAAGCTTTGTGAAGGAAGTACTACCTAGGCTTATCCAAATGAGTTGAAATTTTGGTAGATCATTTATATGGTCAAATCATTACTCTCCACAAAAATTGAGCTCCATACAACAATCGATGTGAGCACACCTTCAAATTCTTGCTACTGGTCATAATTTCAGTTTGTGAAGCAACTATATTTTATATTGCTTCAAAAATTCTGAAATTAATCCAAGACCAAGATATCCCTATATCCTTTGAGCATGCCAAGATTCACATCATTTTGCCAATCCATTTTCTCCACAAAATTCCCCCAAGTTTCTGTCCAGTGGGTAGCATTGTGAAGGAAGTACCATTTTTATTTATCCTAATGGTATGAAATTTTTATGGTACCTTCATATGCTCAAATCATCGTCCTCGACAAAATTTCAGCTCAATCCAGCCATCCATGTGAGTGCTACTTCATGATCTAGTTTCTGGACCAGATTTGGTAGTTGTAAAGCAACTATGATAAATTTTGGTCCAAATCATTTCATATTGCACAGGATCATAGTCCTTCCTACCCTAAACCTCTGTGACATCCTGGTTAGCTCTTATCCCCTGCCATTTGATCACTATTTCATGCCTATGTTTACAACAGCAAACTGTAGTTGATCACTCCTATCAGCACACAGTGGTTTTCTTCAATCCATCACCTCAGGGAGGTCCCACTTTGGAAGGACTACACTCTAGACACAGTTTTGGCGGCCCTAAAGTCCCGCGTGCGCCAGTGCACATGGTGACCACGCGGCCTGGCATGCCAAAAGCGCGCTCTGGACGCCGGGACCCCTCTGCCGCCGCCCAAACATCGCCCTCGCGACACCACACCATGTCCACTGCGCTGCTCGAGCTCTCCTGCGTCCACGCGTCCCCTCTGTCCCCCTCTCCCCCTGCTCTTTCCTCTCCGGCGAGCCACGCCGCACCGCGTGCTCGTGGCCGTCGTCACCTTGCCCCTGTCTTCTTCCTCCCCGTGGCATGTCCGCACCGCGTGAACCCCCTGGCCTCTCTACCCCTCCGCGCGTGCGCACACGTACGCGGACGCGTCAGAGCGGCGCCCACCCGCCCTTGGCGGCACCCGAGCACGGGCATCTCGCCGCGGCTATATAAACCACTCCCGAACTTGCCCGAGCTCTCCATCCTCTTCTCCACCCTCCCAGTAGCCTCCCCGACCACTCATTTGAGCTCGAGCCGCCCTCCCCGCCTCAGTCGACCGCCATGGCTGCCGCCCTCCCGCGCTCAAATTCCAGCTATATGGCACCTCCCTCCCCACCTAGCCACTGTCAGAGGACCACCCAAAGCCAGGTGAAGCCCCCACACCCCTCAACTGCTTCTCCGGCGCACCGTGGCGCCGTGCCCAACTTTGCCGTGGCCGCCCTCCGCCGTGGTCGAAGCCCCTCTCTCTCCCGTGCTCCCCGGCGCCCATGGAGCATGTAGGCAGGTGCGGCTCGGTCCCACGAGCTCACCGGTAGGCCGAGCGCCGCTGGAGACGGCCGGAGCCGCCGGCGGCCGTCGCCGGAACCCGCCCCTGCCTCGGCCACGCGCGGGCGAGAGGGAGGTAGACGACGACCTCGTCTCCAGCTGGCCAGGCGGGCCCCACCTCCTCGCAGCCCCCATCGGTTAGTCAAACCAGGCGTTGACCCCGGTCGCTGACGTGGATAAGTGAAGACGGCTTTCGAAAAATAAGTTTTCGATTAGTGAAAGCGTATTCTGCTGCTTCTTCGAACAGAAATACGTTTTCTCAGTTTGAAAGCGCATTTTCCTAAAAGCCGTTTTCTGTTTTCAGCCGCCGGCCAAAACCCTTTAATAGCGGACGTTCACCCGTTAGCAGCAGAAACGGACAGTTTTTATTCTTTTTCTGCCTAACGAACGAACGGCCGTATCTCGGCAACTATGACTCCGATTCAAGTGATTCCAAAGCCCACGATCTCAGTTCGTCGAGCCCGTTCTGTTGGTATCATTTTCACTATGTGGTCACATACTGAAAATGACCATTTTGCCCCTGCCCTTATTCAGCCCCCTCCGAGAGGGAAACATTTCCGGCAAATTTTTCCGCGAGTGCTCCGCACTTCTCCCCAGTGAATCCTTCGTCCCCAGGCAAGCCACAACAGCCACTTGCGTGATGGCCTTGCAGTAGCCATGGTTTCCACTTGAATATTTAAATAATTGCTTGCTCATTTAATGATTTTGCTAATGCCTCGAATATGCTGGTGAATCCATGCTCATTTCTTATGCCATGTTCATTTTCATCTAGTGAGTGAAATGATTAATTGCTAATTTTATTATTATTATGTTTCATTCTGGTAATCATTTCAGATGCTAGTGATAATGTTATGCTCATATGAATCATGATGGTTGGATATGAAAATACTTGTGATATTCATGATCATCGTTATGCCATGCTCATTTGCATCCCGTAGACTAAATGATTTATCTTTGTTGATGTTAAATGGTGATGTTGCCCATCCATGGTTACACTGATATCATGCTCATATGCATTGTTATTATTGTATTATGACTCAGCTCATCACCATTCAAGTTAAACCTGACATTAATCGAACTTGAACAAATCTGTTGGCTGAGTCATGGTGCCACCGAATCGAGCTCACCAGTGCAACCACACTTGCCTGGATGGGGAGGTGTCGGTACCAAAACCGGCAGATCTCGGGTAGGGGATCCAAACTATGGGTCTAGGAATCAATGGGTAACAGCGATCGTGGGGGCGATGTTTTACCCAGGTTCGGGCCCTCTCAAGGAGGTAATACCCTACGTCCTGCTTGATTGTATTGATGTGATTGTATGAAGGTTACAGAGTTGATCTACCTCGAGATCGGATGGGCTAAACCCTAGGCAGTTATGATATGATGATTCTGTGTCTCTACGGACTAAACCCTCTGGTTTATATAGACACCAGAGGGATCTAGGGTTACATATGGTCGGTTACCATCAGAGGATAAACATGCCAGCTATGCTAATAATTACTTGGAGGAGACGCCAGGTCTTCGATGGTTTCCTTTTGATACACGGGGTCGCCCACAATCCGGCCTTCCATCGACGAGTACAGAACGACCCACCAGCCCGACCTATGAGAGATAGGCCGGCAGCCCGGGTACCCCCTAGTCCGGGACACCCTCAGTAGCCCCCGAACTAGCCTCCCATGCCGAACTGCAGGATGACAGTCTTCGGCAGCTTCATGCTCCAAAAAGTCTTCGGCTTGGGTGGCGAATTCCTCCCTTTACCTGTATTTGCTTTAACAATAGTCCGGTCACCAGTAACCCGGCCACCGAAATATCCTCTGATAGGCGAGGCCCCATGGGGCCCGCCATACCGCTTTTCTTTGCCTAGAGTTAAATGACAACCCTCGATTTCTGTGCATCCACGGAATGCGAGTGGTCCGATGAGTTTTTACAAAAACACCCCTCTCTCGGGGGGAGTCAAGGCTATCTTAATAAGCCAAGGGCGCGAAGGCTAACACACCCCACCCCTTGCCATTCTTCCTCATGCCCTTGCAAGGTCGCGACCAGCAAACAATGGCGAGCGTCCCAGGCTCTTCTTCACGCCCTCACGGCCCCCATCAAGGTGATTGGGAAAGCTGCTCTGTGTCCCTCGTGCGTTTACGTAGGCTCGAGACGCAGGGATACCTCCCTGCTTCAGATCTCGCATCCACCCGCCCCAGATTAACTTCCGCGGACGGGGAGGCCCTCGCAGAGAACTTCCCTTCCCCTCACGGGGAGAAAAGAGTGTGCTTCGTGCCCTTCCTCTTGCGAGGCCTGGGTTTCCCCATTCATCCTTTCTTGAGGGGTCCACTAGAGTTTTACGGGATTCAACTCCACCATCTTACCCCAGGGTCGATTCTTCACATATCGGGCTTCGTCGCTCTTTGCGAGATGTTCTTGGGCTGCGAGGCCCACTTTGAGTTGTGGAGGAAGTTCTTCTGCCTCATCCCCCGTACCCGAGAAGGGACAATCTACGAGGTTGGCGGGGCCGAAGTATGGCGCATCGCGGGGACCGGATACCCCGTAGGGACTCCGAAGAAAGACGCCGAAGAGTGGTCTTCGGAATGGTTTTATATTGAAGACGTCCCCCTATTCGATCCAGTTTAGAGGGGGCTACCCGAATTCTCATTGGCCTCTCCGAAGAAGCGGTTCAACTGGCGCCCGAAGGGTGCTTCCCAAGAGGAAGGCGCCAAAGTAACTCGGCTGGCCGCTCAAGTGAGGTGGCTAGCCCACAACAGGCTATCTATCATTGACGTGATGGCCGCAGCCATTGCTCGGTGCGTCCAACCTCTTCAACAGAGAATACATCCGCTTTGGTGCTACAACGGGGAAGATGATGCAACCCGGTATACGCGGATGGGACCTGCCAATCAGGCGACGATGGCAGCCATACTAGCCGATCTCTTCAAGGGAGAAGAGAAAGAATTTGCTCGGCTAAGGCCCAAAGAAAGCTTCTCAAGCTATAAATCCATTGAGATGGTGAGTCCGACCACATTTTATAGATCGGAAGGCATCCCAAATTTTTCTTAACCAGATTTTTATCCTGTCCGAACAGGACTGGAGGCGCTGGATCGAGACAATGAGCTGCCCTGCTCCTCAACCGGAGGATCACTCTCGTGACGATGATCCGGGGTTCCACAATGACCCTGAAACATCAATTGATTTCGAGGAGGGGGTCTTCTACCAGGAGAGCCTTGATGGCTCCAAGGTGGCCCTTTTGGCCGATCATCCCGGGGCGCTCCCCTCTTCCGCTGTAAGTGGCCAACGGGATTCTTCTCGAAAGAAACACTCAGCCGCGTCTGCTCTGAATACACTGACACCTACTCCCAAGGGCCGCCGTATGACGCGCCAGACAGCCACAAGAGCGGCACCAACGGCCCCAGCGACGAGCCGTCGTGGGGTGACCAGATGCGCGGCCCCAACGGGAACTACATCATCGGTGCCCCGCCCGAAGAGGTAACGCATCATACCGTCATAGCCTCTATCGTCGACATCCACCGAGTATGCCAATAATTTTCTCCATGGTGTCCTGTAGACGATATGTGGAACCGCCCTCGGCTGAGGATGTTGAAGAGGCGCCAAGGGGTGACTTGAATCCGAGGTCGCCAGAGGTAGCTGGAGTTACTCCGGGGGTCCCAACCGAGGACCCGCATCCCGAGGACTCAGGAGGCGTCTCGGTCACTAACTCCGAGGTGGAAAGTGTGATGAATCATCGGTGGTGTAAGGCGTCACTTCGGCACTCCGCGTTATCCGATCAGGAGTTTAATGCTCTGAGTTCGGTAGACGCGTACCTCGACGCTGCCCGAACGGGACTTGAAGGAGCAGTAAAGCTCATGTATACAAATGTGCAGGTATGATATTGGTTTTGACAACTAGTATCCAACCCAGTAGCCCCCGAGCCTTAATTTGGGCGGGACGGCCGAGTTAAGGGTCTGATGTTTATGATGCCCTGCTATTGTGCAAACTGTTCGGGAGCAAAACAAACAACTGTCTGAAGATGTCAAGCTGGCACGAACAGAGTTAAAGTCTGTGAAAGCCGAGCTAGAGGGGGTGAAGAAGTTCACCAAAGAGACACATGGTAAGTGCCATACGGGAATTCGTTGCGAGGAAAATTTAATTAAACTCCTCCGCTAATGAAAGAGAATTCCATAGCAGCCGAGTCGATAAATCAGCTGCAGAAGGATATGGAGACTGCCAGGGAAGCTCAAAGGTATGTGGAGGCACAACAAGAGGCCGGCTACCGAGTTCTTTCCCGAAGTCATGAGGAGAGGGATAAGCTCAAAGCGGAGAATCAACAACAGGCCCAAGAAATCAAGAGCTTGAAAGCTCAGCTGGCCCAATCCCAGGAAGAGAGCCAGAAACTAAAAGCTGGCATGTTCGGTAAGTGCGTTCTAGCTTGCAAGTTATTGACTGCATGCCTGAGACGGTAAGGAGAACACCTTGCTCGTTTGATTGCAGTTCTTCTGACCGACGCCCCGAGGAGGAGGCCAGCTCTTTCGGACGGGACCTGGTGAAGGAGCTCTCCATTATACATGAGCGGGCCCGGAAAGCCATGAGAAGCATGTTCAAAGCATTGTGGCCTGGCGAAGTGGCCCCGGAAGGGATGGCCGAACTCGCACATCGCTTCAAAGGAGCTCGACGCCGCTTTGAGATATGGAAGATGTCATCTTGGCGTGAGGGAGCACGGGAAGCTTGGGCGATGATCAAAACCCGTTTCACCAAGCTGGAACCGGGGCATTTAGCTAAGGTAGGGCCGGTAGGGCCAGATGGGCAGGAAGTGCCCGTGCATCTGGTGTATGACCAGGTTATGCCCGCAGCTCGGCTGTCCCAAGCAGATTGTCCTCTGGAGACCATAATAGATGATCTTGATCAAGATTAACAGTTTGATTCTATGTATCTATGTACTTTACATCAAATAGTCTCCAAACCGTGCTAAAAACGTTGTCTTAACCGGCCATCGGCTTCCGCCTCCTCGACCAGGGGCCGAGGAGTGTTTCCTACTATGTGATCCGAGAAACATCGGAAAACACTTTAGAGAACCAGGCAATCCGGCCACTTGGTGCGAACAGACAAAAATGCGCTCGGGGAGTTATGTTATATTACTATTTAACATAAGAAACATCGTCCGACGAAAATAGTTCCTCTATGGGTTCCTTTCTTCGGGTTTCCACGGTAATCGTGGACGTATAACCGAATGCCCGAAAAAGACGGGGATGGTTACTTCGGGAAAATAACCCCGGAATCTTGGCAATTTGACCAATTATTTTCACTTCCCTCGAGGCCGACCAATTTTGTTCTTAAGAGCGCTAGCTTTTGGCTTCACCCGTCTGAGGCACGTACCCGGGGAATCCGGACGTGACAATCACAGAGGTGCTCCCTTTACTCCCTAGCCGAACAATCGGGAACGTAGGGAGTAAACATAGGAGCGAGGCAACCCGGCTTGGCCAAATCTTAAGTCAAATTGATGCATATAGTGGCTTGTAAAACGATACAGGAAGATTGCAAACTCGTAGAAGACGGATGATTGCAAAAATAAAATATAGTTGGCTCCGTAAAAGAAGCCCCCAGGTAACAGCGTGTGGTACATTCGAAGATGTTTGCCAAAGAAAAACTTAACGTAGTTCGGCGTGTCCGAACACGACCCGAGAGAGACTAACGACCAGGAAAATATAAATCCGAGAGGGATAAACCGGGCAAGGTATGGTCACCGAATTAGCCGTAGAAGCGCCGCAGCCGAGCTGCATTCCATGGGTTTGGTTCGAGGCGGTCGTCCGTTGGATCGCGGAGGCGATATGCTCCGCCCGCGAGTACTCGATCGATTATGAAGGGCCCCTCCCATTTGGGCGACAGCTTATGCTTCTGCTTCTCCGGCAGACGTAGGACGAGATCGCCGACGTTGTAGGCCTTAGCCCGTACTTCCCTGCTCTGATAGCGTCTGGCCTGCTGTTGATAAAAAGTGGAACGAGCCCGAGCTATGTCACGCTCGCCTTCCAGGGCGTCCAGGTCATCTTGCCGATCTAGCTCGGCTTCTTTTTCTTCATACATACGCACCCGAGGGGCGTCGTGAATAAGGTCGCTGGGGAGGACGGCTTCTGCCCCATACACCATGAAGAATGGTGTGTATCCCGTGGATCGATTAGGAGTGGTGCGCAGGCCCCACAGTACGGAGTCAAGCTCCTCGACCCAATGGCAGTCGGATTCTTTTAAAGATCGGACCAAACGGGGCTTGATGCCACTCAAGATCAGTCCATTAGCTCTCTCGACCTGTCCATTAGACTGTGGGTGATATACTGAGGCATAGTCGAGCTTAATGCCTAAATTAGCGCACCAGTCTTTGACTTCCTGGGCGGTAAAATTGGATCCATTGTCCGTGATTATGCTGTGGGGGACACCGTAACGGTGTACGACGCCGGATATAAAATCGATGACCAGCTTAGACTTGGCCGAGGTTACCGGTTTTGCCTCAATCCATTTAGTGAATTTGTCTACCATGATGAGTAGATATTTCTTTTTCTTGGTCCCCCCTTTAAGTGGTCCGACCATGTCCAGCCCCCAGACCGCGAAAGGCCAAGTAATTGGGATCGTCCGAAGGGCCGTGGGGGGCATATGACTCTGATTTGCAAAGAGCTGGCATCCAACGCAATGTTGGACCAATGTTTGGGCGTCTGTTCGGGCAGTGGGCCAGAAGAACCCTGCTCGGAAAGCCTTGCTGACCAGGGCCCGAGCTGCCGCGTGGTGACCGCCCATGCCAGCCTGAATCTCGGCCAGGAGCTGCCTTCCCTTCTCTTCGGATATACATCTCTGGAGGACGCTAGTAGTGCTCTTCTTATATAGCTCTCCCTCGTGGACTTTATAGGCTTTAGATCGTCGAATGATACGCCTTGCCTCAGTCTGGTCAGCCGGTAGTTCTTGGCGGAGGAGGTAGGCGAGGAAGGGCTCGGTCCATGGCGCAATTACCGCCATGACTTCATGAGCCGAAGATGTCATTTCGATGGCCGAGCCCCCGATAATTATGTTATCTGGTTCAATGGGCGGAGGGACGAGCTCTCCTGAGGTATTGGTTTCCGAGCCCTGGGCATCCTCCTGCCACACCACGGACGGCTTGAAAAGTCATTCCAAAAAGGTGTTCTCGGGGACGCGGTCGCGCTTAGCGCCCATTCGAGCAAGAATATCCGCAGCTTGATTGCTGTCACGAGGTATATGGTGAAACTCCAGTCCTTCAAAGCGAGCGGAGATTTTCAGGACGGCGTTGCGGTATGCCGTCATTTTTGGGTCTTTTGCGTCAAATTCGCCGTTGACTTGAGAGATGGCGAGATTAGAATCTCCCCGTACCTCCAGCCGCTGTATGCCCATTGACACCGCCATCCGAAGTCCATGTAACAGAGCTTCGTATTCGGCTGCGTTGTTGGAGTCGGTGTACATGATCTGGAGTATGTACCGGATATTGTCGCCAGTGGGGGATGTGAGGACCACTCCAGCTCCCAGCCCGGCGAGCATTTTGGAGCCGTCAAAGTACATCGTCCAATGCGAGTATGTATTGTATTCTCGAGGGAGTTTGGCTTCCGTCCATTCCGCAATGAAATCAGCCAAAACCTGAGATTTAATAGCTTGGCGTGGTCGATATATGATTTCGAAGGGGAGGAGTTCTATAGCCCATTTGGCTATACGGCCGGTGGCATCTCGATTATTGATTATGTCATTAAGTGGTACTTCGGATGCCACAGTAACCGAGCACTCTTGAAAATAGTGACGGAGCTTTCGGGCTACCATAAAAATGGCATAGGCGATCTTTTGATAGTGCGGGTACCTCGTTTTACACGGGGTGAGCACTTCGGATACGTAGTAGACAGGTTTCTGTACCTGGAGCTTGTGACCCTCTGTCTCTCGTTCGACGACGAGAACCGCGCTGACCACCTGATTCGTGGCCGAGATATATAGCAGCATTGGCTCGCCGGGACTGGGTGCTGTCAAGATTGGGTTGCTGGCCAGGAGAGTTTTTATTTCCTCGAGTGCTGCTGCCGCCTCGTTGGTCCATTCAAAGTTCTTTGTCCGTTTGAGCAATTTATAGATTGGTAAGGCTTTTTCTCCGAGGCGTGAGATGAAGCGGCTTAAGGCTGCCACGCATCCGGCCAGTTTCTGGACGTTTTTTTAGCTCAGTGGGAATCGCCATCTCGGACAGTGCCCGTATTTTTGCTGGGTTGGCCTCTATTCCTCTATGGGAAACGATGAATCCGAGCAGCTTACCAGCGGGCACTCCGAAGACGCACTTTTCCGGATTGAGCCCTATATCGAAGGTCCGAAGACTATCGAAGGTTTGTCGGAGATCGTCCACCAGCTGGCTGACGTGTTTGGTCTTAACGACCACGTCGTCCACATATGCCTCGACCGTTTTGCCGATTTGTTTTTCCAAACATGTTTCAATCATGCGTTGGTATGTAGCCCCTGCGTTCTTTAATCTGAAGGGCATTGTGTTGAAGCAGAATGGTCCGTAGGGAGTAATGAATGCTGTGGCCGCCTGGTCGGACTCCTTCATCATGATTTGATGGTATCCGGAGTAAGCGTCGAGAAAACACAGGGAGTCATGCCCGGCGGTGGCATCTATGATCTGGTCTATGCGGGGCAAGGGAAACGGATCCTTGGTCAAGCCTTGTTTAAGTCCTTGAAATCGACACACAACCGCCAGGATTTATCCTTCTTTGGTACCATGACCAGATTGGCCAACCATTCAGGATGTTTGATATCTCGGATGAATCCGGCTTCGAGCAATTTTGCCAGTTCCTCGCCCATAGCTTGACGCTTGGGTTCGGAGAACCGACGTAGAGTCTGTTTGACTGGCTTAAAACCCTTAATTATGTTCAGGCTGTGCTCGGCTAATCTACACGGGATCCCTGGCATGTCTGACGGGTGCCAGGCGAAGATATCCCAGTTTGCACGCAAAAATTTGCGCAACTCTTCATCGACCGCGGGGTCCAGCTGAGCTCCAATGGACGTCGTCTTGTTGGGATCAGTTGGGTGCACTTGGAATTTGACGATCTCATCCGCTGGTTTAAAGGACGTGGATTTGGGCCTTTTATCGAGGATTACGTCGTCCTTATCCACCGTTGAGCGGAGCGCGGTCAGTTCTTCGGCTGCGAGGGCTTCGGACAGTGCTTCGAGGGCGAGTGGTGCCGTTTTATTCTCGGCTTGAAGGGCTCTGTCCGGGTCACTTATTACTGTAATTACGCCGTGTGGCCCTGGCATTTTGAGCTTCATGTACCCATAGTGTGGGATGGTGTGGAATCGCGCGAAAGCGTCGCGCCCTAATAAGGCATGGTAGCCACTGCGAAAGGGCACTATGTGGAAAAGCAGTTCTTCAGATCGGTAGTTCTCGAGGGTTCCGAAGACCGCATCAAGAGCAACTCGGCAACTACAACGTGCCTCCTTTCCGGGGATGATCCCTCGAAAGGTGGTGTGACTTTGCTCGATGCGGGATCTGTCAAACTGCATTTTGTCCAAGGTGTCCTCGTGGATGAGGTTTAGCCCGCTACCGCCGTCCATCAGTACCTTTTGGTGTCGAAATCCATCTACTATGGGGTCAAGGACAAGAGCGGCAGCGGCCCGAGTAGGGCAGGACCTCGGCTGATCTTGTTCTCTGAAAGTGATGGGTGTGTCAGTCCATGAGTCTGTCTCTGCCACATGGTGAATTTGAGCGAGCTCTCGAAGGGCTCTCTTCCTTTGATTCTTTGAGGAATACGTCTCGTAGATTGTTAGGATTTCGGCGTTGTCATCAAAGGGCAGTGTTGTACATTTGTTTGAGTATGGGCCTCTGAGGATGACTTCGCCGCTCTTGGCGACTTGCCTGACCACCCAACAAGCTCGAAGGCTGTGGGTAGGGTTTGTGTTGAGGAGGACGGAGTGTATAGGGCATGGTTTGTCCAGTAGTTCGTCAAGAACCGTTCTAGATCTTGTCAGAGGTTTCATTCTTTTCTCGGATGGCTCGTAGTGAGTTGTCCGGCGAAGGTGTGCGCGTTTTTTCCGAGCTCGGTTTGGTTCCTCTGTACGGATTGACTCCGTTTGTTCGAGCTGAGCCTGCCAAGCATACTCCATGGCGCAGTATTTGGACACCAGGTCCGATAAATCAGAGAAGTTTTGGATGTGGCGGCGGGCGAGGGCGTTTAAGACGCCTTCGTCTTGGCAGTTCTGTCGGAAAACCTCCAGAATTTCCTTGCTACCACCGGCCGTCATCTTGTTTTTGACGATAAGGAATCTAGCCCAGGAGTGCCGAACTGACTCTCCGGGCTGCTATTTTACGTACATTAGGTCCCATATGTCGGGCCATCCTGAGTTGTTTGGACAGTACTCGGCGTGGGGGGTGGGCGGGATTGAAAATTTGATCCCAACAGAGTGTGAGCCCGGGGCTTTGGCGGCCGCGTCCTGGATCGGCATGGAATCTAACGCGCCGAGCTCTAGGTCCGGATAGTTGGCCGAGCTCGAATGCGCGGACTCGAAGTTGTGTGCTGAACCAGACTTCGGCTCTAAACCCTCTCCAGAGCGGAGTTCGGCCTCCGGGCTGGAGGATGATGCCTGTTGATCATGAACCGGTACTCCATGTGCCTCCGGTTCCAGGGGGAGGGGCGAGCCCTCGGTCGGGCCTTCTATAGTGGCGACCAAGTGGGCGGCTGGAGGGGTGTGAATTTCCCTGTCATTGGTCTTAAGCCCGATCTGATCGTAAACCGAAGACTGGCCGTCGGTGATTCCCAGAGCTTGGATCCGATCTAGTATCCCATTCAACAATGAGAGATCCGTCGGGTCCAGGTTCTGGTAATTTACGGGGTCGACCCGCAGTATGGCTGTGACGGGGGCGTCTGAATTCGCCATGCCGTCATGTTCGGCCAGGGTTGATCTTCGGCAGCCGGGTGCGGAGATTAGATCCGGGCTCGAGGCTGGACCCGTAATGGCGGCCGTTCCAGTATTGGGGCTAGCCGTACCCGAAGTCAATGCTTCAGGGCTTGCGGGTTCTTCAGGCGAGGCTGAGGACCCGGTGAGGATAAGATCTCCCCGGGAGTCGGCGACAAACTCTAAGTTTCCGAACCTGATCTCCTGGTCGGGGGTAAAGCTGTTAACTCGGTCGAGGTGACCGGCCGGATCGGCGTGTAGCATGACGCTGCCGAACGCGAAGAGCTGGCCGGGAACGAAAGTGTCCCTGCGGCTAGCACCGTTGCTGATGATCAGACGAGCCATTGATCCTTGATGACCCACGATGGAACTCTCAATGAAAGCACCAATGTCGGTACCAAAACCGGCAGATCTCGGGTAGGGGATCCGAACTATGGGTGTAGGAATCAATGGGTAACAGCGATCGTGGGGGCGATGTTTTACCCAGGTTCGGGCCCTCTCAAGGAGGTAATACCCTACGTCCTGCTTGATTGTATTGATGTGATTGTATGAAGGTTACAGAGTTGATCTACCTCGAGATCGGATGGGCTAAACCCTAGGTAGTTATGATATGATGATTCTGTGTCTCTACGGACTAAACCCTCTGGTTTATATAGACACCAGAGGGATCTAGGGTTACATATGGTCGGTTACCATCAGAGGATAAACATGCCAGCTACGCTAATAATTACTTGGAGGAGACGCCAGGTCTTCGATGGTTTCCTTTTGATACACGGGGTCGCCCACAATCTGGCCTTCCATCGACAAGTAGAGAACGGCCCACCAGCCCGGCCTATGAGAGATAGGCCGGCAGCCCGGGTACCCCCTAGTACGGGGCACCCTCAGGAGGCCCTAATGCAGTATATTGTCATGCCTCTTGCCGGTGCCTCCAACGAGGGAAGGTTATGTGAGCGCGCTACCCTGATCAGGTAGGCGGCCATACCCTTGCGTGCCCGAGTTGTGTTGTACCCGGGTGTCCCCGTATGGGACGAGTTTGTTTTGGCCACGACAGTGGCAGCCACAGAGGTGGCGGATGTCATGAGTTGGCATCGAGGCCACCCATGACATAGCCCAAAGGGGAGTTTGTCGGAGTGGCTGGGAGAGTGTCATGCAATAGATTGGTTTTGTCGGAATGTCGTTGGTCCACCCGAATGGGAGCACGAGGCCATGAGTTCTGTAGTGTGGGTACAGTGTACTAACCTCTGCAGAGTGTATAATCTATCGATAGCCGCATCCTCGGTCATGGACACAGTTCATAGTAGGTCACACTATGGGTCAACAGTAATAATAATCTGAATAATAACAACCCCGGTTCGATGAGAAAAGAAGTTGGTTGATCTTTATGTGGCCACGAGATGATCACGATGGTATTCTTGATGATGGTTGATCCTGAGGTGATCGTGTGATGATCACGACGGTAAGAAAGATTGATACCTATGGGGGTTACGAGGTAACCTCCGAGCAGAGTAGGTTGGTCAATGCAACCTTAAACGTCGACCCCATTGCGTGCTAGTGCTAGTGTCATCATGTTCATGTCATGAATTATATGTACCTGCCATGCTCATGTTGTTCTAGTAGCATTGTGTTTATCATGGATGATTAACCTGTAAATGCCATGTTGTTGTATGTCTTGATTGCTTTGGTTGCTGTGAGCTTGCGAGTACATTCAAAGTACTCACCTGGCGTGTTATGCCAGATTGCAGGTCATGCCATGATTGATTGCTTGAGGATCCCGAGTTTGCGCTCTAGGATGCGTCCCAGCCAGAGTCCCTGCGGAGTGGAGTCCATCACCGTCGCCGTTGTTCCGCTGCTAGATTTTATTCCGCTTCGAGATGTTCCGCTGCTAGCATAGAGCTATCTGAGCAGGCGTAGTGTCGCCGTGCCCCTGTAACCTTTGTAATATCGGACCCTTGTACCCCATTTATTCGTAATAAAGAGCAGATTTGTTCGATGCCAAGCAGTGTCGTATTCCAGAAGACTTGATCTCTGGGCTGGAATACGGGGTGTTCCGGTCTCTCTGAGCCGGGGTGCCACATTTATGAACTTAATACTCTAGATGCATGCTGGATAGCGGTCGATGTGTGGAGTAATAGTAGTAGATGCAGGCAGGAGTCGGTCTACTTGTCTCGTCATGATTATTTGCTTTTCTATCAATTGCCCAACAGTAATTTGTCTACCCACCGTATGCTATTTTCAAGAGAGAAGCCTATAGTGAAAACTATGGCCCCCGGGTCTACCTTTACAATTTACTAAAACCCTAAAATAGCTTGCTGCACTTTTTCTTTATTTATTTTATTTTGTATTTTTGTTTGATCTATCTATCTATCACCATACAATTTAATCTTGCAATTGACCGCCAAGGGATTGACAACCCCTTGTTCGCGTTGGGTGCGAGGATTTGTTGCTTTGTGTGCAGGTACTGCTAACGAGTTGTTGCGTGATTCTCCTACTGGATTGATAACCTTGGTTTCATAACCGAGGGAAATACTTATCTCTACTGTACTGCATCATCCCCTCCTCTTCGGGGAAAAACCAACGCAGATCACAAGTAGCAGGAAGAATTTCTGGCGCCGTTGCCGGGGAGACATCATCAACATCTATCAAGTACCTTTGCATAAACTTTTATCTCCTCGCATTTATTTTATTTGCCTTTGCCTCTCATTTTCATCTCCCCCACTTCTAAAAAGTTTTTACAAAAATACAAAAATATTTTCCGTTTGCCTTTTTCTTGTTTGCTTCTTTGCTTGCTTGTTATCTTGTTTGCGTAGCCACGATGTCTCAAGAAAATACGAAATTATGTGATTTTTCCAATACTAATAATAATGATTTTATTAGTACTCCGATTGCTCCTCCCGCCGCTAGTGCGGAGACTTGTGATATTAATGCCGCTTTGTTAAATCTTGTTATGAAAGAACAATTTTCTGGTAGTCCCAATGAAGAGGCTGCATCCCATCTTAACACTTTCGTAGAATTGTATGATATGCAAAAGAAAAAAGATGTGGATAATGATATTGTCAAATTAAAATTATTCCCGTTCTCATTGCGGGATCGTGCAAAAATTTGGTTTTCATCTTTGCCACGAAATAGTATCGATTCTTGGGATTGGTACAAAGATGCTTTTATTACTAAGTATTTTCCTCCCGCGAAAATTATTTCCCTTAGGAATCAAATTATGAATTTCAAGCAACTTGATCATGAACATGTTGCCCAATCTTGGGAAAGGATGAAATTAATGATAAGAAATTGCCCTACTCATGGTTTAAATTTGTGGATGATCATACAAATTTTTTATGCGGGATTAAATTTTGTTTCTAGAAATCTTTTAGATTCCGCCGCGGGTGCTACTTTTATGGAGATTACATTGGGAGAAGCTACTAAATTGCTTGATAATATTATGGCAAATTATTCACAATGGCATACTGAAAGAACTCCTACTAGTAAAAAACTGAATTCTGTTGAAGAAATTAGTACTTTGAGTGATAAAGTTGATGCGCTTATGAAATTGGTTGCTAGCAAAAACACTCCTATTGATCCTAATGATGTGCCTTTTTCCACTTTGATTGAGCAAAATAATGATCCCGTTGATGTGAATTTTGTCTCGCGAAACAATTTTAATAGCAATGCCTATAGGGGTAATTTTAATCCTAGGCCGTTTCCTGGAAATTCCTCTAATAATTATGGAAATCCCTATGGTAATTCTTATAATAATAATAATAGGATGCCCTCTGATCTTTAAAGTAATATTAAAGAATTTATTAATGCTCAAAAAGTTTTCAACACTAGGATAGAAGAAAAATTGAGTAAACTTGATGATATGTCTAGGAGCATCGATAGAATTATTCATGATGTGGAAAATCTTAAGACTAAAATTTTGTCTCCTAAAATTGATATTAATGAATCTATTAAAGCTTTATATGTCTCCATGGATGAGATTAAGAAAAGAACCGCTATGCTAAGAGCTAAACGAGAATTTTTAGAAAAAGCGATTCCTCCCGGTTTTTATCGTAGTAATGATGAGGATATTAAAATGATTGGTGTTTCATCTATTGATTCCTTGTTTAGAAAAATAAAACTTGATGAAAAGGGGACTGAAGAAGAGTCAACTTTAGTTAGAAGGCGTTCCCATAATTCGGAGGGTGAAAATCTTGATAAGAAAATTGGAAAAAGTGGGTTTGGAGAGGTAAAAACTTTAACTAGTGATGTGCCCATTCTTTTGGATTACAAAGACTTCAATTATGATAGTTGTTCTTTGATTGAATGTATCTCTTTATTACAATCCATGCTAAATTCACCCAACGCGTATGAACAAAATAAGGCTTTCACTAAACATATTGTAGAAGCAATGATGAAAGCGTTAGAAGAAAAGCTAGAACTAAAGATTTCAATTCCTAGAAAATTATATGATGAGTGGGAACCTACCATTAAAGTTAAAATTAAAAATTATGAGTGCAATGCTTTATGTGATTTGGGTGCTAGCGTGTCCACAATTCCAAAATCTTTATGTGATGTGCTAGGTTTTACCAATATAGATGAATGTTCTCTTAATTTGCACTTGGCGGATTCTACTATTAAAAAGCCTTTGGGAAGAATTAATGATGTTCTTATTCTTGCAAATAGGAACTATGTTCCCGTAGATTTTATTGTACTTGATATTGATTGCAATCCGTCTTGCCCCATAATACTTGGTAGACCGTTCTTACGAACCATAGGTGCCGTTATTGACATGAAAGAAGGGAATATAAAATTTCAATTTCCACTAAAGAAAGGGATGCAACACTTCCCTAGGAAAAGAATTAAAGCACCGTATGAATCCATTAAGAGGGCCACTTATGGACTTAACTTGAAGGATGACAACACTTGAAACTATGCATTATGCCTAGCTAGGGGCGTAAAACAATAGCGCTTGTTGGGAGGCAACCCAATGAATAAAATATTTTTTGCTTTTTATTTCTGTTCTTGTGTGTGCACACAATTATGCTACTGTTATGATTGTGTTTTTATGTTTTAATTAGTGTTTGTGCCAAGTAAAGCCTTTGGGATGATTTGGTAGATAGTATAATTGATGCTGTTTGGAAAACAGAAAGTTTTGCGTCCGGTGCTGGAATTTTGGTTCTGCACTGTAGCATCATAAAAAACTGAATTTTTTACACAGTATTGGTATATGAATTTCCCACGTTTTCCTATTTTTTCAGAATTTTTGGAGGTACAGAAGTATAGCTTTTAAATAGATCTTTACAGACTGTTCTGTTTTAGACAGATTCTGTTTTTGTTGCATAGTTTGCTTATTTTGATGAATCTATGGATCGTATCGGGGGGTATGAGTCATGGAGAAGTTGGAGTACAGTAGCATTATGCCAATATTAAATATGAATCAATTTACAACACTACTTAAAGTACTGATTTGTTTTGTTATATTAACGGATCTCACGAAGGTTTTGTTGAGTTTTGTGTGATTGAAGTTTTCAAGTTTTGGGTGAGATCACGATGGATGAAGGAATAAGGAGTGGCAAGAGCCTAAGCTTGGGGATGCCCGAGGCACCCCAAGGTAACATTCAAGGACTCCCAAGCAACTAAGCTTGGGGATGCCCCGGAAGGCATCCCCTCTTTCTTCTACCAACTATCGGTCATTTTACTTGGAGCTATATTTTTATTCGTCACATATCATGAGTTTTGCTTGGAGCGTCGTGTATTATATGAGTCTTTGCTTGGTTTTCTTTATAGTTTGTCACAATCATCTTTGCTGAACACACTTATTTGAGAGAGCCACACGTTCATCATAATTTGTTAGAATACTCTATGTGCTTCACTTAAATTTTTTGAGCTAGGCAGTTGCTCTAGTGCTTCACTTATATCTTTTTGAGCACGGTGGTGATTATATTTTGAAGAAATACATGCACTCTCATGCTTCACTTATATTATTTTGAGAGTTGATTAAATTTTGAAGAAATATTTGTGCTCTCATGCTTCACTTATATCTTTTTGAGAGTTGATAATAGTAATGGTAATTTGCACAAGATATGAATTTGGTCCCAAAGTGATGAATATTCAAGAGGGATATAATAAAAACTTTCATATAGATCATTGGATATGATAAGTTTGATTCCTTGCAATAGTTTTGCGATATGGAGATGATAATATGTGAGTCATATTAGTGAGTAATTGTGGTTTAGTAAGAATATTGGTGTTAAGGTTTGTCATTCCCTATGCATGCACGTAAAGTCAATAGTTATGCAACAAAATTATATCCTACTTATGCTGCATTATTCAGTGTTAGTTATGTTCAATGCATGTTTATGACCGTTTTCGTTTTTTGGTTGGTCGCTTCTCAATCTATTTGCTAGCCTTCATTTGCACTTAGCGGGAATGTTGCTTGTGCATCCAACTCCTTAAACCTAAAGTTGTGCCAAATGAGTCCACCATACCTACCTATATGCGGTATTTCCATGCCGTTCCAAGTAAATTTGCATGTGCCAACTCTAATTTTTCAAAAACAATTTTCCTTTTTGTGTGCCTATACCGCTCATGAAGCGGCAGGGGGTGGCCAATATTTTCCATGTTAGGTGTGTTATTCTCACGATGAGTGTTTATTCACTTGCCATTGCACGAGAAAGTGGCAAGGTAATAGGGATGCCCAGTCCCGAAATGCAAAGAAAAAAATATACAATGATCATAATATGATAATAATAAATTCCTTGGAAAGTGATGGTATGGAGGGCACCCGTGGATACGGCTAGCCATGGATTGTGAAAGAATGGTGGAAAGGAAACAAATATTATTTTTTGTTTGGGAACCGCCTATAATGTGTCTAGCATGGAAGATATTGGGAATTCTCGGTCGATTTCGTTGACAGGAAAAGCATGCCTCTCAAAACAATTTTATCTCTCTAATTTAAACCTTGAGCTCTGGCACCTCTGCAAATCTCTGCTTCCCTCTGCGAAGGGCCTATCTATTTACTTTTATGCAAATTTTTATTTTTATTTTGAGTCTCCATATTCTCTTACAAAGCACCAACTAGAGAGCACTATTGTCATACTTGTGCATTGGGTGTAGCTAATATTGAGTGTGTTTCATGAATGGATCAATGATTGAGCATAATGGGCTAGGGATAACTTTCTTTAGAGTTGATATTTTGAAAGGCATGGTTGCTTGTTAGTATGCTTGAGTATTTATGTCTTCATGTCAAACTATAGACTATTGCTTTGAATCATTCAAGTCCAAATATCCATGCTACAAAAGAAAAGATTATATGATGAATATGATAGGTAGCATTCCACATCAAAAATTCTGTTTTTACCATTTACCTACTCGAGGACGAGCAAGAATTAAGCTTGGGGATGCTGATACGTCTCCAACGTATCTATAATTTTTGATTGTTCCATGCTATTATATTATCAATCTTGGATGTTTTATTTACATTTACAAGCAATTATATATCATTTTTTGGGACTAACCTATTAACTTAGTGCCCAGTGCCAGTTGTTGTTTTTTTGCCTGTTTTTGGTTTTCCAGGATATCAGTACCAAACGAAGTCCAAATGCCACAAAACTTTTTGGAGATTTTTTTTCTGGACATAAGAGACACTAGAAGCTTCGGGAGAGGGCTAGATGACAGAGGAGGTGGCCACGAGCCACCAGGGCGCGCCCTAGGGGGGTGGCGCGCCCTGGTGCCTCATGGGCCCACCTCTGCCCCTTTTGACCTAATTCCACCTATATAAATTCTCTAAAATCGGGAAACCAACAGAGTAGTCCATGAAATACTTTTTCCACCGCTGCAAGCCTCTGTTCTTGAGAGATCCCATCTAGAGGCCTTTTCCGGTACTCTGCCGGAGGGGGAATCGATCACGGAGGGGCTCTACATCAACCTTGCTGCCCTTCCGATGATGCGTGAGTAGTTTACCACAGACCTTCGGGTCCATAGTTAGTAGTTAGATGGCTTCTTCTCTCTATTTGATCTTCAATACAATGTTCTCCTCGATGTTCTTGGAGTTCTATCCGATGTAATCACTTTTTGCGGTGTGTTTGTTGGGATCCGATGAATTGTGAGTTTATGATCAGATTATCCATGAATATTATTTGAGTCGTCTCTGAACTCCTTTATGCATGATTGTTATAGCTTCGTATTTCTCTCCGATCTATTGATTTGGTTTGGCCAACTAGATTGATTTATCTTGCAATGGGAGAGGTGCTTTGTAATGGGTTCGATCTTGCGGTGCTCAATCCCAGTGACAGAAAGGGACATGACACGTATGTATCGTTGCTATTAAGGATAAAAAGATGGGGTTTATTCATACGTGAGTTTACTTTGTCTACATCATGTCATCTTGCTTAAGGCGTTACTCCGTTCTTTATGAACTTAATACTCTAGATGCATGCTGGATAGCGGTCGATGTGTGGAATAATAGTAGTCGATGCAGGCAGGAGTTGGTCTACTTGTCTCGGACGTGATGCCTATATACATGATCATTGCCTTGGATATCGCCATGATTATTTGCTTTTCTATCAGTTGCCCAACAGTAATTTGTCTACCCACCGTATGCTATTTTCAAGAGAGAAGCCTCTAGTGGAAACTATGGCCCCCGGGTCTACCTTTATAATTTACTAAAACCCTAAAATACCTTGCTGCACTTTTTCTTTATTTATTTTATTTTGTATTTTTGTTTGATCTATCTATCTATCACCATACAATTTAATCTTGCAATTGACCGCCAAGGGATTGACAACCCCTTGTTCGCGTTGGGTGCGAGGATTTGTTGCTTTGTGTGCAGGTACTGCTAACGAGTTGTTGCGTGATTCTCCTACTGGATTGATAACCTTGGTTTCATAACTGAGGGAAATACTTATCTCTACTGTATTGCATCATCCCCTCCTCTTCGGGGAAAAACCAACGCAGATCACAAGTAGCACCCCTCAATCTTGTCATTCTCCTCCTTATTTGGTTCGGAGGGCTCAGCATGCAATGTTCTCGGAGGCGAAGGATTTTCCTTTTCAACCTCAATCTCTTTTTCAGTCTGGTCATGATGGGCTTGCTGCTGAGGTAAAGCATTTCCATCATCTGAACTTGGCAGAATGATATCCACAACAACAGGTTGTTCTTCTTGAGAATTGGGCACAGGAATGATAACATCAGTGGCGACTTGCTGCATGGGTTCTTCCTCATGAGTTGGTGAAGGTGGAGCTTGCTGCAAAGGTGCACTAGAGTTAAGAGGGATGGCATTATCATTAACATTCTGAAGGCGACGGTCTTTGTTTTCTTTCGGTTTACTAACTCTCGCCCTTGCCTTCTAACGTTTTTCCTCTTGAATTCTTCTTCGAGCAAGATCTGCCTTGTGGTCAATCTCCTCGTTTCTTCTGTCACATAGCTGAGCTATATCCATATGCATAGGGGAATGCCAATCTACCTTTTCATTTTGGATGGCGCTCAATGCCTTTGTGATCTCAACAATTTCCTTGTTCAGCCCCTTTTGCTAAAATTCGGTCTTAGCCTCCTTCTTCATCTTCTCGAGCACTTGCTTGTCATGGACTGCCTTTTTGAGCTCCTTCGAGATTTCCCTTAGCTCAGCAAAGTGCTTCGTTATCCTTTCGGTAACATCATCAAGCAGTCCGAGACTGCTCAGCTCATCAGATTTGGCATCATATGCCGCACTGTCAATAATATCGATCTTGAATTTGAAATCATACTTCTGTTCCTCTATGGAAGCAGGAACAGTGGGCTTGGTCTTCTTAGTAGATACATCAGCTTTTTCTTCAGACTACAACTTTCTCTTCGCTGCAGTGTTGGTCAAGGTTCTCGGAGCTGCAGACCCCGAAGGTTTGTCAGAGACCGGAGGTGGAGCATGTCTAGGTGACCTTCTTGGAGACAACAAAACTTTCACTGGAGAGGGACTTTTAGCTGGCTTGTTGAGAATTGCTGGCTGGTCATATATGGGAATATCATCACCCATTTCTTCATCAGAAGATTCACCAGACGAGTCAGAAACAGCCTTCCTGGTTCTCTTGGTGATAGTTTTCTTTCGAGGAGCACGAGGGGAAACTGATTTCCTAGACTTACTTCCCTTGGAAGCAGATGCACGATCCTTCTTCTTCTGCACATCTTGCTGGGTGAGCGCGACGTTTTTCGCTTCAACTTGTTTTTTCTTGGCCTCCCTAGCATCACGCTTGGCTTGGGCCTTCGCCCTCTTAGCCACTTCCTCGGGGAAATCAGCGATAGTTTTGAGGGAGTCTGGGTGAGCGTTCGGAGGCTGTGGTGGTCTGACTTTTTCATCCTCAGAGCCAATGCATCTCTCTGCAATGCAGTCGTTCCACGGCGGTGTGAAGGCAAACAGAATCTGGTACTTCTTGCGAATATTTTCATATATGTACCATTTGCCTGCCCAGTGGTGGCGAATCCTTTGTAACCTGGTGTTGCGATCGGTGGTTGATTCTATTCCTGGTGGAGTTCTATAGCCTTCAGCATCAGACATCTCAGAAGTGGTGTTTTTCTCTCTGCCACGACCGCCCTTTTTAGGATTTCCATCAGAGAAGATGGTAAGGGCATCTGTGACCAATTCGTCCTCGGGCTGACTGTTAGCAGATGTAATCTCCTCATCATCTTCTTCGTACTCTAATTCTTGTTTCTTCTTCGGAGCCTTGGGTGGCTTCGAAGATTTTCCTCCTCCAGTCATTCTCGTTCGTTCAGACTTTGATGGAAACTGAGGCAATTCTTCTTCAGAATCTGAATGCTCTTGCGAACTGTGTGCCATGACCAACCTGTGAATTAGAATAGATACGAGGGAAAATGGGGTAGGGTCATAAGTATGCACAGAAATTATTTTGAACGAAAAGGAATTTTTTGAGGGGATACAAAAGGAATAAATGGTAGTTTTAAAAAAAGATATCATCGATAGATTTTAAACTAGCCACAAAATATTCTAGGCAGGTTAATAGCTATCTAATCTTTCGGAAATCTGCACATGAACCCTAGGTCGAGGAAAACAAGTACGAGGAAGATCTACAAACCGTACAAGTCAAATCCTAGTGATTCCTAAAGATCTACCGCGGTGAAATAAATCACAGAAAATGCATCGGTAAGAACTGCCCTAAGAACAGAGAGACGGATAGGAGCAGTTCCGGATCCAAGCGCCCTAACTTGGCAACTTAAATCAACTACGGTAGTGCGGGAGGAAAGATTACCACACCGGCGTGATCAGCTGCGACGAGATTCCACTGGAGTTGCGCAGCGGAGCTCCTCGTCGGAGTTGCTTCGAGCGCAGGCTCGGGCAGAGGTGGAAGGAGGGTTTGAGGAAAAATGGGAAGAACTGAAGAAGAAGACGACGCGGAGAGCGGTATATATATAGCTGGAGAGCTGAACCTCCTCTCCGAAATCCACGGCCCACAGTTGCGAGACGTTCTGCATTCGACGGACATGATCACGATCGTGGAGATCGTGGGCACATGGTGATGGTAACCTATGAAACATCTCAGGAAGAGGAGTGGGCGAACGAAGGGTTTGAAATGGGCTTATGCCAAAATAGATAAAAGTTCGAAGACCATTTCTATCGCAACCAAGGATGTTGGAAAGAAATTTTCTTCAGATCAAATTGCATACTTATGACGGACATCATAGATTTAGGAGAGAGAGAGCAGAAGGGAAACAGGGTCTGAAACAAAACACTCAGCCAAAAGAGTAGAAAAACCAACGCAATAGCTTTGAGTGAGTGGTTCGACGGACAAAACACAAAACACAGCAAGTCAAAACAACAAAGCGAGGACAAACAAACGAAGACCAAGCAGCACCAACAAGATATGTCTCAGGGCTAAGGATTATCGATGGGAATCCCTGGGAGTGGTTCCTGCAGAAAGAGTTAGTTCGTTTTCACTACCCACACTTGTGTGGGAGGTGAGAGTTTTGTTTGCCTCGATCAAGCAGGAAGAGTTTTCCTTCATTGTCCTCTGGAGGTAACCCGTGTATCGTGAGTGTAATCATATGAATATGCATTGAAATTATTTCCAGAGACATGAACGTAGTGATTTGAGGAAGTACGCATGTACTCCTTCTGACGAAAGTTATGCCAGTTCCAATTCGAAGGAAAAATAGTGTTGATCTGCAAGTGCTTATCCTACATGGTTAGGCTAGCAGTGACAGGTAAATTTTCAATTAAGCATTTCTTCACCCAAATTTGCTTCTTGGGTGTACCAGACCCGCAGTTAGTCCTGACATACTGAGCGAAAACCTTACCATTCTGTTGTTTGAAGAATTTGTAGTTAGAGTCATCAGACTCGTCAGCATCAACAGAAATGGGAGTGTCATATCCTAACAGAAGTGCAGGTTCGAGAATTTTGCTTTTGGCAAGAACCCAACTTGTTCGAGGATATTGCTCGGGGGTCCAGTAGGTTCCATCAACGTTGAGTTTCCTTTCGAAACCCAATCCCTCATTTCTGGGATTTTTGTGCAGAATTGACTAATTGAGCACATCACACAGAGTTTGATGCCCCTTTAGGCTCTTTAGCATACCTGTCTCAAGCAAATCCTTTAACCTGGAATTTTCATCAGAGATTGCAACAAATTCCTCGAAAGAGGGGTTAGAAATATCATTTGTGGCAGCTGCAATATTCTCGATGACAGCATTGGGTGTTTCAACATTAGAATCAGCATTGCTGCGCTCTAGGCATTTTAAACAGGGAGGCACAAAATCATCAGGAAGTTTTTCAGATTGCTCGGCGAAGAGAGAAGCCTTTTCCTTCGCAAGCACGTTATAAGATTCTTTCAGTGACTCGAGTTCTTGATTCCTGCTAAGGACTTCATCCGATAAACTCTCGTAGTCGACTGCAAGAGAATTATAGCGGTTGGAAAGATCATCAATAGTTGAAGAAAAAGCATCATGCTCTTTGGTCAACTCTTGATTTTTCTCCATCTCTTCTACCAGCAATCCTTCGGATTTCCTTAGATTCTTCTCAAGTTTTTCAAGCTCATCTTGTTGAGATTTGGCTATCTTAACAAGTTTAGCATAATCAATGTTTTCAGAAGAAAATTCAGTCATAGATTTTCGGTGCTTTGATGATACCTGATCTTTTGAGGATTTTGCCATGAGGCATAGTGCGATCGGTTCATCATCACTTGACTTTTCATCATCGATATCTGATTCGAGTGACTGTTCATATGATTCATACGCAACGAATGCATTGCCTCTTCCTAGGCTTCTGTGAAGCTCTTCGTCTTCTGATTCAGATTCGGATATCTCATCTTCAGAGTCCATATTCATTTCAACACATACTCTAGTTAGCTATGATATTCTCTTCATATTAGATTCAATGGTTCCTTTGGCTTGCACGTCAGTGACTGGTCTCTTCGAAGAGGACGAGGAAGGTTCATTTTTCTTCGAGAGCTTAGTATGACGGTTCGTTCGAGTGAATCCAGTGCAATGAAGAGAGATCCATCTGCTGCTAGGTTTTCCACTTAATTCCCAGCAAGGACAGTCGGCTATGAAGTGACTGAATTGTTTGCACTTGAAGCACTTCATTTCTTTCGGAGGTAATTTTCTTGAAGATTCAGGCATGTCAACTTCGTCAACATTTGTGAGACACAGATTCTGTCTTCTGAGATTACTTAGTCTTTCTGTAAGCATTTCAAGTTCTCTTGTGATTGAGTGTTGATTCTCGACATCTTCTTCTTCTTCTTCTTGTGAACTGCCATCAATGTTGAGGATATCGCTTATCGTTATCGTCTCGGTCAGCTAGGGATTAGAGATTAATCGAAAATCGGCCGATTAATCAATTTTATCGGTCGACTATTAATCGGATATTTTTTTTGCAAATCTTAGGTTCCCAACACTAAAATACGCTATATTCAACACCAAAACAATATTGGACAGAAGTGTTACCTTGATTCCTAGCCTTTGAATCCTCGAATAATGACAAACAAAATAAGACAACAGTACATGTTGCATAACAAGGTCCACAAAACACAAATAAACATAGTTTTTGCAAACATAGTGCTATGAATAGGGCCGATTTATTCGTAGATTACCGATAAATCGCTTGTCAGAGCGATAAATCAGTCCAAAAGATAAACGGTGAAGATAAGGCATAATCTTATCGGTCACCCCCCGATTAGCGATAAATCGGAAGATTAATCGCTGAATCGGAAGATTTTTTGAACAGTGACTGCCATAGTGTGAAAGAATTTCCTCTTCACTTTCCGAAGAAGATTCATGTTGTCCATTTTCAAGTTCCATCTTTTCTTCGTGAACTGACAACAGCGTCATGACCTCGACATAGTGAAGTTCTTCATAGTCTGGTCTTTGCTTGATTTCAGCTACGATTGGATCGAAGGTTACATCAAGAGCACTCAGAAACTTGTTGACCACATCTCTATCGGTGATATCTGTTACTCCTCGTTGATGAAGTCTTTCAACAATATTTGTCAACCGATCAGTGAGTTCCATAGCACTTTCCTTTCGAAGACTTCTAAAGCGAGCGAACATGGCACGAAGCATATCAGTGTGCGGATCTGTTCTGGCAATGAATCCTTCATGAACATTTTTGATGGCATCCCAGAGTTGCTTGGCAGTATCAAGATTTCAGAACCGAATGAAAATGTCTCTTGAGATATTGTCGCAGATGATATCTTTTGCTTGAGCATTCAACCGCATTACAGCTTTGTCTTCAGAGGTAGGAGCATCAGGGTGCTGAACGGTGTATCCATTTTCCACTATCAGCCATAGTTCTATGTTGATGGCTTGAAGTCTGATTTTCATTCTCTCTTTCCAGTAAACATAGTCATTTCCATCGAAGATAGGAAACCCTTCAGAGTGCGAGGATCTACCTGCATACGACATACTCAAAACTCCAAGGTTGTTAGACCTCAAATAAATAGAGACAGGGAGTACCTGCTCTGATACCAATTGTTAGGACCGAGAGTATATCGACCAGAGGGGGGTGAATGGGAGACTCAAAAATTCTTGTGAATGTTTTGAACAGATCCCAAACACAGCAACGGAAAAAGGGTTCGGTAGATGAGAACTTACTCAAGCACACTATTGAGGAACATCTCTCTCGAGGTAGGAAGCAATAACAGTTCGAGCATAGTATATCACAGGTTTGACTATGATGATGGTAATGCAATATACGAACAGATGCAGTATCATGAGGGAAAACCAGGTATGAACTGCGAAGGGAATGCAAACTGAATAGAGGCCATAGTAACACCGAATAATGACTAAATAGAGCAAGAGATGAAACACAGATCGAGAGCGAAAGATAAAGGACCAGATAACCTATCGACACGGAGCATGAAAAGTAACTACAGAATGTATTGCAGAAAAGTAAAGTGAACCAGTGGTGCTCGATGGCGATAGATGGATTTGGTAGACCAGTTCGCCCTTCTGCCAAAGGACTACGTCTAGTTGGAGGGGTTGTGATTCAACACAGAAGATAAACTCTCTTCGCCCTGTTCTCCTTCAACTCGGAGCTGATCAGACTCCAATTGATTTCACTCGTGGTAGATGATGTCTACTACACAACTTATTCTTGTAGACTCGTGTTGGGCCTCCAAGCGCAGAGTTTTGTAGGACAGTAGCAATTTTCCCTCAAGTGGATGACCTAAGGTTTATCAGTCCGTGGGAGGCGTAGGTTGAAGATGGTATCTCTCAAACAACCTTGCAACCAAATACAAGAAATCTCTTGTGTCCCCAACACACCCAATACAATGGTAAATTGTATAGGAGCACTAGTTCAGCGAAGAGATGGTGATAAAAGTGTAGTATGGATAGTAGATATAGGTTTTTGTAATCTGAAAATATAAAAACAGCAAGGTAACGAAAAGTAAACGGGAATACAAACGGTATTGCAATGCTTAGAAACAAGGCCTAGGGTTCATACTTTCACTAGTGCGATCTCCCAACATTATTGACATAGTTGAATCATATGTAAATCCCTCACGTGCGACAAAGAGTTCACTCCAAAGTCACAAATAGCGGAGAACAAACGAAGAAATTGTTGTAGGGTACGAAACCACCTCAAAGTTATCCTTCCCGATCAATCTTATGAGCCATCCCCATTAATTGTCACGAACAGCCCTAGAGTTCGTACTAGAATAACACCTTAAGATACACATCAACCAAAACCCTAATGTCACCTAGGCACTCCAATGTCACCACGAGTACCCGCGGGGTTTGATTATACGATATGCGTCACACAATCTCAGATTCATCTATTCAAACCAACACAAAGAACTTCAAAGAGTGCCCCAAAGTTTCTACCGGAAAGTCAAGACGAAAATGTGTGCCAACCCTTATGCATAAATCCCCAAGGTCACGGAACCCGCAAGTTGATCACCAAAACATACATCAAGTGACTCAAGTGAATATCCCATTGTCACCACAGATATCCATATGCAAGACATACATCAAGTGTTCTCAAATCCTTAAAGACTCAATCCGATAAGAAAACTTCAAAGGGGAAACTCAATTCATCACAAGAAGATTGAGAGGGGAAAACTCCATATGATTCATCTATATCAACAAAGCTCGCGATACATCAAGATCGTGCCATCTCAAGAACATGAGAGAGAGAGATCAAACACATAGCTACTGGTACAAACCCTCAGCCCCGAGGGTGAACTACTCCCTCCTCGTCATGGAGACCGCCGGGATGATGAAGATGGCCTCCGGTGATGATTCCCCCCTCCAGCAGGGTGCCGGAAAAGGGCAGTAGATGGGATCTCTCTGGTACAGAGGCTTGCGGCGGCGTAAAAACTCATCTAGGTCAACTTTCGGGGGTTTCTGAATATATATGATTTTTCAGCGTTGGAATCACGCGAAACGGAGCCACGTTGGTCCCACGAGGTATCAGGGCACGCCTGGGGGGGTGGCACGCCCTGGTGCCTCATGGGCACTGGGTGGCCCCCCTCCAGTGGGTCTTGGTGCCAATATTTTTTATTTGTGCAATAAAAAATCTCCAAAAAGTTTCAGCTCATTTGGAGAACTTTCATTTCTGCACAAAAAACAACACCACGGTAGTTCTGCTGAAAACAGCGTCAGTCCGGGTTAGTTCTAATCAAATCATACCAAAACCATATAGAATTGTTATAAATATGGCATGAATACTTCATAAATTATAGATACGTTGGAGACGTATCAGTAGATACTTGTCGGCGATCTCCAAACCTTCGACAGACCTCTTCGCGAACCACAACGACTCTTGGTTGCTGAAGATCTTGCTCGGTGAAGACAACAACTCTTCAACACTCGAGTCGACACCTATCTGTCTAGAGAGTGTGCAGCTCTCAAGAGTAATAGGTACAAGAACTCTAACTCAGAACTACTGTGATGCTCAACCATTGTCTAAGTTTTGGCTCTTGATTTTCTCTCGGTGGATTTTAAACTCAAATCTCTCGGAGAGGGGATGCTCAATCAATCTTCTCAGAAATCTTAAGCGGAGCAGCCAACGGACAACGTTGGAGCGGGGTGGCTATTTATAGCCGCAGACTTCCCTGATGGGAAAAGACCAAATTGGACATACGGAACAGCCAATGGCCGAACGACACGAGTCCAACGGTCGGAGATTTGAGCACAACGGTAACATTCCTTGCGGAGCCAGAAATGCTAACTCCTCAGTTCGAACGATATCTCCTGCAGCACCGAAGAACAACGTCTTTTGCTGACAGGTAATCATTCAAAGCATAAAGAGATTTCTCTCAGTCTTGCATAGGTATTGGGCTAAGTGATGTCTACTACACAACTTATTCTTGTAGACTCGTGTTGGGCCTCCACGCGCAGAGTTTTGTAGGACAGCAGCAATTTTCCCTCAAGTGGATGACCTAAGGTTTATCAATCCGTGGGAGGCGTAGGTTGAAGATGGTATCTCTCAAACAACCCTGCAACCAAATACAAGAAATCTCTTCTGTCCCCAACACACCCAATACAATGGTAAATTGTATAGGTGCACTAGTTCGACGAAGAGATGGTGATAAAATTGCAGTATGGATAGTAGATATAGGTTTTTGTAATCTGAAAATATAAAAACAGCAAGGTAGCAAGTAACAAAATTGAGCACAAACGGTATTGCAATGCTTAGAAACAAGGCCTAGGGTTCATACTTTCGCTAGTGCAATCTCTCAACAATGCTAATATAATTGGATCATATAACCATCCCTCAACGTGCGATAAAGAATCACTCCCAAGTTCCTATTAGCGGAGAACATAAGATAGAAATTGTTTGTAGTGTACGAAACCACCTCAAAGTTATCCTTTCCGATCGATCTATTGAGCTATTCCTATAAGTGTCACAAACAGCCCTAGAGTTCGTACTAAAATAACACCATATGACACACATCAACCAACTCTAATGTCACCTAGATACTCCAATGTCACCACAAGTATCCGTGAGTTGATTATACGATATGCATCAAGCAACTTCATAATCATAATATTCAATCCAACACAAAGAACTTCAAGGAGCAATCCAAAGTTTCTATCGGAGAAAAGATAATGAAAACGTGCATCAACCCATATGCATAGATTACCCCAATGTCACCGCGGGAATCCGCGAGTTGAGTGCCAAAACATATATCAAGTGAATCAATATAATACCCATTGTCACCACGTGTTGGAAATATGCCCTAGAGGCAATAATAAATTGGTTATTATTATATTTCCTTGTTCATGATAATCGTTTATTATCCATGCTATAATTGTATTGATTGGAAACTCAAATACATGTGTGGGTACATAGACAACACTGTGTCCCTAGTGAGCCTCTAGTTGACTAGCTCGTTGATCAAAGATGGTTAAGGTTTCCTAGCCATTGACATGAGATGTCATTTGATAACGGGATCACATCATTAGGAGAATGATGTGATGGACAAGACCCAAACTATAAACGTAGCATATGATCGTGTCAGTTTATTGCTATTGTTTTCTGCATGTCAAGTATCTTTTCCTTTGACCATGAGATCATGCAACTCCCTGACATCGGAGGAATACCTTGTGTGTATCAAACGTCGCAACGTAACTGGGTGACTATAAAGGTGCTCTACAGGTATCTCCGAGGGTGTCTGTTGGGTTGGCATGGATCAAGACTGGGATTTGTTACTCCGTGTGACGGAGAGGTATCTCAGGGCCCACTCGGTAATACAACATCACAATGAGCCTTGCAAGCAATGTGACTAAAGTGTTAGCCACGAGATCTTGTATTACGGAACGAGTAAAGAGACTTGCCGGTAACGAGATTGAACTAGGTATAGAGATACCGACGATCGAATCTCGGGCAAGTAACATACCGAAGAACAAAGGGAACAGTATACGGGATTAACTGAATCCTTGACATAGAGGTTCGACCGATAAAGATCTTCGTAGAATATGTAGGAGCCAATATGGGCATCCAGGTCCCGCTATTGGTTATTGATCATAGAGGTGTCTCGGTCATGTCTACATAGTTCTCGAACCCGCAGGGTCTACACACTTAACGTTTGGTGACGATTAGTATAGTTGAGTTATTTTGTTGGTGACCGAAGGTTGTTCGGAGTCCCGGATAAGATCCCGGACATGACGAGGATCTCCGGAATAGTCCGGAGGTAAAGATTGATATATGTGATAATAGTGTTTTGATCTCCGGAAGGGTTCCGGAATTCACCGGAAGGGGTTCCGGATGTTTACCGAAGTGTTCGGGTGCAGCAACACTTTATATGAGCCAAAGGGATAAAGCCCACGAGGTATTGGAAAGTGCAAAAGGAAGTTTTGCTACTGCCTTAAGCTGGTAAGGCAGTACTACCGCTACTGTAGCAGCGGTACTACCGCTTAAGCTAGTCAAGCGGTACTACCGCTACTGTATCAGCGGTACTACCGCTTAAGCTGGTCAAGCGGTACTACCGCTACTGTAGCAGCGGTACTACCGCTTGTGCGCGGTACTGCATGGATCCGAGTTGGACTCTTTCCCTGCGGGCCAAACCGACCTTGTGCGGGCAAAACCGACCTGGAGGAGGCTTTTACTCCAAGTTTAGACCCCAAGGCTCAACATATAAATAGAGGGGCAGGGCTAGCACACGGGACATATCAAGATTTCCCCAAGCCGTGTGCGGCAACCCTAACCCTCTAGTTCCTCCGTCATAATCTCCGTAGTGCTTGGCGAAGCCCTGCAGAGATTGTTCCTCACCACCATCACCACGCCGTCGTGCTGCCGGAACTCATCTACTACTTCATCATCGCTCGCTGGATCGAGGAGGTGAAGGCGTCATCAAGCCGTACGTGTGTTGAACGTGGAGGTACCGTCCGTTCGGCACTAGTTCGTGATCGGATCGAGGGACGACTTGCGATTTGGATCGCGGAGACGTTCGACTACATCAACCGCGTTTCTTAACGCTTCCGCTTAGCGATCTACAAGGGTATGTAGATTCACTCTCCCTCTCGTAGATGCTCATCACCATGGATAGATCTTGTGTGTGCGTAGGAAAATTTTTGTTTCCCATGCAACGTTCCCCAACAGTGGTATCAGAGCTAGGTCTATGCGTAGATGAGATCTCGAGTAGAACACAAACGAGTTGTGGGCGTGGGTGTATACATATTGCTTGCCGTTACTAGTTGATATTTGATTCGGCGGTATTGTGAGATGAAGCGGCCTGGACCGACATTACGCGTACGCTTACGCGAGACAGGTTCCTTCAACTAACATGTAACTTCGTTGCATAAAGATGGCTAGCGGGTGTCTGTCTCTCTCACTTTAGTTGAATCAATTTCAATGAAGAGGGTTCTTTTAGAAGATCAAAAAGCAATCACTACACCACGTTGTGGTTTTGCGTAGGTAAGAACGGTTCTTGCAAACCCGTAGCAGCCACGTAAAATTTGCAACAACAATTAGAGGACGTCTAACTTGTTTTTGCAGGGTATGTTGTGATGTGATATGGTCAATTACATGATGAGATATATGTGATGTATGAGATGATCATGTGTTGTATAGAATATCACGACTTGCATGTCGATGAGTACGGCAACTGGCAGGAGCCATAGAGTTGTCTTTAATTATTGTATGACTTGCGTGTCAATCATTAAGCGCTATGTAATGCTTTACTTTATCGCTAAACGTTAGCTATAGTCGTGGAAGCAACAGTCGGCGCGACAACCTCATGGCGACACGTTGATGGAGATCAAGATGATGGAGATCATGGTGTCATGCCGGTGACGATGGAGATCATGCCGGTGCTTTGGAGATGGAGATCAAAAGCACAAGTTCATGGCCATATCATGTCACTTATGATTTGCATGTGATGTTAATCCTTTTATGCATCTTATTTTGCTTAGGACGACGGTAGCATTATAAGGTGATCCCTCACTTAAATTTCAAGATAAAATTGTGTTCTCCCCGAGTGTGCACCGTTGCGAAAGTTCGTCGTTTCGAGACACGCCGTGATGATCGGGTGTGATAGACTCTACGTTCACATACAACGGGTGTAAGCCATGTTGCACGTGCGGAACACTCGGGTTAAACTTGACGAGCCTAGCATGTACAGACATGGCCTCGAAACACAAGAGACCGAAAGGTCGAACATGAGTCATATAGTAGATATGATCAACATGAAGATGTTCACCATTGAAACCACCTCAACTCACGTGATGATCGGACTTGAGTTGGTGGATTTGGATCATGTTACACTCGAATGATCGGAGGGATGTCAATTTGAGTGGGAGTTTTTAAGTAATATGATTAACTAAACTCATTATCTAGAACAATAGTCTAAGTTGTCTTTGCTATATTTATGTTGTAGATCATGGCTCGCGCAGTAGCACCCCTGAATTTTAATGCGTTCCTAGAGAAAGCTAAGTTGAAAGATGATGGAAGTAACTTTGTGGACTGGGCCCGTAATCTAAGGATTATCCTTACGGCTTCCCAGAAGGCTTATGTCCTTGATGCACCGCTTGGTGATCCACCCGCTCCAGTTGAGTCTCTAGACGTTGTGAACGCCTGGCAGGCTCGTTCTGAAGATTACTCAATAGTTCAATGTGCAATCTTGTATGGCTTAGAACCGGGACTTCAAAGACGTTTTGAACGTCATGGAGCATATGAGATGTTCCAGGAGTTGAAGTTTATCTTTCAGAAGAATGCCCGGATCGAGAGATATGAGATCTCCGATAAGTTCTATGCTTGCAAGATGGAGGAGAACGGGTCTATCAGTGATCATGTACTCAGAATGTCTGGGTACTCCACCCGTCTGGCTGAATTGTGGATGCCCCTTCCGCCAGAGGCTATCACTGACAGAGTTCTTCAATCATTGCCACCTAGCTACAAGAGCTTCGTGTTGAACTATAACATGCACGGGATGAACAAGTCAGTCGCCGAGCTGTTTGCGATGCTGAAAGTCGCTGAGTCTGAAATTCAGAAGGAGCATCAAGTGTTGATGGTCACTAAACCACTAGTTTCAAGAAAAATGGCAAGGGTAAGAAGGGTAACTCCAAGAAGAGTGGCAAAGCAGTTGCTCCTCTCGTGAAGAAACCCAAGGCTGGACCCAAACCAGAAACTGTGTGTTTTCATTGCAAGGGAACTGGACACTGGAAGCGGAACTGCCCCAAGTATTTGGCTGACAAGAAGGCGGCCAACAACAAACAAGGTATATATGATATACATGTCATTGATGTGTACCTTACCAACTCTCGTTGTAGTGCCTGGGTATTTGATACCGGTGCGGTTGCTCATATTTGCAACTCAAAACAGGAACTGCGGAATAGACGGAGGCTGGCAAAGGACGAAGTGACGATGCGCGTGGGAAATGGTTCCAGGGTTGATGTGATCGCCGTCGGCACGCTCGCTCTTCGATTACCATCGGGATTAGTGATGAACCTGAATAATTGTTATTTAGTGCCTGCGTTAAGCATGAACATTATATCTGGATCTTGTTTATTGCGAGACGGTTACTCATTTAAATCAGAGAATAATGGTTGTTCTATTTATATGAGTAATATCTTTTATGGTCATGCACCCAATGTGAGGGGTTTATTCTTATTGAATCTCGATAGTAATGATACACATGTTCATAACATTGATGCCAAAAGATGTAGAATTGATAATGATAATACCACTTTCTTGTGGCACTGCCGTTTAGGTCATATTGGCGTAAAACGCATGAGGAAGCTCCATGCTGATGGACTTTTGGAGTCACTTGATTTTGAATCACTTGACACATGTGAGCCATGCCTCATGGGCAAGATGACTAAAACGCCGTTCTCTGGAACAATGGAACGGGCAAGTGACTTATTGGAAATCATACATACTGATGTGTGCGGTCCGATGAGTATTGAGGCGCGCGGTGGTTATCGTTACTTTCTCACCTTCACTGATGACTTAAGTAGATATGGGTATATTTACTTAATGAAACACAAGTCTGAAACATTTGAAAAGTTCAAACAATTTCAGAGTGAAGTTGAGAATCATCGTAACAAGAAGATTAAATTCCTACGATCTGATCGAGGAGGAGAATATCTGAGTTATGAGTTTGGCAGTCACTTAAGACAATGTGGAATTGTTTCACAACTAACACCGCCTGGAACACCACAGCGTAATGGTGTGTCCGAACGTCGTAATCGAACCTTATTAGATATGGTGCGATCTATGATGTCTCTTGCCGATTTGCCACTATTGTTTTGGGGTTATGCATTAGAGACAGCTGCATTCACTTTAAATAGGGCACCATCGAAATCCGTTGAGATGACGCCATATGAACTTTGGTTTGGCAAGAAGCCAAAGCTGTCGTTTCTTAAAGTTTGGGGATGTGATGCTTATGTCAAAAAGCTTCAGCCTGAAAAGCTGGAACCCAAAGCGGAGAAATGCGTCTTCATAGGATACCCAAAAGAGACAGTTGGGTATACCTTCTACCTCAGATCCGAAGGCAAAGTGTTTGTCGCTAAAAACGGAACATTTCTTGAGAAAGAGTTTCTCTCGAAAGAATTGAGTGGGAGGAAGATAGAGCTTGATGAGGTTGTTGAACCTTTACTTCAACCTGAGAGTAGCGCAGCGCAGAAAGTTGTTTCTGTGGAGCCTACATTAGCTGAAGAGGAAGTTAATGATGATGATCATGAAGCTTTGGATCAAGTTGCTATCGAACCTCGTAGGTCGACAAGGACGCGTACTGCTCCTGAGTGGTACGGCAACCCTGTTTAGAGGTAATGTTGTTAGACAACGATGAACCTACGAGCTATGGAGAAGCGATGATGGGCCCGGATTCCGAGAAGTGGTTAGAGGCCATGAAATCCGAGATGGGATCCATGTATGAAAACAAAGTGTGGACTTTGGAAGTATTACCTGAAGGGCGTAAGGCCATTCAGAACAAATGGATCTTTAAGAGGAAGACGGACGCGGACGGTAATGTCACCGTCTATAAAGCTCGAATTGTGGCAAAGGGTTTTTCACAAGTTCAAGGAGTTGACTACGATGAGACCTTCTCACCCGTAGCGATGCTTAAGTCCGTCAGAATCATGTTAGCAATAGTTGCCTTTTTCGATTATGAAATTTGGCAGATGGATGTCAAAACAGCGTTCCTTAACGGTTTCCTTAAGGAAGAGTTGTATATGATGCAACCAGAAGGTTTTGTCGATTCAGAGAATGCTGACAAAGTTTGCAAACTCCAGCGATCCATTTATGGACTGGTGCAAACATCTCGGAGTTGGAATCTTCGCTTTGATGAGGTGATCAAAGTGTTCGAGTTTATACAAGTTTACGGAGAAGCTTGTATTTACAAGAAAGTGAGTGGGAGCTCTATAGCGTTTCTAATATTATATGTGGATGACATATTGCTGATTGGAAACAATATAGAAATGTTGGAAGGCGTGAAGGAATATTTGAACAAGAGTTTTTCAATGAAGGACCTAGGAGAAGCTGCTTTCATATTAGGCATCAAGATCTATAGAGATAGATCGAGACGCTTAATAGGACTTTCACAAAGCACATACCTTGATAAGATTTTGAAGAAGTTCAAAATGGATCAGTCCAAGAAGGGGTTCTTGCCTGTTTTGCAAGGTGTGAAGTTGAGTAAGACTCAATGCCCAGTGACTGCAGAAGATAGAGAAAAGATGAGTGTCATCCCCTATGCTTCAGCCATAGGCTCTATCATGTATGCAATGCTGTGCACAAGACCCGATGTCAGCCTTGCCATAAGTATGGTCGGAAGGTTTCAAAGTGATCCAGGAATGGAACACTGGACGGCGGTCAAGAATATCCTGAAGTACCTGAAAAGGACTAAGGATATGTTTCTCGTTTATGGAGGTGATCAAGAGCTCGTCGTAAAGGGTTACGTCGACGCAAGCTTTGACACTGATCCAGATGACTCTAAGTCGCAAACCGGATACGTATTTATTCTTAATGGAGGTGCGGTTAGCTGGTGCAGTTCCAAGCAAAGCGTGGTAGCTGATTCTACATGCGAAGCGGAGTACATCGCTGCCTCGGAGGCGGCGAAGGAAGGTGTCTGGATGAAGGAGTTCATGACAGATCTTGGAGTAGTGCCTAGTGCGCTTAACCCAATGACTCTGTTTTGTGATAATACTGGTGCCATTGCTCTAGCCAAGGAACCAAGATTTCACAAGAAGACCAGACACATAAAGCGACGTTTCAATTCCATACGCGATTACATCAAGGAGGACGACATAAATATTTGCAAAGTACACACGGATCTGAATGTTGCAGATCCGATGACTAAACCTCTTCCAAGGGCTAAACATGAACAACACCAGAACTGCATGGGTGTTCGATTCATTACAATGTAAATCACATAGTGATGTGAACTAGATTATTGACTCTAGTGCAAGTGGGAGACTGTTGGAAATATGCCCTAGAGGCAATAATAAATTGGTTATTATTATATTTCCTTGTTCATGATAATCGTTTATTATCCATGCTATAATTGTATTGATTGGAAACTCAAATACATGTGTGGGTACATAGACAACACTGTGTCCCTAGTGAGCCTCTAGTTGACTAGCTCGTTGATCAAAGATGGTTAAGGTTTCCTAGCCATTGACATGAGATGTCATTTGATAACGGGATCACATCATTAGGAGAATGATGTGATGGACAAGACCCAAACTATAAACGTAGCATATGATCGTGTCAGTTTATTGCTATTGTTTTCTGCATGTCAAGTATCTTTTCCTTTGACCATGAGATCATGCAACTCCCTGACATCGGAGGAATACCTTGTGTGTATCAAACGTCGCAACGTAACTGGGTGACTATAAAGGTGCTCTACAGGTATCTCCGAGGGTGTCTGTTGGGTTGGCATGGATCAAGACTGGGATTTGTTACTCCGTGTGACGGAGAGGTATCTCAGGGCCCACTCGGTAATACAACATCACAATGAGCCTTGCAAGCAATGTGACTAAAGTGTTAGCCACGAGATCTTGTATTACGGAACGAGTAAAGAGACTTGCCGGTAACGAGATTGAACTAGGTATAGAGATACCGACGATCGAATCTCGGGCAAGTAACATACCGAAGAACAAAGGGAACAGTATACGGGATTAACTGAATCCTTGACATAGAGGTTCGACCGATAAAGATCTTCGTAGAATATGTAGGAGCCAATATGGGCATCCAGGTCCCGCTATTGGTTATTGATCGTAGAGGTGTCTCGGTCATGTCTACATAGTTCTCGAACCCGCAGGGTCTACACACTTAACGTTTGGTGACGATTAGTATAGTTGAGTTATTTTGTTGGTGACCGAAGGTTGTTCGGAGTCCCGGATAAGATCCCGGACATGACGAGGATCTCCGGAATAGTCCGGAGGTAAAGATTGATATATGTGATAATAGTGTTTTGATCTCCGGAAGGGTTCCGGAATTCACCGGAAGGGGTTCCGGATGTTTACCGAAGTGTTCGGGTGTAGCAACACTTTATATGGGCCAAAGGGATAAAGCCCACGAGGTATTGGAAAGTGCAAAAGGAAGTTTTGCTACTGCCTTAAGATGGTAAGGCAGTACTACCGCTACTGTAGCAGCGGTACTACCGCTTAAGCTGGTCAAGCGGTACTACCGCTACTGTATCAGCGGTACTACCGCTTAAGCTGGTCAAGCGGTACTACCGCTACTGTAGCAGCGGTACTACCGCTTGTGCGCGGTACTGCAGGGATCCGAGTTGGACTCTTTCCCTGCGGGCCAAACCGACCTTGTGCGGGCAAAACCGACCTGGAGGAGGCTTTTACTCCAAGTTTAGACCCCAAGGCTCAACATATAAATAGAGGGGCAGGGCTAGCACACAGGACATATCAAGATTTCCCCAAGCCGTGTGCGGCAACCCTAACCCTCTAGTTCCTCCGTCATAATCTCCGTAGTGCTTGGCGAAGCCCTGCAGAGATTGTTCCTCACCACCATCACCACGCCGTCGTGCTGCCGGAACTCATCTACTACTTCATCATCGCTCACTGGATCGAGGAGGTGAAGGCGTCATCAAGCCGTACGTGTGTTGAACGCGGAGGTGCCGTCCGTTCGGCACTAGTTCGTGATCGGATCGAGGGACGACTTGCGATTTGGATCGCGGAGACGTTCGACTACATCAACCGCGTTTCTTAACGCTTCCGCTTAGCGATCTACAAGGGTATGTAGATTCACTCTCCCTCTCGTAGATGCTCATCACCATGGATAGATCTTGTGTGTGCGTAGGAAAATTTTTGTTTCCCATGCAACGTTCCCCAACACCACGGGCATTCATATGCAAGACATACATCAAGTGTTCTCAAATCGGAAATTTTCAATCCGACAATAACGAAACCTCAAAGGGAAAAGATTCGATTCATCACAACAAAGATAGAGAGGGAAGAAACACCATATGATCCAACTATATTAACAAAGCTCGCGATACATCAAGATCGTGCCAAATCAAGAACATGAGAGAGAGAGAGAGATCAAACACATAGCTACTGGTACAAACCCTCAGCCCGAGGGTGAACTACTCCCTCCTCGTCATGGAGACCGCCGGGATGATGGAGATGGCCTCCGGTGATAGTTCCCCCCCCCCTTCGGCAGGGTGCCGGAAAAGGGCTGTAGATGAGATCGTGGAGGTACAGAGGCTTGCGGTGGCGGAGTCGAAGTTCTGATGTTATTTCTGGAGGTTTCTCTATTTATAGGATTTTTCAGCGTTGGAATCAGGTCAGACGAAGCCACGTGGGCCCCACGAGGTACCAGGGCGTGCCTGGGGGGTGGCGCGCCCTGGTGACTCGTGGGCACTGGGTGGCCCCCCTCCAGTGGGTCTTGGTTCCAGTATTTTTTATTTAGTCCATAAAAAATCTCCAAAAAGTTTCATCCAATTCCAAGAACTTTTATTTCTGCACAAAAAACAACACCATGGCAATTCTGTTGAAAACAGCGTCAGTCCGGGTTAGTTCTAATCAAATCATACCAAAACCATATAGAATTGTTATAAACATGGCATGAATACTTCATAAATTATAGATACGTTGGAGACGTATCACTAAGCATCACAGCGGATCTAAGCTTCGAGAACCTATACCCCTCTTAATAGTACGGAGGTCCTATGACTCAAATAAGGGAAAGAAGAACAACAAAATGAATGCTACGTCTCCACTTCGTCTTCGACCTTCACAGCTGCAGTCAATTTCTTCGGACAGAACACCCAACCAATTGCTTCACGTCAGCAATAAGCTACAAGGGGTTAACTCCTTCACATCAATCTTCTCGCCTACACGACTTCAACAGATGTAGCTCATTCTTCTCTGTCGCGCAGATGTTCTTCGGTGAAGTTCCTCGAACTTGAGACCGAAGACAGCATTCTCTTCGGTTCTGCATGGACTATTTCTCTCTGTATGCACTAGCAAACAAATCAGTCCATGCCTGTTTCTGTCAACAATCTCCAAAACACAAGAGGGCAAATATTGCACCAACAGTTGTGCTTCTCGAAAAGGTAAAAATCATGGAACTTCTTTTTTGCGCGGATTTTTTTCTTCCACGAGAAATACATATTTGCTTCTCGTGGAGGCATAGATTTGTTTTTGTGAGAAGCACAGCTGCTCTTCTAGGAAAGGGAAGAAATTATGATTTTTCTTGCTTTCACGAGAAACATAGATTTGCTTCCCGTGAAGGCATAGATTTGCTTCCGCGAGAAGCAAAACTTTGCTTCTCGGAAAAGGGGGCAAATCACGATTTTTTACGCGAAATTTTTTATGCTTCCACAAAAAGCACATATTTGCATCTCGTGGAGCTATAGATCTGTGCTTCTAGATAAGAAAAGAAAACGTGCTTCCGGCTCCGGCTTTTATTCTTCGGGTTTTTTCATTAAAAAAACTTCGTCGAAACCTATTACCATGAGATCTAGTTTTGAAAATCTCGACGCGAGAAATACAATAGTGAAAATGGTTTGGGATTTGGACGCATGGTTCAATAGATAATACGTTTAAAAAAATGGAATCTACAAAAAAAAGGAAAAACTCCTAAGTTGCGACAAGTAACGCACATGCAGTGCATCACGAGTCAACGTGTGAGAATGCGGGAGTGGCCTTTGCAAAAGGTACCCCTTACCTAGTGATTTCGAATGTTTCCTCCGCTAGGAATGGATGGCTTTGGTGCTTCCGATTTACTGCGTAGGTCGCTGGTGGGACCAATCCGCTACGCGCTGGCAAATGAGCCAACGCGCATCCTTTTGGGCCCGCCCATGCGCGCGACGGGACGCCCCTTGTTTTTTCATTTCGTTTTTTTAATATTTCAGTTTCAAAAAAGTTATAATTTTCAAGAAATATGGATTTTGAAAAGATGTTCAAGAAATCACAAAATGTTCGTGGATTCAAAAAAATGTTCGCGATTTTTAGAGAATGTTATATTAAAAAAATGTTCGGGAAATCAAAAAATGTTCGTGATTTTGAAAACAAATGTTTGTGCATTCAAAAAAGTTCCGGAATAAGAACAAATCCTCACAAATTCAAAAAATGTTCACAAAAATCACAAAATGTTCATGAATTACAAAAAAGGTTTATTGCTTTTAAAAATATTCGCTGATTCAAAGAATGTTCATGACTTCGAAAAATGTTCGTCAAACAAAAAAATGTTCATGAAGTAAAAAATTTGTTCCCAAATTTCAGAAAATGTCTGTAGATTCAAATAACATTTCATGATTTTCAAAAAAGTATTCATGAATTCGAAAAATGTTCATGATTTCAGAAAATACTTGTGAATTTGTAAAAATATTTGCATATTTGAAAATGTTCAGGATTTCATAAAAGAAAATTGCGAATTTGAAGAAATGTTCATATTTTGAAAAAATGTTGATGATTTCGAAAAAATCATGAATTTGAAAGGACGTTCGCAAAATGAAAAATAAATAAAATTAGAAATAATAAAAATAAAGAAAGCAAATATGAAAAAGAGAAGAAAAATGAAAAGGATAATGGAAATAAAATTGATCAGGGAAAAAGGAAAATGAAAAAAAGCAGAAAAAACAAAAAAAATTAGAAAAAATGGTCTGCCCAAAGTTTGTGCGTAGCGGGAGTGGTGAGTATGCGATTCTTTAATTTAGAAAAAGTTCATGAATTTGGAAAAGAAAAAGAGAAAAAGGAGAAGGGAAAAGAAAAAAAGAAAAATAGTAAGCAAAAAATGCTCGAGCTAAATCCAGGTCAAAAAGGAAAAAAAAACAGCACTGAAACCGGAGGGAACATTCTAGATGGTAAAAAAATCAGACCTGGGAAGAGGCACTTTTGAGCCGGCCCGTCACACTTGTCATGAGATCTAGCAATCGGCACCAATTACGGAATAAGACTCTAACTATCGCCATAGCCGCTGAATAAGATTTTGGGCGCCAAATATAATTGGCCGTCGCTGGTTAGGAAGGTAACGCATATCCACAACCCTTATATGGGCTGGCCCATTTTACGGGTTTTTAAGATTTTCTAGAAACTAGAAACCTCCCTGAACCGTCCATTCCCGTATTTTTTTCCTTTGTATTTTCTCTATTTTTTTTATTTTTTCCATTTCTCTTTTTGAAATCATGAATATTTTTCGATTCAAAAATATTTTCCCGATTCGTAAACAATTTTTGAAAATGGAAACATTTTCCAAATATGCGACAATTTCTAGGATTTGCATAGATTTTTTTGAAATTGTGAACATATTTTGAATTTGTGAACATTTTTTCAATTCTTGAACAATTTCCAAAGTCACGAACATTTTTTTTATTTCTGAACATCTTCCAAAGTTGTGAACATTTCCAAGTTTGCGAACATTTTTTAAATTCGTAGATATTTTTTAGAATTTGTGAACATTTTTCAAAACCATGAGCATTTTTTTAATTCATGAACATTTGCTACTCACATTTTTTCAAGTTGACGTACATTTTTGGAATTCGTGAACAAATTTAAAATTCATGAATATTTTTTGAAATCACAAATATTTTTTGAGTTCTCGAACATTCTTCAAATTCATGAATACTTATTGAATCCCATAAAACCTTTGGTATTCACGAACATTTTTCAAATTCGTGAATACTTTTTGAATTTTCGAATATTTTTTAAAAATTCCAAACATTTTTTGAATTCGTGAACATTTTTTTGATTGTCTCCAAAATTTTCAAATACGCTATGATTTTATGAATACAAGAATATTTTTTGAACTCGTGCACATTTTCGAACTTATAAATATTTTCTTAATCTTCAAACATTTTTGTAATTCATAAATAGTTTTTGAACTTGTGTACTTTTTCAAATTTACAAATATTTTCTGAATCTTTGAATATATTTGTTTGAACTGACGAAGGATTTGTAGATTTTGCGGCATTTTCTTATCATATTCTTCTACATTTATCAACTTTTGGTGACCATTTGATGAATTTCATTAAAAGAAAGCAAAAACAATGGATAATATGGAGAAAAAAGAATGCGCCCCGCGCCCCGCACTGTGCCGGCCCAAGGCGACGTGGGGAGGGGCGTGTCGAGGCGAGCGTGGCTGCACGTAGGAGGTCCCGATGGCTTCAGCCAAGCAGGGAACTACGAACTCGCTGTGAGGCTAGTTGGGCAAATAAATACTCCCTCGACACGGAAATATTTGTCGGAGAAATGGATAAAATGAATGTATCTAGAACTAAATACATCTAGATACATCCATTTTTCAGACAAGTATTTTCGCCCGGAATGGTCTAGCTTGAGCAGTTACCCCTTGCGAGGCCAGATCGAGGAAGGCACTCACATTTCTGCGGTAGTGCCACTTTCACCCCTCTATGAAGCATAAAGCGCGCTATACAATTTCATACACTTTTACTACATTAGTGTTGTTGTTTTTTTGCCGGGAAGTACATTAGTGTTGCTTAACCGCGAAGTATGTGCGCTCTAGTACATGGATGTCGTTTCTTTTCAGGCTAGTGCTTCCTTAGCTTTACCTTTGGATTGGATTGGGGAAGATTCGTTTTTTTGCCGGGAAGTACATTAGTGTTGCTTAACCGCGAAGTATGTGCGCTCTAGTACATGGATGTCGTTTCTCTGGTGCTTCCTTAGCTTTACCTTTGGATTGGATTGGGGAAGATTCGTTTTTTTGCCGGGAAGTACATTAGTGTTGCTTAACCGCGAAGTATGTGCGCTCTAGTACATGGATGTCGTTTCTCTGGTGCTTCCTTAGCTTTACCTTTGGATTGGATTGGGGAAGATTCGTTTTTTTGCCGGGAAGTACATTAATGTTGCTTAACCGCGAAGTATGTGCGCTCTAGTACATGGATGTCGTTTCTCTGGTGCTTCCTTAGCTTTACCTTTGGATTGGAGTGGGGAAGATTCGCACGGGGGCAGCGGGGCTCCACCACGATCGCTGATCAAACGCCGGGGCGGGGTGACCGAGTCATCCATCACCGTGATTCCCGCATCCAACTCGTTAAGCGTTGGACCCACTTACTAGCGTCACTGGTCCGCGCGTAGAGACTCCACAGGAAGCCGTCGGCCCAACCAACCATTCGTACGGACTCTCGCCTGCCGTCCCTCTCTAGTCTCTACATAAACGGACCTCAGCTAGCTGCCTCTCTCTCACACCCACACTGCCAGTGACTGAGCGAGCTGTCTTTCTTCTCTGAAACCATGTGCGAGTCCGCTCCCCTACTAGCTGCAGCCGGAAACCAAGACGGCCACCACTACCAGGGGGGGACCAAGACAGCCGAGATGAACACGGGTGGCCTTGACCCTTCCCCGGCAGCCCTCGGCCCGACCCCTCTTCCCACGCCGTCTCCGGCGCTCGTGTTCTACGAAGATGATTACCGTTACCGGCACTACTACGACGACGACAGTGGCCTCCAGGACCAGGAGGGCGACAACGCCGCCTATCAACTGCTCGAGGACGAGGAGAAGGACGTCGCCGCCACCAGAGGGACGGGCGCCACCGGCTCGCTTGCTGACAGGCTACGTGAGCTCGTCCGTCAGAAGCTGGCCGAGGTGAACGCCTCCAGCGCGGTCGTCGCGGGGCTCGGCCTCGTCGGGAGCGCCGTCGGCGCCTACTTCCTCTGGCCCGCGGCCGCGGCCGCCGCCACCGCCGCCACCATGGCAGCACCCGGGGCCGCCGGTTTCCTCATCTCCCGTGCGGCGTTTGCGGCGAAGCCGAAGCTCTACTTCCAGATCCTCCGCACTGCCGGAGCGGCAGCGGCTGCAGCCGCTTTTGCCCTGTAGCTGCACGCGAGGGCTGGCCACGTACCTACTGCTTAATTTCGTCCCGCGCGCGCCGTTCGTCTGTTGGCCGTTTGCGTTGGTTATATCGCTAATAATGGAGCAGTCAGTTTGTCTTGATGATTAAGCGTCCGTGTGTGGTGGGTATATCTTTCAGTAGATCGATACACTCTGGTATATCTAGTACTCCATCTCTACTTTTTCAGTGTGTGTAAGGTTGGAGCTATACCATCTGCGATAAGCTAAATCTTTGGTTTAAATTGTTCAAGCAACCCTAAAGCTTACTAGATGATGTTTGCTTTATTTGTGTTGATCTTTAGATTTCGGATATTGCTCTTGGCTATAGAGAGTATATGCTCATGCGCATCAAAAATGTATTTTGGCAAGGTAAAATTTTTTTTTTAAAAAAATAGATGTGTTCATTGTCACACCCAAATGCTACATGTAAATTTTTAGGAGGAAAGCTTAGGGGCTTTTTGGATAGTTGTCATCGCGTGCCCCGCCAATATATTGGCGTTGACTGAAAGGGTGCACCTTGTTTGGATGGGAACCAAAATTTTGGCACGCCAACTCGTCTCAGCTTCTTCTCTCTACTTTTTTGCGCCCAATCGCTGGCAAAACGCGGGCGGCCGAATCGGCCGCCAATTTTTTGGCTCGCCCGTGACGCCCATGATTTGGCAGGGTGGTCCTGGGCAGGAACCAAACAGCCCCTTAAGCATGTTGATCAGTGCAAAAAAAAAAAAAAAAAACAACAAGTCGAACGACAAATGCTACCTTCAAATGTTACACTTAATTTTGTTTTTTTCACCGACGAAGCACCGCTATCCTGTTCGCATGAAAATTGGCAAGCACGCTTGGTACACTAACATGAACATCTAAAAAAATCAGAATTTTTTAATTTTATTTACTACAGTATTTGTTTATAATTTACTGTTCACCAGGGAGCATATGCTCCCTCGAGCCAAAAATCCGTGTCCGATTCAGGATATTGCTTTCCTTGTTTAGTTTAAATTGTCTTTACGTCTCAGCACCAGCCACGAGATCCCTCGACTATATGTATGAACATTTCTATCATTGTGGTGCGATATATGTTGCTTCGGCACTGTCAGCCTGTTCCCTCAACTATATCTCTTTTGTTGGATTGCGTCTTCTTTGTGCTTCGATGTGTGTTTGCTTCAGGCCATGTATGTCATGTGTTGTCCTCCCGTACGAAGGATATGGCACCGTGTACGGCGTGATTCTGTAAATGCATCTACATCCACACATGATTTTCTTCCGGGTTGGATACCAGAATCTGAATCATCCAAGCATGTCGCGGGTACCTCAACTGAGTTTGAATCATATACTTAGCACCCAACTACACATAGTGAAACAATATAAACTGTTGATGGCACCTCACGGCTTATGACAGAAGTCATAATGGGACGCGGCGTTTCTGCACCCAGGTCTAGATGCTCCCATCCGCAAACAGTAAAATCATTTAAAATAGTAAATAAATTTAAAAAATTCTGAATTATTTTGTGGTGCAAGATGGACGAATGCATGATGCCCGTGCCAAATTTGGTGGAGTTTGAACATTCAAGGAGCTCGTGGCAAAAAAGACAAATTTCGAGTATGTGAGAAAGTTTGAAAAAACGCATTGTTCATAGCCGATTTTGTCTTTTTTGGCACGAGCTCCTCGAATGTCTTTTGCCCATGAAATTTTGCACGCACCTGGTGCACTCAAGCATCTTGCTTGCAAAAAAGTTTCAGAATTTTTGAATTTTTTACTATTTGTTTTGATTTTACTGTTCACCGAGTGTAGATGAGCCTGGGCACCGTTTTGAATATCCGCATTAGTTTAGGGTACACCTAGTGAACTTGCTTTCTCCGAGTGCTTTGATTGATCAGCTGGACTATCGAGTAACTCTTGACAACAAAAATATTCTTGATACAGGAGAGGATGAATGGAAGGAAACTTTGGAGAAGAACCAGGCATAGTGGATTGCCGTATATGGACCGTGAAGTGTCCATGTATGGTACTAGTCCTGTTTTGGATATACTACTTGAAGGAACTGAGACAATGTCAATGTTCCATCACTGCCACATGGGGTATATGGCTGTTGATAAGAAAAAATAGGTGCTTCTTGATGTAATGCGTGAAGTAGACAAGAGTAAGTGATACGTCTCCGACGTATCTATAATTTTTGATTATTTCATGCCATTATCTTACTACTTCCACATATTTTTGCCAACAATTCATACTATTTTTATTTGGACTAACCTATTAATCCAGTGCCAAAGGCCAGTTCCTGTTTTCTATTGTTTTGGGGGTTTTAGGTGAAAAAATCACGGAGCCGGAATGACCTGAAAATTTATGTGAAGTTTTTGTGGAATATATCTGAATTTTTAGCGCACGAATCAACGCAAGAGGGGGCCCATGGGCTCCACAAGCTAGGGGGGCGCGCCTACCCCCAGGGCGTGGCAAGGTGTCTTGTGGCCCAACCGTAAGTCGGTTGGAGCTCTTCTTCGGCCGCAAGGAAGCTAATATCAGGGGGGAAAATCGTGTAAAAATTTCAACCCGATCGGAGTTACGGATCTCCGAATACTTAAGAAACGGTGCCCGGCCAGGAAAACAGTCCCGAACACAGAGAAGAAACCCTAGAGAAAAGAGAGAGAGAGAGAGAGATCCAATCTCGGAGGGGCTCCCGCCCCCCCAGGGGCCGTGGAGGCCAAGGACCAGAGGGGGAATCCTTCTCCCATCTAGGGGGAAGGCCAAGCAAGAAGAAGAAGAAGGAGGGGGGCTCTCTTCCCCTCTCTGCCGGTGGCGCCGGAGCGCCGCCGGGGGAACCATCGTGACGGCGATCTACATCAATAACTTCGCCGCCGTCATCACCAACTTTCTCCCCCTCTATGCAGCGGTGTAACCTCTCTCTTCCCGTTGTAATCTCTACTTGAAAATGGTGCTTTATGCTATATATTATCATCCAATGATGTGTTGCACCTCTATGATGTTTGAGTAGATTCGTTTTGTCCTATGAGTTGATTGGTGATCATGATTGGTTTGAGTTGTATGTTTTATTTTGGTGCTGTCCTATGGTGTCTGCTACTTGTGATAGGCGTTGGGATTTCCCCGGAGAGGAAGGGTGATGTAGTATAGTAGCAGATAGTATTTTCCTCAGTTAAGAACCAAGTTTATCGAACCAGTAGGAGACACACGCAAACAAATGTCAACAGTACCTGCACACACACACAACAAATACTTGCACCCAACGCGGGCAAGAGGGTTGTCAATCCCCTTGTACTCATTAATTGCAAGGATTAATTCTGCTAATGATAGATAGATAAATTGCAAAAGAAAATAAAAGTAAATAAATTGCAGCAAGTATTTTTAGGGTTTTAGTAAATATAAAGTGAATGGACACGGGGGGCCATAGCGTTCACTAGAGGTATCTCTCTCATGAGTATAGCAACGGTGAGTAAATAAATTACTCACACATCATCCTGGAGGCAGCAAGGTTGATGAAGATGGCCTCCGTGATGTATTCCCCCTCCGGCAGAGTACAGAAAAAGGCCTCCAGATGGGATCGCGGAAGAACAAAGGCTTGCGGCGGCGGAAGAATTGTTTTGGGAGTTCGTCTGGGGGTTTCTGAATATATAGGAATTTATAGCATAGGAATTAGGGTAAACGGAGCTGCAGGGGGGGCCACAAGGGGGCTGGGCGTGCCTACCCCCCCAAGGCGTGCCCCCTGCCTTGTCGCTCTGTCTTGTGTCGTCTGGTCTCCCCCCAAAGCTTCTAGGGTCTCTTTTGGTTCAGAAAAAATCGTCAAAATTTTTCATCATGTTTGGACTTCGTTTGGTATGGATTTTTTGTAAAACAAAAAACAAGCAGAAAACAGCAACTGGCACTGGGCACTAAGTTAATAGGTTAGTTCCAAAAAATGATATAAAATGGTATATAAAGCATACAAGATTGATAATATAATAGCATGAAACAATAAAAAATTATAGATACGTCGAAGACGTATCAGCATCCCCAAGCTTAATTCCTGCTCGTCCTCGAGTAGGTAAATGATAAAAACAAAAAAAATGATGTTGAATGCTTCCTAACTTGTCTTAATCATGTAATTATTTTGGGTATGAATGTTGAGAAATGATGACTTAATAGATATCGAAACAATAATATAAAAGAATGCTAGAAAATAATCATTACTCTTCAAAATATCTATGCCAATGAATGTTATCCCTACCCATTTAATCGTGTAAGCATGGCATAACTCGGTCTTCCTAGCACAAAGTATAAATCATGAACACCCCGGTGCCAAACCAAGCAATTGTATCATACTTTTTCTCGCTTCAGCATTTTCAACTCCACTCAATACTTGAGTGTGAGCCATGGACTTAGCACTTTGGATGGCATAGAGAATGATGGAAGGGGTTTATAAAGGAAGACAAAAAAATTGAGAAAGTCTCGCATCAACTCGGCGGATCGTTAGGCAATGGAGAGGCCTTTCAATCGATATCGATGCGAGGAGTAGGGATTGCCATGCAACGGATGCACTAGAGCTATAAGTGTATGAAAGCTCTCTACTAAAACTAAGTGGGTGTGCATCCAACTTACTTGCTCATGAAGACCTCGAGCATTTGAGGAAGCTCGTCGTCGGAATATGCAATGTAAAAATTTCCACTAGTATATGAAAGTGACAAATCATGGAGACTCTCTATATGAAGAACATGGTGCTACTTTGAAGCACAAGTGTGGTAAAGGATAGTAGCATTGCCCCTTCTTTTTTTTCTTTTCTTTTTTTCTTCTTCTCTCTTTTTTAGAACAATATCATGAACCTCATCCCCACTTTTTCGAGGACTCATCAGTCTCCATCATTCTTTTCCTCACTGGGACAATGCTCTAATAATGATAATCATCACACTTCTATTTACTTACAACTCGATAAACTGAATGATATGACTACATATGAATGCCTCTGGTAGTGTACCAGGATGTGCAATGATCTAGTGTAACATGTATAACAATGATGAACGGTGGCTGCGCCACAAATATCATCTCAGCTCTATATGATCATGCAAAGCAAAATGACAATGAATGCTCAAGTCATGTGAATAGTAATGGTGGAATTAAGTTGCATGGAAATATATCTCGGAATGGCTATGGAAATGCCATGATAGGTAGGTATGGTGGTTGCTTTGAGGAAGGATATAATAAGGCTTATGTGTGATAGAGCGTGTCATATCACGGGATTTGGATGCACCGGCGAAGTTTGCACCAAGTCTCGAGGTGAGAACGGGCAATTGTAGGGGAACGCAGCAGAAAACAAAAATTTCCGACCAATGCACCAGCCCAGGACCACCATGAAGATGCATACATGGTTTTTGATCTGATCGTTACCAACTCGTAGCGCAGCGGAAGTAGAGTCGATGAAGATCATTGGTGCAGATCCCCGCAGCTAGGATTTTACAACCTCCCAACCGCGAGGATGTTCTCCCTGGCCAGCTCACCGGACGGATTCTCGGACAGCCCTTCGGGAGGCGTCAGGACAGTCCCTCGGATAGTCCCACCGGACGGATCCTTGGACAGCCCTTCGGGAGGCCTCTGGGCAGTCCCTCGGATAGTCCCACTGGACGGATCCTCGGACAGCCCTCCGGGAGGCTTCAGGTCTGTCCCTCGGATAGTCCCACCGGACGGATCCTCGGACAGCCCTTCGGGAGGCCCCCTGGACAGCCCTTCGGGCGAGTCACTCGGACAGCCCTCCGGGCAGGTACTCGAACAGCCCCTCGGGCAGAAGATCGAAACTACGACCTCTCTACTGGGTTGCACACATACGGTGTCAGCTATCCGGCAGGGCTTCACCGCCCAGAACTAGTTCCCACCGGAACCCAGACAGCCTTTCGGCTCTACGAAACTATTTCGTGTGAGGGAGAGAAGAAGCCAGATCATTGCATGACATTTTGTATGAGAGAAAGAGTGAGTATGGAGAGCACCTCTCCACCTCTATTTATAGGCCAAGCCCAAGGGGTAGAGGACACCTGGAAATACCAAAATGCCCTCATGAGTTGCTTCTCCAAGAAGCCAATAGTGTTGCTTGCATCACCATGCCTGCATCACCAAGCCTGCATCATCCCCTAATAGTGTTTTCACTATTCATGAAAACATTTTTCCGCGACCGTAGAATCCGAAAATGTTTCTGTAGGTCCAGAACATTTCCAGTACCCCTTAAAATAATTCTGGACGCGTTCCGAAACATTTCCGGATCAATGATTTTCATCAGCGAAAAGCAACCAAAGCATTTCCGGCTGCTCCGAAACATTTCCGGTTTTTCTCTCCGGAAAAATTCCAGAAGTTCCCAAAACAATTCTGGCACCTCCAAAAAGTTCCAGGCGTGTGCCAAAACCTTTTTGGCTCAATGGTTTACTCCAAAACAACTTTTTGGTTTTACCGAAACTTTTCCGGTTTTCTCTCCGGAACTTTTCCGTCGTCTCCGAAACTTTTCTGGTGACTTTCTCTCAGACTCCCTGTCTAGTATTCAGCAGATAGATGACCCTTAAACGTGTGACCTTGTAGGTTCGGTGAAGTATAGACATGACCGGAACACTTTCCGATCAATGATCAATAGCGGAACCGTGGACATCCATATTGATCCCTATACCCACACGAATGAATATTCGAGTGAACCTGTAGTTGCCGTGTGCTATTTGTTGGAAATATGCCCTAGAGGCAATAATAAATTGGTTATTATTATATTTCCTTGTTCATGATAATCGTTTATTATCCATGCTATAATTGTATTGATTGGAAACTCAAATACATGTGTGGGTACATAGACAACACTGTGTCCCTAGTAAGCCTCTAGTTGACTAGCTCGTTGATCAAAGATGGTTAAGGTTTCCTAGCCATTGACATGAGATGTCATTTGATAACGGGATCACATCATTAGGAGAATGATGTGATGGACAAGACCCAAACTACGAACGTAGCATATGATCGTGTCAGTTTATTGCTATTGTTTTCTGCATGTCAAGTATCTGTTCCTTCGACCATGAGATCATGCAACTCCCTGACATAGGAGGAGTACCTTGTGTGTATCAAACGTCGCAACGTAACTGGGTGACTATAAAGGTGCTCTACAGGTATCTCCGAGGATGTCTGTTGGGTTGGCATGGATCAAGACTGGGATTTGTTACTCTGTGTGACGGAGAGGTATCTCAGGGCCCACTCGGTAATACAACATCACAATGAGCCTTGCAAGCAATGTGACTAAAGTGTTAGCCATGAGATCTTGTATTACGGAACGAGTAAAGAGACTTGCCGGTAACGAGATTGAACTAGGTATAGAGATACCGACGATCGAATCTCGGGCAAGTAACATACCGAAGAACAAAGGGAACAGTATACGGGATTAACTGAATCCTTGACATAGAGGTTCGACCGATAAAGATCTTCGTAGAATATGTAGGAGCCAATATGGGCATCCAGGTCCCGCTATTGGTTATTGATCGTAGAGGTGTCTCGGTCATGTCTACATAGTTCTCGAACCCGCAGGGTCTACACACTTAGCGTTTGGTGACGATTAGTATAGTTGAGTTATTTTGTTGGTGACCGAAGGTTGTTCGGAGTCCCGGATAAGATCCCGGACATGACGAGGATCTCCGGAATAGTCCGGAGGTAAAGATTGATATATGTGATAATAGTGTTTTGATCTCCGGAAGAGTTCCGGAATTCACCGGAAGAGGTTCCGGATGTTTACCGAAGTGTTCGGGTGCAGCAACACTTTATATGAGCCAAAGAGGTAAAGCCCACGAGGTTTTGGAAGTGCAAAAGGAAGTTTTGCTACTGCCTTAAGCTGGTAAGGCAGTACTACCGCTACTGTAGCAGCGGTACTACCGCCCAAGCGGTACTACCGCTACCGTAGCAGCGGTACTACCGCTTAAGCTGGTCAAGCGGTACTACCGCTACTGTATCAGAGGTACTACCGCTTAAGCTGGTCAAGCGGTACTACCGCTACTGTAGCAGCGGTACTACCGCTTGTGCGCGGTACTGCAGGGATCCGAGTTGGACTCTTTCCCTGCGGGCAAAACCGACCTTGTGCGGGCAAAACCGACCTGGAGGAGGCTTTTACTCCAAGTTTAGACCCCAAGGCTCAACATATAAATAGAGGGGCAGGGCTAGCACACGGGATACATTAGATTGCCCCAAGCCATGTGCCGGCAACCTCTAGTTCCTCCTACGTCATAATTTCAGTAGTGCTTAGGCGAAGCCCTGCTGAAATAGTTCCTCACCAACATCACCACGCCGTCGTGCTGCTGAAACTCTTCTTCTTCTGCGCTCCCTCTTGCTGGATCAAGAAGGCGGAGATCGTCATCAAGCCGTACGTGTGTTGAACGCGGAGGTGCCGTCCGTTCGGCACTAGTTCGTGATCGGATCGAGGGACGACTTGCGATTTGGATCGCGGAGACGTTCGACTACATCAACCGCGTTTCTTAACGCTTCCGCTTAGCGATCTACAAGGGTATGTAGATTCACTCTCCCTCTCGTAGATGCTCATCACCATGGATAGATCTTGTGTGTGCGTAGGAAATTTTTTGTTTCCCATGCAACGTTCCCCAACAGTGGCATCTGAGCTAGGTCTATGCGTAGATGAGATCTCGAGTAGAACACAAACGAGTTGTGGGCGTGGGTGTATACATATTGCTTGCCGTTACTAGTTGATACTTGATTCGGCGGTATTGTGAGATGAAGCAGCCCGGACCGACTTTACGCGTACGCTTACGCGAGACAGGTTCCTTCAACTGACATGTAACTTCGTTGCATAAAGATGGCTAGCGGGTGTCTGTCTCTCTCACTTTAGTTGAATCGATTTCAATGAAGAGGGTTCTTTTAGAAGATCAAAAAGCAATCACTACACCACGTTGTGGTTTTGCGTAGGTAAGAATGGTTCTTGCAAACACGTAGCAGCCACGTAAAATTTGCAACAACAATTAGAGGACATCTAACTTGTTTTTGCAGGGTATGTTGTGATGTGATATGGCCAATTACATGATGAGATATATGTGATGTATGAGATGATCATGTGTTGTATAGAATATCACGACTTGCATGTCGATGAGTACGGCAACTGGCAGGAGCCATAGAGTTGTCTTTAATTATTGTATGACCTGCGTGTCAATCATTAAGCGCTATGTAATGCTTTACTTTATCGCTAAACGTTAGCAATAGTCGTGGAAGCAACAGTCGGCGCGACAACCTCATGGCGACACGTTGATGGAGATCAAGATGATGGAGATCATGGTGTCATGCCGGTGACGATGGAGATCATGCCGGTGCTTTGGAGATGGAGATCAAAAGCACGAGTTCATGGCCATATCATGTCACTTATGATTTGCATGTGATGTTAATCCTTTTATGCATCTTATTTTGCTTAGGACGACGGTAGCATTATAAGGTGATCCCTCACTTAAATTTCAAGATAAATTGTGTTCTCCCCGAGTGTGCACCGTTGCGAAAGTTCGTCGTTTCGAGACACGCCGTGATGATCGGGTGTGATAGACTCTACGTTCACATACAACGGGTGTAAGCCATGTTGCACGTGCGGAACACTCGGGTTAAACTTGACGAGCCTAGCATGTACAGACATGGCCTCGGAACACAAGAGACCGAAAGGTCGAACATGAGTCATATAGTAGATATGATCAACATGAAGATGTTCACCGTTGAAACCACCTCAACTCACGTGATGATCGGACTTGAGTTGGTGGATTTGGATCATGTTACACTCGAATGATCAGAGGGATGTCAATTTGAGTGGGAGTTTTTAAGTAATATGATTAACTAAACTCATTATCTAGAACAATAGTCTAAGTTGTCTTTGCAATATTTATGTTCTAGATCATGGCTCGCGCAGTAGCACCCCTGAATTTTAATGCGTTCCTAGAGAAAGCTAAGTTGAAAGATGATGGAAGTAACTTTGTGGACTGGGCCCGTAATCTGAGGATTATCCTTACGGCTTCCCAGAAGGCTTATGTCCTTGATGCACCGCTTGGTGATCCACCCGCTCCAGTTGAGTCTCTAGACGTTGTGAACGCCTGGCAGGCTCGTTCTGAAGATTACTCAATAGTTCAATGTGCAATATTGTAAGGCTTAGAACCGGGACTTCAAAGACGTTTTGAACGTCATGGAGCATATGAGATGTTCCAGGAGTTGAAGTTTATCTTTCAGAAGAATGCCCGGATCGAGAGATATGAGATCTCCGATAAGTTCTATGCTTGCAAGATGGAGGAGAACGGGTCTATCAGTGATCACGTGCTCAGAATGTCTGGGTACTCTACCCGTCTGGCTGAATTGGGGATGCCCCTTCCGCCAGAGGCTATCACTGACAGAGTTCTTCAATCATTGCCACCTAGCTACAAGAGCTTCGTGTTGAACTATAACATGCACGGGATGAACAAGTCAGTCGCCGAGCTGTTTGCGATGTTGAAAGGCGCTGAGTCTGAAATTCAGAAGGAGCATCAAGTGTTGATGGTCAATAAAACCACTAGTTTCAAGAAAAATGGCAAGGGTAAGAAGGGTAACTCCAAGAAGATTGGCAAAGCAGTTGCTCCTCTCGTGAAGAAACCCAAGGCTGGACCCAAACCAGAAACTGTGTGCTTTCATTGCAAGGGAACTGGACACTGGAAGCGGAACTGCCCCAAGTATTTGGCTGACAAGAAGGCGGCCAACAACAAACAAGGTATATATGATATACATGTTATTGATGTGTACCTTACCAACTCTCGTTGTAGTGCCTGGGTATTTGATACCGGTGCGGTTGCTCATATTTGCAACTCAAAACAGGAACTGCGGAATAGACGGAGGCTGGCAAAGGACGAAGTGACGATGCGCGTGGGAAATGGTTCCAAGGTTGATGTGATCGCCGTCGGCACGCTCGCTCTTCGATTACCATCGGGACTAGTGATGAACCTGAATAATTGTTATTTAGTGCCTGCGTTAAGCATGAACATTATATCTGGATCTTGTTTATTGCAAGACGGTTACTCATTTAAATCAGAGAATAATGGTTGTTCTATTTATATGAGTAATATCTTTTATGGTCATGCACCCAATGTGAGGGGTTTATTCTTATTGAATCTCGATAGTAATGATACACATGTTCATAACATTGATGCCAAAAGATGTAGAATTGATAATGATAATACCACTTTCTTGTGGCACTGCCGTTTAGGTCATATTGGCATAAAACGCATGAGGAAGCTCCATGCTGATGGACTTTTGGAGTCACTTGATTTTGAATCACTTGACACATGTGAGCCATGCCTCATGGGCAAGATGACTAAAACGCCGTTCTCTGGAACAATGGAACGGGCAAGTGACTTATTGGAAATCATACATACTGATGTGTGCGGTCCGATGAGCATTGAGGCGCACGGTGGTTATCGTTACTTTCTCACCTTCACTGATGACTTAAGTAGATATGGGTATATTTACTTAATGAAACACAAGTCTGAAACATTTGAAAAGTTCAAACAATTTCAGAGTGAAGTTGAGAATCATCGTGACAAGAAGATTAAATTCCTACGATCTGATCGAGGAGGAGAATATCTGAGTTATGAGTTTGGCAGTCACTTAAGACAATGTGGAATTGTTTCACAACTGACACCGCCTGGAACACCACAGCTTAATGGTGTGTCCGAACGTCGTAATCGAACCTTATTGGATATGGTGCGATCTATGATGTCTCTTGCCGATTTGCCACTATCGTTTTGGGGTTATGCATTAGAGACAGCTGCATTCACTTTAAATAGGGCACCATCGAAATCCGTTGAGACGACGCCATATGAACTTTGGTTTGGCAAGAAGCCAAAGCTGTCATTTCTTAAAGTTTGGGGATGTGATGCTTATGTCAAAAAGCTTCAGCCTGAAAAGTTGGAACCCAAAGCGGAGAAATGCGTCTTCATAGGATACCCAAAAGAGACAGTTGGGTATACCTTCTACCTCAGATCCGAAGGCAAAGTGTTTGTCGCTAAAAACGGAACATTTCTTGAGAAAGAGTTTCTCTCGAAAGAATTGAGTGGGAGGAAGATAGAACTTGATGAGGTTGTTGAACCTTTACTTCAACCTGAGAGTAGCGCAGCGCAAAAAGTTGTTTCTGTGGAGCCTACATTAGCTGAAGAGGGAGTTAATGATGATGATCATGAAGCTTTGGATCAAGTTGCTATCGAACCTCGTAGGTCGACAAGGACGCGTACTGCTCCTGAGTGGTACGGCAACCCTGTCTTAGAAGTCATGTTGTTGGACAACGATGAACCTACGAGCTATGGAGAAGCGATGATGGGCCCGGATTCCGAGAAGTGGTTAGAGGCCATGAAATCCGAGATGGGATCCATGTATGAAAACAAAGTATGGACTTTGGAAGTATTACCTGAAGGGCGTAAGGCCATTCAGAACAAATGGATCTTTAAGAGGAAGACGGACGCGGACGGTAATGTCACCGTCTATAAAGCTCGAATTTTGGCAAAGGGTTTTTCACAAGTTCAAGGAGTTGACTACGATGAGACCTTCTCACCCGTGGCGATGCTTAAGTCCGTCAGAATCATGTTAGCAATAGCTGCCTTTTTCGATTATGAAATTTGGCAGATGGATGTCAAAACAGCGTTCCTTAACGGTTTCCTTAAGGAAGAGTTGTATATGATGCAACCAGAAGGTTTTGTCGATCCAGAGAATGCTGACAAAGTTTGCAAACTCCAGCGATCCATTTATGGACTGGTGCAAGCGTCTCAGAGTTGGAATCTTCGCTTTGATGAGGTGATCAAAGCGTTCGAGTTTATACAAGTTTACGGAGAAGCTTGTATTTACAAGAAAGTGAGTGGGAGCTCTATAGCGTTTCTAATATTATATGTGGATGACATATTACTGATTGGAAACAATATAGAAATGTTGGAAAGCGTGAAGGAATATTTGAACAAGGGTTTTTCAATGAAGGACCTAGGAGAAGCTGCTTTCATATTAGGCATCAAGATCTATAGAGATAGATCAAGACGTTTAATAGGACTTTCACAAAGCACATACCTTGATAAAATTTTGAAGAAGTTCAAAATGGATCAGTCCAAGAAGGGGTTCTTGCCTGTTTTGTAAGGTGTGAAGTTGAGTAAGACTCAATGCCCAGTGACTGCAGAAGATAGAGAAAAGATGAGTGTCATCCCCTATGCTTCAGCCATAGGCTCTATCATGTATGCAATGCTGTGCACAAGACCCGATGTCAGCCTTGCCATAAGTATGGTCGGAAGGTTTCAAAGTGATCCAGGAATGGAACACTGGACGGCAGTCAAGAATATCCTGAAGTACCAGAAAAGGACTAAGGACATGTTTCTCGTTTATGGAGGTGATCAAGAGCTCGTCGTAAAGGGTTACGTCGATGCAAGCTTTGACACTGATCCGGATGACTCTAAGTCGCAAACCGGATACGTATTTATTCTTAATGGGGGTGCGGTTAGCTGGTGCAGTTCCAAGCAAAGCGTGGTAGCTGATTCTACATGCGAAGCGGAGTACATCGCTGCCTCGGAGGCGGCGAAGGAAGGTGTCTGCATGAAGGAGTTCATGACAGATCTTGGAGTAGTGCCTAGTGCGCTTAACCCAATGACTCTGTTTTGTGATAATACTGGTGCCATTGCTCTAGCCAAGGAACCAAGATTTCACAAGAGGACCAGACACATAAAGCGACGTTTCAATTCCATCCGCGATTATATCAAGGAGGACGACATAAATATTTGCAAAGTACACACGGATCTGAATGTTGCAGATCCGATGACTAAACGTCTTCCAAGGGCTAAGCATGAACAACACCAGAACTGCATGGGTGTTCGATTCATTACAATGTAAATCACATAGTGATGTGAACTAGATTATTGACTCTAGTGCAAGTGGGAGACTGTTGGAAATATGCCCTAGAGGCAATAATAAATTGGTTATTATTATATTTCCTTGTTCATGATAATCGTTTATTATCCATGCTATAATTGTATTGATTGGAAACTCAAATACATGTGTGGGTACATAGACAACACTGTGTCCCTAGTAAGCCTCTAGTTGACTAGCTCGTTGATCAAAGATGGTTAAGGTTTCCTAGCCATTGACATGAGATGTCATTTGATAACGGGATCACATCATTAGGAGAATGATGTGATGGACAAGACCCAAACTACGAACGTAGCATATGATCGTGTCAGTTTATTGCTATTGTTTTCTGCATGTCAAGTATCTGTTCCTTTGACCATGAGATCATGCAACTCCCTAACATCGGAGGAGTACCTTGTGTGTATCAAACGTCGCAACGTAACTGGGTGACTATAAAGGTGCTCTACAGGTATCTCCGAGGATGTCTGTTGGGTTGGCATGGATCAAGACTGGGATTTGTTACTCTGTGTGACGGAGAGGTATCTCAGGGCCCACTCGGTAATACAACATCACAATGAGCCTTGCAAGCAATGTGACTAAAGTGTTAGCCACGAGATCTTGTATTACGGAACGAGTAAAGAGACTTGCCGGTAACGAGATTAAACTAGGTATAGAGATACCGACGATCGAATCTCGGGCAAGTAACATACCGAAGAACAAAGGGAACAGTATACGGGATTAACTGAATCCTTGACATAGAGGTTCGACCGATAAAGATCTTCGTAGAATATGTAGGAGCCAATATGGGCATCCAGGTCCCGCTATTGGTTATTGATCGTAGAGGTGTCTCGGTCATGTCTACATAGTTCTCGAACCCGCAGGGTCTACACACTTAACGTTTGGTGACGATTAGTATAGTTGAGTTATTTTGTTGGTGACCGAAGGTTGTTCGGAGTCCCGGATAAGATCCCGGACATGACGAGGATCTCCGGAATAGTCCGGAGGTAAAGATTGATATATGTGATAATAGTGTTTTGATCTCCGGAAGAGTTCCGGAATTCACCGGAAGAGGTTCCGGATGTTTACCGAAGTGTTCGGGTGCAGCAACACTTTATATGAGCCAAAGAGGTAAAGCCCACGAGGTTTTGGAAGTGCAAAAGGAAGTTTTGCTACTGCCTTAAGCTGGTAAGGCAGTACTACCGCTACTGTAGCAGCGGTACTACCGCCCAAGCGGTACTACCGCTACCGTAGCAGCGGTACTACCGCTTAAGCTGGTCAAGCGGTACTACCGCTACTGTATCAGAGGTACTACCGCTTAAGCTGGTCAAGCGGTACTACCGCTACTGTAGCAGCGGTACTACCGCTTGTGCGCGGTACTGCAGGGATCCGAGTTGGACTCTTTCCCTGCGGGCCAAACCGACCTTGTGCGGGCAAAACCGACCTCGAGGAGGCTTTTACTCCAAGTTTAGACCCCAAGGCTCAACATATAAATAGAGGGGCAGGGCTAGCACACGGGATACATTAGATTGCCCCAAGCCATGTGCCGGCAACCTCTAGTTCCTCCTACGTCATAATTTCAGTAGTGCTTAGGCGAAGCCCTGCTGAAATAGTTCCTCACCAACATCACCACGCCGTCGTGCTGCTGAAACTCTTCTTCTTCTCCGCTCCCTCTTGCTGGATCAAGAAGGCGGAGATCGTCATCAAGCCGTACGTGTGTTGAACGCGAAGGTGCCGTCCGTTCGGCACTAGTTCGTGATCGGATCGAGGGACGACTTGCGATTTGGATCACGGAGACGTTCGACTACATCAACCGCGTTTCTTAATGCTTCCGCTTAGCGATCTACAAGGGTATGTAGATTCACTCTCCCTCTCGTAGATGCTCATCACCATGGATAGATCTTGTGTGTGCGTAGGAAATTTTTTGTTTCCCATGCAACGTTCCCCAACACTATTCCTGTTGCTTCGCGATATGTTACAAATACCCGAGGTGAGACTTATCGGCATCCCTGTGAATCAACACTTGTCCACTATGCCAGTTACCTCGTTACCAGTTTTGTTCTCTTTTCTCGTTTCCGTGTTCCGGCATCCCTGTGATCAAATCACATTGTGTCTGGCCAGACAATGATGGATACCGTAACACCGAGAGGGCCCAAAGAATATCTCTCCATCGTCGGAGGAGCAACTCCCAATCTTGAGCTATCAAGTCCCTTGTCATACTTTTCCATGAACCCGTAAGCCGCCGTAATAGCTACCCTTTGACGGATAACGTTTAACAAACCCCAAAGTTCATGAAGCAAGCATGAAGAAACTCGATACTCTCATGGTCTAAGGAATTATGCAAACGTTCACTTTCTCTATGTTATATACCATTAACTTGTGACGAATGTATCTCATAGCATAACATCAATCGGGTCGATTCAACACAAGTGTTCTTCGAACATTGTGCCCTCAAAGTTGCCGACATAGACATGCCCATGATCAGGAAAGCGTAATCTTCATGCAACACTTGAGCTAGTCTTAGAGGCCAGACTAGGAATACATTTTACCGTTTATTATTCCACACGTGCATATGAGTTTTCCTCCGAGCCTCGTGGTTATTGCAGACTCAAGAACCATAGCAGTTATAGCACATAATATAAACATAATTATAAACATGGAGATAAATAATAACATTTATTATTGCCTCTAGGGCATATCTCCTACAGCAATGCACGGTACCGAAGAGGCTAGCAAAATATGGATAGGTAGAAGTGATTATAGTCCACAAAATCACATTAGTCATAAAGAACTCAAATACCTATTGTGAAAGTTTATTAGCCCTCGAAGAAAAGTACTACCCGCATGCCCCTAGGGAGGAGGTTGGGAGGAGTTAACCATCACGCGCCCCCTATCCAGACAACACAAAGGATATCAATCAAGGATAAATCATGCTCCAACTTCCTGGTCATGCCATGACTGACACTTTAATGAAGTAGTGAATCACAAACCTTAACATCTATATTTTTACTAACTAATATTTATTAACTAGTAATCTTCCATATTATAACTTCAATATCGTTGATCATACGCTTCGCATTCAGTGATCTACATGAAAGTTTTTATTATACCACTCTTGTATACCTATCATTTTTAGACTAAACATATAGCTCGTGCAAATTACCACTTCCTATTTAACTCTCAAAAATATATAAGTGAAGCATGCGAGTGCAAATGATTTCTATAAAATATAAGTACCACCGTGCTCTAATGATATAAGTGAAGCACATGAGCAAAACTGCCTTAACTCAAAAGATATAAGTGATGCATAAAGAGCATTCTAACAAATTGTGATGAATGTGTGTCTCTCATAATAGGTGTGTCCAACAAACAATGATTGTGGGAAACAAGAAAACAAAATAAAACTATAATACACGACGCTCCAAGAAAAACACATATCATGTGATGAATAAAAATATAGCTCCAAGTAATATTACCGATAGATTGGGGACGAAAGAGGGGATGCCTTCCGGGGTATCCCCAAGATTAGACGCTTGGTTCTTCCTTGAATATTACCTTGGGGTGCCTTGGGCATCCCCAAGTTTAAGGTCTTGCCTCTCCTTATTCCTTTATCGATCGTCATCTCACCCAAAACTTGAAAACTTTAGCACACAAAACTCAGCAGAAACATCGTGAGATCCATTAGTATAATAAAATCATCATTCACTTTAGGTACTGTTATAAATAGATTCATAATTTCCCTTGCATAATGCCTATTGCATTCTAACTTCTTCATGACTTATACCCCCAGATATAATCCATAGCATCATCAAAATAAGCATGATATGCAATAAAAATAGAATCTGTCTAAAACTGAACAGTACGTAATGACAGAATTTTTATACATACTTCTGTAACTCCAAAAAATTCTAAAAAATGAGGAAAACGTTTACAATTTGTATCCCAATACTGTGTAAAAAAGTCAGCAATTGATCACGTTCCAGTACAGAATTAAAGTTCCAGCACTGGGTGCAAAAGTTTTTGTTTCTGCATAGCATCAATTCAACAATCATCCAAATCATCCTAAAGGCTTTACTTGGCACAAAACTCAAAAGAAAAGATACAAATGCAATCATTACATTAGCAATAATCATGTTGACTCAACAAAAATAAAAAAAGCAAAAAGATAACTATTGGGTTTCCTCCCAACAAGCGCTATTGTTTAATGCCCCTAGCTAGGCATAATGCATAGTTTCAAGTGTTATCATCCTTAATGTTCCCTTGAGGTAATTCATCACAAATCCTCCTTAAGAGTTCCTTTTTATCAATTTCCAATTTTCTGGTAGGTGAGCTCAAATGATTAAAGGGACTATACTTAGTGATTTTAACATTCATAATCTCAAACTCTTGAGGAATAGGGTCATCTCCATAAAGGTCTTTATATAAAATAGAAATTTCATCATCAATAGGGTCCCTAGCGGTATTCTCAAACCATTCCTCACTAAATTCTTCCTTAATCCCTTTAACAATCCATCCAAATTTATCATAAGTATTATTAAATAGTCTTTGGATTAAATCTAGTTGCGGGACTTTCTTCCTAGCATTCTCACCAAAAGCGTGATAATCTTTAGATTCCATCCTACGCATAGTATCTTGATCATGGAGAATTTCTTCTATAGGAGGATTTTCAAAGTCTAGTTTATAAAAAGCAAAGATATCTCTAGCTTCTTGGATTATATAATCGAATTCATTCATAAGAATAATGGTGGCTAGTTTTTTAGCTCTAGGGTCATGGATATTAGGAAGCTCGAAGAACATTCTTTGTAGGACTGGATGAATATGCAAAAAAAATCTCTCTAGTTTAACCATAAGCATAGCAATAGCATCCACATAACTATTTGTTCTTTTAAGAATAGACCCATCAATTGACGGTATGACTCCCGTACAAGTAAAGAATTCTTGAATAACACCTTTTCCAATAATACTTCCACTTCCAACACGAAAAGTTTTAGTTTTCCAATTTAAGGGAGGTTCATTATCATGAGGTTCATTATTGAGATCAAATAATCTAGGTCCTTCCTCATGCATTTCGCTAGGACTATCTTCACTAGCGCTTTCAACAATAACCTTTTTCAAACTCAGACATGATAGCAATTTCAAGCAAAGATAGCACCCAAGGTATTTTTGGTATTTTTAATTTTTTAGAGAAGTGGAGGGAGATGAAAAAGAGAAGGCAAATAAAAGAAAATTTCAAATAAAAGTAAAACAAAAATGCTAAATGTGTGTGAAGGAACCTGTATTTGTTTGGTGAAGCCTCCCGGCAACGGCGCCAGAAATTCTTCTGCTACTTGTGATAGGCGTTGGGATTTCCCCGAAGAGGAAGGGTGATGTAGTATAGTAGCAGATAGTATTTCCCTCAGTTAAGAACCAAGGTTATCGAACCAGTAGGAGACACACGCAAACAAATGTCAATAGTACCTGCACACGCACACAACAAATACTTGCACCCAACGCGGGCAAGAGGGTTGTCAATCCCCTTGTACTCGTTAATTGGAAGGATTCATTCTGCTAGTGATAGATAGGTAAATTGCAAAAGAAAATAAAAGTAAATAAATTGCAGCAAGTATTTTTAGGGTTTTAGTAAATATAAAGTGAATGGACCCGGGGGCCATAGCGTTCACTAGAGGCATCTCTCTCATGAGCATAGCAATGGTGGGTAAACAAATTACTGTTGGGCAATTGATAGAAAAGCGCATAATTATGACGTTATTCATGGCATGATCAATATATAGGCATTACGTTCGAGACAAGTAGACCGACATCCATCTGCATCTACTACTATTACTCCACCCCTCGACCGCTATCCAGCATGCATCTTAAGGTATTAAGTTCATAACAAACAGAGTAATGCTTGAAGCATGATGACATAATGTAGACAAAGAAAGACCAAAGAATATGTTTGAGCCCCATAGTTTTACCCTTAGTAGCAACAATATAATACGTGCCTTGCTACTCCTCCTGTCACAGAGTAAGGACACCGCAAGATTGAACCTACTACCAAGCACCTCTCCCACTAAAGATAAATCAATCTAATTGGCCAAAAGAGATATATAGATCGGAGAGAAATACAAGGCTATAAAATCACACATAATAAATGTCAGAAAAGACTCAATAACTTTCAATGAATAATCTGATCATAAACCCACAATTCATCGGATCCCAACAAACACACCGCAAAAGTTTACATCGGATTGATCTCGGATGAGATAATTGTATAGAAGATCAAAAGAGAGAGAGAGAGAGAGAGAGAGAGAGAGAGAGAGAGAGAGAGAGAGAGAGATCCATCTAGCTACTGCTATGGACCTGTAGGTCCTGTGGGAACTACTCACACATCATCATGGAGGAAGCAAGGTTGATGAAGATGGCCTCTGATGACCCACAAGTATAGGGGATCAATCGTAGTCCTTTTGATAAGTAAGAGTGTCAAACCCAACGAGGAGCAGAAGGAATTGATAAGCGGTTTCAGCAAGGTATTCTCTGCAAGTGCTGTAAGATAGTAGTGACAGATAGTTTGATAGCAAGTAACAAGTAACCAAAGTAACAAGGTGCAACAAGGTGGCCCAATCCTTATATTGCAAAGGACAAGACGGAAGTACTTCTTATAATGATCAAAGCATTCTCGAGGACACATGGGAATTTTGTCTAGTCACGTTCATCATGTTTAGTTGATTCACGTTCACTACTTTGATAAATTGTTATGTGGGTGGACCGGTGCTAGGGTGCTGTTCTTACTTGAACAAATAACCCACTTATGATTACCCCCTCTCGCAAGCATTCGCAACTACGAAAGAAGAATTAAAATAAATCTAACCATAGCATGAAACATATGGATCTAAATCAGCCCCTTACAGAATAGCACATAAACTAGGGTTTAAGATTCTGTCACTCTTGCAACCCATCATCTAGCTACTACTCCATAATGCCTTCCCGTAGGCCCAAGCATGGTAATGTGTCGTGTAGTCGACGTTCACACGACACCACTAGAGGAAGAACAACATACACCTCATCAAAATATTGAACGAATACCAACCTCACATGATTACTTATAACAAGACTTCTCCCATGTCCTCAAGAACTAACGAAACTACTCACAAATCATTTTCATGTTCATGATCAGAGAGGATAAATATATGATTAACAATCTGAACATTTAATCTTCCACCAAATAAACCAACTAGCATCAACTACAAGATGTAATCAACACTACTAGCAACTCACAGGTACCAATCTGAGGTTTTGGACAAAGATTGAATACAAGAGATGAACTAGGGTTTGGAGATGAGATGGTGCTAGTGAAGATGTTGATGGAGATGAGTCCTCCCACGATGAGAGGAACATTGGTGATGACGAAGGCTTCGATTTCCCCCTCCCGGAGGGAAGTATCCCCGACAGAATCGCTCCGCCGGAGAGCAAAAGTGCTCCTGCCCAGGTTCTGCCTCGAGACGGCGGCGCTTCGTCCCGAAAGTCTTCTCCTGATTTTTTCTAGGGCAAATGGCTTCATATAGTAGAAGATGGGCCACGGAGGCCTGCTGGTGGGCCCACAAGTTCACATGTAGCGCCCCAGGGGGGCGCCACCTGAGCTTGTGGCTCACTGGTGGGTCCCCTCCTGGTGATTCTTCTTCCAGTATTTTTTATATATTCCACAATAAATCTCCGTAAAATTTCAGGTCATTTGGAGCTTCGGGGAATAGCTATCTCTACTGTAGTTTTTTTCAGGTCCAAAATTCCAGCTGTCGGCAATCTCCCTCTTGTGATAAAACTTGCAATTTAAGCGAGAAAAGACATTAGAATGGTACCTAAAAGTGAAATATAACTTTAAAACAATATAAATAACAGTAGTAAAACAGGATGCAAAATGGACGTATCAACTCCCCCAAGCTTAGACTCCGCTTGTCCTCAAGCGAATACCGAACTCGATAATCATGACCACAGGTTTATAGAGAGAGGTGTCGATAAAAAAAATACGGACATGGAAGCATCATGATAATTATTATAACATCAAGTATCAATCATATAACTTCTCATGATCAAGTAACAATTCATTCACAAGCTAAAGTATGAACAATAAACTTTCTTGAAAACTAACAAACTATGTTCTGAGTCATCAAAACAATTACAATTCATCATACTTCAGGAAGGGTCTATGTAAGAGCTTTTGGTTTAGCAAATTCCACATACTCAACTATCATATAGTCTTCCATGATTGCTGACACTCAAAGCATATTCTTAGTACAAACAGTTTCAATCAGACACAAAGGAAGATGGGGCTAAATGTTTCACCACCCAACTTATTTATCTCAGGGATAATGTCAACAATAATAACTCATGATCACATATATTCAACTGGATATATATGCCTGGATCATTCCCTACCACATAATGCTTGCCAAGTGGAGAATAGTTGAGGTTGGAACAGGGATAAATACTATTGACTCTTGCATAAAAGTATAGACTAAAAAGTAAAAGATAGGCCCTTCGCAGAGGGAAGCAGAGGTTGCCATGCGCTTTTGAATTTTATGTGCAAGCTATTAATGCAAAGGAGCGTCACTTTATATTGCCCCTTATGATAGCAACCTTTATTAAGCAGTCCGTCGCTTTTATTGCGTTACCATCACAAGTTCATACAAAGCTTATTTTCCCTTACAATAAAAGATCATACATATTTAGGAGCAATTTTTATTGCTTTGCACCGATGACAACTTACTTGAAGGATCTTATACAATCCATAGGTAGATATGGTGGACTCTTATGACAAGAAACTGGGTTTAAGGGTATTTGGATGCACAAGTAGTATCTCTACTTAGTACAGAATTTCGGCTAGCAAAAGATTATAAGCAAGCACCACATGTTAGAGGATCCATGACAATATAACTTCTATGTGAATATAAGCAAACATAACCTATTATGTTGTCTTCCTTGTCCAACATCAACTACTTGATTGGAAATAATTAATGGGGGCTCACAATCATAAAAGTTGTCCAAGATAGTATATTTATATGTGAAGCCTCCCTTCCTTTATTATTCTTTCATGAATTGCATCAATGACAATTGCTATGTTTGTTAACTTCCAATAAATTTTACCAGCCATACTCCTTCTATGTGAAGTCATTACTCCCCATGGGATTAGCATATGAACGTTTTATTATTATTGCTGTGATCTATGCAAGAAAATAAAAGTAAAGAAAGGCTCAAACTCAAACTACTCTTTATTATAAATTTCAAGCATGATTACATTGATAGCACTGAAACGAAACAAGCACTCAAACTACTTCATACTAATACTTTTATTCTAGATCACGAAATAACTAAGGATCGAACTAAGATAGATGATGATAAAAAGTGATGGTGATATGATACCAGGGCACCTCCCCCAAGCTTGGAACAAGCCAAGGGTGGTGCCCATACCCGTGTACTCAAGTTTCCTTCTTCGGCGATGGTTGTGGTGAAGTAGTAGGCTTGTCCTTCATAAAATTTATCAAGATCTCCTTCAAGCTCTGGATCTCGCGAAGCAAGTGTTGAATCATGGCAGCATTCTTTCGAACTTCAGCTATTATGTGCTTATTCTTAGGCCCCCAAGAACTTTTGCCTGCATCACTTTCACTTGGACGAGAGATGTCCCAATTTGAAGGTATATGCATACCAGAAGTATTCTCAACCCCGTAGTTATGAATCAAATTATGAAAGTTGTTTCCATGTAACCTGCCTAGGGACCTTCTTAGAGCAGGCCCCTCTAGTACCTCACGATTCGGCTGGCTTCTCATCGTCCTCATGGCCTGACATGGATTAAGAGTGGTGGTGATGCCAGCAAGGGTGCCTCGCTCCGAAGCGGGGGGATGTACCTCCATCGAATCTCCAGCTCCTTCCTCCATCATGACCTCCCCTATCAGCTCTCTCTCCAGCTCTATTTGCAGTAACCAAGCATCGTCCCCCATGTTGTTGCAGGAGGAGGAAGACATGATGCCCGGGAGCTCGATATCCTGTCAGAAAAACAGCCCGAAACAAGAACAGAGGAGAAACTTGTGATACGTCCATGTTTTACTACTGTTATTTATAATGTTTTTAATCAATATAACACTTTGTGGAGAAATTCTAATGCCTTTTCTCTCTTAATATGCAAGATTTACGCAAGGAGGAAGAATGCCGGCAACTGGAATTCTGGACCTGAAAAAGCCATGTCAGAGATACCTATTCTGCACATCTCCAAATGAGCTGAAATTTTCTGGAGATTTATTTTGGAATAAATAAAAAATACTGGAAGCAAAAAGTACCAGAGGGGGCCACCCAGTTGCCCACGAGGCACCAGGGCGCGCCACCCCCCCAGGCGCGCCCTCGTACCTCGTGGGGGCCCCTAGCCCACTTCTGGCCCCCATTTTCTGGTATATAAGTGTATTTGCCCTAAAAAAATTATAGAGAAGACTTTCGGGATGGTGCGCCGCCGTTTCAGGGTGGAACTTGGGCAGGAGCACTTTTGCCCTCCGACGGAGAGATTCTGCCGGGGGAACTTCCCTCCGGGAGGGGGAAATCGTCGCCATCGACATCACCAGCGATCCTCTCATCATGGGAGGACTAATCTTCATCAACATCTTCACCAGCACCATCTCATCTCAAACCCTAGTTCATCTCTTGTATTCAATCTTTGTCTCAAAACCTCAGATCGGTACCTGTGGGTTGCTAGTAGTGTTGATTACATCTTGTAGTTGATGGTAGTTGGTTTACTTGGTGGAAGATTATATGTTCAGATCTATTATGCTATTCAATACCCCTCTGATCTTGAACATGTTTATGGCTTGTGAGTAGTTACTTTTGTTCTTGAGGACATGGGAGAAGTCTTGTCATAAGAAATCATGTGAATTTGGTATTCGTTCGGTATTTTGATGATATGTATGTTGTTGATTCTCTTAGTGGTGTCATGTGAACGTCGACTACATGACACTCCACCATCTTTGGGCCTAAGGGAATGCATTGTGGAGTAGTAATTAGTTGATGGGTTGCTAGAGTGACAGAAGCTTAAACCCTAGTTTATGCGCGATTCTGTAAGGGGCTGATTTGGATCCATATGTTTAATGCTATGGTTAGAGTTATCTTAATTCTTCTTTCGTAGTTGCGGATGCTTGCGAGAGGGGGTAATCATAAGTGGGAGGCTTGTTCAAGTAAGAACAGCACCCAAGCACTGGTCCACCCACATATCAAATTATCAAAGTAACGAACGCGAATCAAACAAACATGATGAAAGTGACTAGATGAAATTCCCATGTGTCCTCGAGAACGCTTTACTTACTATAAGAGATCGTTCCGGCTTGTCCTTTGTACAAAAAGGATTGGGCCACCTTGATGCACTCTTTGTTACTATTGTTACTTATCACTTGTTACAAATTATCTTGCTATCAAACTACTCGTTACCGATAATTTCAGTACTTGCAGAAAATACCTTGCTGAAAACCGCTTGTCATTTCCTTCTGCTCCTCGTTGGGTTCGACACTCTTACTTATCGAAAGGACTACGATTGATCCCCTATACTTGTGAGTCATCAAGACTCTTTTCTGGCGCCGTTGCCGGGGAGTGAAGCGCCTTTGGTGAGTGGAATTTGGTAAGGAAACATTTATATTGCGTGCTGAAATTTACTGTCACTTGTCACTATGGAAAGTAATCCTTTGAGGGGTTTGTTCGGGGTATCTTCACCTCGACCGGAAACACAAATAGTTGCTCCTCAACCTACTGCACCTACTGAAAATATTGAATATGAAATTCCTTCGGGTATGATAGAGAAACTGCTAGCTAATCCTTATGCAGGAGATGGAACAATATATCCTGATATGCACTTGATCTATGTGGATGAAATTTGTGGATTGTTTAAGCTTGCAGGTTTATCCGGAGATGGAGTTAAGAAGAAAGTATTCCCTTTATCTTTGGAGGGAAAGGCATTAATGTGGTATAGGCTATGTGATGACACTCATACATGGGATTGGAACCGATTGAAACTGGAATTCCATCAGAAATTTTATCCTATGCATTTGGTTCATCGTGATCGGAATTATATATATAACTTTTGGCCTCGTGAAGGAGAAAGCATCGCTCAAGCTTGGGGGAGGCTTAAGTACATGATGTACACATGCCCCAATCATAAGCTCGCAAAAGAAATTATCTTACAGAATTTTTATGCTCGGCTTTCTCATGATAATCAAAATACTCTTGATTCTTCTTCGACTGGCTCCTTTATGAAGAAAACTATTGAATTCAGATGGGATCTTCTGGATAGAATTAAACGCAACTCTGAAGATTGGGAACTCGACAAAGGTAATGAGTCAGGTATATTACTTGAGTTCGATTGTGTTAAATCTTTTATGGCTACCGAAGCTTTTCATAAGTTTAGCACTAAATATGGACTTGACTCTGAGATAGTAGCTTCCTTTTGTGAATCATTTTCTACTCATGTTGATCTCCCTAAGGAGAAGTGGTTCAAATATCATCCCCCTGTTAAAGAAAAGATTGAGGAACCCATTAGTGTTAAAGAAGAAACAATTGTTTGCCATGCTGATCCAGTTGTGCCTACTGCTTATATTGAGAAACCACCTTTTCCTGTTAGGATTAAGGAACATGCTAAAGCTTCAACTGTGGTTAACAAAAGTAATATTAGAGCACCTAGATCTTCTGATCAAATTAAAGTTGAACCTGATGTTGCTATGGTTAAAGATCTCTTAGTCAATAATATAGATGGGCATGTTATTTACTTTTGTGATGAGGCTGCTAGAATTGCTAAACCTGTTAGAAATGAACGGGATAAGTTAGACAAGAACAAGCCCGTAGTTGGCATGCCTGTTATTTCCGTTAAGATTGGAGATCATTGCTATCATGGTTTGTGTGATATGGGTGCTAGTGTGAGTGCTATTCCGTTTACCTTATATCAAGAAGTAATGAATGATATTGCACCTGTTGAAATAGAGGACATTGATGTTACTATTAAGCTTGCAAACAGAGATACCATTACACCACATGGGATCGTTAGAGATGTTGAAGTCTTGTGTGGAAAAATAAAATACCCTACTGATTTTCTAGTCCTCGGTTCTCCACAAGATGATTTTTGTCCCATTATATTTGGTAGACCTTTCTTGAACACTGTTAATGCCAAGATTGATTGCGCTAAAGAAATTGTTAGTGTTGATTTTGGTGGTATGTCTCATGAGTTTAATTTCTCCAAATTTCGTAGACAACCTCATGATAAAGAATTGCCTAGTAAAGATGAAATTATTGGTATTGCTTCTATTGCCGTACCTCCTACTGATCCGTTAGAACAATATTTTCTAGACCATGAAAATGATATGCATATGAATGAAAGAAATGAAATAGATAGAATGTTCTTTGATCAACCACCTATCCTTAAACACAATTTGCCTGTTGAAACTCTTGGAGGCCCTCCTCCACCTAAAGGTGATCCTGTGTTTGAATTGAAGCAATTGCCTGATACATTGAAATATGCTTATCTTGATGAAAAGAAGATATATCATGTCATTATTAGTGCTAACCTTTCAGCGCATGAAGAAAAGAGATTACTAAAAACTCTAAGGAAGCACCGAGCTGCTATTGGATATACTCTTGATGATCTTAAGGGCATTAGTCCCACTCTATGTCAGCACAAAATTAATATGGAGCCTGATGCTAAACCAGTTGTCGACCACCAACGACGATTAAATCCTAAGACGAAAGAGGTGGTAAGAACTGAAATATTAAAACTTCTGGAAGCAGGTATAATCTATCCCATAGCTGATAGTAGATGGGTAAGTCCCGTTCATTGTGTCCCCAAGAAAGGAGGTATCACCGTTGTTCCTAATGATAAAAATGAACTCATTCCACAAAGAATTGTAACTGGTTATAGGATGGTAATTGATTTTAGAAAATTAAACAAAGCTACTAGAAAAGATCATTACCCCTTACCTTTTATTGATAAAATGTTAGAAAGATTATCTAAGCATACACACTTTTTTTTTCTAGATGGTTATTCTGGTTTTTCTCAAATACCCGTATCACAACCCGATCAAGAGAAAACCACCTTCACTTGTCCTTTTGGAACTTATGCTTATAGACGTATGCCTTTTGGTTTATGCAATGCACCTGCTACCTTTCAAAGATGTATGACTGCTATATTCCCTGACTTTTGTGAAAAGATTGTTGAGGTGTTCATGGATGATTTTTCCGTTTACGGAACTTCTTTTGATGATTGCTTAAGCAACCTTGATCGAGTTTTGCAGAGATGTGAAGAAACTAATCTTGTCTTGAATTGGGAGAAGTGCCACTTCATGGTGAATGAAGGCATTGTCTTGGGGCATAAAATTTCTGAAAGAGTTATTGAAGTTGATAAAGCTAAGGTTGATGCTATTGAGAAAATGCCATGTCCTAAAGATATTAAAGGTATAAGAAGTTTCCTAGGTCATGCTGGTTTCTATAGGAGATTTATTAAAGACTTCTCTAAAATTTCTAGGCCTCTAAGCAATCTTTTGCAAAAAGATGTTCCATTTGTTTTTGACGATGATTGTCTAGAAGCCTTTGAAACACTTAAGAAAGCCTTAACCACTGCACCTATTGTTCAACCACCTGATTGGAACTTGCCTTTTGAAATTATGTGTGATGCTAGTGACTATGTTGTTGGTGCTGTTCTAGGACAAAGAGTTGATAAGAAATTAAATGTTATCCATTATGCTAGTAAAACTCTAGACAGTGCCCAAAGAAATTATGCTACTACTGAAAAAGAATTTCTAGCAGTTGTGTTTGCTTGTGATAAATTCAGATCCTACATAGTTGATTCTAAAGTAACTATTCACACTGATCATGCTGCTATTAAATATCTTCTGGAAAAAGAAAGATGCTAAACCTAGACTCATTAGGTGGGTTTTATTGCTACAAGAATTTGACTTGCATATTATTGATAGAAAGGGACCTGAGAATCCCGTAGCAGATAATTTGTCTAGAATTGAAAATGTTCTTGATGACCCACTACCTATTAATGATGATTTTCCTGATGAACAATTAGCTGTCATAGATGCTTCTCGAAATACTCCTTGGTATGTAGACTATGCTAATTACATTGTTGCTAAATACATACCACCTAGCTTTACATACCAACAAAAGAAAAAGTTCTTCTTTGATTTAAGACATTACTTCTGGGATGACCCACATCTTTATAAAGAAGGAGTAGATGGTATTATTAGGCGTTGTATACCTGAGCATGAAGAGGAACAAATCCTACGGAAGTGTCATTCCGAGGCTTATGGAGGACACCATGCGGGAGATAGAACTGCACATAAGGTATTACAATCTGGTTTTTATTGGCCTACTCTTTTCAAGGATGCTCGTAAGTTTGTCCTATCTTGTGATGAATGTCAAAGAATTGGTAATGTTGGTAGACGCCAGGAAATGCCTATGAATTATTCACTTGCTGTTGAACCATTTGATGTTTGGGGATTTGATTATATGGGACCTTTTCCTAAATCCAATGGGTATACTCATATTTTAGTTGCTGTTGATTACGTTACTAAGTGGGTAGAAGCTATTCCAACTAGTAGTGCTGATCACAACACTTCTATTAAAATGCTTAAAGAAGTTATTTTCCCAAGGTTCGGAGTCCCTAGATATTTAATGACTGACGGTGGTTCACATTTTATTCATGGTGCATTCCGTAAATTGCTTGCTAAATATGATGTCAACCATAGAATTGCATCCCCCTATCATCCTTAAACTAGTGGTCAAGTTGAATTGAGCAACAGAGAAATAAAATTAATTTTGCAGAAAACCGTCAATAGATCTAGAAAGAATTGGTCTAAGAAACTTGACGATGCATTATGGGCTTATAGAACTGCTTATAAAAATCCTATGGGTATGTCTCCTTATAAAATGGTTTATGGAAAAGCATGTCATTTACCTCTTGAGTTAGAACATAAAGCATATTGGGCAATTGAAGAACTCAATTATGATTTTAAACTTGCCGGTGAAAATAGGTTATTTGATATTAGCTCATTAGATGAATGGAGAACCCAAGCTTATGAAAATGCCAAATTGTTTAAAGAAAAAGTTAAAAGATGGCATGATAGAAGAATTCAAAAACGGGAATTTAAAGTGGGTGAGCAAGTTCTATTGTACAACTCTCATTTGAGATTCTTTGCAGGAAAGCTTCTCTCTAAGTGGGAAGGACCGTATATCATTGAAGAAGTTTATCGCTCCGGAGCCATTAAAATAAACAACTCCGAAGGCACTAATCCGAGAGTGGTGAATGGGCAAAGAATTAAGCACTATATTTCAGGTACCCCCATTAATGTTGAAACTAATATTATTGAAACAATTACACCGGAGGAATACATAAGAGAGACCTTCCGGAACACTCCAGAACCTTGAAAAGGAAGAGGTATGTGATACGGTAAGTAAACCGACTCCAAAAATTCCATAAAAATGTTTTCTGTAAGTTTTGGAATATTTAGAAAAATACAAAAATAAGAAACAGCCGAGGGGACCCACCTGGTGCCCACGAGGCACCAGGGCGCGCCACCCCCCTGGCGCGCCCTGGTGGCTCGCGGGCCCCACGTGAGCCTTCCCGACTCCGTTTTCTCCTTGATTACTTGTTTTGCAAGATAAAAATTCTTTATATATACTCTCGAACGTTTTGACCATCGTATCGCAGAAACCTCCTATGTTCTTGTTTCGTGCTATTTTTCTGACAGATTTAAATCATCATGGCTCCCCAAAAGCTCCGTGCCAAGCACCGCATTATGCAACCATCGCCGGGCAAACGCCCCTACAGCAAGGTTTACTACGAGTTGTCATTGGGAGAAGAAGACAATAGCAAGGAGGAGAAGGTCGAGGAAGTTGCAGGAGCCCAGGCTCCGGAAGGAGGGCAAGCCATCCCCATGGAGGAGACTGCAGAGAAGGGAGATATCCTTCAACCTTTATATGATCACCTCTCTCCATCCGTAATTGAAGCCCTAAGAGTCTTTGAAATAGTTAGTGTTCAGAATACATCTCTCACTCGTGAAGTTATTTTGTTGGAGGAGCAAAACATCGCCCTTCGGAGCATCAACCGCAGATTGATGTATCTGCTTGAGTTGAAGGACAAGCTTGCCACTTCACCGTCACCACCATCACCGAAGAAGTAAACTTGAGTACATGGGTATGGGCACTCCCCTTGGCTTGTGCCAAGCTTGGGGGAGGTGCCCCGGTATCGTATCACCATCACTTTTATTATCTTTACCTATTTTTAGTTCGATCCCTAGTTATTTCGTGATCTAGTTGAATAAAAGTTTAGCATGATCTATTTTCGAGTGTTAGCTTCGTGATCTATCTATCTATGTAATCGAGTTGAGAGTTATATAATAAAGAGTAGTTTGAGTTTTTGCTTCTTTACTTTTATGTTTTAATTCTAGCAATGAAAATAATGAAATAGATCATATGCTAATCTTATGGAAAGTAATGACATTACATAAAGAAAAGTATAAGTGGTAAAATTTATTGGAAGTTAACAAACATAGTATTAGTCAATGATGCAATTCATGAAAGAATTAATAAAGGAAGAGAAGATTCACATGCAAATATACTATCTTGGACATCTTTTATGATTGTGAGCATCCATTAAGTATTTTATGTCAAATTGTTGACGTTGAACAAGGAAGACAACGTAATGAATTATGTTTGTTCATATTCACATAGAAGTTATATTGTTATAGATCCTCCAACATGTGGTGCTTGCCCAATATCTTTGCTAGCCAAAAATATGCACCAAGTAGAGATACTACTTGTGCATCCAAAACCCTTAAACCCAGTTTCATGTCATGAGAGTCCACTATATCTACCTATGGATTGAGTAAGATCCTTCAAGTAAGTTGTCATCGGTGCAAAAAGCAATAAAAATTGCCTCTAAATATGTCTGAACTTTTATTGTAAGGGAAATAAGCTTTGTACGAACTTGTGATGGTAAAGAAATAAAAGCGACAGACTGCATAATAAATGTTGGTATCACAAGGGGCAATATAAAGTGATGTTCCTTTGCATTAAGAGCTCTAGCATCCAACAACAAAAAGCGCATGACAACCTCTGCTTCCCTCTGCGAAGGGCCTATCCTTTACTTTAATGTATTTACTTTTTATGCAAGAGTCAATAGTGTTCTCCTCTATTTCCTTTTTATTTTTCTCTTTTGTAAGCATCATGTGGTGGGGAAAGATCTAAGCATATATATCCAGTTGGATATGAGTGATCATGAGTTATTATTGTTGACATCACCCTTGAGGTGAATAAGTTGGGAGGCGAAATCACAAGCCCCTATCTTTCTATGTGTCTGGCTGAAACTTTTTGCTCCGTGTATATATGTCATGAGTGTTAGCAATCATAGAAGACTAAATGATGGTTGAGTATGTGGACTTGCTAAAAAGCTCCTACATGAGACCCTTCCTGAAAATATGATGAATTGCAATTGCATTGTTGACTAAGAACATAGTTTGTTAGTTTTCAAGAAAGTTTATGCCTTATACTCCATTGTTGTGATGAATTGTTACTTGCTCATGAGAAGTTTATGATAATAAATATTGTTGTTATAATAATGATCATGATCCTACTATGTCCGTATTTTGTTTTTATCGACACCTCTCTCTCTAAACATGTGGACATGATTATCGATATCGGCTTTCGCTTGAGGACAAGCGAGGTCTAAGCTTGGGGGAGTTGATACGTCTATTTTGCATCATGTTTTACTACTGTTATTTATAATGTTTTTAATCAATATAACAGTTTGTGGAGCAATTCTAACACCTTTTCTCTCTTAATATGCAAGATGTACGCAAGAAGGGAGAATGCCGGCAGCTGGAATTCTGGACCTGAAAAAGCCATGTCAGAGATACCTATTCTGCACATCTCCAAATGAGCTGAAATTTTCTGGAGATTTATTTTGGAATAAATAAAAAATACTGGAAGCAAAAAGTACCAGAGGGGGCCACCCAGGTGCCCACGAGGCACCAGGGCGCGCCACCCCCCCCCCCCCAGGCGTGCCCTGGTACCTCGTGGGGCCCTTGGCCCACTTCTGGCCCCCATTTTCTGGTATATAAGTGTATTTGCCCTAAAAGAATTATAGAGAATACTTTCGAGATGGTGCGCCGCCATCTCGAGGCGGAACTTGGGCAGGAGCACTTTTGCCCTCCCGCAGAGAGATTCTGCCGGGGGAACTTCCCTCCGGGAGGGGGAAATCGTCACCATCGACATCACCAGCGATCCTCTCATCGTGGGAGGACTAATCTTCATCAACATATTCACCAGCACCATCTCATCTCAAACCCTAGTTCATCTCTTGTATTCAATCTTTGTCTCAAAACCTCAGATTGGTACCTGTGGGTTGCTAGTAGTGTTGATTACATCTTGTAGTTGATGCTAGTTGGTTTACTTGGTGGAAGATTATATGTTCAGATCTATTATGCTATTCAATACCCCTCTGATCTTGAACATGTTTATGGCTTGTGAGTAGTTACTTTTGTTCATGAGGACATGGGAGAAGTCTTGTCATAAGTAATCATGTGAATTTGGTATTCGTTCGGTATTTTGATGATATGTATGTTGTTGATTCTCTTAGTGGTGTCATGTGAACGTCGACTACATGACACTTCACCATCTTTGGGCCTAAGGGAATGCATTGTGGAGTAGTAATTAGATGATGGGTTGCTAGAGTGACAGAAGCTTAAACCCTAGTTTATGCGCGATTCCGTAAGGGGCTGATTTGGATCCATATGTTTAATGCTATGGTTAGAGTTATTTTAATTCTTCTTTCGTAGTTGCGGATGCTTGCGAGAGGGGGTAATGATAAGTGGGGGGCTTGTTCAAGTAAGAACAGCACCCAAGCACCGGTCCACCCACATATCAAATTATCAAAGTAACGAACGCGAATCAAACAAACATGATGAAAGTGACTAGATGAAATTCCCATGTGTCCTCGAGAACGCTTTACTTACTATAAGAGATCGTTCCGGCTTGTCCTTTGCTACAAAAAGGTTTGGGCTACCTTGCTGCACTCTTTGTTACTATTGTTACTTATCACTTGTTACAAATTATCTTGCTATCAAACTACTCGTTACCGATAATTTCAGTACTTGCAGAAAATACCTTGCTGAAAACCGCTTGTCATTTCCTTCTGCTCCTCGTTGGGTTCGACACTCTTACTTATCGAAAGGACTACGATTGATCCCCTATACTTGTGGGTCATCAACTTGCGATACGGAGGTCAAAATAACGAAAGATATATATAATGAATTTTTATCTTGCCGGACAAGTCTTCTGGAAGAAAAGGGAGTCGGGAAGGTTCACGAGGGCCCCACAAGCCTGGGTGGCATGCCCCAGGGGTAGGGCGCGCCACCTGAGCTTGTCGCCCCCTTGTGGACTTTCTCGGTTGTTTCTTATTTTCCTAATTTTTTAAATATTCCAAAACTGACAGAAAGTATTTTTATGGAATTTTTGGAGTCGGTTTACTTACCGTATCACGTACCTATTCCTTTTTCAGGATTCTGGAGTACTCCGGAAGGTTTCTTCGATGTACTCTTCCGGTTCAATTACTTGGAAAATGTCTGATTCAATGTTAATGGGGGTACCTGCAATATAATGTTTAATTCTTTGCCCATTAACTACCTTCAGATTGTTCCCTTCGGTGTTGTTTATTTTGACGGCTCCGGAACGGTAAAAAATTTCGACTATATATGGACCTTCCCAATTAGAGAGGAGTTTACCTGCAAAATGCTTGAAACGAGACCTGTACAAAAGAACTTTATCACCAATATCAAATCCCCGTTTCTGAATTCTTTTATCATGCCATCGTTTAACCTTTTCTTTAAATAGTTTAGCATTCTCATAAGCTTGTGTCCTCCATTCATCCAGAGAACTAATGTCAAATAACCTCTTTTCACCGGCAAGCTTAAAATCATAATTAAGTTTTTTAATAGCCCAATAAGCTTTATGTTCTAACTCAAGAGGTAAATGACAAGCTTTTCCGCAAACCATTTTATACGGGGACATACCCATAGGATTTTTATAAGCAGTTCTATATTCCCACAATGCATCATCAAGTTTTTGAGACCAATTCTTTCTAGATCTATTAACAGTCTTTTGCAAGATTAATTTTATTTCTTGATTACTCAATTGAACTTGCCCACTAGACTGAGGATGATAAGGTGATGCTACTCTATGGTTTACATCATACTTAGCTAGAACTTTACGGAAAGCACCATGAATAAAATGTGAATCACCATCAGTTATTAAATATCTGGGAACCCCAAACCTAGGAAACATAACCTCTTTAAGCATTTTAATCGAAGTCTTATGATCAACACTACTAGTTGGGATAGCTTCTACCCACTTCATAACGTAATCAACAACAACTAGAATATGAGTATATCCATACGAAGGAGGAAAAGGTCCCATATAATCAAAACCCCAAACATCAAATGGTGCAATGATAAGTGAATAATTCATAGGCATTTCCTGACGTTTACTGATATTTCCAACTCTTTCACATTCATTACAAGAAAGGAGAAACTTACGTGCATCTTTGAGGAGAGTAGGCCAATAGAAACCGGATTGCAATACCTTGTGTGCAGTTCTATCTCCAACATGGTGTCCTCTGTATGCATCGGAATGACACTTCCTCATGATCTGTTCCTGCTCATGCTCAGGTACACAACGTCTAATGACACCATCTACTCCTTCTTTATATAGATGTGGGTTATCCCAAAAGTAATGTCTTAAATCAAAGAAGAACTTTTTCTTTTGTTGATAAGTGTAATTAGGCAGTATATATTTAGCAACAATGAAATTAGCATAATATACATACCAAGGATTATCACGATAGGTGGACACACTTATAACAGCTAATTGTTCATTGGGAAAACTATCATTAATAGGTATTGGGTCATCAAGAATATTTTCCATTCTAGACAAATTATCTGCTACAGGATTATCAGCTCCTTTTCTCTCAACAATATGCAAATCAAACTCTTGTAATAAACGCACCCACCTAATCAACCTAGGCTTAGCATCTTTCTTATCCATAAGATATTTAATAGCAACATGATCAGTGTGAATAGTAACTTTAGAGTCAATGATATAAGGTGTAAACTTATCACAAGCAAACACAACTTCTAGAAATTCTTTTTTAGTAGTGGCATAATTTCTTTGAGCACTATCCAAGGTCTTACTAGCATAATGAATAACATTTAATTTCTTATCAACTCTTTGACCTAGAACAACACCAATAGCATAATCACTAGCATCACACATAATTTCAAAGGGTAAATTCTAATCAGGTGGCTGAACAATAGGTGCAGTTATCAAAGCTTTCTTAAGTATTTAGGCTTCTACGCAATCATCATCAAAAATAAATGGAACATTGATACGTCCATTTTGCATCATGTTTTCCTACTGTTATTTATAATGTTTTTAATCAATATAACACTTTATGAAGCAATTCTAATGCCTTTTCTCTCTTAATATACAAGATCTACACAAAGAGGGAGATTGCCGGCAGCTGGAATTCTGGACCTGAAAAAGCTATGTCAGAGATACCTATTCTGCACATCTCCAAATGAGCTGAAATTTCACAGAGATTTATTTTGGAATAAATAAAAAATACTGGAGAAAAGAACTACCAGAGGGGGCCACCCAGGTTCCCACGAGGCACCAGGTAATGTGTTATTGTGAGCTGGAGGATTCAGATGGTCTTGTGGAAATTGCAACTCGAGTGCCAGCTCAGAGTATTCGGGGTGAAGTACTCTGAAATGTTGTGATTTTATTGAGGTAAACACCGTGAGCACCTCGGCCTACGACATCTTGTATATTTTTTTCTTCCGCTGCAACGCACGGGCATGTTTCCTAGTAATATAAAATGTTGCCAAAAGTATATGAAAGTTGTAAAATATTGGCATGAAACAATAAAAAATTATAGATACGACGGAGACGTATCAACTGGTTATAGGATGGTAATTGATTTTAGAAAGTTAAACAAAGGCACTAGAAAAGATCATTACCCCTTGCCTTTTATTGATCAAATGTTAGAAAGATTGTCCAAGCTTACACACTTTTGCTTTCTTGATGGATATTCTAGTTTCTCTCAAATACCTGTATCACAAGCCGATCAAGAGAAAACCACCTTTACTTGTCCTTTTGGAACTTATGCTTATAGACGTATGCCTTTTGGTTTATGCAATGCACCTGCTACCTTTCAAAGATGTATGACTGCTATATTCTCTGACTTTTGTGAAAAGATTGTTGAGGTTTTCATGGATGATTTTTCCGTTTACGGGACTTCTTTTGATGATTGCTTAAGCAACCTTGATCGAGTTTTGCAGAGATGTGAACAAACTAACCTTGTCTTGAATTGGGAGAAGTGCCACTTTATGGTGAATGAAGGTATTGTCTTGGGACATAAATTTCTGAACGAGGTATTGAAGTAGATAAAGCTAAAGTTGATGCAATTGAGAAAATGCCATGTCCTAAAGATATTAAAGGTATAAGAAGTTTCCTTGGTCATGATGGTTTCTATAGGAGGTTTATTAAAGATTTCTCTAAAATTTCTAGGCCTCTTACTAATCTCTTACAAAAAGATGTTCCATTTGTTTTTGATGATGATTGTGTAGAAGCTTTTGAAACACTTAAGAAAGCATTAACCTCTGCACCTATTGTTCAACCACCTGATTGGAACTTGCCTTTTGAAATTATTTGTGATGCTAGTGATTATGCTGTTGATGCTGTTCTAGGACAAAGAGTTGATAAGAAATTAAATGTTATCCATTATGCTAGTAAAACTTTAGACAATGCCCAAAGAAATTATGCTACTACTGAGAAAGAATTTCTAGCAGTTGTGTTCACATGTGATAAATTCAGATCTTACATAGTTGATTCTAAAGTTATTGTTCACACCGATCATGCTGCTATTAAATACCTTATGGAAAAGAAAGATGCTAAACCTAGACTCATTAGGTGGGTTCTATTGCGACAAGAATTTGACTTGCATATTGCTGATAGAAAGGGAGCTAAAAATCCCGTAGCAGATAATTTGTCTAGAATGGAAAATGTTCTTGATGACCCACTTCCTATCAAAGATGATTTCCCTGATGAACAATTAGCTGTCATAAATGCTTCTCGTAGTACTCCTTGGTATGCAGACTATGCTAATTATATTGTTGCTAAATTTATACCACCTAGTTTCACATACCAACAAAAGAAAAAGTTCTTCTTTGATTTAAGACATTACTTCTGGGATGACCCACATCTTTATAAAGAAGGAGTAGATGGTATTATTAGACGTTGTATACCTAAGCATGAACAGGAACAAATCCTACGGAAGTGTCATTCCGAGGCTTACGGAGGACACCACGCGGGAGACAGAACTGCACATAAGGTATTACAATCCGGTTTTTATTGGCCTACTGTTTTCAAGGATGCACGTAAGTTTGTCCTTTCTTGTGATGAATGTCAAAGAATTGGTAATGTTGGTAGACGTCAGGAAATGCCTATGAATTATTCACTTGTTATTGAACAATTTGATGTTTGGGGTTTTGATTATATGGGACCTTTTCCTAAATCCAATGGGTATACTCATATTTTAGTTGCTGTTGATTACGTTACTAAGTCGGTAGAAGCTATTCCAACTAGTGGTGCTGATCATAACACTTCTATTAAGATGCTTAAAGAAATTATTTTCTCGAGATTTGGAGTCCCTAGGAATTTAATGACTGATGGTGGTTCACATTTTATCCATGGTGCATTCCGTAAACTGCTTGCTAAATATGAGGTCAACCATAGAATTGCATCCCCCTATCACCCTCAATCTAGTGGTCAAGTTGAATTGAGCAATAGAGAAATAGAGTTAATTTTGCAAAAGACCGTCAATAGATCTAGAAAGAATTGGTCTAAGAAACTTGATGATGCATTATGGGCTTATAGAACTGCTTATAAAAATCCTATGGGTATGTCTCCCTATAAAATGGTTTATGGAAAAGCATGTCATTTACCTCTTGAGTTAGAACATAAAGCATATTGGGCAATTAAAGAACTCAACTATGATTTTAAACTTGCCGGTGAAAAGAGGTTATTTGATATTAGCTCATTAGATGAATGGAGAACCCAAGCTTATGAAAATGCCAAGTTGTTTAAAGAAAAAGTTAAAAGGTGGCATGATAAAAGAATTCAAAAATGGGAATTCAAAGTGGGAGAGTATGTTCTATTGTACAATTCTCGTTTTAGATTTTTTGCAGGAAAACTTCTCTCTAAATGGGAACGACCATATATCATCGAGGAAGTTTATCGCTCTGGAGCCATTAAGATCAATAACGCCGAAGGCACTAATCCGAGAGTGGTCAATGGGCAAAGAATTAAGCACTACATCTCAGGTACACCTATTAATATTGAAACTAACATTGTTCAAACCATGACACCGGAGGAATACATAAGAGAGACCTTCCAGAACACTCCAGAACCCTGAAAAGGAAGAGGTACGTGACACGGTAAGCAAACCGACTCCAAAAATTCCATAAAAATACTTTCTGTCAGTTTTGGAATATTAAAAAAAATAAGAAACAGCCGAGCAGACCCACGAGGTGCACACAAGGCACCAGGGTGCGCCACCCCCCCCAGGCGCGCCCTGGTGGCTTGTGGGCCCCTCGTGAGCCTTCCCGACTCCGTTTTCTTCTGGAATACTTGTTTTGCAAGATAAAAATTCTTTATATATACTCCCGAACGTTTTGACCACTGTAACATCCCCAGATCTCGACCCTGTCATTAAGCTAATTAATTTGCCATGTCATCTGATTAACCTTGCTAATTGCCACTTTGGTTCAAACACAATTCAAATTCAAATGCAATTGAAATTTGGAGTTGCCCAAAAATTGCTGGAAAAATGTTCATCATTTAGAAAATAATCCAAAACAATTTGTTGTTCAGGAAAACAACATCACCTTGTTGCTAAAATGAGCATTAGCATTTAATCCAGTGCAATTCCAGCAATTATAATTGCATATTCATTTATGAAAAATGCAAATGAATTCCTCTCCCTCCCAAAATAATTGTGGCAGTGCCTAAAAATGCAACTTATTTAATGGGCCAAGTCACACATTTTTCTAAAATGATTTGGTTGCCCAAATATTTATTTCCCCCTCTCTGTTTAATAAATAAAAAGGAAAACAGAAAATGGAAAAAGGGGAAAACCCTACCGTGCTAAGGCCCAGTGCTACAGGCGACGGCCCAGCCCGTCTGGGTCGTCGTTCTCACCTGCTCCCGCCTCTCTGTCGCGCTCGCCGTGGCTGGGAGCGCGCCGCTCCATTCACCGGCCACCACGGCGATGGAGTGGGTGGCCGGAGGGGATAAGGCCGCCTCCAACCACCCCCTGGCCACTCTCCCCCTCTTCCCCTCGCTCTCCCTCTCTCGTTTCCGCCGCCACCAAGCGAACCCGTCGCCGCGCCGCCTCACGCCGTAGCCACCGAGCCCTCCGGTGCCCGTGATCGTGACTAGGAGCTCCCCCTGCGTCGTCCTCGTCCTCTCCAAGGTCCAACTGCCGCCGGGGAGCTCTCCATCGAGCCAATCGACGCCGTCAACGCCCGCGGTCACCGGAGCTTCCCCGACCCGTACCTCGACATTGCTGCTCCTAAACTCATCGACGAGCCACCGTGTGCTCCACTGGTGAGCCGCGCGACCTCTCCCCTGGTTTTGGCCTCGAATCCTTGACGCTAGCTACCGGCGCCATGGACGCCCGAGCGGAGCGCCGCCGCCGCTATGCTCGCCGTCGCTATAGCCTCCGCCAGTAGCAACTAGCCGCGTCGGTGCGCCCAGTGCGATTCCAGGGTTTGACCGCGCCAAGCCCCGCCTCGTTTCGTTCCCGTTTTGCCCGACCCCGTGAAGCCGAACTCCGGCGTCCGCTAGGTCGGTCGCCGTCGACATTGTGCGCCACCCCAGGTCCCGCCAGTGCCACCGTTGCACGCGGCTTGGCCTGGGCTTTCGAATGCGCCTTCGCGCGCTTCAATCTGAGGCCGGATGGCCGATTCCGAGGCTCACCGGAGTCGCGCCACCGCGAGAGGCTCGCCGGAGCCTGTTCCGGCGCCGGCGCTGAGCTGGACTAGCGTGGGGCCCGCCTAAGGTCGCTGCCATGTGGGCCCCTGGACGCAGTTGACCGCGTTGACCGCGGTCAACGGGCTGACGTGGTGGCTATAGCCACTGACGTGTGGGCCCTCTCGGTTAATCAAACTAATTAATCCAGTTTTTAAAATAAACTTAATTTGTAAATAGACTAGCCACTGACATGTGGGGTCCACCCCCTAATTAACTCGAATTAGTCTAATTTAATCTTTAATTAGTTCTGTGCCTATGACAGGTGGGACCCAGCTGTCAGGTTTGACCTGAACAGCTGCGGTTGACCCACTGACGTCATGATGACGTCATGCCGACGTCATCAATCACTGTTCTGGATAATACGAATTGTTTAATTAAATAAATTCCAGAAAATTCAGAAAACTGTTTAAATCTTTGAAAATTCGTAGAAATTAAACCGTAGCTCGGATCGAAAAACTTTCTACATGAAAGTTGATCAGAAAAACGAGACGAATCCGAATACGCGGTCAAAATGCTTGACCAACACTCCTAAATACCTGAACATGGATCCGTCCCCTCCGGTTCAGTATACCGAAATCAGCCTAAACGCCGGGAAAATATCCCAGATATTTTCCCGCCTCGTCTGCGACATATAGCAATGCCTTAGGGCACCACTAACATTGCATACTGCCATGCCTTGCATCTGTGTTGCATTATTTGCCTTTTATTTATTGTTTCTTCCCCCTCTTCTTCTCCGATAGCCCCCGAGACCGACGCAGCTCCGGAGACCGACTACATCCCCGAAGACCCCTCTTTTGCCGCAGAGCAACCAGGCAAGCAACCCCCCTTGACGCATGCCTATATCACCTATTCCTTCTCCCTTCTGTTTGCATTAGAATTGCTACTGCTATTGTTTTATCCTATTCTGATGCATAGCCTGTCCTTGTAACTTTTATTGATACCTACCTGTTATCCAAAATGCTTAGTATAGGTTGGATGGTGGTGAACCATCTGTGGCCCCTCCTCCTTGCTGTAGTTGCCCCGCTTTAGTATCTATGCCCCGATCGATGTGATCGAACGGGCTGAGACCCGCACTTCACCACACCCCCCCCCCAAGTTGCTCGACTCTGCAGAGTTATCATCAAGTGCCGAGGGTGATACCTCTTATTCCACTTCTGATGAGACTTCTGTGGTATAACTAGTCGGTCGTGGATTATGAGGGTGATTCCTCTTTCACCAACCCCGACGAAGCTTATGTCGTGCAACCCCGCAAGTGTGAATACCATCGAGGGTGATTCCTCCGGATTCACCTTGACAGATACATCCTGCAGGAATCCAACGAGGGTGACTCCTCGGGTTCCTGCTGGATGGAATTGGACACACGGTTACCACTTACTTACCGTTGTTACTGGATAAGTCGGGTAGGCCCCGAGGGGTACCCGCGAGTGATGTGTAGACAGGTTGACCATGAGGGTACCCGCGAGATGAATACGTGGCACGGCCGGGCATTCTTAGCCCTTGCCGTAAGTCCACGAGACGGGGCGACGGGGTCACAGGTTCGTGAGTCTCTGCTCGTTTCCGCGCGCTCCAAAGGCACTAAGGGTTAGGATATGTAATCTGAGTAGGCCTCTGGCCTTTTCGCGCTAACCAGCACGTGGGAATAATATGGGTACTCGGCACCGTATGTATCAGCCGAAAGCTTTGTCAGACGTCCAGTTCAGCAGTGCGGCACGGCTGGGCCGGCGCCATTCAGGACAGAGGTGGTGCCTGGACCCGCGTGTGCGCAACGACCCGGAGTGCAAAGGGGGATGGGCCCAAGAACCCTGAGCGCTTAGGATGTAGACCGGCGGGGACCTCTCTGCTGAGCTCTAGGTAGGGCTGCGGTGTGTCGATCAGCCGAGGCCGGGCATGACCCGATAAAAGTGTGTCCGGCCGGAGTTAATCGAGCGTGTTGGGTAACAGTAGTGCACCCCTGCAGGGAAGATATATCTATTCGAATAGCCGTGTCCACGGTAACAGGACGCTCGGAAAATATCCTGATCTTCTACAACTAGAAATGGGTTAAATGTATTGGCTCCGGGATCGCTTTCTCGCAGGGAGTCGAGGAAGGATCTCTGGGCGTGATTGCTGCTTAATGCTACTATTATATTAATGTTCTGATCTGTACTCTTCTTATGCTGCAAGACACTGAAGATGCTAGTCTTCGATAGGCTAGGCCTTTCTCTCTATTCTGGCTTTCTGCAGTCAAGTCCACATATACAGCCTTCCTTGAAAATGATGCATAACTAGACTAGTTCTGATGTCAGTCCTGCTGAGTACTTTGGATGAGTACTCACGGTTGCTCTGCTATTCTTTTCCCCATACCCATTTGATGATACATCAGACGATGGAGCCCAGGAGCAGGAGATCCCCGGAGGCGCCTACGACGTGGAGATCCCCGACGACCAGGAGTAGTTAGGAGGCTCCCAGGCAGGAGGCCTTGCCTCTTTCGATCAGAGCTGTTGATTGTTTTCGCCTTCTTAAGGCATCCTGTTTAACTTTGTGTCTGTACTCAGATACTTTTGCTTCCGCTGATGCTTGTATGACATCGAGCTTGTGTATTCGAGCCCTCGAGGCCCTGGCTTGTAATATAAAGCTTGAATTATTTATTTTTGTGTCTAGAGTTGTGTTGTGATATCTTCAAGTGAGTCCCTAGGCTTGATCGTGTGCATTTGCGTGTATGATTAGTGCACGATTAAGTCGGGGGTGTCACAACCACCATATCGCAGAAAAATCCTCTGTTCTTGTTTTGTGCTATTATTCTGACAGATCCAAAAGTATGTCGTCTCAAGACTCAGATGGAGAGAGCTTCGTATCACACTATGTTGCAAAGCCAAAGACCTACGGGGATATAGGTCCCTATGGATGGTCCACAGAGGAAGAGCGAGATGCCAACTTGAGGAGAACTGAAGACGCGAGTTCGGATGAAGACGATGCCCCTCTACCTCAACCGGGAGACATGCATGTGGAGTTCAAGAAGTCGAGCCTCCCAAACACAGTAAACAAATCTAAGATTCAATTTATCCCTTTTCGTCTTCTACAGGAAAACAAAAACGTATTGTGTGAGAAGATAGTGGAGCTTGAGCAAGAAATTAGCAAGTTGAAGGAAGAAAACTTTGTTCTCAAGTGGAAACTGAGGAACAATCCCACCACTTCATCACCACCATCATCACCGAAGAAAGATTTGAGCACATGGGTATGGGCACTCCCCTTGGCTTGTGCCAAGCTTGGGGGAGGTTGTAACATCCCCATGTATTAAGCTACAGTGATCACCTTTTGATAATGCCAAGTCATCATGGTTAACCAGTCTTGATCACAATTAGAATCATAGCTCATTTCAAATTCCAATTCAAATTGAAATTCAAATTTAAAGTGCAAATAAAAGTTGATCCAATTTGGAAACTAAAATGTTCATTAATTAGTAAATAATCCACAACTAATTATGTTAAGAAAAACAACATCACCTAAATTCCCTAGATGAGTCTAACATCCTAAAACAGTAACAAAACAGCAACATTTAATCCCTTTTTATTTTATAAAAATTAAAATGAATTCAACTATTACCCCAACCAATTTCTGGCAGTGCTAGATATTGCCTAATATTTGATTTGACCAATTGCATATTTTACAAAAGTCAATTTGTGGCTAAACCAAATACAAACAGTAAAGAATAAAAGAAAACAAAAAACAAAAAAAAGGAGGAAAAAGGCCTAACACTACTGTGCGGCTGGGCCTAAGTCAAATAGTGCGGCCCAGCCCACCACCGCGCTCGTCCCTCTCTCCTATGCGTGTCAGCGCGCGCGCCCGCCGAGACGGCGATGGCCAGCTATTGGCCATCCGCCGGCGTCGCTGCCGCCGTGGGGTGGATAAGGGCACCTCCCGCGACCCCTTGGCTAACCCTAGCCTCTTCTCTCCCTCTCCCTCTCGCTCGCTCGACCTCCCTCTCTCGCGCCCGAAAGCTCCCATCGCCGCCCCCGTCGATCCCGCGGCCTCCCCACGACTCGCCGACATGCCGTAGGGCTCCGCCGTAGTCCTCTACGTCGGCTACGCTGAGTCATTTGAGCCGGAAGCCACCGAGTCGAGCCCGGCGACCTCTTCTTCGTCCTCGGCTCCGACGAACGCCGACGACGAATCCGGCGACATCGAGCCTCCCCCGCGCCCGCATTGCTCACCTGCAGGCTCACTGTAAGCCTCGCCATCTTCTCCCCCTCTTCCCCGTGCGATTCCGTCACCGTAGCCACCGCTGCCACCTCGCCCGAGCTCGCCGCCGCCATCCATGTCACTGCCGTGCGCTCAGCCGCTGTTAAGCGCGTACGAGCTCGCCGTTGAGCTCGTGGGGTTCCCCGGAACCCAACGTGCACACGGGCACGTTTTGCCGTGGCCTACGTCGCCGATCCCCACAATGGCCGAAGTCCGGCGCCGCCCGCGGTGGTCGCCGTCGACGCTCCCGACCTCCTCGCGCGCTGCAACCGCCGCCATTGGACGCGGCGCGTTCCCAGCATCCCGTAGAGCCCAAGCCCGACCCCAGCCGTGCCCCGTACGTGTTTTCCGGCCAACTCCGGCGACGCGCCGCCGCGCGGTTTGGTCGCCGGCGCGATTCCGGCGACGTCGCCGACATGGCGCTGACGTGGCGCCACGTGGCCCTCTCCGTGTCGCTGACCGCTGGGCCCCGCAGCCCAGTTGACCGAGTCAACTCGGCTGACTGGGCAGCTGGGTCACTGACATACGGGCCCCACCATTTTAATTAAAAATAATTTGAATTTAATTTAATCCGTTAATTATATTAGCCACTGAAAGTTGGGTCCCGCTAGATAATTAGGATTAGTTAGTTAAATTAATCTCTGTTAGTTTAATTAGTCACTGACCAGTGGCCCACTGGTCAGGTTTGACTGGTCAGCTGGTCTGTTGACTGCTGATGCCATGCTGACGTCACTGGCTACTGTTTTGGATAATTCGAATTAAATAATCTCAAAAATTCCAGAAATTCAATAAAACTTTGAAAAATCATAGAAATTAAACCGTAACTCGGATGAAAATAATTTATATATGAAAAATGATCAGAAAAATATGACAAATCCGAATATCCTACCCACATACTTGCCACACTCCTCTAGCATACTGAACATGGAACTTTTTGCCCAATTTCAATAAATGAATAGTGCATAACCTTGATAAAATAAATCCAAATAAATTCCTAAATCATCTAAAATAATTAGAGAGGTAATATATCACACCTGCATATCATTTAGGCATGTCATGCATAGTGATTGCATTTGTTGTCGTGTATTTATTGTTTCTTCCCCCTCCTTCTCTCCCGATAGACCCCGAGACTGCCGACGACACCCCTGCAGCGTACGACTACGTCGCCGATGACCAGACCCCTTTCAGCAGAGCTTCCAGGCAAGCAAAACCTCCTTGATCATCCAGATACCGCCTATTCTTTCCCTCTTATGCTTGCATTAGAACTGCTACCGTTGATATTCCGGCAACTCCTATTCTGATGCATAGCCTGATTTTGTAACTATTGTTGATACCTTTCCTGTTATCCTAATTGCTTAGTATAGGTTGGTCAGAGCCCCACCAGTTGGCCCTACACCCTTTTCCATGTTGCTACGCTAGAATTCGGGTCGTGATCCCCGTGGCGGAGATCACGAGAATGCTCACACAATTACTTTCATTTATTATTGGGGAACTGAAGGGCTGGCGGTACCATCCAGTAGAGATGGACCTGAGACCCGACAGCTCCCGTTGTTAAAGACGGGTCGGCTCCAAGAGCACCCGCGAGCCGTGTGATATCAAGTCGGAGCGACAGGGATCCTGTTCGTCTCCGCGAGTTTCTAAATACGCCTAACGGATTTGGATATTTGATCTGAGTTGGCCACTGGCCTATACGCACTACCACCACGTGGGATAATGGTTTAATGGGGCCCTCTACGCTGTATGTATCAACCGAAAGCTTTGTCAGATGTCCAGTTCAGCATTGTGGCCGGGTCAGGCCGGCGCCATCCAGGACAGAGGTGGTGCTTGGATCCACCCTGCACACAACGACCCGGAGTGCAAAGGGCGTTGGGCCCAAGACCCCTGAGCACTTAGGATGTAGACCGGCGGGGACCTCTCTGTTGAGCTCTAGGTAGGGCTGCGGTGTGTCGATCAGCCGAGGCCGGGCATGACCCAGGAAAGTGTGTCCGGCCAGAGTTAATCGAGCGTGTTGGGTAACAATAGTGCACCCCTGCAGGGAAGTTATCTATTCGAATAGCCGTGTCCACGGTAACAGTACGCTCAGAGTTGTATCCTGGTCTGCTACAACTACAAATGGATAATGTTACAATATTAAACTGCTACTACTGTTCTCGGGATCGCTTTCTCGTAGGGTAGTCGAGGAAGGATCCCAGGGCATTGCTATTATATGGTTGATGATATTTTTTTTTGTTCTACTCTCTTCTGATGCTGCAAGAAATGCTTCAAGATACTAGTATTCATTAGGCTAGGCCTCTCCCCCTCTATTCCGGCATTTCTGCAGTTTAGTCCAAAGATATAGCCCCATTCCTCTGATACCGATACATACTTAGCATAGTTCTGATGTCAGTCTTGCGAGTACTTTGGATGAGTACTCACGGTTGCTTTGCTATCTCTTTTCCCCATACCCGTTTGCTGCGAACAGACGTCGGAGCCCAGGAGCAGGAGACCCCCCCGGAGGAGTCTACTACGACGTGGAGATCCCCGACGACCAGGAGTAGATAGGAGGCTCCCAGGCAGGAGGCCTGCGCCTTTTCGATCTAGAGTCATTGTTTTACTCAGCCTTCTTAAGGCAGCCTTGTTTGCTCTTTATGTCTGTACTCAGATATTATTGTTGCTTCCGCTAACGCTTGTACGTGAGCTTATGTATTCGAGCCCTCGAGACCCCTGGCTTGTAATATAAAGCTTGTATTATTTTATTTTGAGTTTAGAGTTGTGTTGTGATATCTTCAAGTGAGTCCTTAGGCTTGATCGTGTGCATTTGCGTGTATGATTTGTGCACAATTAAGCCGGGGGCGCCACAAGTTGGTATCAGAGCCGACTGCCTGTAGGAACCCCCCCTTCCAACTCCTTGGCCGAAGTTGAGTCTAGTCTTTCAAAAAACTATTTTACTAACATGGCTGTGTGGCTTACGGGCCCACATCGCCAATGGATGGGATTAGGATCTTTTATTCCTCTTCCTTACTCTGGGACTCTGATCTCTCTTCTTTTCGGGTTAAACTTTTACTAACTCTAACATTAGGTTCTCGTGATCACGTCTACCCGGAGTTCTGAATTAACCCCCCCTTCTTCGAGATGAGGGCCAGGTTCTGCTGCACAATGCCCACGGACCGCAGGATCCTTTTATCGAGGACACCCTGCGTTCTCATTTGCAGATTCCTCGCCCCAGCAGTTTTCCCCGATATTGATGTAGCCTTTGCTAAGTCCCGTTGTTGTATTCCTCACCGCGTGCCTGCGCGCCGCCTAGTTTGTCTAGCTGCGTGTGTTTCCGAACTTACGTTGTCCGTTGGTATCCAACTCTGTGCATGGATCTGTATGTCTTTAAGGACTACTAATTTGCATCTAATGCACTCTTAGTTCATTGCTCATGTACATCATGAATGACCTCTTACACATGCAGTTGTTCTTGCTAAACTGCCCCTGTTGATTTGGCAGGATGGCTGACGACCCTCCACCTCCACCCTATATTGCCGCAATGATGTAACAGTTTGAGCTGAATCGTCAGTTTATGACTGGGGTAATGGCCCAATTTCCAACTCAGAATGCTCAGCAACAGTCTGCCCCAATAACTCTGCAAGAATTCGTGCGCCTCAACCCGTCCATTTTCCGCAACTCCACCAATCCTATGGATGCTGATGATTGGCTTCGTGATATTTTGTTTGAGATGGAGTCAGCTAATGTTGCCCCTGACAGTTACGTCACCTTTGCGGCATTTCATCTGAAAGGTCCAGCTGCTCAATGGTGGGAAAGCCATAGGGGTGGCTTGCCTGCTGGAACTGTAACCACTTGGCAGGAATTCCAGTCAGCCTTCCGTGCACGGCACATTCCTCAAGGGCTGATCGACCAGAAGAAGACGGAGTTCTGCAAGCTCACTCAGGGCAAAATGACGATGGATGAATATCAGAGGAAATTTCTCGAATTATCCCGCTATGCTGCAGATGACGTCTGCACTGATGCTCGCAAGCAAGAGAAGTTCCGTGAAGGACTGCGGCCTGATATAAAGCTCGCACTTGTTGTCCATGATTGCGCGGATTTTGCGACGCTTGTCAGCCAAGCTTTGCGAGCTGAAACTGGTCTGACTGAGTACCAGGAGTCGCTCAAGCGCACTCGTGACGTTGGCTCGTCTTCGGGTCAGCCTGCTCAGAAACGCCAAGTCTGGATTCCGCACAATGTCTATCACCGACCTGCTCCAACACCAAGGCCATCTTATATTGCACCTCGTCTACCTCCACCACCAAGACAACTGAATATTCCTACTGGACAGCCCAATACTATGGCTCCTCGCCCCAATGATGGGAATTGCTTTAAGTGTGGACAGCCAGGGCACCGTGCTCTCAACTGTCGCCAGGGTCAGCCGCATGATGCATCACGTCCTCCTGTTAGCCGTAAGAAGGGCCGTCGAAACCATCCTTCCAGAAATTGTAATGCCAGGCCGCCTGCCATGGGTTGTGGTCAAGTCGCCCACGTCAAAATGGAAGAAGCTCGTGAGTCCCCTAAAATCGTGATGGGAACTCTTCCAGTTAATTCAGATGCAGCCACTATTCTCTTTGATTCTGGGGCATCACATTCCTTTGTGTCTCAACAATTTGCTCAGCGGCATGAACTACCTCTAGAGTTGTTGCCCACTCCACTAGAGATTATCACTCCCCGTTCCAGGTGGCAAACCAAGATGGTAAGTCACAACAATCAGATCAGAATTGAAGGGTTGATGTTCTCTGCGTCCCTCATTGCTCTCGGACCCTCCAACATAGACATCATTCTCGGTATGGACTGGTTGACCGCCCAAAATGCTTTGATTGACTGCGCTGCTAAGAAAGTCCAACTTACGCATCCCTCTGGCCAGACAGTCAGCTACTCAGCCCAGATAATCCAGAATGCCGAAAGCCAGATATATGCCCTGAATGCTTTGAACGCTTCACCTCTTGAGGGAATTGAGAACGTTCCAGTCATTCGCAAATTTCCAGACGTCTTTCCAGAAGAACTTCCAGGAATACCCCCTGTTAGAGCTATCGAGTTCGTCATCGACTTGAAACCAGGCACCACTCCTATTGCCAATCGCCCATACAAGATGCCACGGCATGAACTCCTTGTTGATACCTTTCCTGTTATCCTAATTGCTTAGTATAGGTTGGTCAGAGCCCCACCAGTTGGCCCTACACCCTTGTCCATGTTGCTACGCTAGAATTCGGGTCGTGATCCCCATGGCGGAGATCACGAGAATGCTCACACATTTACTTTCATTTATTATTGGGGAACTGAAGGGCTGACGGTACCATCCAGTAGAGATGGACCTGAGCCCGACAGCTCCCGTTGTTAAAGACGGGTCGGCTCCAAGAGCACCTGCGAGCCGTGTGTTATCAAGTCGGAGCGACAGGGATCCTGTTCGTCTCCGCGAGTTTCTAAATACGCCTAACGGATTTGGGTATTTGATCTGAGTTGGCCACTGGCCTATACGCACAACCACCATGTGGGATAATGGTTTAATGGGGCCCTCTACACCGTATGTATCAGCCGAAAGCTTTGTCAGACGTCCAGTTCAGCATTGTGGCCGGGTCGGGCCGGCGCCATCTAGGACATAGGTGGTGCCTGGATCCACCCTGCACACAACGACCCGGAGTGCAAAGGGCGATGGGCCCAAGACCCCTAAGCACTTAGGATGTAGACTGGCGGGGACCTCTCTGTTGAGCTCTAGGTAGGGCTGCGGTGTGTCGATCAGCCGAGGCCGGGCATGACCCAGGAAAGTGTGTCCGGCCAGAGTTAATCGAGCGTGTTGGGTAACAATAGTGCACCCCTGCAGGGAAGTTATCTATTCGAATAGCCGTGTCCACGGTAACAGGACGCTCAGAGTTGTATCCTGGTCTGCTACAACTACAAATGGATACTGTTACAATATTTAACTGCTACTACTGTTCTCGGGATCGCTTTCTCGCAGGGTAGTCGAGGAAGGATCCCAGGGCATTGCTATTATATGATTGATGATATATTTTTTTGTTCTACTCTCTTCTGGTGCTGCAAGAAATGCTTCAAGATGCTAGTCTTCGTTAGGCTAGGCCTCTCCCCCTCTATTCCGGCATTTTTGCAGTTTAGTCCAAAGATATAGCCCCATTCCTCTGATACCGATACATACTTAGCATAGTTCTGATGTTAGTCTCGCGAGTACTTTGGATGAGTACTCACGGTTGCTTTGCTATCTCTTTTCCCCATACCCGTTTGCTGCGATCAGACGTCGGAGCCCAGGAGCAGGAGACCCCCCCCGGAGGATTCTACTACGACGTGGAGATCCCCGACGACCAGGAGTAGATAGGAGGCTCCCAGGCAGGATGCCTGCGCCTTTTCGATCTAGAGTCATTGTTTTACTCAGCCTTCTTAAGGCAGCCTTGTTTGCTCTTTTTGTCTGTACTCAGATATTATTGTTGCTTCCGCTAACGCTTGTACGTGAGCTTATGTATTCGAGCCCTCGAGACCCCTGGCTTGTAATATAAAGCTTGTATTATTTTATTTTGAGTTTAGAGTTGTGTTGTGATATCTTCAAGTGAGTCCTTAGGCTTGATCGTGTGCATTTGCATGTATGATTAGTGCACGATTAAGCCGGGGGCGTCACAGAGGTGCCCTGGTATCGTATCACCATCACTTTTATTATCTTTACCTATTTTTAGTTCGATCCTTAGTTATTTCGTGATTTAGTTGAATAAAAGTTTAGCATGATCTATTTTCGAGTGCTAGTTTCGTGATCTATCTATCTATGTAATTGAGTTGAGAGCTATATAATAAAGAGTAGTTTGAGTTTTTGTTTCTTTTCTTTCATGTTTCAATCCTAGCAATGAAAATAATGAAAAAGATCATATGCTAATTTTGTGGAAAGTAATGACATTACATAAAGAAAAGTATAAGTGGTAAAATTTGTTGAAAGTTAACAAACATAGCATTGGTCAATGATGCAATTCATGAAAAATTAATAAGGGAAGAGAAGATTTACATGCAAATACACTATCTTGGACATCTTTTATGATTGTGAGCCCCCATTGAGTATTTTATGTCAAATTGTTGACGTTGGACAAGGAAGACAACGTAATAAATTATGTTTGCTTATATTCACATAGAAGTTATATTGTCCTAGATCCTCCAACATGTGGTGCTTGCCCAATATCTTTGCTAGCCAAAAATCCGCACCAAGTAGAGATACTACTTGTGCATCCAGAAACCTTAAACCCAATCTCATTACATGAGAGTCCACTATACCTACCTATGGATTGAATAAGATCCTTCAAGTAAGTTGTCATCGGTGCATAAATCAATAAAAATTGCTCCTAAATTTGTACGATCTTGTGATGGCAAAGAAATAAAAGCGAATAAAGGTTGCTATCATAAGGGGCAATATAAAGTGACGTTTCTTTGCATTAAGAGCTTGTGCATCCAAAAACAAAAAGCGCATGACAACCTCTGCTTCCCTCCGCGAAGGGCCTATCCTTTACTTTTATGTATTTACTTTTCATGCAAGAGTCAATAGTGTTCTCCTCTATTCCTTTTTATTTTTCTCTTTTGCAAGCATCATGTGGTGGGGAAAGATCTAGGTATATATATCCAGTTGGATATGAGTGATCATGAGTTATTATTGTTGACATCACCCTTGAGGTGAATAAGTTGGGAGGCGAAATTATAAGCCCCTATCTTTCTATGTGTCTGGCTGAAACTTTTTGCTCCATATATATATTGTGAGTGTTAGCAATCATAGAAGACTAAATGATGGTTGAGTATGTGGACTTGCTAAAAAGCTCCTCCATGAGACCCTTCCTGAAAATATGATGAATTGCAATTGCATTGTTGACTGAGAACATAGTTTGTTAGTTTTCAAGAAAGTTTATGTCTTATACTTCGTTGTTGTGATGAATTGTTACTTGCTCAAGAGAAGTTCTATGATAATGAATATTGCTGTTATAATAATGATCATGATGCTACTATGTCCGTATTTTGTTTTATCGACACCTCTCTCTCTAAACATGTGGACATGATTATCGATATCGGCTTTCGCTTGAGGACAAGCGAGGTCTAAGCTTGGGGGAGTTGATACGTCCATTTTACATCATGTTTTCCTACTGTTATTTATAATGTTTTTAATCAATATAACACTTTATGAAGCAATTCTAATGCCTTTTCTCTCTTAATATGCAAGATCTACACAAAGAGGGAGATTGCCGGCAGCTGGAATTCTGGACCTGAAAAAGCTATGTCAGAGATACCTATTCTGCACATCTCCAAATGAGCTGAAATTTCACGGAGATTTATTTTGGAATAAATAAAAAATACTGGAGAAAATAACTACCAGAGGGGGCTACCCAGGTTCCCACGAGGCACCAGGGCGCGCCACCCCCCCCCCCCCCCCCGGGCGCGCCCTGGTGGCTTGTGGGGCCCCTGGCGAGGCTCCGTGCCCATTTTCTGGTATATAAGCCCATTTGCCCTAGAAAAAAATAAGGGAAGACTTATGGGACGGTGCGCCGTCGTCTCGAGGCGGAACTTGGGCATGAGCACTTTTGCTCTCCGGCGGAGCGATCCCGCCGGGGATATTTCCCTCCGGGAGGGGGAAATCGAAGCCATCGACATCACCAACGATCCTCTCATCGTGGGAGGACCAATCTTCATCAACATCTTCACCAGCACCATCTCATCTCAAATCCTAGTTCATCTCTGGTATTCAATCTTTGTCTCAAAACCTCAGATTGGTACCTGTGGGTTGCTAGTAGTGTTGATTACATCTTGTAGTTGATGCTAGTTGGTTTATTTGGTGGAAGATTATATGTTCAGATCCTTAATCTTATTCAATACCCCTCTGATCTTGGACATGAATATGATGTGTGAGTAGTTACTTTTGTTCTGGAGGACATGGGAGAAGTCTTGTCATAAGTAATCATGTGAATTTGGTATTCGTTCGATATTTTGATGATATGTACGTTGTTGATTCTCTTCGTGGTGTCATGTGAACGTCGACTACATGGCACTTCATCATCTTTGGGCCTAAGGGAATGCATTGTGGAGTAGTAATTAGATGATGGGTTGCTAGAGTGACATAAGCTTAAACCCTAGTTTATGCGCTATTCCGTAAGGGACTGATTTGGATCCATATGTTTAATGCTATGGTTAGATTTATCATAATTCTTCTTTCATAGTTGCGGATGCTTGCGAGAGGGGTTAATCATAAGTGGGAGGCTTGTTCAAGTAAGAACAGCACCCAAGCACCGGTCCACCCACATATCAAATTATCAAAGTAGCGAACGCGAATCAAACAAACATGATGAAAGTGACTAGATGAAATTCCCATGTGTCCTCGAGAACGCTTGCTTATTATAAGAGATCATTTTAGCCTGTCCTTTGCTACAAAAAGGATTGGGCTACCTTGCTGCACCTTAAGTTACTATTGCTACTTGTCACTTGTTACAATTTATCTTGCTATCAAACTACTCGTTACTGATAATTTCAGTGCCTGCAGAAAACACCTTGCTGAAAACTGCTTGACATTTCCTTCTGCTCCTCGTTGGGTTCGACACTCTTACTTATCGAAAGGACTACGAATTATCCCCTATACTTGTGGGTCATCAAACATCTTTTTGTAGAAGATTAGTAAGAGGCCTAGAAATTTTAGAGAAGTCCTTAATAAACCTTCTATGGAAACCAGCATGACCAAGGAAACTTCTTATACCTTTGATATCTTTAGGACATGGTATTTTCCCAATTGCATCAAATTTAGCTTTATCTACCTCAATGCCTCTTTCAGAAATTTTATGACCAAGGACTATACCTTCATTTACCATAAAGTGGCACTTCTCCCAGTTCAAGACGAGATTAGTCTCTTCACATCTTTGCAAAACTCTATCAAGATTGCTCAAACAGTCATCAAAAGAAGTTCCGTAAACGAAAAAAATCATCCATGAAGACCTCAACAATTTTCTCACAGAAATCAAAGAATATAACAGTCATACATCTTTGAAAAGTAGCAGGTGCATTACATAAACCAAAAGGCATACGTCTATAAATATAAATTCCAAAAGGACAAGTAAAAGTAGTTTTCTCTTGATCTTCTTGCGATACAGGTATTTGAGAGAAATCAGAATATCCATCTAGGAAACAGAAGTGTGTATGCTTAGATAATCTTTCTAACATTTGATCAATGAAAGGCAAAGGGTAATGATCTTTCCTAATAGCTTTATTCAATTTTCTAAAATCAATTACCATTCTATAGCCTGTAACAACTCTTTGTGGGATAAGTTCATTTTTATCATTAGGAACAACAGTAATGCCACCTTTCTTAGGGACACAATGAATAGGACTTACCCATCTACTATCAGCTATAGGATAAATTATACCTGCCTCCAGGAGCTTTAATATTTCCGTTCTTATCACATCCTTTATTTTAGGATTCAAGCGACGTTGATGATCGACATCTGGTTTAGCACCAGGCTCCATATTAATATTGTGTTAACACAGAGTGGCGTTGATGCCCTTAAGATCATCAAGAGTATATCCAATTGCAGCACGATGTTTCTTCAAAGTTTTCAATAATCTCTTTTCTTCGTGCACTGAAAGATTATCATTGATAATAACAGGATATATCTTCTTTTAATCTAGATAAGCATATTTCAATGTATCTGGGAGTTTCTTTAACTCAAACACAGGATCACCCTTCAATGGAAGAGGATCTCCCAGAGTTTCAACAGGCAAATTATGCTTAGGAATAGGTGTTTGCCTAAAGAATATTTCATCTATTTTATTGCTTTTATTCTTGTGCATATCATTCTCATGATGTAACAAATATTGCTCTAATGTATCAGTAGGAGGCACAGCAATAGAAGCAAGACCAATAATATCATCTTTATTAGGCAAATCTTTATCATGAGGTTGTCTATTAAACCTAGAGAAATTAAATTCATGAGATACGTCACCAAACTTAACCCTAACCTTTTCCTTGATACAATCAATTTCAGCATTAACAGTATTCAAGAAAGGTCTACCAAATATTGATAGCAAGTAACAAGTAACCAGAGTAACAAGGTGTAGCAAGGTGGCCCAATCCTTATATTGCAAAGGACAAGCCGAAAGTACTTATAATGATCAAAGCGTTCTCGAGGACACATGAGAATTTCGTCTAGTCACGTTCATCATGTTTAGTTGATTCGCGTTCACTACTTTGATAAATTGTTATCTGGGTAGACCGGTGCTAGGGTGTTGTTCTTACTTGAACAAACAACCCACTTATGATTACCCCCTCTCACAAGCATTCGCAACTACGAAAGAAGAATTAAGATAAATCTAACCATAGCATGAAACATATGGATCCAAATCAGTCCCTTACGGAATAGCGCATAAACTAGAGTTTAAGATTCTGTCACTCTCGCAACCCATCATCTACTTACTACTCCACAATGCCTTCCCCTAGGCCCAAGCATAGTAATGTGTCGTGTAGTCGACATTCACACGACACCACTAGAGGAAGAACAACATACACCACATCAAAATATTGAACGAATACCAACCTCACATAATTACTTATAACAAGACTTCTCCCATGTCCTCAAGAACAAACGAAACTACTCACAAATCATATTCATGTTCATGATCAGAGAGGATAAATATATGATTAACAATCTGAACATTTAATCTTCCACCAAATAAACCAACTAGCATCAACTACAAGATGTAATCAACACTACTAGCAACCCACAGGTACCAATATGAGGTTTTGGATAAAGATTGAATACAAGAGATGAACTAGGGTTTGAAGATGAGATGATGCTGGTGAAGATGTTGATGGAGATGAGTCCTCCCACGATGAGAGAAATGTTGGTGATGACGAAGGCTTCGATTTCCCCCTCCCGGAGGGAAGTATCCCCGGCGGAATCCCTCCGCCGGAGAGCAAAAGTGTTCCTGCCCAGGTTCCGCCTCGAGATGGCGGTGCTTCGTCCCGAAGGTATTCTCTAGATTTTTTCTAGGGCAAATGGCTTCATATAGGAGAAGATGGGCCACGGAGGCCGCCTGATGGGCCCACAAGCTCACATGGCACGCCCCCCGGGGGGGCGCCACCTGAGCTTGTGGCTCACTGGTGGGTCCCCTCCTGGTGATTCTTCTTCCAGTATTTTTTATATATTCCACAATAAATCTCAGTAAAATTTTAGGTCATTTGGAGCTCCGGAGAATAGCTATCTCTGTTGTAGCTCTTTTCAGGTCTAGAATTCCAGCTGCCGGCAATCTCACTCTTGTGATAGAACTTGCAATTTAAGAGAGAAAAGACATTAGAATAGTACCTAAAAGTGAAATATAACTTTAAAACAATATAAATAATAGTAGTAAAACATGATGCAAAATGGATGTATCAGCCTCCGTGATGGATCCCCCCTCCGGCAGAGTACCGGAAAAGGCCTCCAGATGGGGTCGCGGAAGAACAGAGGCTTGCACCACTTCTCCTTTCCAAGCGGTCTCTCCATCGCCGGTCGCCGATCCAGTGCCGCCTGCCTCCCCCTCACCCCTTTCCCAGCGGCGGAATATCAGTATCTGGTTCCCTTTGACAGTTTTCACGAATGGGGCGGCGTTGTGGTGGAAGGACCTGGACAGCGTTAGAGGCCCATGCGAAAGAAATTCTGTGCAGGCTGCTGGTAACCGCCGACGCCAAGGCCATGCACCGCGTGAAGGACCGCTTGGGCGCTTCCGCCGCGTTGTGGATTGAGCTTCTGCAGCCTGCTGCTTGCTGGACGCTTCTTCCCTTTATCCTTGGTGTACAAGACATGTTCTTCCTAAAAGTGATGCCCACGGGTACAATAATCACTACCTATAACAACTAATGAGTACACAGTCTAGCTAAACTTTTGTAAATGGCACATTTGGCTTAGTATTTACAGATTTATTTATTTTACGGGTAGTGCTCAGAGATTCGTTGTTGGCTGATTACCTGTACCTTTTCTTCACAAGTAATTGTTTTTGATCAAACAATGCCAATGAATGGATCACAATTCTATTTTAACTAAACAATTCTTTTCAAAAAAATATTAACTGAGCAAAGTTGTGGCTCACAAATATATACTTTTTTTTGCAAATGAATCTATTTATGTACTGAATAGTTCTTCCAACGACTGTAAGCATTCAGTTTACATGCAGAAATAGTATTTTTCATTTCCTGATGGATGAGTGATGAGTTACATCTTTTTATGGTTCACTTCCTTTGAGCTATTCAGATTACAGTGTAACACTTTTTCCACTAAGAACAAAGCAATTAAGCGAACTGTTAGTAGTTCAGCACAGATAATAGGGTACAATTTTATTTTAACATGGAAGGGGGCATTTCAAGGGTATATCTAGGAAGGTGCAAATGTCAAAGAAATTTGTAACTAATGTGTTTGATACTTCGACTTTGACATCATCTCCCTTTTTTATCCGGTCTGAGGTATTCCAGTGATCTTATCATGTTAGCTTTCTTATATGATTCATGTCCCTTGTGTTCATAATTATTCTTCTACAGGTATCAAAGAAATTTAATCTTGAGCAAAGAGAGCTTTCTTCCATATTAGGTTGCTTTAGAGGATAAGCTGTTCAGGATAGCTCAATTATTAGTTTCTCTTCTGTGGTTTCTTAGTAGTTAGCAGTGCTTAGTAATATCTCAAACAATATATAAAGTTGAAATCCTAACATTTTACTAGATGTAACTGGACGGTGGATGTTGCTAGGTCTGTATAGAGCAGAGAAAAATGCATCTTCTACAGCACATCACATTATGCTTCTTCCATAGGGAAGTTTCCGATGTTTATTTGAAAATCTCACTCATAGATACGTGGCTCCATTTTTGTGCTAAAGGTTATATGAGCTGATAACTACATCTGCTCATTTAAAATTTAAAATAAATGGGATTGATTGTCTATGGTGAAAGATGAGGATTGCTCATGCCTTTGCAAAACCAAACTCTGGACCTTGTCATCGTTTGGATAATTTCGCGATTCTACACCCAAGTCTCATCATTTTGGCAATTTGGATATTGATATGCCTTTTTTCAGGTTAGTAGCCAAGACTGGCTTTTGGAAGTTATGCTGGCTTCACCAGTTGGGCTTAACAAGGACATAATTAATTCTCTGTTGGTAAAAAGAAAAAGATTATCTGGTTGGAGAAAACTTCTCTTTTGCTTAATTGTTTGCTTCTGAATTTTAGTAACCTTTTTTTCATTTTATTTTTTTCAGGTTAGTAGTATGGGAGTTCCTGCCAAGACTGACTTTTGGAAGTTATGCTAGCTCCATCAGTTCGGGCGTTGGATCGCGAGATGGAACGACCTCGTCCGTCGGATCAGAGACAGACACTATTGCAATGAATAGTACGCTCCAGTTCGTGCCACCGCCTGTTATTCCAGTGCCCCGCCGAGGGCATTTTTTGTTTTTCACATCTTAGGTCAACACGTCTTGACCGCTGGTGAGGGAGAGCGACTGCCCTGCTCCCATTCGTTCGTCTCAGCGCTCTCTCTCCCTCTCCAAAACCTAGCCGCCCGCAGCCCGCACTCCCCCTGCCGTCGCGCCGCCGCCGTCGCTGGCGCTCGCCCCGGCCCCCATCCTCGACCTCGCGTCGCCCAGCTCATGGGTCGCCTCCCTCCTCCTCCCCATCGGGACTGGGCAGGAGGATGAGCGCCCTCCCTCGCGACCGCCCGCACATCCCCTGCCGTCGCACCGCCGCCGTCGCTGGCGCTCGCCCCGGCCCCCATCCTCGACCTCACGCCGCTCATCATCTCCTCCCCACCCCCTTGGCACTCAGTAGGAGGAGCGCAGGAAGCTCGTGGGTCGCCTCCCTCCTCCTCCACATCGGGGCCGGGCAGGAGGATGAGCGCCCTCCCTCGCGTCTGCCTCACAAATCAACGAAGGAGCTCGGGCCGCAAGCACAACGCACCATGGTGCTCCACCTCTGCTGCACTCATCGATCCGTAGGTATGTGTCTATTTTGTTCCGTTTTGGTTATTGGCTGCTGCTAATCTTTGATTTTTCATTTGTTTTTCATGCAGATTGGTCCACAATTACCGGATTCTTGCCCTTCTGGTCAATCCCCTGGCTGGTGCCTCCTTCGATCTGTGCATGCACGTCATCTATTAGTAGCCTCGTCCGTCTTCGTTCACGGATCTGCGGGTCAACCCCTCTTCTCCTCCTTTCCCCTCCTCTTCTTTCCAGACCTAGGTGTAGGATTGTATGGCAATATGCATTTTTGGCCTCGCTCTGTTCTGCTTGTCGATCATGTCTTTTTTGGTAAAGGCCAAAAGTATTTTTGTCTCTGTGCATTGGATGTCTGTCGTTTCCTTTCTTCACTGCTTGTTTTTAGTGGAGCCTAGATATATGCCTTTTGTTCCTTGTCTGGATCCTGGTAGGGCCTATGATTGTTGGTCCTTTCACCTTTGTGCATGGAATGTTGGTGGTTTTGTTCCTTTGCTTGTTTTATTTATTGTTTGTTTTTACTGTGCTCCTATGATTCAACAATAACCGAGGCAAGGGTGCCATGATCTGAGTTTCCAAATCTTGAATTGCAATTATGGTTTAATCGATATTTGCATTAGTGAGGAGCCGGGGTGGTCACACAAGCAGAAAGGCCACACAAGGTGTTTTTCTCAATCAGATCACATGCATCTATTAAAAATTATACCATAGCAAGTATGATTTACAGATTATTAGATATTATCAGTCTATGCTTCATGTGTTTGCAGTGTTCCTAAATCTAGATCTGTTGTTTACATATGTGCTGATTTCTGTGACTAAAGAGACTAGCAGTTCTGTCAATGGTGCTAAATACTTGCAGCTAGGAAATACCAGTCCCCATACTGGAAGGCTTGTCTATTTTATGTCTTGAGTTGAAAGAATTATTGTCAGTTCTGTCAAACATATCTATTAAAATAGTGCTTCTCATCATATAGCAGAAATAATTAAATGAGAAGCTAATGCAACAACTCAAGGTAACAGAGAGGAGCAGAGAAAAGCTTTGCTATGGGATGGCATCTTTCTGTCAGGCGCATGAATTCTTATTCTGAACAAGTTAAAATTTGACATGCCGCCGGTTTGTAGGTTATATCCTTTGGATCTATAGGCTATAGTTGACTACATTTTACTCTACTTTTTTCTGTATATATAGATCAGATGCTTTCTACATGCTCTTGCTCTTCATAGAGAATCTATTTGTCAGGCCTACCACTTTATGAGTTTCAAATAACAACCTGGGTCTTGCAGAATGCAAGTACATGAATTTTAGGCCTATGCTCACTCGCCGATTGTTGTAGGTGTTCTCTCATTGTCGCACTACCGGCCACCTCTCCTCTCCGCTGCGCTCAATTCCTTGGCAGGAGCCTGCTTTGTGTGCGGCAACGGCTATCCCAAAAGTGTAGGTGTCGTTGGACAGAGTTGTACTTCCTTGCCGGCAACCTCTCCAATTCAGGTATACCATCTCCCTCCCGTCTTTTTCATTTTTTTGTGCAATTCATGATTTATGGACGGGTGATGTGGAATGTCTTTAATGGTAAATTTTTGGATTGTTGTTTCGTGGTCGATACAGCTGCAAAAGCAGATATGCAAATTTGAGACCAGTGATACAGTGCTTACTAAAAATAACGACTCTAATAATTGCACAGAGGATAGGCCTGAAACTTTTATTTACATATTTAGCTTCATTTTCTCTGATAGGGGTATCCTTAAAGTATGGCAACTATTCACTTATTTAATTGTTGTTGGCCTTTTCTTCCTTTACTTGTACTCATTGAAACCTGTTAGCATCTGCATGATTTCCTTCATATTGTTTCCCTTTTGTTTGTAGTGGTGTCAGCTATGGCCTGGAGAGAGGTGTTTAGACACCCTAAGATGGCATGTGTCGCTGAGGAGACGTGATCTCCGAGCAGCCCTCCTCATAGCTCGCAGTCCAGGTCGATGCCAAATTCAACTTCCAGGAGGCTTTTTGTGCTATGGCTGCAGGTTCGTGTTATTGGGGGGAAATATCTTTTGTTTGTTTCTTATATTGGTGATGTGGGTGAGTTGATTTCTACCTGATTTGTTCCTTTCCATCTTGATCTGTGTAGCATTAAGCATTTGAATGGAGCACATATAGGCATGCCCCGGTTCATCTTAGGTGAGTGTGGATCTACAGCATCCTTCACAATGTTGAAGTGTGATTTTTCCTGGATTTTGGGGATGTCTGCAGTGTAAAATTATAGTTATAGATTGCTCAGATTTTGAATGGAGCTGAAGAAGTGAACTTTATCTTCTATTTATATTTAGCAATTTATGTTGTCATGCATTCCTAATAGCACCAATGAATGGTTAATGCAGACACAATATTATTACTCTATTTTCTTAAACTTTTATTTATGTAGTCATTTACCCTGCTGCGTCATAAATTATGACTGATATGTCGACTACTGAAGTGGTTATATCCTGTTTAGTTTTAATTTATCTCTCTAATATTGGTTTTCTAGCTATCTTCCAATATATGTTGTGAATGAATATGCTTAACATCTGCTTTGAAGCTATATGATTTGTAGATGACACTGAGATTATACTTAATTAGTCTGTGGATGGAGACTTTGGGATCATAATATCTAACAAAAGAAGCAACGATTTTGGTAGCCAGTGCTCGTCGGCGGGACGGTGCAAGGCGCAAGTCCGACGCGGGTCCTTGCCGGTTGGACGGCATTCAGGCGCAACCCCGGGGCCCACTGAGTACTGCCTCAGCTACAACCTCCCTCGGTGAGCTCCATCTTCCTCCTGCTCCTCTGCTTCGGCTACTGTATCGGACATGGCCGTGGCTATATTGATGTGGTGCTCGTCTGGTTGATGCTCTATGCCCTACTCGTGCATCGGTTCCTACTTGAGCGCCGTAGTTGTGGATCCATGCTATTCTAGGGTTTGCAGGCTGCTGTTCATGTTTAGTTGCTGTCATAGGAGCTCCTGTGATGCTCTGGTTTACATGTGGATGCCCTGGTCCTATAGCTATGCTCCTGGATGTGCTAAATTGATCAGTGGCGTTCGTGCTAGGGCGATGATGATTAACCTTGGCTGAAATAAGTTTGCCTTTGAGCAATCGAGGCACCTGTGGGTATCAAGTTGGATCCTCCCTCTTGTCTCTAGAATCCTTTTTTGATCCTGTGATACTTGTTGTTCTGTCCTTGGATGGTCATTCTTGTTGAGTGATAACCAGGGCAGCTCCACTGTATAAACAGATTGATCTGGTGATAAGAGATGACAGCGGTAGGTTATATGATCATGGAAAGGCGAATCTGAGCCCACTATGCAATGAACCCTGAACCCTTTTTATTTGTATTTAAAGGTGTTGTTTATTTATGTTCCAGTGTTTATAGCCGTCTTATGTGGTTTACATGTGGATGCCCTGGTCCTATAGCTATGCTCCTGGATTTGCTAAATTGATCAGTGGCGTTCGTGCTAGGGCGATGATGATCAACCGTGGCTGAAATAAGTGTGCCTTTGAGCAATCGAGGCACCCGTGGGTATCAAGTTGGATCCTCCCTCTTGTCTCTAGAATCCTTTTTGATCCTGTGATACTTGTTGTTCTGTTCTTGGATGGTCATTCTTGTTGAGCGATAACCAGGGCAGATCCACTGTATAAACAGATCGATCTGGTGATAAGAGATGACAGGGGTAGGTTATATGATCGAGGAAAGGCAAATCTGAGCCCACTATGCAATGAACCCCGAACCCTTTTTATTTGTATTTAAAGGTGTTGCTTATTTATGCTCCAGTGTTTATAGCCGTCTCATGTAAAGATTTCTTCTCTCTCATACCTTTATTGCATATAAGCTATTCTCGATCTTTTATTGTTTGCTGTTGGTCCTTGATTTAATCTGGTTAAGAGTAAGTTGCTCTTTGTTTTTCTGGGATAAACAATGGTTTGGCAATGCTATTGGTTCTTCATGAGGAGTTCAAGGAGGATTTCTAATATTATTTTATTGTTAACGAGTCATGTCAGTAAGCTTTCTGTATTTGTTCGCCGTGAGGAGCAATGGGGCATTGCACACTTACTTATGTATACTTCTACCTGGTTATCGTTGGCCTTTTGTATAAAGGCCTTGCTCTAATTATTTATGGTCCTTCTTCCCAAGTGTGTATTATGAATGGTTTTTTGACCTGTGGAATGTATTCCTAATCTTGATCTATAGAACCACCTTTCTGAACTTGATGTCTCAGTTGTACTGGACAATGCTTATTTGGCTAGATGCTCATGGGTTAAGTTATTTGATGCATTGCTTTCACTATCAAATTGTCCGCTGCTTTGAGCATCTGGCTCCATACTGTATTGTTTTTTATTTGGTGCACTAGACCAAGAGCGCATGGAGGGAGCTCTTCTCCCCCGCGCGGCGACAGCAATAGGGAAAATTCAGTCCACGGTGCCACCGGTGAACAAGATGAACAAGGTAAACACGAGCTGTCGGTCGCTTATAAATTTCGTACTTCTGTAGTGTCGATGTAGGGTTCATGTGAGTCAATTTTACTATTCTTTGGGCTGTGTATAAAAATGCTCCACGGTTGTCAGTAGTAGCTGTAGTTCTATTGTTGTGAGGGTCTCATGGTCCTGTAGAATGCCCTTTTCAGAGAGAATACTCCAGATCTATTGACTGTGATTTAGTTGTGGTATTGATTTTTATTTAGTATGAATACTCACCTAATGAATCTATTAAACGATCTAAATACCACCGATTCACAGATTAGCTTGTGCCACCGTTGTTTTTTTACTTATCGTGTCACTCTTATTTATGAGCCTGGCCTGGCACATTATGTTTCCAAATATATTGTACCTATCTGTAATAAGAATACTGCATGTGCAGGATACATATATGTTACTTCTCATGTATGTGATAACTTCTTTGGACACATTTGTATAGCGTTGGAGCCTCATTTCTGCAGTTCCTTGACACAATGTGATACTCTGCATTGTTAAGTATACTTAATTTGATTTTATAGATAGGGCTGCTACTTTATATTCTGGTAAAGAAGAGGATGATGTTTTGGTCCATGATATTATAATTGATGTGGTTCTTCCATGAACCAGTATGTGATTATTTCCAGTTTTGCAACGGAGTGAGTAACTAGAAACTTTAGCATGTTCTAATTTTAATGCATACGTATCTTGTGATTGTGGAAATAAAAACTTACTAACCTTTGACCGCAACATCAAATGACATGTTATCAATTTTTCATTGAGCTTTGGAAGTTGGATCTGCCACTATACATATATGTGAGCTAATATTGAACTTAATGTCGTTTGATTAACTTTTGTAGTCTCATGATCCTACTGAACTCGATGCTATCTTCATTTTCGCATGGACTAAATGTTTCTTTTTTGTCTTGAACCTGAGAACGGCTTTTTTTCCTTTTAGTTAGCCTCTCTGGTGCTATGGGTCGACCCGTTTGATTTCCCATTTTGCTATGACCAGTGGGCATTTCCTGTGGGCTTTCGTTTGCTTATTGAGTTGCTCAGCTTTGTTATAATATTTCTGAGCACTTATAATGTCCATAGTACGCTATGCTTTTAGGACATAATTTTTCATTGTGTGTTGATGCAGTTATGGTGTCCTTTACGAGATAATTTTATGTACTGGCCATTCTCTTAGGAGATTTTTTGTTTCATTATGTTGGTTGACCATTCTCTTAGATCATTTTTGTTTTGGTGATCATTCTTTTTAATGACCACTGATGTAACTCTGTGGTACTCTCTCTCTCTCATCTCACCGCTGCTTCTCTCATCGTCCTGGGTTGCAGGTCACCACCATCACGGGGCGGGACAAGATCTGTGCAGTAGCTTGGATGGGATCTCCACTGATTTATCTGCTTCGCTGCTGTAAGCGGAGGCTCTTATATCTGACATATTAATCTCATGCATTAGTTTTGCTTTTGCTCTCTTATGTTCCTGCTCTAAGTGTTGAACCTAATGTCATCTAATTAGCTTTTGTAATCTCATGACCATACCGAACTCGATGCTGCTTTGCTTATGGGATGGACTAAATGCAATTAGCTATTGTAATCTTATGACCGTGTTGAACTCGATGATGCCTTGCTTCTGGTACAAGACTGAATGTTTCTTTTTCTCTTGAACCTGAAAATCAATTGTTCTGTTAAATAGATGTGCTAAACTTGCCTTAGAGGATTTGTAGGAGATATGCCCTAGAGGCAATAATAAATGTTATTATTTATCCCCATGTTTGTAATTAAGTTTATATTCCGTGCTATAACTGCTATGGTTCTCGAGTCTACAATAACCACGAGGCTCGGAGGAAGACTCATATGCACGTGTGGAATAATAAATGGTAAAATGTATTCCTAGTCTGGCCTCTAAGACTAGCTCAAGTGTTGCATGATGGTTCTGTTTTCCAGATCATGGGCATGACTATGCCGGCATCTTTGAGGGCACAATGTTAGTAAAACACTTGTGGTTGAATCGACCCGAATTGATGTTATGCTATGAGATACATTCGTCACAAGTTAATGGTTAATAACACAGAGAAAGTTTACGTTTGCATAATTCCTTAGACCATAAGAGTATCGAGTTTCTTCATGCTTGCTTCATGAACTTTGGGGTTTGTTAAACGTCATCCGTAAATGGGTGGCTATTACGGCGGCTTACGGGTTCATGGAAAAGTATGTCAAGTAACTTGATAGCTCAAGATTGGGATTTGCTCCTCCGACGATGGAGAGATATCTCTGGGCCCTCTCGGTGTTACGGTATCCACCATCGTCTGGCCAGACACAATGTGATTTGATCACAGGGATGCCGGAACATGGGAACGAGAAAAGAGAACAAAACCGGTAACGAGGTAACTGGCATAGTGGACAAGTTGTTGATCCACAGGGATGCTGATAAATCTCACCTCGGGTGTTTGTAACACATCGCGAAGCAACAGGAATAGCACACGGCAACTGGAGGTTCACTCGAATATTTATTCGTGTGGGTATAGGGGTCAATATGGGTGTCCACGGCTCCGATGTTGATCATTGATCGGAAAGTGTTCCGGTCATGTCTATGCTTCACTGAACCTATAGGGTCACACGCTTAAGGGTCATCTATCTGCTGAATACTAGACAGGGAGTCTGAGAGAAAGTCACCAAAAAAGTTTCGGAGACAACGGAAGAGTTCCGGAGAGAGAACACCGGAATAGTTTCGATAAAACCGAAAGGTTGTTTCGGAGTATACCATTAAGTTCAAATGGTTTCGGCACACGCCTGAAAATTCTTAGAGGGTGCCAGAATTGTTCTGGGAACTTCTGGGATTTTTCCGGAGAAAAAACCCGGAAATGTTTCGGAGCTGCCGGAACCGCTTTGGTTGCTTTTCGCAGATGAAAATCACTAATCCGGAATTGTTTCGGAACGCGTCCAAAATTATTTTAGTGGGTACTGGAATTATTCTAAGACCTACAGAAATATTTTCGGATTTAACGGGCGCGGAAAAATGTTTCCGTGAATAGTGAAAAGCACTTTTTGGTGGCTTCTTGGAGAAGCCACCTTTGAGGGCATTTTAGTCCTCTACCCCTTGGGCTTGGCCTATAAATAGGGGTGGAGGGGGCTGCCCAAAACACACTCTTTCTCAACATACAAATGCCATGTATGATCTGGCTTTCTCTCTCCCTCCCAGCGAAATAGTTTCGTAGAGCCGAAAGGCTGTCTGGGTTCCGGTGGGAACTAGTTCTGGACGGCGAAGCCCTGCCGGATAGATGACACCGTATGTGTGCAACCCCGTAGAGAGGTCGTAGGTTCGATCTTTTTGCCCGAGGGGCTGTTCGAGGGTCCTCCCGAAGGGCTGTCCGAGTTACTGTCCGAGTTTCGGGGGTCCTCCCGAAGGGCTGTCCGAGTTACTGTCCGTGAGGCCTCCCGGAGGGCTGTCCGAGGATCCGTCCGGTGGAACTATCCGAAGGACTGTCCAGAGGCCTCTCGGAGGGCTGTTCGAGGATCCGTCCGGTGGGACTATCCGAGGGACCGTCCAGAGGCCTCCCGAAGGGCTGTCCGAGGATCCGTCCGGTGGGACTATCCGAGGGACTGTCCAGAGGCCTCCCGAAGGGCTGTCAGGCGATCCGTCCGGTGAGCTGACGAGGGAGTACATCCTCGGAGGTTGGGAGGTTGTAAATCCTAGCTGCGGGGATCTGCACCAACGATCTACATCGACTCTACTTCCACTGCGCTACGAGTCGGTAACGATCAGATCAAACCCTGTATGCATCTCCATAGTGATCCTGGGCGTGCTCGCAGTTCTGGAAATTTTTGTTTTCTGCTGCGTTCCCCTATAGTGGCATCATTAGCCGTGCTATGCATAGATGCAGGTTACGATCTAGAATACATTGAGATGTATGAGTGTTGCACAATATAATTTGTAGTAGATGAGTTCTATTGCTGAAAATTATTTGTGCGGGTAGCAGATGAAATCTGTTACCCGATGTTCTTGTTGCTTCGCTGGAATTTGCATATTTCTGATCTTGATAACAGTATGGTGGAGTTTCAAAGTTCTGGTAATCCGCGATCCTGATTGATCAACGAAGTGCTAACAGTTCATTGAATTCCACCATAGTTAGAGAGAAAGATGAAATTTCGCAGACTAAAGGGCAATGCAGATATGATCTGCATGTGGGTCATGCGTATGACGAAGTTCAGTATGGGGCTCGAGATTTTATTATCTCATGTTTCATACACCCCGCAAAGTTAATCTAGCGACTTGAATAATCATACTTGATGATGGACGTTGGTAGCTTCGGTTTGTTTCGAAACCTTAGAAGCCACGGAAAATAAAATTTTGCATAAACCGATTAGAGGCGTCTAACTTGGTTTTGCAGGATGTGCATGTGATTTGGTATAGCAGTGCTCATATTTAATTTGATTATGTATGAGATGACTATATAATGTAAATTAACATGACCTATACCTCAGGTGCCTGATTTTGTTTCCATCTAACTTAGTTATTAAAAAACATGGGGAGCACCTATACCTCAGGTGCCTGATTTTTTTTGTATGTATCTGTCACTTTTGTTTTACCGCGTCGGATATCAATCTAACAGCTGGTTTCCTCTATACATACGTTTAAGTCACTTTTTCTCCTGTACGATGTGAGTGCCAACTGCGCTGACAGTCGCCAGCTTCCGGCCCATACGAGAGTGTACATGCCATGAAGAAGAAGAAAAGATGTAAGTCAGCGTGATGTGCAGTTAAGCTCGATATGCTTAAGGCATATGACCGAGTTGAATGACACTACTTGGAAGCGATGATGATCAAGCTGGGTTTCTGCGTCAAATTTGTCAGGCTGATCATGAAATGTGTTTCCTCCGTTTGGTTTTCAGTGAAGGTGAATGGTTGTCTACTTCCCTCCTTTATACCGTCCAGAGGATTATGGCAGGGGGACCCTTGGTCTCCTTTCTTGTTCTTGTTGTGTGCCGAAGGCTTCACTTCTTTGATGAATTACTACCGCGGCAACTTCATTGATCGTGGCATTCGAGTAAGTGTTCGGTCACTTTGGATCAATCATTTACTCTTTGTTGATGACAGTCTCATTTTTCTCAATGCTCAAGTGCAAAGTGCCACAAGGTTGAACGAGATCCTTCGCATCTATTCTGAGTGTTCGGGACAAGCAGTGAATAGAAAAAAGCTCTATATACTTTAGTCCTAATGCCTCGTAGCCAGTCAGAACAACAATGAAACATTCTTTGGGTATCCATGTGGAGGATTTTACTGAAAGATACCTTGGTCTTCCTACTGCAGTCGAACGGATCACTAGTGGCACGTTCGACCACATTTGCGAGAGAAGCCGGAGTAAAATGCAAGGTTGGTCTGAAAAGAATATTGCGTGCGCAGGGAGAGAAGTTTATCTGAAGTCGATCATTCAGTCATGCATGACAAAGTACTGGTGGAGCAGCTCCATTGACAAACGTTCGTTACATTGGATTTCATGGGAAAAGCTGTAGGAGATATGCCCTAGAGGCAGTAATAACAGTTATTTTGTATCTCCAAGTTTGTAATGAATGTTTATGATCCATGCTATAACTGCAATGATTCTTGAGTCTACAATATCCACGAGGCTCGGAGGGAAACTCATGTGCACGTGTGGTATAATAAACGGTAAAAAGTATTCCTAGTCATGCCTCTAAGACTAGCTCAAGTATTGCATGATGATCCTGTTTTCCTGATCATGGGCATGGCTATGCCGGCAATTTTGAGGGCACAATGCTAGGAGAACACTTGTGTTGAATCGACCCGAATTGATGTTATGCTATGAGATACATTCATCACAAAATAATGGTTAATAACACAGAGAAAGTTAATGTTTGCATAATTCCTTAGACCATGAGAGTATCGAGTTCCTTCGTACTTGCTTCGTGAACTTTGGGGTTTGCTAAACGTCATCCGTAACTGGGTGGCTATTACGGCAGCTTACGGGTTCACGAAAAAGTATGACAAGTAACGAGATAGCTCAAGATTGGGATTTGCTCCTCCGACGATGGAGAGATATTCTCGGGCCCTCTCGGTGTTACGGTATCCATCATCGTCTGGCCAGACACAGTGTGATTTGATCACAGGGATGCCGGAACACGGACACAAGAAAAGAGAACAAAACCGGTAACGAGGTAACTGGCATAGTGGACAAGTTGTTGATCCACGGGGATGCAGATAAATCTCACCTCGGGTGTTTGTAACAAATCGCGAAGCAACAGGAATAGCACACGGCAACCGGAGGTTCACTCGAATATTTATTCGTGTGGGTATAGGGGTCAATATGGGTGTCCACGGCTCCGATGTTGATCATTGATTGGAAAGTGTTCCGGTCATGTCTATACTTCACCGAACCTATAGGGTCACACGCTTAAGGGTCATCTATCTGCTGAATACTAGACAGGGAACAAGAGAGAAAGTCACCGGAAAAGTTTCGGAGACAACGGAAGAGTTCCGGAGAGAGGACACCAAAATAGTTTCGGTAAAACTGAAAAGTTGTTTCAGGGTATACCATTAAGTCAAATTGGTTTTGGCACACGCCTGGAAATTCTTCGAGGGTGCCAGAATTGTTCTGGGAACTTCTGGGATTTTTCCGGAGAAAAAACCCGGAAATGTTCCGGAGCTGCCGGAACCGCTTTGGTTGCTTTTCGCAGATGAAAATCACTAATCCGGAATTGTTTCGGAACGCGTCCAAAATTATTTTAGTGGGTACTAGAAATGTTCTAAGACCTACAGAAATATTTTCGGATTTAACGATCGCGGAAAAATGTTTCCTTGAATAGTGAAAATCACTTTATGGTTACTTTTTGGAAAGCCTTTTTTTGGGGCTTTGCTCAAAAGATCTAGGGGAGGATGACATGGAAGGGTGAGACCCCCTTTTGGAGGGGCCCACCAGGGTGTGGCCGGCCAAGTGTGGGAAAGCCCCCATGTGGGGCTTTTCACTCCCATGGTGGATGGCTTTTTGTGAGTCACTTCCATGTGGGGGCCACCCAACTTTTGGGATGAAAATTTCAGCCACCACCACCTCCTCCTTCCCTATAAATAGAGGTGGAGAGGAGCTCTCCACACTCACTCCAATCTCTCATACACATGCCATGCATAATTTGGCTTTCTCTCTCCCTCCCCGCGAAATAGTTTCGTAGAGCCGAAAGGCTGTCTGGGTTCCGGTGGGAACTAGTTCTGGACGGCGAAGCCCTGCCGGATAGCTGACACCGTATGTGTGCAACCCCGTAGAGAGGTCGTAGGTTCGATCTTTTGCCCGAGGGGCTGTTCGAGGGTCCTCCCGAAGGGATGTCCGAGTTACCATTCGAGCTTCGAGGGTCCTCCCGAAGGGCTGTCCGTGACATCGTCCGAGGGACTGTTCGACCGCCTCCCGAAGGGCTGTCCGACGAGGGAGTACATCCTCGCGGTTGGGAGGTTGTAAATCCTAGCTATGGGGATCTGCACCGACGATCTACATCGACTTTACTTCCGCTGCGCTACGAGTCGGTAATGATCAGATCAAACCTTGTATGCTGTCTCCATAGTGATCCTGGGCGTGCTCGCTGTACCGATTTTTTTTGTTTTTTCTCGCGTTCCCCTACAGTGGCTTCAAGAGCCTTGCTATGCGTAGATGCAGGTTACGACGATCTAGAATACATAGAGATGTATGGGTATTGCATAATATAATTTTGTAGTAGATGAGATCTATTGCTGAAAATTATTTATGCGGGTGGCAGATGAAATCTGTTACCCGATGTTCTTGTTGCTTCCCTAGAATTTGCGTATTTCTGATCTTGAGACAGCATGGTGGAATTTGACAAAGTTCTGGCAATCCGCGATCCTGATTGATCAACGAAGTGCTATCAGTTCTTTGGGTTCCGCCATAGTCAAAAGAAAGATGAAATTTCGCAGACGAAAGGGCAATGCAGATATGATTTGCACGGGGGTCATGCGTATGACGAAGTTCAGTATGGGGCTCGAGATTTTATTATCTCGTGTTTCATACACCCCGCAAAAGTTAATCTAGCAACTTGAATAATCATACTTGATGATAAACGTTGGTAGCTGCGGTTTAAGTCAAAACCTTAGAAGCCACGTAAAATAAAATTTTGCATAAACCTATTAGAGGTGTCTAACTTGGTTTTGCAGGATGTGCATGTGATGTGGTACAGCAGTTCTCATATTAATTCAATTATGTATGAGAAGACTATATGATGTAAATTTACTAACATGACCTGTGTGTCATGATTCGGCATGATGGCTGGAGCCATATGATTGTCACTTTAATGACCTGCGTGTCAACCTTAAGTAATGCACTTATTTTATTAGCTATAGAGATAGCAATATTATCTGGTGCATCGACAAGGTGGTGGCAATCTTTGCGAAGGTGAACACCGACGCAAATGCCGAAGACGAAGAAATACTTGACTTCTCCGTCAGAAGGGGCTATACCATATCATGCTATTATGAATTGACTGAAATGTTTATCCCTCTTGATGCACCCTTCTTGATTGCGCGGTAGTCGCTTTTTATTAGGGTGATCTCTCACTTAAATATATCAAAGTAGTTAGTGTTCACCCAAGTGTAGCACCGTCTGAAATTCGTATCTTTTCGGGGTGCGCCATGTCCACATGGGTACGAACGAATCTAGAGGAATGGGGCGGGTGAGGTCAGACCTCGCAGCAAGATCACTTGGTTGTCTTTGCCGTTCAGGCAGGATAGTCCTGAGCTCGGAACACACCCATCGAAAGATGAACAAGAGTCACATAGAGATGTGATCGGCAAGTTTGCCTACTGATTGAAATTCTTGTCATCAGCGATGTCCACATCAATGGCGTTGAATTGAAATGCAGGTCTTGTATCACTCATAATCAATTTTGAGAGATATTGATTTGAGTGGGAGCGCACTTTAGAATAAAATTGTTTATTAACTAGTGCAAAATTAATTATGAACAAAGTCTAAGTGAAACTTGTGTTTACCGTTGTAGATCAAATGGCTCGCAACACCGCGTTCAACTTAGGCCCGATGTTAGAGAAAGAGAAGTTAGCTGCGACTGGAAACAACTATGCGGACTGGGTCCGTAACCTGAGGATTGTCCTCCGGAGCGCTAAGAGAATGTATGTGCTTGAATCTCCTCTTCCAGCTAAACCGGCGGTAACTGCCCAGGAAGATGAACAAAATGTCTGGGCCACTAAGGATGATGATTACAACTTAGTGCAGTGCCTCATTCTAGCTTGCATGAGTCCAGAGCTTCAAAAACGTTTTGAATTCCATAACGCCCGTGATATGATCCGGGAATTGGATGCTCTGTACAAGGAAACCGCACGGTCTGAACGTTTTGATATCATGAAGACCATGATGGATTGCAAGATGGCTGAGCGCAGTTCAGTTGGCGAACACGTGGTCAAAATGATTGGCTACGCTGAAAGGCTTAAAACCCTGGAATTTCCAATTCCACCAGCCCATATGATGGACATGTTGCTTTCTTCACTCCCCCCGTCTTACGACGGTTTCATCGTGACCTACAACATGAGTGGGATGGAGAAGACACCAAATGAGGTGCTCGCCATGCTGAAAACTGCGGAAGGAGGACTGCGGAAAAATCGCAAGCAAGTGTTGCTTGTGAATAAAACCGCCAGTTTCAAAAAGAAAGGCAAGTCCAAGAAGGGCAAGGGCGCCGGTAAGACCGGCTCCCAAAGCAACTCTAAGGGCGGAGCCAAGAATGAAACTGAGTGCTTCTACTGCAAGGGCACAGGACACTGGAAGAGAAACTGCAAGAAGTATCTGGAAGATAAGAAGTCCGGGAAAACCGGAAAAGGTATAACTGTTATACAGGTTAATGTCATTGACGTTTGGCTTGCTAGCGAAAATTCTAAGTCTTGGGTATTTGATACCGGATCGATTGCTCACATTTGCAACTCGATACAGGGACTTCAGAAGGTGCGCAAGCTAGCAAAGAATGAAGTCGTGATGCGCGGGAACGGCGCTGGGATCGCCGCTCAAGCTGTCGGCATTATGCCTCTACGTCTCCCTTCAGGATTTGCCTTAGAACTAAGTAACTGTTATTTTGTTCCAGCATTGTGTAGAAACATTATCTCTGGATCATGTTTAGTACACGATGGGTACTCTTACAAGTCTGAGAACAATGGTTGTTCACTTTATTGTAAGGATATGTTTTATGGAGTTGCACCCATTGTTGGGGGCCTTTTCATACTAAATCTTGAATGTGGAAACGTTGTCTTTAACGTGAATGCTAAACGCCTTAAGAAGGCTGATACCACCACCACTTTCTTGTGGCACTGTCGGCTTGGCCACATCGGAAAGAAACGCATGCAAAGACTCCATAAAGATGGATTTTTACTGTCCTTTGATTTTGAATCATTTGACACATGTGAAGCTTGTCTGATGGGGAAAATGACCAAGACGAAGTTCACGGGTCATCCTGAACGGGCAGGTGAATTGTTGGAGATAATACATAGTGATGTATGTGGTCCGATGAGCACAACTGCACGGGGTGGGTATTTCTACTTCGTGACTTTTACTGATGATTTAAGTAGGTATGGATATATCTACTTGATGAAGCATAAGTCGGAAACCTTTGAAAAGTTCAAAGAATTTCAGAATGAGGTAGAAAATCATCGTAGCAAAAGGATTAAGTTTCTGCGATCAGATCGCGGGGGCAAATACCTTAGTCATGAGTTTGGCCAACATCTGAGTGACCGTGGAATCGTTTCACAACTTACGCCTCCCGGAACTCCACGGCGAAACGGAGTGTCGGAACGACGTAACCGAACCCTGTTAGACATGGTAAGGTCGATGATGTCTCTTACAGATCTACCGATATCTTTTTGGGGTCACGCACTACTCACTGCCGCTTATACATTAAACAGAGCACCGTCTAAGTCTGTTGAGACGACACCATACGAGTTATGGCATGGGAAGAAACCCAATTTTTCACATCTCAAAATCTGGGGTTGTGAAACTTATGTAAAATGTTTACAACCAAGGAAACTCGATCCCAGATCAGACAAATGTTACTTTGTAGGTTATCCCAAAGATACAGTTGGGTATTCTTTCTACCAACCCTCCGAGTGCAAAGTATTTGTCGCTAAAAACGGAGTCTTTCTTGAGAAAGAGTTTCTCGCTAAAGAATTGAGTGGGAGGACAGTACAACTTGATGAGATTAGTGAATCTTCGGTGACCGTTGATATGGCTAAGGAACCGGAAGCAATTCTGCAAATTATCCCTACAACCGAGCCGGAAGTTGTCGCATGTGATGCGGAAACTTCAGACAATGTTGTAACTGAACCGCGCAGATCAGTTTCATAACGAAATCTTCATTCTTGAAGACGATGAACCTGCGCACTATAAGGAAGCGATGGCGGGGCCCAGCTCAAGGGAATGGCACAAAGCCATGAAATCCGAAATGGAATCCATGTATGAAAACCAAGTTTGGAACTTGGAAGAACTTCCAGAAGGCGTAAAGCCCATTGGTTGTAAATGGATTTTCAAAAGAAAGACGGACGCGGATGGTAACATTACTATCCACAAAGCTAGACTTGTCGCGAAAGGGTTCACGCAAGTTCCAGGAGTGGACTACGACGAGACTTTCTCGCCCGTAGCTATGCTTAGGTCTGTTCGGATATTACTAGCAATTGCTGCTTATTTCGATTATGAAATATGGCAGATGGACGTCAAAACGGCTTTCCTAAATGGAAATCTCAAAGAAGATGTATACATGATACAACCTGAAGGATTTGTCGTTCATAAGGATGCTGGAAAGGTATGCAAACTTCAGAAAGCCATTTATGGTCTGAAGCAAGCGTCAAGGTGCTGGAACATTTGTTTTGATGAAGTGGTCAAACAGTTTGGCTTCATCAGGAATGACGAAGAATCTTGTGTTTACAAGAAGTTTAGTGGGAGCGCAAAAGCATTTCCAATCTTGTATGTGGATGACATATTGTTGATTGGAAATGACGTTAATTTTCTTAGCGAAATAAAAGACTCATCGAAGAAGAGTTTTTCAATGAAAGACTTAGGCGAAGCGGCATATGTATTGGGCATCAGAATCTATAGAGATAGATCAAGACGCCTGATAGCGCTTAGCCAAAGCACGTACATTGACAAGGTGTTGAAAAGGTTCAACATGGAGAACTCCAAGAAAGGCCTACTCCCCATGTCACCTGGCACAGTGCTTTGCAAGAATCAGTGTCCTCAGACTCTCGATGAGCGAGTACAAATAAATGATGTTCCATATGCTTCGGCAGTTGGTTCTATTATGTATGCCATGCTATGTACAAGACCGGATGTTTCCTATGCACTAAGTGTTAGCAGCCGGTACCAAAGTGATCCAGGATTGGAACACTGGGCCGCAGTCAAAAATATTCTTAAGTACCTCAGAAAGACCAAGGATTTACTCCTTGTGTACGGAGTTGATGAAGAGCTCATTGTAAGTGGTTACACTGATGCAGGCTTCATGACTGACCCAGATGACTTCAAATCTCAATCAGACTATGTTTTCATATTGAACGGTGGCCCAATTGATTGGAAAAGTTCCAACCAGAAGACTGTGACGGATTCTACGACGGAGGCGAAATATGTTGCAGCTTCAGAAGCCTCCAAGGAGGCGGTCTGGATCAAGCAGTTTCTTGAAGACCTTGGTGTGGTTCCGAGTGCCCTGGACCCGGTGGAGATCTATTGTGATAATAGTGGCACCGTGGCTCAGGCTAGGGAGCCATCTTTGCACCATAAGACAAGACATATTGAACACAAATACAAACTCATTCGACATCATGTCGAAGCGGGTTTAGTGAAAGTACGCAAAGTTCACACGGATCTGAACGTGTCAGACCCGATGACAAAGCCTCTACCACGAGCAAAGCATGAGCAGCACCGGATAGCCATTGGTGTTAGGGAAGCCATGTAACTGGATTATGACTCTTGTGCAAGTGGGAGTCTGTAGGAGATATGCCCTAGAGGCAATAATAACAGTTATTTTGTATCTCCAAGTTTGTAATGAATGTTTATGATCCATGCTATAACTGCAATGATTCTTGAGTCTACAATATCCACGAGGCTCGGAGGGAAACTCATGTGCACGTGTGGTATAATAAACGGTAAAAAGTATTCCTAGTCATGCCTCTAAGACTAGCTCAAGTATTGCATGATGATCCTGTTTTCCTGATCATGGGCATGGCTAGGCCGGCAATTTTGAGGGCACAATGTTAGGAGAACACTTGTGTTGAATCGACCCGAATTGATGTTATGCTATGAGATACATTCGTCACAAGTTAATGGTTAATAACACAGAGAAAGTTAATGTTTGCATAATTCCTTAGACCATGAGAGTATCGAGTTCCTTCGTACTTACTTCGTGAACTTTGGGGTTTGTTAAACGTCATCCGTAACTGGGTGGCTATTACGGCGGCTTACGGGTTCACGGAAAAGTATGACAAGTAACGAGATAGCTCAAGATTGGGATTTGCATCTCCGACGATGGAGAGATATTCTCGGGCCCTCTCGGTGTTACGGTATCCATCATCGTCTGGCCAGACACAGTGTGATTTGATCACAGGGATGCCGGAACACAGACACGAGAAAAGAGAACAAAACCGGTAACGAGGTAACTGGCATAGTGGACAAGTTGTTGATCCATGGGGATGCAGATAAATCTCACCTCGGGTGTTTGTAACATATCGCGAAGCAACAGGAATAGCACACGACAACCGAAGGTTCACTCGAATATTCATTCGTGTGGGTATAGGGGTCAATATGGGTGTCCACGGCTCCGATGTTGATCATTGATTGGAAAGTGTTCCGATCATGTCTATACTTCACCGAACCTATAGGGTCGCACGCTTAAGGGTCATCTATCTGCTGAATACTAGACAGGGAACAAGAGAGCAAGTCACCGGAAAAGTTTCGGAGACAACGGAAGAGTTCCGGAGAGAGGACACCGGAATAGTTTCGGTAAAACTGAAAAGTTGTTTCAGGGTATACCATTAAGTCAAATTGGTTTCGGCACATGCCTGGAAATTCTTGGAAGGTGCCAGAATTGTTCTGGGAACTTCTGGGATTTTTCCGGAGAAAAAACCCGGAAATGTTCCGGAGCTGCCGGAACCGCTTTGGTTGCTTTTCGCAGATGAAAATTACTAATCCGGAATTGTTTCGGAACGCGTCCAAAATTATTTTAGTGGGTACTGGAAATGTTCTAAGACCTACAGAAATATTTTCGGATTTAACGGTCGCAGAAAAATGTTTCCGTGAATAGTGAAAATCACTTTATGGTTACTTTTTGGAAAGCCTTTTTTCGGGGCTTTGCTCAAAAGATCTAGGGGAGGATGACATGGAAGGATGAGACCCCCTTTTGGGGGGGCTCACCAAGGTGTGGCCGGCCAAGTGTGGGAAAGCCCCCATGTGGGGCTTTTCACTCCCATGGTGGATGGCTTTTTGTGAGCCACTTCCACGTGGGGGCCACCCAACTTTTGGGATGAAAATTTCAGCCACCACCACCTCCTCCTTCCCTATAAATAGAGGTGGAGAGGAGCTCTCCACACTCACTCCAATCTCTCATACACATGCCATGCATAATCTGGCTTTCTCTCTCCCTCCCCGCGAAATAGTTTCGTAGAGCCGAAAGGCTGTCTGGGTTCCGGTAGGAACTAGTTCTGGATGGCGAAGCCCTGCCGGATAGCTGACACCGTATGTGTGCAACCCCGTAGAGAGGTCGTAGGTTCGATCTTTTGCCCGAGGGGCTGTTCGAGGGTCCTCCCGAAGGGCTGTCCGAGTTACCGTTCGAGCTTCGAGGGTCCTCCCGAAGGGCTGTCCGTGACATCGTCCGAGGGACTGTTCGACCGCCTCCCGAAGGGCTGTCCGACGAGGGAGTACATCCTCGCGGTTGGGAGGTTGTAAATCCTAGCTGCGGGGATCTGCACCGATGATCTACATCGACTCTACTTCCGCTGCGCTACGAGTCGGTAATGATCAGATCAAACCTTGTATGTAGTCTCCATAGTGATCCTGGGCGTGCTCGCTGTACCAAATTTTTTTGTTTTCTGTCGCGTTCCCCTACAAAAGCTAGCTACACCAAAGTTCAAAGGAGGCATGGGATTCCGAGATTTTGAGAAGTTTAACTTGGCACTTCTCGGGAAACAAGGATGGCATTTGATTACACATCCTGATTCACGATGCTGAAGTGTCCTCAAAGGGAAGGACTTCCCGGAGTGTGATTTTATGCAGGCGCAAGCTCCAGCTAAATCTTCGGCAACATGGAAAGCGATCATCGCTGGGAGAACAATGCTTCAAACGAGATTGTTGAAACGAGTGGGGGCGGCTCAATAATTTCTATATGGGACGATGAAAGAGCATGGTGCCCCCATGTTTGGTTTTGATAATTGATGAAAATCCCTATGGACTAATGGTTGCCTTGAGTTATATTTGAAGGGTTTGTCCATAGGCATTGCTAAAGGAGATTATGTGTTGACCAAGGTGCTATTCAAAGAGTTATCCAAAGATTGGTCATGTGAGAGTTGAGCCTATTGCAAGCATGTCTTGAAGAAGAAGATTGTGTGAACTTTCATGTTTACCTTCAAGACATCATCTTTATGAAGAAAGAAGATAAGATGCAAGGTTGATCAAGACTAAGTACAAAGAGTGATTCAAGTTGATCAACACACAAAGTGTAGAAGATGTACTGAGTGGGATCAAGTGATCCCATGGTATGGTAAGTATTGTCCATTACGCTTTGTGTACTAACCCATGATCTATGTGGGGTTAGGTATCTTTCCATGGGCTTGCATCAAAAGGAAGATATCATATAACCCACAGAGGATGACATCAAGTTGTGATCGACATCAAGGTTGCGGTGTGCAAGTTCAAGTGGAGCATCACGAAGAGATCATGCATGCTTGAAGCTTGCCATCCATTCTCATGATAATGGACATGCGAAGATGTGCCTAAGAGAGGCTCACCCATAGTGGAGTATGGGGGAGCAATTTACTAGTCTTCATCGAGCCAGTGAAATCAAGAAAGGTGGTCCAACTTGAGAAGGTCAAGATCGTCATCATCTATCTCAAGTGGACTATGCGCAAGGCTAAGGTATATACTTGATAGGTTTTCTATCTTACATGTCTTGTGGTGTTAGTTGAGAGACCGGGTTATAGGATCGATAGTCGTACTATCAAGGGGGGCTCTCGAGTGAGTAGCTTGATCGTATCGTTCGTAGAGAGCTCAAACCTTGGCATCCTTGGCATCATCCTTCTTGGTTCTTGTTTGGTTTTTATCTATGTGAAGCTTTGGAGCTTGTGGTTATCTTCTTTACAAGCTCAAGTTCATCGAAAACGGATTTCATATGCATCTTCTATTATGTTTTCGATGTTGGAGATTTTGCCGGTTTTTCACTTATAGAGGTTTCATACTTCTACATTAGTGGCATATTAATCTTGCTTGTTCTAAAGATTTCCAACCGTGATTTGACAACTCCTATCGTTAGCTTTCTATCAAGCTTGAGTTTGTCGAAATCTGAGTTTGTCTGCTAAAGTTATGGCAGTTTCGGTCTAACCTGTTTCCTTTGTCTGTTGCTGACAAGGCGGTTGTACCGGCTGTCCGGTGCTTCCGGAGCAACTACCGCTCGAGGGGTGATTCCCTCAGGTCAGGCAGTGTCCCGGGTGGTGGTGATGCGGTTGTACTGCTGCTCTCTAGCGGTTGTGATGAGGATATATTCTATGAATACGATGATTCTAATTGTCTCAGCTGGAAGGAAATATTAAGCCTAGCCAATGATGAACAACAGGTGAATTCTCTCTTAGTTGATAATGCTATTTCTTTTAATGAGAGCTTTATACTGCCTAAATCCTTGTGTGTATGTGTCATTAGGTACATTGGAGAGGAAGGCATGGCACGAGGGAGCAAGGAGGAGAACAAGGAGGCAATGCAGCTGGGCTGGGAAAAGGATCTTGGAGTTTCCAGGGCGGTAGTACCGCCCTACACCAGCGGTAGTACCGCTTGAGACGGTACTACCGCCCCTACTACCGTGAAAACTACTGGCATCTTTTGGCGCTAACCGGTAGTAGAGCGGTACTGAAGCGGTAGTACTGCTTGGAGCGGTAGTACCGCATGACATCAGCGGTACTACCGTGCTGCCTGCGCGCAGAGTTTCGGGCTGACAGCCCATGTACCCCTTCGATCTATCTTAGGATATAAATACTCTTCCTTAGGGTTAGTTAGAGTTAGACCACGTTGAAGATAAACCCTAGTTCATGAGATTGCTTGTAAGCATTCATCTTGAATCCTCATCACCAATTCGTATCGATCTGGTGATTATATACTGCAAGTCAAGTGTGATCTGCTGTTCCATTGGGAATTAGTATATTGCAATTCTAACCGTTCGTGGTCGACGGCTGCGTGCGCAAGTGTGTGACGTTGTGAATATCCAAAGGGTTGAGACCTTTTGCATTGGCATCAGGGATCAAGAGAGGGAGAGTTCATCGGCGACATACAAGTTATCCTACACCATCATCATCACCACCGCCGCTTACTGAGAAGATCGGGACACCCCATATCATCTTGGTATCAGATATCCAGCGTTTCCTCGGTAAGCATCCACCAAATCACCCGTAGATTAGTTCTGTGTTTCATCCTATCCAGAAAAAGCCTCACAAAAAGATTAGGGTTAGGGTTTTTGCCATCGCCTAGATTGCATCGTTTCCAAGTTTTAGTTGCTGGTCGTTGTGTCTTTCTTTTTGCGTCACTTTGTCATCCGTGTCATCTAGTCGGTGTCTAGGGTTTTGTTCTGATCCGCGTCTTTTTGTTCTTGTGTTCGTCGGCGTCTTTTTGTTCTTGTGTTCGTCGGAATCGCGTCTAGGTTTTTCCTTTCGCGTTTTCTTTTAGGTTTCCTTTTTCCAGTCCGAGTTAAATCGAGTCTTTCCTTTTGTGAGCCATAGACAAGCCAATTTTTCTTCTTTTGCGTAGCACTTTCCTATTGAGACTAGCATATCCTTGTGCTCTACGGGCTGCTCATCTAGGTTTTTGGTAAGTGCATCTTTGAGATTGGCAAGATCTGCTTCGTTGTTTGTTGCTCAAGTCTCGGCTTCAAAAAAAAAAAAAAAAATTTCCGCGGTACTGTTCACGGTACTGTTCACGCGACCTGCAGTGCAAAAAAAAAAAAGAGTGAAAAGAGGATATAAAAAAAAAAGAGAGAGAAAAAAAAAGGAGTACAAAAAAAAAAACAGCGAGAAAGCACGAAACGAGAGAAACAGTGGCCAGAAGTTGCTGCTATCTATTGCAGTGTTGGATTTGTATTATCTTGCTGTTTGCACTTGTAGAATTGAGCAATCTTGTGCCCTGTTTTTGAGCTTTTTGCTAGCGTCTCTCCCTGTGCATTGCAACACGAGCATTACTCCGACACATACATCAAATTTGAGCTCATTTTCAGAGTTGCAATTGCCCCATTTATCTCCACCGTGTGAGTTTCCGTGGGTCTTTTTGTATCACACAATCAGCACTAGGATTTGTGAATTGGTGTTGTTAGGTATCCCAACCAAGCTCCACCATATACCCTGGTTTGTCGTGTGATTGCTCTCATACCCGGATATTCACTTCATCACATCCGTGCACTAGTCCTCCATCCGAACGGGTACGCATTGCTATTCACTTTGGAACGGTAAGATTTCCTTTTCTTGTCAGTTTTTGAGTGAGTTGTGAGAGTACACCATATACATCTGCTATACTTTTTATGTACTAATAATGGTGAATCCTATCAAGGACAAGCCATTACCATTACAGTTTTTGTGCAGTGATGCATTCTGGGAGGAGGAAGATCTTGGTGTACATCCTGATTCAGGTTTGTTTCACTTTACTGCCGACATCGAAGGTAGACCTGCTGCAGTGATCCTTGATAATTATTCTCTCACAAACTTGGTCAGTATTGATGTTGTTAACAAGCTGCAGTTGCGTACATATACCAAACTTGTGCCATATACGTTAGCTGCTTATGATGAGGCATTCCCAATTACTCATCATGCTTATGTTCCTATCACCATTTATGGTTATACTGTTAGCATGCGCTGTGATGTCATTCCTAGAGCACTCAATTGTTGTCACGTTTTGTTGGGAAAACCTTGGTGTGATAGGTATAAGGTCGAATTTGATAGTGCTCAGATTGATCCTTTATTCGTTTGGAATAATAAGCAAACTTGGTTAGCACATACACGACTTAAGAAATTTCAGGAGGTTAGGCGTCAAAATCTATGTCCACCTGTCATTCCCATAGTTGACAATGAGCATTTGCGTGATCACACAATCTTGGGAGTACATGTTAATGAGACATGTCAGGTTTCACCTAACGTAATCATGTCTACTCCTAGTGTTGTTTCTTGTGATATGCAGGTTGTTTTTGAAGAAAGGGAGCAGCATGTAGTACAACCTGCATCACCACTTGAGCAAGATTTTCCAGTACCTATTACATCTCAGGCGGCTGACATTGATACTGGTGCTAATTTGGAGCTGCAACCAGCCAATGAGGCATTCAGTGAGTCTGTTCCTTTGCTGGTTGATTCTTGTGCGTTGATCAGTCCAAATATTTCAGCACCATGTGATAATTTGCTAAATTCAAATTCTGATCATGTGGTACTGATAACACATACAGAACTACTTGCTCGAATACCACCTGTTGATATTGTGTATTCTATCATGCTAAATGAACCTATTCGTTTGAGTTGTGCTATGAAGAAGATTTCTGAACTTTCATATCTAAATTTTAGCACATATGCATATAGTTTCACATTTAATTTAATTGGTGAATATAGCATGACTGATAATTTTCTGGTGGATCACATATGCATAACCTGTGATAGGATTGCTGATTTGAAACTTGCTGTTTTGCGTCCTATATGCTTTGTGACAGAGTCTTTTTGTTTTGGGACAGTACCTAATTTTCATGAGAATCTGAAAATTTCCGATATGTTCGATTGTTCTCATCTTGCTATCACCGAATCTGATCCATTGTGTTTGTTTCCACACCTGTTGCATTTATATGCTACTGCTATAGACTTAACTTATATTTGCAAACTGAGTTGCATCTTACATGCTGCGAGTAATGCTCCTGAACATACATACGCGTGTTCTATATATCAGAGTCGCACAGTTGAAGCATGGTATCCCATATATGTCCCTTTGCATATTTTGGACTGGTTTGACCTTGCTTATAGCACATTTGATCATCGATCTTCTGTGAGGACTTTGGACTTAATACTACACAATAAGACATTGTACATGTGTGTTCCTCATTCTGGTCATGACTATATGAACTTCACTTATACTTGCAATTTAAGTTGCATATTGCATACTGGGCATCTTTTTCATGACAACAAAAATGATACAACACGTTATCTATACATATATTATGCGTACACGTTGTTCTTTTTGTTTCTGCCATTTTCAGCTTACCCAAAGCCGAGGACGGCTTTTCTTGAAGAAAGGGAGGATGATGAGGATATATTCTATGAATACGATGATTCTAATTGTCTCAGCTGGAAGGAAATATTAAGCCTAGCCAATGATGAACAACAGGTGAATTCTCTCTTAGTTGATAATGCTATTTCTTTTAATGAGAGCTTTATACTGCCTAAATCCTTGTGTGTATGTGTCATTAGGTACATTGGAGAGGAAGGCATGGCACGAGGGAGCAAGGAGGAGAACAAGGAGGCAATGCAGCTGGGCTGGGAAAAGGATCTTGGAGTTTCCAGGGCGGTAGTACCGCCCTACACCAGCGGTAGTACCGCTTGAGACGGTACTACCGCCCCTACTACCGTGAAAACTACTGGCATCTTTTGGCGCTAACCGGTAGTAGAGCGGTACTGAAGCGGTAGTACCGCTTGGAGCGGTAGTACCGCATGACATCAGCGGTACTACCGTGCTGCCTGCGCGCAGAGTTTCGGGCTGACAGCCCATGTACCCCTTCGATCTATCTTAGGATATAAATACTCTTCCTTAGGGTTAGTTAGAGTTAGACCACGTTGAAGATAAACCCTAGTTCATGAGATTGCTTGTAAGCATTCATCTTGAATCCTCATCACCAATTCGTATCGATCTGGTGATTATATACTGCAAGTCAAGTGTGATCTGCTGTTCCATTGGGAATTAGTATATTGCAATTCTAACCGTTCGTGGTCGACGGCTGCGTGCGCAAGTGTGTGACGTTGTGAATATCCAAAGGGTTGAGACCTTTTGCATTGGCATCAGGGATCAAGAGAGGGAGAGTTCATCGGCGACATACAAGTTATCCTACACCATCATCATCACCACCGCCGCTTACTGAGAAGATCGGGACACCCCATATCAGGTTGTACCGCCAGGGACTTAGCCACCCCATAGGACACTGCTGGGTGGTTGTTTCGGCTGAAGTACAGCCCCAACCACCGGAAAAGGGTGATTCCTTTCGGGTGGCTAGGCGGTACTCGGTGGTAGTCGCCCGTTGTCCTGGCTGCTATCGTTGCAGCGGTACAACCAGTGGCCTGAGGAGGTAGTACCGCTCTGGACTTAGCGACTACATGAGCCCGGACGCAGTGGTTGTTCCGGTCCATGTACCGGCTCTTGTAACGCCCACGGGTGACTCCGTTCGGGTACTAGGGTGGTACACAGCAGTATCTGTCCGGTTGTACCTGCTGAATTTATTCAGCGATACTACCGACGGCACCGGTGGTTGTACCGTGATGGCCTGCAAGACACATAGGGTGGTGTAGCACTTTCGTGGAAGTATCCCAATTAGTTATCGTCACAACGAAGAGCGGAGGAGAGTATTTATATTAGCGCTTCTGTCACACACAAGGTGTCACAATTCTTATGTGAAGTAATTGTCTGTGATTCTGCAAATATTGTTATTATCCTAGTGGACCAATAAACCAGAGTGAAAGTAATTATAAGCACTACAAAATTTGCTCTATTCAGTGACAAAAACCCCGGTGACGAAACAGGAAACGTCGCCTAAAAGCATTTTCTATGATGGTCCACCGTCATGAGGTGTTTTCCTCCCGGGGTAGTGCCCTCGGCAACTTTGGCGACGTTCTGGCCTGATTTTGGGCGACGGTATTGGGCGTCACTAGGCATGTCCATTTTCAGGGACGGTTTGTAGTGTCACAGAAAATGTTGAGCAGGGCAATGTCTTGAAATATAATAAGAAAAATAACTGATTGTTTTTTAAGCTGACTAATCTAGTGTTGAAAGTCTATGTAGATATTTTCTGAGAGTAGTCGATCTACTTTCTTATAGTGTTCCTGAAAATTTTGGCGAACCCCTACACTATCTAATTAAAATGGGCAAAAAAAGTGTGCTTCCAATGGCTCGAACTCAGGAAGTCGAGCTCGCAGTACATAGTGCATTGCTAGTACGACATTGATCAGTTATCGATCCAACTGATGGTACTTGTTTACTTATAGGATGTCTAGCAGAGTCTACCGGTCTACGCGGCTCATCTCATCGCCTGACGAAGGCAGACACCATGTTGTAGTGCTGCAGCGTGTCGATTAATGGCGGCCGACGCGTGCCAACTGCCATCGGCCATTGACGCCACTTTTCCCCTCCACCCGCCAACTTTTACCGCCACTTTTTCCAGCCCGCCACCCGCCGCCTGTGGCTATAAGAAGACCCTCGCCATGACTAAACAGCTCATCCTCTATCCTCACAGCCTCCACATCCCTCCACATTGACATGGCCGAATAGATGACCGCCTCCATGACCAGCTAGCTCATTCTGTTTCAGCCTCCCCCATCCCACTCCATTGTCATATCTGAATAACTCACCGTGGCCTTGATGCTTAGCATCCATGAGCGGCCGGTCTTGGCGCCGGTCTCAAAGAAGATGGTCGCGAAGGAGGATCCCTTCGCCATCTTGCCGCGTTGCCATGATAGACACTACAAAAAAACCACTTCCGTGATAATATGTGTTTGTCACAGCAGGTCACGTTTCTGTCATGCATGTACATCCGTGACGATTTTATGACAGAATCAAGATAGTCATACCTGTGCTGTCGTAGAAGTGTTCCATGACAATACTGTCGGAAGTCGGGCTCCGGGGACCCAAAGGTTCGAACACTGGGGTGAGCTCGTTCTACCACTTCGCCTCCTACCACGGCTAAGCGACGGTGAAGCTACGGCGAGAGCGCGCTAGCGAGGGACAGACCATGGACTCAGTAGTTTTACCCAGGTTCGGACCACCTTGCGGTGTAAGACCCTACACCTGCTTGGTTGGTATTGCTCTGGTGAGAGAGAGAGAGTACAAGGTTGGGGATGATGAGAACAAGAGCCGATCTTTTCTACAAAGGCAGCATTGCCCCCCTTATACCCGCCTCGGTCCTCTTCCCCCCTTGAAACTTAGGCGGGAAGGGCTGCCACACTTGGCGGGTTTTGAAAGGGGACAGGCGCTCAGGCTATCCTGACCAGAGGCGGTCTTCGCCTGCCAAAGCGTGATCCATGACGCGCCGGTGGGCTCGGTGATGACCTCCGCCCTGCACGCCCGCCGTCTTGGTCTTCCTTCGCCGATCGGGCAACCTTTGGGGTTGCTTTGGGGAGTAGATAGCTGGCCCTGCTCCCTTAACACAAAAGAGGAAACCATCTTCATCCGCGCTTGCTGGCGCGGCCTCTGTCACCGCTCGTCACCGCGCGCGTCACCCACGTGATGGGCCCCAGACCGCGCGGCTGCGCCGAACGGCCTTCGTCTCATGCGCCCTCGGGAGGGGGCCTCGGGTGGCCACCTCAGGAGGTTGCCTCGCGAGAGGACCTCGCGAGGCCGCTGGTGGAGGTGCTGGACCTTGCTCGCCCGCTCCCTGAGGAAGGGGCCTCGGGAGGCCAAGGCCTCATGAGGAGTCCTGGTGAGGTGCTTGGTGATGACAGCCCGCTGGGCCCACGCCAGGCGTTGCGCCTTGGGCCAAGGCAGACGGGCCTGGATACCCCGGGTTCCATGGGCCCGACAGTAGCCCCCGGGCCCGCGGCGCGCACGTTCCCACCTACTGGGGTCGAAACGGCGCGGGCCCTAACCGCCTGGGGCTAGGCGCGACACGTGGTGCGTGATGTGACGGGGGACGCCTCCACTTCTCCCACGATGCCTCGGTAACTGCCCGCGCTGACATAAAACCTGCCGCGGGCGACGCGAGGCCATCGTTGCCTTCCTTCGCGTGTTGCTGTTGCTTCAATTCCCAACGCCGGAGAAGGCGGAGCGACGAGGGGGGCTCCGCGCCGAGTGTAAAGAGGGGGAGAGGAGAGCCGGAGTCCTCCACCCATCTTCTTGTTCCTCCAGCTCCCTCTGTCTTCTTACTAGAGCCGCCACAGGAATGGTGAGGGGGAGAGGGCGTGGCCGTGCTTCCGCTGCCGCATCCCAGGTTCCGCCCCGACGGCGTGAGCGCTCCCCGACGGCTCGCGGGCGCGGAGGGCGAGGCGCGCGGGGCCGAGGCGGCCGCGGCGGAGCGGCCGCGCTACCGCCCCAGGCGGGGAGCCATTCGGCGGAGGCGGCGCATGAATTTATCGTAAACATGCACCGCAGCCCCTGCACCTGGCTGCGGCTCCCGGACTCCTTCGCGGCGGCGATGGCGGAGCGCGCTGTGGCGCCCCGCCTGAATACCCCTGTAGTCAGACGGTCACCGCACACACCAGCCCAGGAAGATCACTCTGGCATGCGCTTTTACAACAAGTATCAAGAACTCAAGCTTTTCTATTAATGAATATATCAGCCTTACATGATATATTACAAGGGTGATGGCAGCGGAAAAGCTCTATCTACGTCAGCATAGTCCTGGTGCGGCTCCAATCCACAGGGATCTGACTGGGTTACTCTTCTAGCCCGCGAACACTCCGGCTCCTCGCTAGCGAACGTCGATTCCTTAGGTGAACCTGGCCACATTGAAGGCCGCTGAGTACTTTTGAATGTACTCGCAAGTAAACCAAACCAACATATACACCAAGCAAAGCTATCCATGGCATTCAAGCATGCACTTGCTATAAGAGCAACATTAATAACTATCATGTTATGACAGGATTATCTAGCAAGATTAAACATCTAGCAGCATTAATCATCATGTTATAGCAAGATTATCTAGCATGATAATTATTGGAGTAAATACAGTAAAGTAAAGCATATCAAGTAAATAATTCATACTCCGAGTATTCTCATGATTCAAGTCTGATCCAAACTCTGCGGTCATCCAACCACTCATCTCATAGCCATCTCATGGCTAGCATTCAAACCTTTGACATCATCTGATGTCCATGCATCTGCACTGCAAGTCTGACAAACCTTACCAATTCTCTGGTTTAGTCTTAGCAATAACATTATATAGTTTGTTCCTCCAGACTCGACACAGACCAAATAGGGGCCTATACGAACTGTCCATGACCGAGGACGCGGCTATTCGAATAGATTTACACTCTGCAGAGGTTGCGCACTTTACCCACACCATGGAGCGCCCGGCCTCGTACTTCAGTACATGTTCCCATTCGGGTGGACCGGTGCTGCTCCAACGAAACCTGCCTAACCCGTGACTCTTCCATCGTACCACCGACAATCATACCCTCCCAGGGTCATGTCCTGGGTGGCCCCTGTGTCACCCCGTGACACCTGCCACCGTCGTGGCCAACTAAATTGTCCCAAACGGGGACCGCGCGCAAATAACTCAACTGGGCTCACAGGATTATCGTTGTCTACCTGATCAGGGCAGCACGCACGCATAACCCTCCCTAGTTTGGTGGTACCGACAGAAGAGCACGCAGTCAGACAAAGTCAAGGCCGTCCCATACCGGCAAATGTGGCTGCACGGGTAAGTCCGGATAGGTGACACTATGACTCGATCCAGTCGACGGAGGAGGTTGTTGTCATTAAGTCACATTCTTAATTACTGTAATAACAACAGTAATGCATGATGAAAATATAACAACCTATCTCCATACTGTCATCTCCGAGTCACTAGGGCGATAATATGATGAGCATTAACAACTAATGTAAATAACAAATTCAATCTAGCAGGAGTTTAATTATTACTAACACATGCATATGCATTAATTAAACACGCAAGAATAACACAGAGCAATGCTTTAGGGCATATATCAGATGGTCGGCTTGCCTGGGGGTGAAGGAATACTCCGGGAGAAGTGCGATCGCCTCGCGGAAAATTTGCCGGAAAGGATTCTCTCTCGGAGGGGCTGATTGAAGGGCAAGGGCAAAATGGTCATTTTCACAGTGTGAAAACATTATGAACATGATACCATCGGAAAGCGCATTTCAGACAATACGCTTTCAGAAAGAGAAAACGTATTCTTGCCCGAAGGAGCGCCAAAATACGCCTTAGGAAATGGAAAGCGTATTTTCGGGAAAATACGTTTCCACTTAAAAACGCGCGGGCCCGGGGTCAACATCCTTATCTGGCTGACGGGCGGGCCTCGCAGGCGTTGACTCCCTCCTCCTCGTCCTTCTTCCACCTCGCGACTGGGGCAGAGAAGAGGCGCGCGCCGGCGACGACTCCCGGTGGCACAGGCCAGCTCTGGCCGAGGTCCGGCCACCGGCGTGACCAGGGTGACGGGCCGCGTCCATTCATGTAGGACACGGTCTTCGAGGAGGGCGGCCGCGAGCGCATCTTCAGCCACGGCGGACGTCCACTTCCGGCGATGGCAGCTCGGGGCTATGGCGATGGATGGGTAAGAATGGGCTCGGGCAGGGCTTCGCCGTGGCCGCGGGGGTCCTTTGGCGGAGAAAGGAGAGAGAGGGAAGCACTGGCTGGCCTGAATTTAGGCCGAGCCCAACGGCGGACATGGCGGCGGTGCTGAGCAGAGAGGGATCCCCGAGCTCAGTCGAATGGAGGGGCGAGGCTCTAGGTGGGTGGAGAGGGTCTGGGAGTGGTGGAGTGGCTTGGGGAGGTGCTCGGCCGCGGCTATATATAGCCGGCTGTGGCGTGCGGATGAGGACGGCAGCCGTGGCGATCTTATCATCGCACTGGAGCTCCGGCGACACGCGGAAGAAGGAGGCGATGTCGGCAGGGTCTCTGGACGAGTGAAGAAGCCTCGGGTGAGCTCAGGAAGACTTGGGAGAGAAGCTAGGGAAAGACGACGACGGACAGCCACGGGCGGAGCAGTGCGGCGGGGCTGCCATGGCGTGGGGAGGAAGAAGGGAGGGGGAGAAGGGTCGAGGGCGAGGGTGTGACCAAGGGGAAGCTGCTGGACATGGTGTGGTGTCGAGGATGCGAGGAAACGGACGAGGCCGAGGGCCCCAATGCACAGAGCGCGTGCATCGGCATGCCAAACGCGTGGTCACCACGGGAACAGGATCACGGGGTGCGCTCTGACGTCCAACAGGTTGTCTAACATGTGAACCCTGCATGACAGAGACCCACTATGGGCTTAGTTTGGTTAAATCACCACTGTACTGATGGGAGGGATCACCTGAAGTTTGCTGTAGCAAACTTGGGCAGGACGCTGTGGTCAAGATGAAGGGGATAAGGGCTAAACAGGATGTCAAAGGGGTTTAGGGTAGGAAGGAGTAGGTGCTGGTAGAATTTGAAGGAATTTGGACCTCATTTGCATATACTTCCTTTGCAATGCAATTTCTGGTCCAGAAACTTGACTTTGAAGCTGCACTCATTTGGCTTGATGGAATAAGCTTAATTTTGGTGGAGAGTGATGATTTGGAAGTATGAAGATACTGGAAAAATTTCAGCTCAATTGGAAATGCCAAAGTGGTACTTCCTTCACAGAGCTAGAATCTGAACAGAAACTAGATGGAATTTTTGGGAGAAATTGGCTAGATGAAATGATGTGAATTTTTGCATGATCACATCATATAAGGAATGTGAGGCCCTGGATTAATTTTAAGATTTTTGAAGCAATATAAAATATAGTTACTTCACAACCTCAAAATAAGTCCAGAAACAAGAATTGGATGATGCTCTCAAAATTTGATCTGTGGAACTTGGGATCTTGATGGAAATGGTGGAGAAGCTCTAAAAATTATTTGGGATATTTCCTGGCTACCAAAATAGTAGCTCCTTTGGAAAGTGCCCAAATTGCAATATTGGCTTTAAATAGGAAAAGGCAATTTCCCTTATTTAATTATTGCCAATATTTTTATGGGAGCTCAATATGATCACAAAGAATATCTCCACAAGTTTTCATGAACTTTGGAGATGGATAGATATTTTCCTGGATTTAATTCCTTTAAACAGCAGGAAAAGGAATTAATTTTAAATGAAAAATATTGCAAATGACTTGGCAATATTTTTGCATATCCAGGGTTTAAAAAGATAGGATGATCACTGGGAAGAATTTGGGAGGCAGCAGAGCAAAGAAAATTGGGGTTCCTTTGTAACAGAAGGAATTAGGGTTTCCCTTCCGGTAACTCGAAAGGTAGGGTTTCGGTGGCAAAATCTTGAGAGAGTATCTTGGGTGGCAAGGTTGGTCTGGAGAGAGTCTCTGGTTGGATCGGGAAGGCAAGGCTAAATGACCATCTTCATATACCCAAAGGCAAGAGAAAACCCGAGAACATCAAAAAAAGACGGGAGTCAAATCCCGCGAAGGAAAAAAAAACAAGGAGCGAAAACCAGGGTGTCACAAACCTACCCCCCTTAAGAAAATCTCGTCCTCGAGATTTCCGGGCTTACCACCCGGCTAAGGGGACTTACCTGTGTGCGACTTGGATCCATCAGCTGTCTTGTCTTCATTTGTTTGCTGATCTTTTAACTGCCTCTTTTGATGGCTCAGGTGCTGTCTTTTTCAGATGGCTGCATTGAATCCTTCTCTTTCCTGTCAGGCAAACTCTTTGTGCTGGTAGTTTGTTGGCTGGGGTTGGTGGGTAGCTCCGAGTATCGACAAATAGTCTGGTTTCCATGGCCTGGGACTAGCTGCTTCGGGTTTTATTGTGATACTTCGTACACTGACTGCCAAGGGCGAGACATTCTTTCTGGGTACCGGACTCACGTGCCCGTATGGCCTGGAGTGGCTAGGAGTGGCTCTCTTTTTGCCTTGTCAGAATGCTCAATCTGGCTGTGGGTTCCGTACGAGGTGTTTCCTCCTGTCTCTTGCATTCTGACTTCGTCCTCAGGTGATTCCCAACTGAAATGTCGGGCATGATCACAAAGTAATCATAGACGGTAATCTCTGAGATGGCTCTACCATATATAGTCTCTGTGATCCTTGATATGACCACTGAGCTGACATAGTATGGTTATCATTCCGTGCATTCTTCGGAGCATAACCTCTGATCTTGGCTGATGGCCCGTATTCACGATGACATGCTGGCTGCATTGTTGTGGCCTTATATGCAAGAGTCTGACAAGGGTTGGTAATATCACCTTATCCATGAAGCTTTATTTCATTGACCGTCACGGAGATTGTTTATTCAAGACTTCCTTGTTCTTGGGGGTTCCTTTTGGGGAACTTGTCATGACCTACCATCATGGCTCCTTGGTCATATCCCAGCTTGTTGAGCTTGTATTCACAATTTACTCTTGCATATCTCGTAGGGATTGCTGTGTTCACATCCTTCTTTGAAGTATGGGGCCGACATTTCTCTTGAGCACAGTCATTCCCGTGTATGAGTGGCTCGCATGAACTGATCCCCTGGACTGCATGCTCACAACATATGCAAAGTAGGATAAATCTTTTTATAAGCACTAAGTTCTGAAGCGGACGTGTGTCTGGACTAGTTCGTGCTTCTGACAGGATTTTTGTGGGCACGATGGCGTGCTGAAGAAGGTTGAATTCCTTACGCCCGAAACTTCTGCCAGGGTAGTGTGCCGAAGAAGGCTGGGTATCGTACCCCAGAAGCTTTCCTTCGTGTGGCTTACTGGGGAAAGTCAGGTGCCTTATCCCAGAAGCTTTCCGCGGTAGCATGCTGAGGAAGACTGGAGTACCGTATCCTAGAAGATTTTCCCCCTAGTGTCGTAGCGAGGAAGATTAAGAGTCTTGTGTTGTAAGCTTTTCCCGATAGCTTGCGGAGGAAGGCTGGTTTCCTTGTACCAAAAGCATTGCACTGTGATACACAGTTGGTCCTGTGGCCGGTTCTGGCTTCCTTCCAGAGTATCCGGAATTTATCCATAGCGGCGCCAAACCTTGGTGTAGGCCATACCTTGACTGAAGATATTCCATTGGTTATGCACACTGCTTGTCCTTCTGCTGGTCCGTTCATTGTTGCTGTAAAGGTTGCACGACTGATGCAGACTTTATGTTGGTAATTAATTCAGAATACCCCTTGAATTCAATCCAAGTGTTGTCGGTAATGAGCAGTTGACGAATAATTCCATTCGGTTCAGCTGAGCTTCCAAGCATGCGAAGTTCTCATTGATTCTGGGCAACCGCGAACTTATCCATATGTCTCGCAAATCTTATTCATGGTGCCCAGAAAATTTTGTATATGCACCGGTAAATTCCAAAATATGTTTTGAAATTTGTATCAACATACCAGAGTTTTGTTGTTGCTCTCGGCACCTTCACATTCTTGTAATATGTCTTCTGTGGGCAATAAAAGATTTTTGAGTCCATTTAGAAAAGACTCGAGGTGCACCCACTGACTGAAATAATCCCTTATGCCAAGGACGGAATCACTTGTCCTTACTGGTATAATCTATTCTGCGGCAAACTCCCTTGGCTATAGTCTGGCCTTGTCGGTTGCACTCAAATTCTGCTTCTGACCCATTCTTCATTCTTGACAGATCCGATGATAATGTTCTGAATATCAGGTAGTTGACTTGGCTCTTGCGGAGTTTGGATTATTGGGTATTATCCAAGTTGTGTGCTGTTCTTCCTGACAGCTCTTGCAGATGGATCCAGTCGGAGCGAAAGAACGGAACCGACAAAAGAAGCAACACCGCGAAAAACCAAAAAGCAAATAAAGCTCAAAATTTTGCGGACCTTGCACATGTGGCCAAAGATTCACTAGTATAACTAGTATAGCGCACTCGATGTACCTCTAAGGACTTAGAAGCAAAATCACACAATGCTCCTGGTAGCAATTGGTGCCAAGCTTCTACTACTTCCTTAGGGACATCAAACTCGACGCGGGACCATAGCCAAAGTGGCTTAGTCAACGATCCTAGGGTTGTCGGGGAAAGATGGAATTTATAAGCGTTTCCCCAAAGTAAACTAGATTTGAGAAGAGAAAGGCCATGGCTAGCAAGCAAGGTAGGGATAAATGGTTTACCTAGGGGTTCAGGGCTCACGGGTCGTTGCCAGGTGCGGACATTTCCCACCGGAGGCAACGGCCACGAGAGTTGGGGTCTGATGGAGCCAAAACCTGGGGGGTTGCCTTATGATCAATAGTAGCCGTGCCGGTTTGGCAAAGATGGCTGAAATCCATCTGGGCTTTCTACTGGTCAAGAGGCAATGAAATCTGGCTAGGGTAACCTATAGTCAGGCTGGCTCTGATACCATCTGTTGTGGCGCCCCACCTGAATACCCCTGTAGTCAGACGGTCACCGCACATACCAGCCCAGGAAAATCACTCTGGCATGCGCTTTTACAACAAGTATCAAGAACTCAAGCTTTTCTATTAATGAATATATCAGTCTTACATGATATATTACAAGGGTGATGGCAGCGGAAAAGCTCTATCTACGGCAGCATGGTCCTAGTGCGGCTCCAATCCACAGGGATCTGACTGGGTTACTCTTCTAGCCCGCGAACACTCCGGCTCCTCGCTAGCGAACGTCGATTCCTTAGGTGAACCTGGCCACATTGAAGGCCGCTGAGTACTTTTGAATGTACTCGCAAGCAAACCAAACCAACATATACACCAAGCAAAGCTATCCATGGCATTCAAGCATGAACTTGCTATAAGAGCAACATTAATAACTATCATGTTATGACAGGATTATCTAGCAAGATTAAACATCTAGCAGCATTAATCATCATGTTATAGCAAGATTATCTAGCATGATAATTATTGGAGTAAATACAGTAAGGTAAAGCATATCAAGTAAATAATTCATACTCCGAGTATTCTCATGATTCAAGTCTGATCCAAACTCTGCGGTCATCCAACCACTCATCTCATAGCCATCTCATGGCTAGCATTCAAACCTTTGACATCATCTGATGTCCATGCATCTGCACTGCAAGTCTGACAAACCTTACCAATTCTCTGGTTTAGTCTTAGCAATAACATTATATAGTTTGTTCCTCCAGACTCGACACAGACCAAATAGGGGCCTATACGAACTGTCCATGACCGAGGACGCGGCTATTCGAATAGATTTACACTCTGCAGAGGTTGCGCACTTTACCCACACCATGGAGCGCCCGGCCTCGTACTTCAGTACATGTTCCCATTCGGGTGGACCGGTGCTGCTCCAACGAAACCTGCCTAACCCGTGACTCTTCCATCGTACCACCGACAATCATACCCTCCCAGGGTCATGTCCTGGGTGGCCCCTGTGTCACCCCGTGACACCTGCCACCGTCGTGGCCAACTAAATTGTCCCAAACGGGGACCGCGCGCAAATAACTCAACTGGGCTCACAGGATTATCGTTGTCTACCTGATCAGGGCAGCACGCACGCATAACCCTCCCTAGTTTGGTGGTACCGACAGAAGAGCACGCAGTCAGACAAAGTCAAGGCCGTCCCATACCGGCAAATGTGGCTGCACGGGTAAGTCCGGATAGGTGACACTATGATTCGATCCAGTCGACGGAGGAGGTTGTTGTCATTAAGTCACATTCTTAATTACTGTAATAACAACAGTAATGCATGATGAAAATATAACAACCTATCTCCATACTGTCATCTCCGAGTCACTAGGGCGATAATATGATGAGCATTAACAACTAATGTAAATAACAAATTCAATCTAGCAGGAGTTTAATTATTACTAACACAGGCATATGCATTAATTAAACACGCAAGAATAACACAGAGCAATGCTTTAGGGCATATATCAGATGGTCGGCTTGCCTGGGGGTGAAGGAATACTCCGGGAGAAGTGCGATCGCCTCGCGGAAAATTTGCCGGAAAGGATTCTCTCTCGGAGGGGCTGATTGAAGGGCAAGGGCAAAATGGTCATTTTCACAGTGTGAAAACATTATGAACATGATACCATCGGAAAGCGCATTTCAGACAATACGCTTTCAGAAAGAGAAAACGTATTCTTGCCCGAAGGAGCGCCAAAATACGCCTTAGGAAATGGAAAGCGTATTTTCGGGAAAATACGTTTCCACTTAAAAACGTGCGGGCCCGGGGTCAACATCCTTATCTGGCTGACGGGCGGGCCTCGCAGGCGTTGACTCCCTCCTCCTCGTCCTTCTTCCACCTCGCGACTGGGGCAGAGAAGAGGCGCGCGCCGGCGACGACTCCCGGTGGCACAGGCCAGCTCTGGCCAAGGTCCGGCCACCGGCGTGACCAGGGTGACGGGCCGCGTCCATTCATGTAGGACACGGTCTTCGAGGAGGGCGGCCGCGAGCGCATCTTCAGCCACGGCGGACGGCCACTTCCGGCGATGGCAGCTCGGGGCTATGGCGATGGATGGGTAAGAATGGGCTCGGGCAGGGCTTCGCCGTGGCCGCGGGGGTCCTTTGGCGGAGAAAGGAGAGAGAGGGAAGCACTGGCTGGCCTGAATTTAGGCCGAGCCCAACGGCGGACATGGCGGCGGTGCTGAGCAGAGAGGGATCCCCGAGCTCAGTCGAATGGAGGGGCGAGGCTCTAGGTGGGTGGAGAGGGTCTGGGAGTGGTGGAGTGGCTTGGGGAGGTGCTCGGCCGCGGCTATATATAGCCGGTTGTGGCGTGCGGATGAGGACGACAGCCGTGGCGATCTTATCATCGCACTGGAGCTCCGGCGACACGCGGAAGAAGGAGGCGATGTCGGCAGGGTCTCTGGACGAGTGAAGAAGCCTCGGGTGAGCTCAGGAAGACTTGGGAGAGAAGCTAGGGAAAGACGACGACGGACAGCCACGGGCGGAGCAGTGCGGCGGGGCTGCCATGGCGTGGGGAGGAAGAAGGGAGGGGGAGAAGGGTCGAGGGCGAGGGTGTGACCAAGGGGAAGCTGCTGGACATGGTGTGGTGTCGAGGATGCGAGGAAACGGACGAGGCCGAGGGCCCCAATGCACAGAGCGCGTGCATCGGCATGCCAAACGCGTGGTCACCACGGGAACAGGATCACGGGGTGCGCTCTGACGTCCAACAGGTTGTCTAACATGTGAACCCTGCATGACAGAGACCCACTATGGGCTTGGTTTGGTTAAATCACCACTGTACTGATGGGAGGGATCACCTGAAGTTTGCTGTAGCAAACTTGGGCAGGACGCTGTGGTCAAGATGAAGGGGATAAGGGCTAAACAGGATGTCAAAGGGGTTTAGGGTAGGAAGGAGTAGGTGCTGGTAGAATTTGAAGGAATTTGGACCTCATTTGCATATACTTCCTTTGCAATGCAATTTCTGGTCCAGAAACTTGACTTTGAAGCTGCACTCATTTGGCTTGATGGAATAAGCTTAATTTTGGTGGAGAGTGATGATTTGGAAGTATGAAGATACTGGAAAAATTTCAGCTCAATTGGAAATGCCAAAGTGGTACTTCCTTCACAGAGCTAGAATCTGAACAGAAACTAGATGGAATTTTTGGGAGAAATTGGCTAGATGAAATGATGTGAATTTTTGCATGATCACATCATATAAGGAATGTGAGGCCCTGGATTAATTTTAAGATTTTTGAAGCAATATAAAATATAGTTACTTCACAACCTCAAAATAAGTCTAGAAACAAGAATTGGATGATGCTCTCAAAATTTGATCTGTGGAACTTGGGATCTTGATGGAAATGGTGGAGAAGCTCTAAAAATTATTTGGGATATTTCCTGGCTACCAAAATAGTAGCTCCTTTGGAAAGTGCCCAAATTGCAATATTGGCTTTAAATAGGAAAAGGCAATTTCCCTTATTTAATTATTGCCAATATTTTTATGGGAGCTCAATATGATCACAAAGAATATCTCCACAAGTTTTCATGAACTTTGGAGATGGATAGATATTTTCCTGGATTTAATTCCTTTAAACAGCAGAAAAAGGAATTAATTTTAAATGAAAAATATTGCAAATGACTTGGCAATATTTTTGCATATCCAGGGTTTAAAAAGATAGGATGATCACTGGGAAGAATTTGGGAGGCAGCAGAGCAAAGAAAATTTGGGTTCCTTTGTAACGGAAGGAATTAGGGTTTCCCTTCCGGTAACTCGAAAGGTAGGGTTTCGGTGGCAAAATCTTGAGAGAGTATCTTGGGTGGCAAGGTTGGTCTGGAGAGAGTCTCTGGTTGGATCGGGAAGGCAAGGCTAAATGACCATCTTCATATACCCAAAGGCAAGAGAAAACCCGAGAACATCAAAAAAAGACGGGAGTCAAATCCCGCGAAGGAAAAAAAAACAAGGAGCGAAAACCAGGGTGTCACAAACCTACCCCCCTTAAGAAAATCTCGTCCTCGAGATTTCCGGGCTTACCACCCGGCTAAGGGGACTTACCTGTGTGCGACTTGGATCCATCAGCTGTCTTGTCTTCATTTGTTTGCTGATCTTTTAACTGCCTCTTTTGATGGCTCAGGTGCTGTCTTTTTCAGATGGCTGCATTGAATCCTTCTCTTTCCTGTCAGGCAAACTCTTTGTGCTGGTAGTTTGTTGGCTGGGGTTGGTGGGTAGCTCCGAGTATCGACAAATAGTCTGGTTTCCATGGCCTGGGACTAGCTGCTTCGGGTTTTATTGTGATACTTCGTACACTGACTGCCAAGGGCGAGACATTCTTTCTGGGTACCGGACTCACGTGCCCGTATGGCCTGGAGTGGCTAGGAGTGGCTCTCTTTTTGCCTTGTCAGAATGCTCAATCTGGCTGTGGGTTCCGTACGAGGTGTTTCCTCCTGTCTCTTGCATTCTGACTTCGTCCTCAGGTGATTCCCAACTGAAATGTCGGGCATGATCACAAAGTAATCATAGACGGTAATCTCTGAGATGGCTCTACCATATATAGTCTCTGTGATCCTTGATATGACCACTGAGCTGACATAGTATGGTTATCATTCCGTGCATTCTTCGGAGCATAACCTCTGATCTTGGCTGATGGCCCGTATTCACGATGACATGCTGGCTGCATTGTTGTGGCCTTATATGCAAGAGTCTGACAAGGGTTGGTAATATCATCTTATCCATGAAGCTTTATTTCATTGACCGTCACGGAGATTGTTTATTCAAGACTTCCTTGTTCTTGGGGGTTCCTTTTGGGGAACTTGTCATGACCTACCATCATGGCTCCTTGGTCATATCCCAGCTTGTTGAGCTTGTATTCACAATTTACTCTTGCATATCTCGTAGGGATTGCTGTGTTCACATCCTTCTTTGAAGTATGGGGCCGACATTTCTCTTGAGCACAGTCATTCCCGTGTACGAGTGGCTCGCATGAACTGATCCCCTGGACTGCATGCTCACAACATATGCAAAGTAGGATAAATCTTTTTATAACCACTGAGTTCTGAAGGGGACGTGTGTCTGGACTAGTTCGTGCTTCTGACAGGATTTTTGTGGGCACGATGGCGTGCTGAAGAAGGTTGAATTCCTTACGCCCGAAACTTCTGCCAGGGTAGTGTGCCGAAGAAGGCTGGGTATCGTACCCCAGAAGCTTTCCTTCGTGTGGCTTACTGGGGAAAGTCAGGTGCCTTATCCCAGAAGCTTTCCGCGGTAGCATGCTGAGGAAGACTGGAGTACCGTATCCTAGAAGATTTTCCCCCTAGTGTCATAGCGAGGAAGATTAAGAGTCTTGTGTTGTAAGCTTTTCCCGATAGCTTGCGGAGGAAGGCTGGTTTCCTTGTACCAAAAGCATTGCACTGTGATACACAGTTGGTCCTGTGGCCGGTTCTGGCTTCCTTCCAGAGTATCCGGAATTTATCCATAGCGGCGCCAAACCTTGGTGTAGGCCATACCTTGACTGAAGATATTCCATTGGTTATACACACTGCTTGTCCTTCTGCTGGTCCGTTCATTGTTGCTGTAAAGGTTGCACGACTGATGCAGACTTTATGTTGGTAATTAATTCAGAATACCCCTTGAATTCAATCCAAGTGTTGTCGGTAATGAGCAGTTGACGAATAATTCCATTCGGTTCAGCTGAGCTTCCAAGCATGCGAAGTTCTCATTGATTCTGGGCAACCGCGAACTTATCCATATGTCTCGCAAATCTTATTCATGGTGCCCAGAAAATTTTGTATATGCACCGGTAAATTCCAAAATATGTTTTGAAATTTGTATCAACATACCAGAGTTTTGTTGTTGCTCTCGGCACCTTCACATTCTTGTAATATGTCTTCTGTGGGCAATAAATGATTTTTGAGTCCATTTAGAAAAGACTCGAGGTGCACCCACTGACTGAAATAATCCCTTATGTCAAGGACGGAATCACTTGTCCTTACTGGTATAATCTATTCTGCGGCAAACTCCCTTGGCTATAGTCTGGCCTTGTCGGTTGCACTCAAATTCTGCTTCTGACCCATTCTTCATTCTTAACAGATCCGATGATAATGTTCTGAATATCAGGTAGTTGACTTGGCTCTTGCGGAGTTTGGATTATTGGGTATTATCCAAGTTGTGTGCTGTTCTTCCTGACAGCTCTTGCAGATGGATCCAGTCGGAGCGAAAGAACGGAACCGACAAAAGAAGCAACACCGCGAAAAACCAAAAAGCAAATAAAGCTCAAAATTTTGCGGACCTTGCACATGTGGCCAAAGATTCACTAGTATAACTAGTATAGCGCACTCGATGTACCTCTAAGGACTTAGAAGCAAAATCACACAATGCTCCTGGTAGCAATTGGTGCCAAGCTTCTACTACTTCCTTAGGGACATCAAACTCGACGCGGGACCATAGCCAAAGTGGCTTAGTCAACGATCCTAGGGTTGTCGGGGAAAGATGGAATTTGTAAGCGTTTCCCCAAAGTAAACTAGATTTGAGAAGAGAAAGGCCATGGCTAGCAAGCAAGGTAGGGATATATGGTTTACCTAGGGGTTCAGGGCTCACGGGTCGTTGCCTGGTGCGGACATTTCCCACCGGAGGCAACGGCCACGAGAGTTGGGGTCTGATGGAGCCAAAACCTGGGGGGTTGCCTTATGATCAATAGTAGCCGTGCCGGTTTGGCAAAGATGGCTGAAATCCATCTGGGCTTTCTACTGGTCAAGAGGCAATGAAATCTGGCTAGGGTAACCTATAGTCAGGCTGGCTCTGATACCATCTGTTGTGGCGCCCCGCCTGAATACCCCTGTAGTCAGACGGTCACCGCACATACCAGCCCAGGAAAATCACTCTGGCATGCGCTTTTACAACAAGTATCAAGAACTCAAGCTTTTCTATTAATGAATATATCAGTCTTACATGATATATTACAAGGGTGATGGCAGCGGAAAAGCTCTATCTACGGCAGCATGGTCCTAGTGCGGCTCCAATCCACAGGGATCTGACTGGGTTACTCTTCTAGCCCGCGAACACTCCGGCTCCTCGCTAGCGAACGTCGATTCCTTAGGTGAACCTGGCCACATTGAAGGCCGCTGAGTACTTTTGAATGTACTCGCAAGCAAACCAAACCAACATATACACCAAGCAAAGCTATCCATGGCATTCAAGCATGCACTTGCTATAAGAGCAACATTAATAACTATCATGTTATGACAGGATTATCTAGCAAGATTAAACATCTAGCAGCATTAATCATCATGTTATAGCAAGATTATCTAGCATGATAATTATTGGAGTAAATACAGTAAGGGAAAGCATATCAAGTAAATAATTCATACTCCGAGTATTCTCATGATTCAAGTCTGATCCAAACTCTGCGGTCATCCAACCACTCATCTCATAGCCATCTCATGGCTAGCATTCAAACCTTTGACATCATCTGATGTCCATGCATCTGCACTGCAAGTCTGACAAACCTTACCAATTCTCTGGTTTAGTCTTAGCAATAACATTATATAGTTTGTTCCTCCAGACTCGACACAGACCAAATAGGGGCCTATACGAACTGTCCATGACCGAGGACGCGGCTATTCGAATAGATTTACACTCTGCAGAGGTTGCGCACTTTACCAACACCATGGAGCGCCCGGCCTCGTACTTCAGTATATGTTCCCATTCGGGTGGACCGGTGCTGCTCCAACGAAACCTGCCTAACCCGTGACTCTTCCATCGTACCACCGACAATCATACCCTCCCAGGGTCATGTCCTGGGTGGCCTCTGTGTCACCCCGTGACACCTGCCACCGTCGTGGCCAACTAAATTGTCCCAAACGGGGACCGCGCGCAAATAACTCAACTGGGCTCACAGGATTATCGTTGTCTACCTGATCAGGGCAGCACGCACGCATAACCCTCCCTAGTTTAGTGGTACCGACAGAAGAGCACGCAGTCAGACAAAGTCAAGGCCGTCCCATACCGGCAAATGTGGCTGCACGGGTAAGTCCGGATAGGTGACACTATGATTCGATCCAGTCGACGGAGGAGGTTGTTGTCATTAAGTCACATTCTTAATTACTGTAATAACAACAGTAATGCATGATGAAAATATAACAACCTATCTCCATACTGTCATCTCCGAGTCACTAGGGCGATAATATGATGAGCATTAACAACTAATGTAAATAACAAATTCAATCTAGCAGGAGTTTAATTATTACTAACACAGGCATATGCATTAATTAAACACGCAAGAATAACACAGAGCAATGCTTTAGGGCATATATCAGATGGTCGGCTTGCCTGGGGGTGAAGGAATACTCCGGGAGAAGTGCGATCGCTTCGCGGAAAATTTGCCGGAAAGGATTCTCTCTCGGAGGGGCTGATTGAAGGGCAAGGGCAAAATGGTCATTTTCACAGTGTGAAAACATTATGAACATGATACCATCGGAAAGCGCATTTCAGACAATACGCTTTCAGAAAGAGAAAACGTATTCTTGCCCGAAGGAGCGCCAAAATACGCCTTAGGAAATGGAAAGCATATTTTCGGGAAAATACGTTTCCACTTAAAAACGCGCGGGCCCGGGGTCAACATCCTTATCTGGCTGACGGGCGGGCCTCGCAGGCGTTGACTCCCTCCTCCTCGTCCTTCTTCCACCTCGCGACTGGGGCAGAGAAGAGGCGCGCGCCGGCGACGACTCCCGGTGGCACAGGCCAGCTCTGGCCGAGGTCCGGCCACCGGCGTGACCAGGGTGACGGGCCGCGTCCATTCATGTAGGACACGGTCTTCGAGGAGGGCGGCCACGAGCGCATCTTCAGCCACGGCGGACGGCCACTTCCGGCGATGGCAGCTCGGGGCTATGGCGATGGATGGGTAAGAATGGGCTCGGGCAGGGCTTCGCCGTGGCCGCGGGGGTCCTTTGGCGGAGAAAGGAGAGAGAGGGAAGCACTGGCTGGCCTGAATTTAGGCCGAGCCCAACGGCGGACATGGCGGCGGTGCTGAGCAGAGAGGGATCCCCGAGCTCAGTCGAATGGAGGGGCGAGGCTCTAGGTGGGTGGAGAGGGTCTGGGAGTGGTGGAGTGGCTTGGGGAGGTGCTCGGCCGCGGCTATATATAGCCGGCTGTGGCGTGCGGATGAGGACGGCAGCCGTGGCGATCTTATCATCGCACTGGAGCTCCGGCGACACGCGGAAGAAGGAGGCGATGTCGGCAGGGTCTCTGGACGAGTGAAGAAGCCTCGGGTGAGCTCAGGAAGACTTGGGAGAGAAGCTAGGGAAAGACGACGACGGACAGCCACGGGCGGAGCAGTGCGGCGGGGCTGCCATGGTGTGGGGAGGAAGAAGGGAGGGGGAGAAGGGTCGAGGGCGAGGGTGTGACCAAGGGGAAGCTGCTGGACATGGTGTGGTGTCGAGGATGCGAGGAAACGGACGAGGCCGAGGGCCCCAATGCACAGAGCGCGTGCATCGGCATGCCAAACGCGTGGTCACCACGGGAACAGGATCACGGGGTGCGCTCTGACGTCCAACAGGTTGTCTAACATGTGAACCCTGCATGACAGAGACCCACTATGGGCTTGGTTTGGTTAAATCACCACTGTACTGATGGGAGGGATCACCTGAAGTTTGCTGTAGCAAACTTGGGCAGGACGCTGTGGTCAAGATGAAGGGGATAAGGGCTAAACAGGATGTCAAAGGGGTTTAGGGTAGGAAGGAGTAGGTGCTGGTAGAATTTGAAGGAATTTGGACCTCATTTGCATATACTTCCTTTGCAATGCAATTTCTGGTCCAGAAACTTGACTTTGAAGCTGCACTCATTTGGCTTGAAGGAATAAGCTTAATTTTGGTGGAGAGTGATGATTTGGAAGTATGAAGATACTGGAAAAATTTCAGCTCAATTGGAAATGCCAAAGTGGTACTTCCTTCACAGAGCTAGAATCTGAACAGAAACTAGATGGAATTTTTGGGAGAAATTGGCTAGATGAAATGATGTGAATTTTTGCATGATCACATCATATAAGGAATGTGAGGCCCTGGATTAATTTTAAGATTTTTGAAGCAATATAAAATATAGTTACTTCACAACCTCAAAATAAGTCCAGAAACAAGAATTGGATGATGCTCTCAAAATTTGATCTGTGGAACTTGGGATCTTGATGGAAATGGTGGAGAAGCTCTAAAAATTATTTGGGATATTTCCTGGCTACCAAAATAGTAGCTCCTTTGAAAGTGCCCAAATTGCAATATTGGCTTTAAATAGGAAAAGGCAATTTCCCTTATTTAATTATTGCCAATATTTTTATGGGAGCTCAATATGATCACAAAGAATATCTCCACAAGTTTTCATGAACTTTGGAGATGGATATATATTTTCCTGGATTTAATTCCTTTAAACAGCAGGAAAAGGAATTAATTTTAAATGAAAAATATTGCAAATGACTTGGCAATATTTTTGCATATCCAGGGTTTAAAAAGATAGGATGATCACTGGGAAGAATTTGGGAGGCAGCAGAGCAAAGAAAATTGGGGTTCCTTTGTAACGGAAGGAATTAGGGTTTCCCTTCCGGTAACTCGAAAGGTAGGGTTTCGGTGGCAAAATCTTGAGAGAGTATCTTGGGTGGCAAGGTTGGTCTGGAGAGAGTCTCTGGTTGGATCGGGAAGACAAGGCTAAATGACCATCTTCATATACCCAAAGGCAAGAGAAAACCCGAGAACACCGAAAAAAGACGGGAGTCAAATCCCGCGAAGGAAAAAAAAACAAGGAGCGAAAACCAGGGTGTCACACGCGCGCCCTTGGGCTTGTGGGTGCAGGCCGACGGCTGCTGCAACGGCCCCTCCTGGGTGGCAACGGAGCTCACTCCCTCGTGCTTCATGTTCTTGAGGCAGGGGTGGAAGTCGTTCACCCTCTCCCGCGGCCTGAAGCGGGGGCACGTCCTCCAATTCAAGTACGACGGGGCCGCCACACTCTTCGTGAAGATCTTCAGGATCTCCGGCAGCCGCCTGGAGTGCTGCGCGGAGAGCGAGGACGGCAGCTACAGCGGCTCCTCCAGCGAGGACGACAGCTCCGGCGGTACCGCTCCCTCCGGCGGGGGCGGAAGCGACGACGACCCCTCCCGTGTCAAGAGCGAGGACGAGGACTCCGACTAGGCACGCGCGGCGACGATTCCGGGACCCTTGGCGGCGGGCACCGTGCGCATGGTGACGGAGCCGCACCTGCCTGCAGCGCCTTCTTGGGGACGCGCGCGGCGCCCGCGCTAGAGTCTTGGGGGAGACGGCGCCTCGCCTAGGCCCTTTCTTTCTTTTTACTTTTCTGCATTATACTGATGTAGCCCCGCGGGGTCGTGAAAACAGTATCTTCCATGCTTAACTTAATGCTTTTGTGATTCGAGATGTATGCATTCCCTCCCGAAGTCCTCTCGTGAAGCTTGTTTTTTTTCTTTGCTCACCTCAGCGCTCTACGCCGTCGGGACCCAGCCCCCAAGTGGGCCTCAGCCGTCGCTGGTATGTCCGGTCGCGATGTCGGGACAAGGCCAGGAGGTGAGGGGCACCGGGAGCTAGTGAGGGCTCCTGAGGCGCGATGCTCAGGGAGCCCCCCTTTGGCGTGCAAGCGGCTTACAAAGAAGAAAAACGCTAGCACCCAGCGGGATCGCGAGGGGAGAGAGCTTGAGTGACGGCAAGGGCGTCTCGCGAGGTGGTCAGACTTAGCTTTTGGTGGAGAACGGCGTCGGGCGAGCGACAACTCACGAGGGGCTTACGTAGCTCGTGAGGCGCGCTTACGAGGCTCGGCGTTCGAAGTGTCTTCACCTCGCGAGGCCTGCTCGCGAGAGGCCGCCCGCGAGGTCCTCGCGAGCTTGTCTCCTGAGGGACTGCATGCCGACATATTTCACAATGGGGGAGCGGCACGCGCTCGATAACTCGCCCGTGGCTGCTGCGTGAGGAGATAAGGCACCAAGGACCTTGGTGAGGTGACGTGCACGGGAGCAGGCCCGCGAGCCAGAGCTCGGTCGCTTGGATTTGGCGGCGCTGCAGGGACGGACCCGAGCACAGGCACCGTGCCTAGCCCCCGCTCACGGAATCGGCCAAGGGAGGGGTCGCGAGCGTGTGGTGCTCTCCGGTCGGCACCGAACTTAACAGGCAATTAGGTACGTAAAATAACTCACCAGGGTGAAATCAGCAAAATTCATTACACAACCAAAAGGATAGGGGCTAGGCTGCCGTGTCCGGCACGGATCAGCTTGAGGTTGGTGCAGCCCGTGGGGCGCCCTCAGCCGCATTTAAACAAAATCACCTTGGCAGAAGAGTTCCGGGAACGAGGCGCGGGGGGCGCGGCTAGAAGGAGCGTGGGCCGTGCAGGGCGACGCGTCGAGCGCACCTGGCAGGACCGCGCTGGGGTGACGTCAGACCGCTTGGCGAGGCGCGCCAAGGGAGTCTGCTCCTCCGGGGCCAGGGGGCTCGTGAGGGCCTGGGGGCTCGCGAGGAGCAGGAGGCCCGCGAGGCCCTGGCACGAAGGGCGCCAACCTCTGGAAAGAGGCACCGGCGTTCCTCAGCCCGAAGGGATGCGCATGCCGCAGACGGTGGGGCCAACGCCCTGGCCGATTCGCGGTAGCCGGAAGGGGTCCTGAGGGCAGATCTTGTTGAGGCTGGTGAAGTCGACGCACATGCGCTCCTTGCCGCCCTTCTTGGGGACGACAACTGGGTTGGCGAGCCATTCGGGATGGCGCACCTCTTGGATGACTCCAGCTTCTTGGAGCTTTTGAACTTCCTTGACGATGAAATCTTGCTTCTCTGGCGCCTGGCGCCGTGCTTTCTGCTTGACGGGGCGTGCAATGGGGCACACCGCTAAGTGGTGCTCGATCACCTCCCTCGGCACACCGGACAAGGCAGATGCTTTCCAGGCGAAAACATCCGGGTTTGCCCGAAGGAAGGTGACGAGCGCACTTTCCTATGCAGGAGGGAGGCCTGTGCCGATGGTGAAGGCAGGGCCGGAGCCGCTGCCGTCCACCGACACCTTCTTCGTCTCGGCGCGGTCAGGAGGCTCGGCTGCGTCCTCGTCGGTTGGGTGCGCGACAGCGGCAGCCTTGTAGGCACGCTCGAGGGTGCTGGCCGCGTCCTTCTCGTCGCAGGTGACGGTGATGATGCCGCTGCAGCCAGGCATCTTGAGAACGTTGTAGGCGTGATGGGTGGCCGCCATGAACTTGGTGAGAGCTGGGTAGCCCAAGATGGCGTTGTAAGGCAGGCCAATGTGCGTCACGTCGAAGTCGATGAGCTCGGTGTGGTAGTTCTTGCGGGTGCCGAAGGTGACGGGGAGGCGCACTTGCCCCAGCGGGATGGTGGAACCATCGGTCACTCCGGAGAAGGGCCTGGTCGGCATCAGCTGGTCGTAGGGCACCTGGAGCGTCTCGAAGGTCTTGATGGAGATCACGTTGAGGCCGGCACCCCCGTCGAGGAGGGTCTTGGTGACCGCGGCGTTGCTGATGGTGGGAGTGCACAGCATGGGGAGCGCGCCTGCGGAGGCCATGGACTTGGGGTGGTCCTTGGAGTCGAAAGTGATGGCGTACTGTGACCACTTGAGGGGCCGCGAAGCCTCTGGCCTCGGGAGGGCGGCATACACCTCGCGAGAGAGCTGCTTGAAGTGGCGTATGGACGCGGGGGCTTGGGACCCGCCAAGGATGCAGGCGACCGCGCGAGGCTCCTGGGAGCCCCCAGTGCCCTCATCAGGCCGGTTGACGTCGTTCCTTCGGGGTGGCGGCGGCAGCGGCGGAAGAGCGACATTGGCCTGAGGGTCTGCCTCACAAGGCTGGTCGCGCCAGGCGGCCTCACGAGGATGGTCGCTCCAACCCTGGCGGAAGTTGTCGTTGCTGTTGCGGCCGTCCCAACGGTTGCTGCCACGGCCACTTCCACGGCCGGCGCCGCGGCCATTGCGGTCATCTCGGCGGCCCTGACGCTCATCGCGGAGTAGCTTGAGCTCCTGGCAGTCCTCGGTGCTGTGGGACCGCACGTTGTGGAAGGCGCAGAGTGGCCGGCTGTCTTTCCTGGGCTCGTCGTGGTCACGGCCGCGCTTCTGCTCGGGATCCGCCGCAAGCACGGCCGGACCCTTGTTCTTGACGTCCTTGTTCTTGGTCTTGGCAGCGTCGAGCGCCGCATCGGGGTCGTTGTGGACGAAGAGGCAGCCCTCTTCAGCCTTGGCGCACTTGTCGGCGAGGTCGAGCAGCTCAAGCACGGAGTCGAGCTCACCGTTGATGGCGAGCTTCTCGCGCATCTTGACGTCCGTGGCGCCGGTGGAGAACGCAGAGATGACGGCCGCGTCGGAGGCGCGCGGGATCTTGTTACGCACCTGGCTGAAGCGCTGGATGTACTTGCGGAGAGTCTCGTCTGGGCGCTGCCGAACACGCCGCAGGTCGTTGATGGTGAGGGAGTGGTCCTGCGTGCCCTTGAAGTTGGCGACGAACTGGCTGCAGAGCTCGGCCCACGATGAGATGGACGCCTCGGGGAGGTTCATGAGCCAGGAGCGCGGGCCATCCTTGAGGGCCATGGGAAACCAGTTCGCCATGACCTTGTCGTCGCCGTTCGCCGCCTCAACGCTCAGCGCGTAGAGCTGGAGGAACTCCGTGGGGTTGGGGGTGCTGTCGTAGCGCGGAGGCAGCTCAGGCTTGAACTTCGCGGGCCAGACGACGCGACGCAGCTCGCGGGTGAAGGCGCGGCAGCCCACACCGCTCGAGGGGACGCCGCCAGCAAGGGCGGCGCGGTTTTGGCGCCCAGTTGACGCAACATCCAGAACGGCCTGGTCCTGGCACTGGCGCTGCCGCTCGAGGAGCACTCGCGCGTCGGGGGGCGCGCGGCGGACTATTTGGCAGCTGGCCTCGTCTCAGTCTGGCGAGGACGCGCCACAGGACGGCTCACGAACCCGCGCGCTGCGCTGGGGCCCGCCGCGCTCGTCCCGCAGAGTAGGCGGCGGGGGAGCGCCGTGCGCCAGGTCCCCAGCGCGAGACGGCGGGGGGTGGAGCGAGTGGGAAGGTGCCGGAGCGTCCCCGGCGGCGTTGACGAGCTCGGTGATGCGGCCAAGCCAGGCGTCGTAGCCGGCGTCAGCCGGACGGTAGCGGAGCAGCTCGTGCGCCATGAGCGGCGCGGCCTGCGGGTTCGGCGGCCCACGGTGGGCGAGGGAGGAGGCCGTGGCGGTGTGGCCGTTCGCCTGCACGGAGGGTTGCAGGGAGGAGTCCTGCTGCTCGCGGGCAGCGGGGTCGGTGGCGGCAGCAGCCTCGACGTCGGGGCGGCGGCGATTGCCACGGGCCACCGGCTCCGTCTAAGCCACGCGGCCAGCCCTGCGCTCGGTGCGCTCGCGACGTGCGTCGGCCATGAGGTCGGTGGAGCAGAGGGCGGAGCGGAAGGATGGTAGCGCACCCCTACCTGGCGCACCAAATGTCGGAAGTCGGGCTCCGGGGACCCAAAGGTTCGAACACTGGGGTGAGCTCGTTCTACCACTTCGCCTCCTACCACGGCTAAGCGACGGCGAAGCTATGGCGAGAGCGCGCTAGCGAGGGACGGACCGTGGACTCAGCAGTTTTACCTAGGTTAGGGCCACCTTGCGGTGTAAGACCCTACTCCTGCTTGGTTGGTATTGCTCTGGTGAGAGAGAGTACAAGGTTGGGGATGATGAGAACAAGAGCCGATCTTTTCTACAAAGGCAGCACTGGCCCCCTTATACCCGCCTCGGTCCTCTTCCCCCCTTGAAACTTAGGCGGGAAGGGCTGCCACACTTGGCGGGTTTTGAAAGGAGACAAGCGCTCAGGCTATCCTGACTAAAGGCGGTCTTCGCCTGCCAAAGCGTGATCCATGATGCGCCGGTGGGCTCGGTGATGACCTCCGCCCTGCGCGCCCGCCGTCATGGTCTTCCTTCGCCGATCGGGAAACCTTTGGGGTTGCTTTGGGGAGTAGATAGCTGGCCCTGCTCCCATAACACAAAAGAGGAAACCATCTTCATCCGCGCCTGCTGGCGCGGCCTCTGTCGCCGCTCGTCGCCGCGCGCGTCACCCACGCGATGGGCCCCAGACCGCGCGGCTGCGCCGAACGGCCTTCGTCTCGTGCGCCCTCGGGAGGGGGCCTCGGGAGGCCACCTCAGGAGGTCGCCTCGCGAGAGGACCTCGCGAGGCCGCTGGTGGAGGTGCTGAACCTTGCTCGCCCGCTCCCTGAGGAGGGGGCCTCGGGAGGCCAAGGCCTCATGAGGAGTCCTGGTGAGGTGCTTGGTGATGACGGCCCCCTGGGCCCACGCCAGGCGTTGCGCCCTGGGCCAAAGGCAGACGGGCCTGGATACCCCGGGTTCCATGGGAACGACAAATACTCAAATTATCATTACGGAAGTGTCCGCTTCCATGACGATAAATGGCGCGTCATAGAAGTGATTTCATCAAGGGTAACCGACATGTGGCAGCCACCGTAACGGGTCGCCGTTAAGCTATCGGGTGCGGGTTTTGGATCCGATACCCGTTAACAGCACCGACCAATGACGATTTTCCACGTGTCATTTTCTCATTCGCCAAAGGAACCACGTGTCAGCTCTGCGTTGCGACAGATGTCATCCGTCCATTGGACGAGACACGCCAATGAAACGTTGACACGTGGCACAGCCCAACAGTGGCCCGTTGACATAAAAAGGCCAGCCCAGTCAAAGTTAGCGGGATGGCCCATTAACGGCCTGCTTGCAGACGGTCCATTTACAGGTACGGCCCGTAAGAATAGTGTGAATTCATCCCGTCACCGGCCCGTTGTGGATTTCTCATCATTGCGGCCCATGGTCACTTCTGACCCGTTAACAATTCGCTATGTATTTAGGCCCAGTTACGACCCGGTGTGTTTTCGGCCTGTTTAAGGCCCTGCTACATTTGGGCCCATTTGTTGCCCGTTGATACTTTCGGCCCATAAACGGACCGTGCTGGAATTGGGCGATTTTCGACCAGGTCTGACTTTCGGCCTGTTAGCGGCCCACTGTAGAGTTGGGCCACTTCCAGCCCGATGTATTTTTCAGCCCGTTAACGGCCGGCACAACCCATGGGCCATATGTGGTCCGACGTGACATCGGGCCTATTAACGACCCATATTCTAGACGACACAAATCCAGCCCGCCCGCACTTTAGGCCTGTTAAAGGCTCGTGTAGTAGGTCGGCGCATTTATGGCCCGTGTTGACTTTCGGCCTGTTAACGGCCCGCATGTAAATGGGCCACCGTGTAGTAGGGCGACGCATTTACGGTCCGTGTTGATTTTCGGCCTGTTAACGGCCCGCCATGTAAATGGGCCACCGTGGTCTGAGAGAACCAAATGTGCAGGATACAGAAAAGTTGATGGCTATTGGAGAGGCAAGAGGTTTTCCAGGTATGATCGGTTCAATTGATTGCATGCATTGGCAATGGAAGAACTGCCCAACGATTTGCGCGGAATGTACCAAGGTCACACTAAAGAGGCCACCATCATAATGGAAGCGAAATTGCTCTGTATACGACAGAAACTGCCTACGATTTTCATACGATTTAATCCCAGCTGTACGTGGAATGCAATGGACGACTGATATTCACTGTCGTACATAAATCGTACGAAAATTATCGTACATGTAGCACAACTCTAATGGAAGCAGTGGCATCACATGACTTATGGATTTGGCATGCTTTCTTTGGAATGTCGGGTTCTCACAACGACATCAATGTTCCTCAGCGATCTCCCGTGTTCAGGAGACTTTGTAATGGGGAATCGCCGCCGTGCAACTACACTGTCAACGGCCACGACTACAACATGGGGTACTGCCTTGCTGATGGTATATATCCTTAGTGGGCGGTGTTTGTGAAGACCATATTTGATTTCCAAGACAACAAACAAAGCCACTTTGCAACAATGCAAGAGGTAGCTAGGAAGAATGTGGAGAGGGCATTCGGAGTGCTTCAAACTTGTTAAGGCAGTGTTTGTGGAACTGCAATGATGTGGGAATCAGAGACTTTGTATCACCTGGTGACATGTTGTGTCATTTTGCACAATATGATTGTCGATGACGAGGGTGATGGGGTAGCCCAAACCAATGATTTTGAAACACCTGGAGAACAAGTCCACATCCCAGAATAACAAGATGCAGATCAGCTTATGAATTTTTGTAGATGCATACAATCTTCGAGATCATCAGGTGCACACACAGCTACTCAGTGATCTTGTGGAACATATGTGAACCCATAATGGAAACCAAAGAGCTAATGTTCAAATTGTGTACTTAAAATAAATTTTATATTTAATTCAAACTATGTATTTTCGCTACCAACAAATGTTATTTTACGTGTGACATTCACGTGTATGATGGACGTGCATGGATTTACATGAATTTGAGGGTTCGGATTTGAGGTGTATGGCTGCCAGGCACGACATATGAGGCAGGGGCGTAGCCAGGCCCCAGGCAACAGGGGCCATGGCCTGAGGCGTGACTACGAAATCCTCTGTGTAATGTAGATAAATTTGCCACTGTAGCAATTATAATTACTGTAGCTAAGAAGGTTGGCCCGGTGCGTGGCCCAGACCAAGCTACGCCACCACTGATATGAGGGGCTGTCCGGCGCCGTCCATGGGCCTGTCCAGGCGCGTCTGCAAACGTATAGGGGCCTGGATTTGCCAAGTCCGGCTATAGATGCTCTAACAACTCAACCACAAAACCACTCATGTGAGAAAAGATAAAAACATTTTTTATTCCTTATATGGCTATTGTTCCTGGCCTTTCACCATTTACTCTTTGTTTTTCGAGTGGGGCGTTTTAGTGACGGGCTCCACGGAGCCAGAAAATTTTGAAAAAAATAAAATTCAAACTTTCTATTTCAAAAAATACTGAAAAAAATATGCAAGTATACAACGATGAAATGTATATGTGTGTAAAAATTCAGGATGAAATACCTTGAAATGCGACCGGTACGAAAAAAAAACAAATTCATGGACTTTGAGGATAAATAATATCATGCGCTGAAAAGCCCCAGATTTGTTTTTTTTGCACAACCCTCATTTCAACGTATTTCGTCATTATGCCTCCATGTATATCTGTATTTTTCTCAGAATTTTTTTAAACGTAAAAATATAAATTTTGATGAATTTTAAATTTTGCAAATGGAAGCCTCCACGGAGCTCGGCCTCAAAAAAGCAATTTTCATTGTTTTTCTCCAAAAGAAAAGCGAAAGAAGTTATTCTTCTCTCTTGCGGTCAACAGTCAAACCCCTTTGCCCCTCACGGTCTTCTCCGTCGCGGCATAAAAATGGCCAAGAAGTGCCGGAAGCGGCGGCCCAGCTCCTCGTCCTCACTTCACAGCAGGTTCATCTCGACCCCGTCAGGCGGCAGCAATGGCGGAAGACGGGAACAGCGCGGGCGGGCGCGGCGTCCGGGTGTGCGTCACCGGCGGCGCCGGGTTCATCGGCTCTTGGCTCGTCAGGAAGCTGCTCCAGGCAGGCTACACCGTCCACGCCACCCTGCGGAGCGTCGGTACGCTCGTTCGATTAATTAACTCTGCCATAGTGTGTGGGTGATGTGGTTTGTGACTGCGATTCGTCGACTCTGGCGCCGCCGGGCTGATCCGATCTGGTTGTTGTGGTTGGCTGCAGGGGACGAGGGGAAAGCGGGGCTGCGGCGGCGGCTCGTCCCCGGCGCCGCGCCGCCGGAGCGGCTCGTTCTGTTCGAGGCCGACCTCTACGACGCCACCAGCTTCGCGCCGGCCATCGCCGGCTGCCAGTTCGTCTTCCTCGTCGCCAACCCCTTCGCGCACGAGGCCGCCGCCTCCAAGGTCAGTCACACTGAAACTCAAACTCAGACTCAAATCCTGCGATTCGATCTGCTATTTGCGACCGTAGGCTTGTAGCGCGCATAGATTCGATTGATCTGCAGTATTCGTTCATTATCCGGCTGCTGATCACCAGCTGAATCACCCGGGATTTGAGGTTAATTCTTGAATTGTTCCATTGTGCTTTATATATAAAAGCAGGGCGAAAGCCTCTTTCGTGAGCATACGGCTGTGTACAAATACAGTTTCAGAATTCAGAATCCAATTAGTCGATGTTGATCAGGTCATTTTACTACCATTTTGGCTGGCAGTACAAGACTTCGGCGGAAGCTGCCGTGGACGCGGTGCGCGTCATCCTCCGGCTATGCGCGGAGTCTAAGACGGTGAAGCGCGTCATCCACACCGCATCGGTGTCGGCCGCTTCGCCGCTGACAAAGTCTTCGAGCGCCGCCTCTGCGGTGTACAGGGATTTCATCTCTGAATCTTGTTGGACTCCGCTGGACGTCGATTACCCTCTTCGTAACGCGCACTTCGATGTAAGTAGTAGTGATCTTGTCCTTCAAACTAGCATGGATTCATGATCTGTACATCAGATGCAAAATGCCAATCTTAGCACCTACAGAAGTACAAATTCATAGCAACATCATCATGTACAAATTCATAGCAACATCATCATGGTGACAGTGTTGGGTGCTCATCTGCAGAAGTACTCAAGTACATAGAGTCAAAGCTCCTGTCAGAGAAGGAGCTCCTCAGCTACAACGATAATGAGAGCCCGGCGTTCGAGGTGATCACCCTTCCCTTGGGCCTTGTCGCGGGGGACACAGTCCTCGGCCACCTCCCGGAAACAATTGAGAGTACTGTGGCACCGGTGACCAAGCAAGAGCCCTACTTCATGCTACCGAGGATCGCACAGAGGCTGTTGGGCTCAGTGTCACACTGTCACTGGTGCACGTCGACGATGCCTGCGCCGCGCTCGTCTTCTGCATGGAGCTGCCATCCATCTCCGGCCGGTTCCTCTGCTCCGCCGCCTACCCGACAATCCTTGACATCCTGGACCACTACGGCAGCAAGTACCCCCATCTGGACTTCCTCAGAGAGTAAGCCCTGAATTCTTCCCCTGCAAAAAATCAAGAATTATGAATTCCTTCGTATTGTACATGCCCCTCCCTCTGTAACTTAATATAAGACCTTTTTTTACACTGTCATGGACTCTAGAAACGTCTTATAAAAAGGAGTACATTTTTTGTTGATCTCTCGATCCATTGATTCATCGTGCTTCTCCTGAAATTCGATGACATCAGTGATGATGTGTTGTGCTTGCGCAATCCGCTGACTAGCTGAAATGGTGCCAGGGCTGATGAGGTAGCGAGGGTGCAACCCGAGAGGAACAAGCTTGGGGAGCTGGGTTTCAGGTACAAGTATGGGGTGGAGGAGATACTAGACGAAAGCATTGACTCTGCTGTGAGGCTGGGCTGCCTGGATGCAGCAGAAGTGATTAACTGTTCAGGGCAAGTGATCATAGTATACTCTTTAATTGTTCTTTAATGGTGTGCAGGGCAAGTGATCATAGTATGCTCTTTAATTGTTCAGCATTTTACAGTACCACATGTACCAAAAGAAGTAAAACGATACATAAATAACAGAGAGGCTTTGTTATTATTTACTGGCAGCTTAAGGTTAGTTTGTTCTTCGACTTTTGCTCTGGAAATCGTCACATATTCATATCATCGCTGAAATCTTTGGATTTTTCATTTAATCTAATGCACGAGTTAAACACATAAAGGAAAATCATTTATCATGGCAAAGAACTATGAACCAGCACATTTACGATGCTCATCTTCAACTTGTTTCTACTCGAAGAACGGAAAGCCCTGGATACAAAAAATAACAGGAAACAGAGGCCCATGCAATACTCCCAACACAGGAGTAGTACTGAAGTAACAAGCATACACAAAGCTGTGTTAACTAATAATGCAATGGGTAACTGTAGGAGTTACGGCCTTTGGAGGAGCAGATCCAAAATAACATTTCTACCACTGAAAATGCAATGGGTAACTTTTTAAGGAAATGATGGAGTGCATTCCTCTCTCACAAAAGAATTCATTATAATAGCATAATAGACACATACTCCATAGATCAGAACATTGGCAATCTGAAAGCAAATTTGGGCAAAAGGAAGGAACACGACAGAAGTCATTATAATAGCATGCTAGATAGATACTCCATCGTTTAGAACATTAGAACATTAGCATGATATGATTCCAGACATCTGACGGGCGGCGCAGGCTGAGGCGTGTTGCGGGCAACTTAGGCCACGGTCAGCCGCCTCTGAAGTGGCCAGTGGAGGTGCCGACGTGGTGGTGGTGGGGTTCTTATGATGGCGTCTAGGCCGGTTGCCTCCCGGTGGGCTCAGGCGTGGGGCGCTCTCCTCCCGCGGGTTTGTTACGATGCACGTGCGTTGGTTTAAGCGGCGACCCTCGGCGATGGGGCGGCGGGGGTGGAGCATGTCGTTAGGAGCCGAAGGAGGTGACTGTGATTGGCGCGCGGAGGCGCCGACTGGGCGATCCAAGGTGCCGGATGTCACAGAGCCCCTGTCGGGGGGATGATCCCCGGGTAGGCAACGGAGCCCGGATCCCTTTTCAAAATATCGGGGCAGGCCAAACCCCTCAATCCGGCTAGCCTGCGCGCCGGCTCCCCGGCGCGAGCCGGCCCGGCGTGGCAACCCGGCCCAGCCTGCTGGCCCAGGCCGGCTGGCCGCGAGGGACCCAACCCCCACGACGAGGTACGCGTGGCTACATCGCTCCTTCCTTTACGCCGTCCCCGGCGAGCGCGGCTACAACGCTCCTCCCTTTACGCCGGCCCCGGCGGGCGGCGCAATCCTGTAGCCTGGCGGCGCCGGCTATCCTATGACACGAGACAAGACGCGCCACAGTGTCCCGCACCCGGCGGACCCGGCGGACCCGGCGACCCGGCGGCCCCCACCATCGGCTCCCAGTCAATGACACCAGGGCCCCGCGCCCGTGCAGTTTACCCATGTAACCCTGGGGGTCGGCCTATAAGACCCCTCGGGGGGCCTCCGTGCAGAGGGGTCAGCTCGATTCTTGGTTCACATTAGCTTTCACCACACACATACAGACACAGCTCCAGGAGCAACCTTGTAGCCCTTGTGCTTCCCATACACCAATTCAGCAGGACTAGGGGTGTTACCTCTCCGGAGGGCCCCGAACCTGGGTACGTCTCGTGTCTCACACTTGCGCGTGCCAACCTCGCCTCTGGAACACACCGGCGTCCTCTCGTAACCCCACCTCTTTAGCCATCTTATGGCATCTGCCGTGAGAATACCACGACAGTTGGCGCCCACCGTGGGGCAGCTCGCGGCGCCGGCCGGAGTCAAGTTTCGGACGAGGCCCTTCACCAGCTCCGGCGAGCGCATCGTGCACGGTTTGGTCCGTGCGCCTCGCACGACCAACCCGGCCGGCTGCGGCGCCGTGTCGGACGCGAACGCCGCCCGCCCCGCAGGCTGCCTCGTCGTCCCCTTCGGCGCGCTACGCGTCTTCGTCGCGCTCGTCCCCGACGTGTTCCCCAGCGAGGTGCGCAGCTGCACCGACTCGCCTGTCCCCGTTGGCTGCGCCGTCTCCGACGACGTCGCCGCTCTCTGCGCCCGCGCGGAGGTGCTGACCATCGGCACCAGTTCTGGCTCCCCGCACGGCAAGGAGAAGGCCGCCGCGGCCGCCGCCGCCGCGGCTGCGGCCCCTCCTCGCCGGGCCGACCCGCTCCGCGAGACGATCCGGAGTCTGCAAGCCCCCATCACGCCCGACGCCGACACGGCGGCTGCAGCGGCTCAGCTCAACGAGGACCGCCAGCATCTGCTGGTCGAGGCCACGGAGCTCGCGGCAGCACGGCGCCGGCTGGAGTCCGCCCAACATGAGTACGACAGCGCCCACGGCTTCACGCCAGCCGCCACCGAGCCCAGCCGGGTCACGGAAGTGCGGATTCGTGGGGGCGCTATCGGCCGGCTAATTTTTTGAAAATAATACACTTTTTTTACTAAATTTGGAAAATAATACACGGTTTCGATATTTTCTGAAAATAGGATCCAGTCGGCCGGGCCGCAGCCGATTAGCTTCAGTCGGCTGAGCCTAAGCCGACAGGATCCTGTCGTCCAATGCGCAGCCGACAACCGGCATTTCGTCCACGTGGCGGCCGAGGACTCGCTCGAACACGTCGCCCCTCCCCACTCGGCCTGGCGAGCTGCAGTCGGCTGGGGCCCGGCCGACAGGCCTCCAGTCGTCCCCGGCGCGGCCGACAGGCCTGCAGTCGTCCCTGGCGCGGACGACAGGGTCCTGTACCCACCCACGCGCGCCCGACAGAGTCCTGGCCAGCCCACGCGCGGCCACTATCCTGGCCAGCCCACGCGCGCCCGACAGGTCCTCTGTTCGCTTCTTTTTACCTTCTTCCTCCTCTTCTCCTCTTCTGTTCTTGTTTTCCTCTTCTTCTGTTCTTATCTCCTTCCCTTGTTCTTCTCTCTTACCCCCAAAAGTACACAAAACTTAGCCGATTTCTTGCGTTTTTTCCACCGTAAATGCATTCTAGAGAGTTGGGGGAAGCAAGGGAGACCTCGATCTACTGATGAGGTAGCTCGTGGTGGTGGTGGTGGTTACCATTTTGATGGAGGTGGTGGAGGTTGTGGTGGTGGTGAAGGTGGAGGTCGTGGTGGTGGAGGTGGTGGTGGAGGCTCCGGCAGTGTGGTGGATGCTCCGGCTCCGGTGATTGAAGGCCGCCGTTCGTCGTTGCTTCGCACGCTTCAAGGGTATAATTGAACAGACATTTTCTCTGTCATAGTTGCTCCGGTAGTGTGTGCGAATATTGTTATTTGCTCCGGTAGTAACCGTAATATATTTAGATGTCTAATATTTAGTTCTGTGAATATTTTTAGTTGCTCCGTTAATATTCCGTACTATATGTGGATGTCAAATATTTAGGTCTGTCAGTATTTTTAGTTGCTCCGTTAATATTCCGTAATATATGTACTTGTCAAATTTTTAGTTGCTCCGTTAATATTCCGTAGTTTGTCATGCTGTTTAACAGTTGTCTGTCCATGTTAAATAATTTTATAGGTGAGCCGAGATGTCTGATGTAGTGAAGTTCATATTTTTCTACGGTCCTGGTAATGTCCAAACAAATGAGATTGGGGTTGATCTGAGTGAATTTGAGCACATAGAGGTGCCACTGACCGACCCTCAAACATGGTCTCTTAGTCAGTTGAAAGAATGGGTGACAGCATGTTTAGGGCTGAATACTGAAACGCACACCGTGGGTGTTCATGCATTGTGGACCCGGTCAAGTTCGAACATTTTCTTCTATTTGAGGCCAATAGAGCGGGACTCTCAGTGGGTGCGCTGGTTACAAGGTTGCGAAAGCAGGGGATGCAATCCTTGTGCCTTAGTGCTTCCCGTTGTGAAGGAGGTAATTGCGCCTGAAGGCCAGGGTGGTTACGATCCTGGGCAAAGCAGTGACGGGATGATGTTATCTATGTCAAATGTTGGAGATGATGGTTACGAACAAGGGCAGAGTAGTCAGGTAGAAGGAGGAAATGCCGATGGTTATTACAGTGGCGAGGCTTATAGTGGCGAGGCGGACGCTGACGAGGTAGATGGGCACATGCAGAACATCATGGAAGAACAGGACACCGATATTGATAGTGGTCATGCCGATAATTCTGACGAGTCGGATGAAGAATAAAATGCAAAGGAGGTCCCGAATCCTGCTTCTTGGAGCATGACTTCTCATCTGCAATGACCGTGAATGATGGGCATGATTCTGCCTGGCAATATCACCAGAACAACATTGCGACGGGTGCTATGTATCCCAACAAAGAAGCTCTGAAGGACGCAATAATAAATTGGGCAAGGTCCACGCAAAGGGTTTTCATAGCTGAGGTGTCCAGTCAGAAATACTTGACAATGGTATGCAAGAATGCAGGTTGTCCTGCCAGGGTGCACGGCTATCTCCCTAAGTATGGCACAAGTTGGGTGATCAGTGACCTAGTTCATCACACATGTCTTATTCCCTGCATCCCTCAAGATCATCCCAACCTTTCATCCACGCTTATTGCGAGGTTGTTTTACAGTGAGATAGTGGAGAGCAAAGCGATGAAAGTGAAGGCTATCTAGACAAAAGTCTTCGTCAGGTTCAAGTATAGAATTTCTTATGGCAAGGCTTGGAGGGCTAAGCAAAGGGCGCTTGAGAGCAGATTTGGTTCTTATTTCGATGCATATGACTCTGTTGTCCGGCTCCTCCACACGCTGAAGGACCGGAATCCTGGCACCTATGTCGACATCCAAGACCTCTTCATGCCAGAGTTCCCAACTGTGAGGGTGCTGCATCGACTGTTCTTCTCTTTCGGTGTATGCATCGAAGCTTTCAGGCATTGCCGACCGGTGATATGTGTAGATGGCACTTTTCTCACTGGCAAGTACAAGGGCCAGATCCTGACAGCCATTGGTCAAGACGGCCAAAATCAAGTAGTCCCACTCGCATTTGCATTTGTGGAGAGTGAGAACATTGAAAGTTGGACATGGTTCTTCAGGCAATTGAAAATAGCAGCTGTGAAGGATAAGCCCAATGTGTGCATCCTTCATGACAGGCATGCAGGTATACTCAGTGCGATAAAGACACTGACAAACCCTGGTCCTGAGGAACAAACTCCATGGCAGGACTTGCAGAGCCGTTGGTGCATGCGCCATCTGGGGGCTAATTTCTTCTCGCAGTTCAGAAATAAGAACCTGGTGAATTTGTTCAAAAAACTCTGCAAGCAGAACCAGCTATGGAAGTACAATTTGATACGTGAAAGACTTAATGTGTGCACGCAGAGACACGTTAGGGACAGGAAAGCTGCAAGAGATGCAGCGGTGAGAGCACATGTTGAAGCAGTAGCAGCACAGTTAGCAACAGGAACAACGGCCGTGGAGGAGGAGCCTGTTGGGCTTTGTGACTTGCCAGGATTTGACCCACCTGGTACTAGGAGAAGGCTCGGGAGGTCGATTAAAACCTTCGAGCAGTGGATAGAGCATGAGCCTCTGGAGAGGTGGTCTTTGCTGCATGACACACATGGAGCAAGGTACGGTGTCATGACTACCAACCTCGCAGAGACATACAACTTTGTCCTCAGAGGAAACCGGGCATTGCCACTTACAGCCATCGTTGAGGGTATTTTCTATGGCACCGTGAAGTATTTCAGAGATAGACGTCAAAAAGCAGAGCAGCATATCTTGAACAACCCAAGCACACGTTACTGTGAAAGGATTATGAAGTACATGGAAGAAAAGATGGAAAAAGCCAGGTCACACACTGTAGTCCCCATTGGTAATCAAGAAAGAAGGTTTGAGGTCCGCTTAGCTAACTACAAATTCGGCTGTGCAAATGAGCTGAGGACGCATGAGGTGAAAATTGGAAATGAAGTCTGGCCAACGTGTGAGTGCTCATGCAACAAACCGAAGTTGCTTCACCTACCATGCTCCCATGTACTTGCTGCTTGCGGGCAGCTTGGAATGGACGCAATCTCGTTTGTGTCTCCATATTTTCTGAAAGAGTCCGTCCTCAATACCTGGACGGGTGAGTTGCTGGGATTTCGCTCAATGGGTAACTTCAACACCGTTAATCCTGTTGAAAGGCGGTACATTCCAGACCCAGGGAATATGCGTACTAGTAGAGGTAGACGACAGTGTCAGCGCATCCGGAATGATATGGATGAATCTGAAGCGGGAGGCCCCACTATGCAATGCATTTTATGCAATGAATTTGGCCATAGGGACACTAATTGTCCCACTTTCGTCACTGCCAGTAGTACTGGGCGTGGACGAGGCAACCGGGGATGAGGAGGAAGAGGAGGAAGAGGAGGAAGAGGGAGAGGAAGAAGCTAGACTGCGTGGCACTATGTTCTAAATTTGTATTAAGTGTGGCACTATGTTTGAAATTTGTATTAAGTGTGGCACTATGTTTGAAATTTGTATTAAGTGTGGACTATGTTGAAATTTATATTAAGTGTGGACTATGTTTAAAATTTGTATTAAGCGTGGCACTATGTTTGAAATTTGTATTAAGTGTGGCACTATGTTTGAAATTTGTATTAAGTGTGGACTATGTTTAAAATTTGTATTAAGTGTGGCACTATGTTTGAAATTTGTATTAAGTGTGGCACTATGTTTGAAATTTGTATGTGCAGGAATGGCGGGAATGTCGTTGCTTAATGCGGACATTGATAGTAAACATCGTGCTGCGATAGGTTATGAGCGCCAGCTTGAGCCCCTGTGCACTCGCACTCAAAGGGAAGACTGGAAGATACACCAGGGATGGGTTAACCGGTACGTGCTTTATTTATTTGTTTCAATCATGTATATTGATGGGACACACTAACTGAATTGCCCTGACATGCAGGTTGAAATGGGCTGGCCTATTACCTTTCGCGCGTCTGGTTGAGAGCACGGATACCTCCAGACGCGTCACCATCGACACCTCTTTGCTCACCTGCTTAGTGGACCGGTGGAGGCCTGAGACCCACACGTTTCACTTCCGCTGGGGAGAGATGGCTCCTACTCTGCAGGATGTGTCACTTTTGCTGGGACTACCGTTGGCAGGTCATGCCATAGGACCGTTGGAGGCACCGGCTGGTTGGGAGCAAGGTTTAGCACAACGTTTCGCGGGTCTTTATCACAATGCTCCGGCTCTGGCTTCGTTGCATCACGGACCTAAGTATGATTGGTTGCTCCATTTCCAGGTTAGTTCCCCTGCCTCATATCTGTCAGTTGTATTGCATCTGGTTTTACAGAAGATACCTTCGCTATGTACTAATGCTTTATCTTTGCTCAATACAGATCCAGAAGTTCCCGGGGTATCCGCAGGTCCCGTTGAATGCGACACAGATCACTCGTAGCCTGGAGGCATATATACTGTGGCTTCTCGGTAAGGTGATGTTCACAGAGAACCATGTCAACACTATTAGCGCGCTCTACATCCCTATTGCACTGGAGATCGCGAGCGCTGAGACGCCGGATCAGATCACACAGAGGAGTTGGGGTTCGGCGGTCTTAGCGGGTACATACCGAGGTATGTGCAACGCCTGCCAGCTTACGGCACCCACTTCAGCCCTTCTTGGATGCCCTCTATTTCTACAACTGTGGTCGTGGGAGAGGTTCTCTATAGGACGACCGGACATACGTATTCATGAGCCTATGCCCGTAATGTTCGATGCTGAAGGCATCGACATGCCTACTTTCGGTCTGTGTTGGACACGTCGCAAGGTATTTCTCGTGTTATAATTTTCTTCTTTGTGTACACTATGGCTGAAACTAACTTGTGTTTGCCGCAGAGACGCTATGCTGGTGATCAGACAAGGCGAGCATACATGGCATTAAACGAGAAGTTTGATTTGTACACTGGGGTGATCTGGCAGCCGTACACGCAACAAGTCATGAATGCAAGATACCCCGGCGGTATGTCTGAGATATGCTTCAGAGATAGTGATTACTGGATGACGAAATCGAAGATCATATTCGATGTCTTCGCCGAGGAGATGGCCCAGCAGAGGGTTATGAGGCAATTTGGTCTTCAGCAGTTGGAGGAGCCTCCCCCTACAGAGGACCCGGTGCCAGGACACATCCACAGGTATTGTCTTGTTATTCAATATTGAATTGTCTTTCACAATTGTCCATAGTGAAGCATTAGTTAATTGTTTAACAAACACCATAATTTTAGGATCACAAGGCAGGGGATTAACAGGACTGCTGCTGAGTGGCTACTTAGGGTTCAGCCGTACGTTACACAATGGGAGACCGCGAACACACATCGGTGGAACGAGAATGTCGAGTTTGATCTCGATGAATTCGATCTCTATTTGCAGCGGTACATGAGCAGAACACGGTTATGCATCGTTCAACACACTCACCCAGATGAGATACCTGCCCCTAGTACGTCCGATATGTACCCGAGCTATGATATTTCGGGCTCTAGGCAGTACGCGGTAAGATATATTCTCTTTATGTAATGCATCTAGTTGTTACATACTTTGCCGTGCATACTTAATAATCGTCGTGACAATTTCAGGCTGAGTTGACTTACGGACTTGGCGAGGAGGTGTCCAACTATCGGCGTTCACTTTCGGATGCACCACTACTCGTTCATCGGCCTCAGATGCAGAACTGGATGCAGCGCATTGAGGAGAGACTGCGAGCTGTGTATCGGGCTATCAGGTGCACACGCACTTCGGACGTTCTTCACCAGCAGCCCATACAACGCCCCCCGCGTCACTCCACGCAGCAGCAGCAGCCGCGTCACTCGACTGGTCAGGTAGACCCCACACATCACCGACATGACCCGCGTCCACGTCTAGCAGAGCAGTGGACGCCCAGGCCACCACGTCCTGACCAGGCTGGTAGTTCGGCGTGGCAGCACCAGCAGGATCCCACGTCAGGCTACGTGTTTCGGCCAGGACCACACCAGCAGGGTCCCACACTGGGCTTCGTGATGCAACCCCCTCCTACAGGTATGTTTCTTCATATTAATTCTTTTCAATATCGATTGGGACTACGTATTTCGTCATTAGTTATGTTCCATCCCTCCCGCAGCAGGCTACGGATATATGGCGTCTATGTCCGGACATGACGTGTCTATGTCCGGATCCGGGTGGGATAGTGACCATGAAGATGGGCATAACACACAGGATTACTTGTCGCAGCACAACGAGTGGATGGACATGTATTCGACTCCTGCACCACCTCCCACACAGGAAACACAGTATGACCAGGACGGGTCCGAGCTTCCTCCCCGTAACGTCCGGCCACCCCACAGGTATATGTGGCCGACGCCGGAGACACCACCTCCACGACGTGGCGGACGACGTGGCGGACGATGTGGCTGATGCTTGTGTGTCACTTATATCTAGCTATGTATGCGACAGACATATTTCTACCTATGTATGCGAGAGACATATTCTACCTATGTATGCGAGAGACATATTTCTATTCATTCGCATTGTTAATCGAGTTACATTTCCGGAGAGACTGCTACAGATAATTAAGATACAAGTACATCTGAATTAAACGGTACGACTGAGCTTAAATAATACTGCATACAAACTACATGAAGACATCATCGTCATCCTCCGTCGATGCAGCACTCTTGCCCTTCGACGATGAGGCACTCTTGCCCTTCGACGATGAGGCACTCTTGCCCTTCGACACTGCGGGTGTCTTGGCCTTGGTGCTCGGCATGAAGTTATCGTCTTCGTCCTCGCTGTCTTGGGTCCATAAATAAGTATGTTCTGCTGCAGCCTTTAGGAATGCTTCACCCTTATGTTGTTGCTTCTTCCACCTTCCATGCAACCTGAGAAGTTCTTTTCGTATCTCCTCAAAGTCCTTGCAGGCCACCCGCACCTACTTAATGCGTGACCCAACTCATTCAGTAAGGTGTCACTACTGAGGAGTTCGTCCCATGGAACTATCCTATTATCTATCTCCAAATTGCTGGCTAACCTCAGAAGACGTTTCGACATACTCGGGTGGAAACTACGATCGAAAGGATAATGGGACATCTTGACGAGACTACACTGCACTGCTTAACAACCTTTGTGTGGAGGGGGTTTTATAGGTTGAGAAGAGAAAGATGACGGGAAAGGGTTGGCGGGAAATAATGGCGGGAAACAATATGGCGGGAAATAATGGCCAGAAGGGGTTGGCGGGAAAAAATATGGCGGGAAATGGTTGGCGGGAAATAATGGCAGCAAGGGGTTGGTGGGAAATAATAACCGGAAGGGGTTGGCGGGAAATAATGGCGGGAAGGGGTTGGCGGGAAAAAATATGGCAGGAAATAATGGCCGGAAGGGGTTGGCCGGAAAAAATATGGTGGGAAAGTGTTCGCGGGAAATAATGGCGGGAAGGGGTTGGCGGGAAATAATGACCGGAAGGGGTTGGCGGGAAATAATGACCGAAAGGGGTTGGCGGGAAATAATGACTGGAAGGGGTTGGCGGGAAATAATGGCCGGAAGGAGTTGGCGGGAAAAAATATGGCGGGAAGGATAATGCCGGAACGATATTGTGCAAAAGTTTTGCGGTAAATTGCGGCTAACTCGATCGAGGGTGGTGAGATAAAATTATGGTCCAAAATATTTGGGTTTATGCACCTGTCGGCTTAGGCTAAGACGATTGGAACTAACTGGCTTAGCCTAAGACGACTAGTTCCAATCGTCTTAGCCTAAGACGATTAGTTCCAATCGTCTTAGCCTAAGACGATTAGTCCTACACACCGAGTCGACTGCATGCATGTAATCCAGTCGGCTTATGTTAAGCCGACTAGGACTAATCGGCTTTGCCGTGGCCGACTAGGTCCAGTCGGCTTAACCTAAGCCGACTGGATCCCATTTTTAGAAATTGTCTAAACCGTGTATTATTTCTCAAATTTATTAAAAAAAACTGTATTATTTATAAAAAATTAGCTATCGGCCGTGCGCTAGGCGCAGGCCGGCCCGTCTACGACACCCCCGTCAAGAACATGCGCGCGGCGCAAGCGGCCATGGCGGATCTCGAATTCCTGGAGGGCGAGGAGCTGCTGCAGCAGCAGCAGCGCATCCGCGACCTCATCGCCGCGGCGAACGAGCAGCAACAACGCTTCGACCCGGCCCAACCATCCGCCTCCGCCTCAGGAAGAACCGGAGACCCGGAGAGGGCTCTCCGGGACGCGCGGCAAACGTCCTCGCACGCCACTAGCGCGAGCCGCTCTGGCCGGCACCGGTCCGGCCGGAGCCGGCACAATCGAACCACAACCGCTGGAGACGGCAACGCTGGCGAGACGGCCGGCGACGGCCGGGGTCAGCAGCCGGAGCCCCCCGTGCGGCCGGCTCGGCGGCCCGAGCCGGCCCCGGAAGCCCCTGCCCCCCGCGGTCCCGTGGCGGACCGGATCGGACCCCGCGGTCCCGTGGCTGAACGACTCGGCCCCCGCGAGCCCTACGACGAAAGCGACGCCCGTCACCGCATCGACCGGCTGGCGCGCTCCACGGCTCTGGAGGAGGAAAGCTCTGTCGGCCCGGCGTGTTTCGGCCCCCGCATTCGCGAGGAACCCTTCCCCAAAGGCTTCTCACTGCCCCGCGATTCCCCAAAGTACACCGGCGCCACCAAGCCGGAGGACTGGCTAACTGACTACACCACGGCTGTCGGCATAGCCGGCGGCAACCGGCGTGTGGCTGTCCGGTACGTCCCCCTCATGCTGCTCGGCTCAACCCGGACGTGGCTTAACAGCCTCCGAGCCGACAGTGTGAACTCCTGGCTGGATTTCGAAGACGCGTTTATTCGCAACTTCACCAGCACCTACAAGCGTCCCGGCAAGCCTCGCCAGCTCTCCATGTGCGTTCAGAAGCCGGGCGAGCCTCTCCGCGATTTCCTCACACGGTGGACGGAGCTCCGCAACTCCTGCGAGGGCGTCCACGAGGTCCAGGCCATCCAATACTTCATCGACGGATGCCTAGACGGCACTCTGGTCAAGCACCGGCTGGTGTGCAACGAGCCGGAGACTCTGGCGGAGCTCATGGCTATGGCGGACAAGTACGCTACGGCCGACTCCGCGATGAATGTGAAGGTCACGATCGACGCGGACGGCAAGCTCCTCCCGGCCCAGCCGGCTCCCCCAAAGCCGGCTGGCGACAACAACCCGCGCCGGCAAGACAACAACAACGGCAAGCGCCGAAATGACCAGCCGGCGTCCCGCTACGACAACCGGCAAGTCGCCGCCGTGGAAGGGGAGCAGCCGGCTGAGCAAGGCTCCAGCCAGCGCCTGCGCACCGGCAAGGCCGCTTGGCAGCCCAAGCTGTCTTTCGAGCAGATGCTCGACGCCCCTCGACGCACACGCTCCGGCAGTGCAGTTTCATCCAGCGCCTGCTGAAGGGCAACCTTCCACCCCCGCCACCCGGAGCCGGCCCGCAGCAGCCGCCGCTCCTGCCGCCTCCATCGCCACCCGGCGCCCTCGCCGACAACCCTTTCCCGCGCCCGGACGCGTCCTACGTCGTCTTCACCAGCGAGGGGGATGACAAGCACGCCAAGCACAAGCACGCGGCCGAGGTGAACGCCGTCGTCCCTCCGGTTCCCCAGTACATGCACTGGTCCGACCGGCCGGTGAGCTGGACCCGGGAGGACCACCCGGCCGTCATGCCCACGCCGGGTGGCTACGCCCTCGTGCTCGACCCCACCCTCGTCTCCGAGAAACGCACCTGCCGCTTTTCGCGAGTGCTGATCGACGGCGGTAGCAGCATCAACATCCTGTACCGCGACACCATGACCAAGCTCGGCATCGAGGCACGACAGCTGGAGCCGACCCGGACGGTGTTCCACGGCATCGTGCCGGGTCTCTCCTGCTCTCCGATCGGCCGGATCCGGCTTGACGTCCTGTTCGGCTCCAGCAGCCATTTCTGCCGCGAGCCGATCTGGTTCGAGGTGGTCGACCTGGCCAGCCCCTACCACACGCTGCTGGGCCGGCCCGCGATGGCCAAATTCATGGCGGTCCCCCACTACGCTTACCTGAAGTTGAAGATGCCGGGTCCCAAGGGCCTCATCACCATCGTCGGCGACTACAAGAAGTCCCTCGAGTGCGCCAAAACCGGCTCCTAGCTGGCCGAGTCGCTGGTCATCGCCGAGGAGAGGCGCCAGCTCGACCAGATCGTGGCGCTGGCTAACGCGCAGTCGGCCGTGCCGGCTCCTCCCAAGCCGGCCGACGAAGCCTCCTTCAAGCCGGCCAAAGACACGAAGAGGGTTCCGCTCAACCCGGCCGATCCCAGCTCCAGCAAGTACGTCGTCGTGGGCACCGGCCTCGACAGCAAATAGGAAGGCGAGCTCGTCGATTTCCTCCGTGAGAATCAGGATATCTTTGCATGGTCCCCCAAAGACATGCCGGGTGTCCCGAGGGAATTCGCCAAGCACAAACTTCACGTCCTCAAGGACACCAAGCCTGTCCGACAGCCGCTACGCCGCTTCTCCGAGGAGAAGCGAAGAACAATCGGTGAAGAGATCGCCCGGCTACTCAAAGCCAGGTTCATCATGGAAGTGTTCCACCCCGAGTGGCTGGCCAATCCAGTCCTCGTCCTGAAGAAGAATGGCACCTGGCGCATGTGCATCGACTACACCAGCCTGAACAAGGCATGCCCCAAAGACCCGTTCGCTCTGCCCCGGATCGACCAAGTCATCGACTCCACAGCCGGCTGCGAGCTCCTGTCCTTCCTGGACGCCTACTCCGGCTACCACCAGATCAAGCTGGACCCGGCCGACGCCCTCAAGACGTCCTTCATCACGCCCTTTGGGGCGTATTGCTACATCACCATGTCGTTCGGCTTGAAGAATGCCGGCGCCACCTTCCAGCGCTGCATGCGGAAATGCCTGCTGCCCCAACTCGGCAGAAATGTGCACGTCTACGTCGACGACATCGTGGTGAAGACCAAGCAGCACCTCACGCTCCTGGCCGACCTCAAGGAGACCTTTGCCAACCTGCGCCGGTTCCAAATCAAGCTCAACCCAGAGAAATGCGTCTTCGGCGTGCTAGTTGGCCAGCTCCTCGGCTTCCTCGTCTCGGCGCGCGGCATCGAAGCCAACCCGGAGAAGATCAAGGCAATCGAGCGCATGCGCAAGCCGACCCGGCTGCGCGACGTCCTGAAGTTCACCGGCTGCTTGGCCTCTCTCAGCCGGTTCGTTAGCCGGCTGGGGGAGAGGGCCCTGCCCCTGTATCAGCTGATGAAGAAGACGACGGCGTTCGAGTGGAGCGACCAGGAGGGCAAGGTGCAGCCGGTCTAGCGACCAGTGTATTACCTGAGCGAGGTGCTTTCCGCCTCCAAGCAGAACTACCCCCACTACCAGAAGATGTGCTACAGCGTGTACTTTGCCGCCAAGAAGCTGAGGCAGTACTTCCAGGAGCACACCATTACCGTGGTGAGCACGGCCCCCATCGGCGAGATCATGGGCTGCCGGGATGCCTCTGGCCGGGTGGCCAAGTGGGCCATCGAGCTAGCCGGCCACACCATCCTCTACGAGCCGCGCACCACCATCAAGTCTCAAGCGCTGGCCGACTTCCTCGTCGACTGGACCGAGACCCAGTACCTGCCGCCGGCGCCCGAGTCGACTCACTGGCGCATGCACTTCGACGGCTCCAAGATGCGCAACGGCTTGGGAGCCGGCATTGTGCTGTCCTCCCCCAAGAACGACCGGCTGCGGTACGTGCTGCAGATCCACTTCGCCGCCTCCAACAACGTGGCCGAGTACGAAGCTCTCGTGCACGGTGTCCGGCTGGCCAGGGAGATCGACATCCGGGGCATCCTCTGCTACGGCGACTCGGACCTGGTGGTGCAGCAAGTTTCCGGCAACTGGGACGCCAAAGACGCCAACATGGCCAGCTACCGTTTCCTAGTCCAGCAACTCTCCGGCGGGTTCGACGGTTGCGAAGCAGCCGACGCCCTGGCCAAAGTGGGCTCCACCCGGCAAGCCATCCCGTCCGGCGTCTCCCTCGAGCACCTGCGGAAGCCGTCCATCAAGCCGTCTCCCGAGTCGGAATCAATCTTCGTCCCGGACGATCTCAACGCAACCCCACCCGACCCTGGAGTTCCCGGCTCCGGCCCGGGGACTGCTGGCTCTGGCTCGGGGGCTGCCATCCCAAGCTCGGGGGCTGCCGGCTCCAGCTCGGGGACTGCCGTCTTTAGCTCGGGGACTGCCGTCTCCGGCTCGGGGGCTGCCGGCCCAAGCTCGGGGACTGCCGGCTTCGGCTCGGGGGCTGCCGTCCCGGATCCCATCCCGGCGGCCGTCCTCACGGTGGTGACGGCGCCGTCCTGGGCCCAGCCAATCCTTGCCTTCTTGGAAGACGGCGACCTTCCCATCGACGAAACTGAAGCCCGGCAAGTGCAGCGGCGCGCATCCGCCTACAGCATCATCAACCACGAGCTCGTCAAACGCAGCACGACAGGCATGTTCCAGCGCTGCGTCGAGCAGGACAAAGGGATCGAGATCCTCCTCGACATCCACCAGGGCGAGTGCGGGCACCACGCCGCCTCGCGGCCCCTGGTGGCCAAAGCTTTCCGCCACGGGTTCTACTGGCCCACAGCCCTGCAAGACGCCGAGGAGCTGGTCCTCAAGTGCGAGGACTGCCAACGCTTCAGCAAGCGCAGCCACCAGCCGGCCTCAGCCCTCCAAACCATTCCAATCACATGGCCCTTGCCGTCTGGGGACTCGACATGGTGGGGCCCTTCAAGACCGCCCGAGGCGGCATGACGCATCTCCTGGTCGCCGTCGACAAATTCACCAAGTGGATCGAGGCCAGACCGATCAAGAAGCTCGACGGGCCCACAGCCGTCCGGTTCATCAAGGACATCGCGGTTCGCTAGGGCGTGCTGCACAGCATCATCACGGACAACGGCACCAACTTCGCCAAGGGCGCGCTAGCCCACTACTGCTCTGCATCTGGCATCCGGCTCGACTTGGCCTCCGTCGCACATCCCGAGTCGAACGGCCAGGTCGAGCGGGCAAACGGCCTCATCCTAGCCGGCATCAAGCCGCGACTCGTCGAGCCACTCGTGCGCTCACCCGGCAGCTGGCTCGACGAGCTGCCGGCCGTCCTCTGGAGTCTCCGGACGATACCCAACCGCTCCACCGAGTTCACCCCGTTCTTCCTCATCTACGGAGCCGAAGCAATCATTCCAACCGACGTCGAGTTCGACTCGCCCCGGGTGACCATGTACATAGAAGCCGAGGCAAAAGAAGCACGCGAAGACGGCGTCGACCTGCTCGAGGAGGCGCGCCTCCTGGCCCTCAGCCGGTCAGCCATCTACCAACAAGGCCTGCGCCACTACCACAGCAAGAAGATCAAACCCCTTGCATTCCGCGAGGGCGACCTCGTGCTCCGACTCGTCCAGCGGACAGCCGGCCAGCACAAGTGGGCCTCCCCCTGGGAGGGCCCCTTCATCGTCAGCAAGGCTCTCTGCGACCGGAATGCGTACTACCTCATCGATGCGCAGAAGCCGAACAAACGCAAGCGAGACGCAACCGGCGAGGAGTCCAGCCGGCCCTGGAACGCGGAGCTCCTCCGCCCGTTTTACAGTTGAACTCATGCATGTATGTATCACCATCTTTTGGATTTAATGAAAGCAGGCAGCTCCCCCGTTTTCATTTCTCCCGCCGAGTCGGCCCAGCCGGCTCGGGGGCTTCCTTTTCCGTTCTACTCTGTGTCTATGCACCTCTCCGTTTTTTGATTCTCCCACCGAGTTGGCATAACCGGCTCGGGGGCTAGCCGGCCAGACCGCGCCTCGCTATTTTTCCTTAGTCCATCTCGAAACGTACGAGCCGCAAAAGCCCTCTCTTCGCTAGCCACAGCCGGCTCCCGGCTGTCCGGCCGGCAAGAGCCAAAGGCCGGAAGCATCGTTACGCAAGAACGACTAAGGAAGACAGCCCGGTCCAACCCTCCCTCTCTCACTAATTCGCCGCACGACCGGCTGCGCGCCAGGCGGTTTCGCCGTCTGCCGCCAGCCGGCCCAGTGGGTGTTTCGCTCGCGCTCAACGTCCGAAAAAGCCTAAGTATTGTGCGTCCGCTCTCAAAGCCGAATCCCCGTCCTAGCCACAGTCCGCAACCCGGCTGTCCGGCTAGCGGGAAGAAAGCTCGAAGAAAAGACAAACAAGAAAAGGCCCAAGGCCGAACAGCAAACAGTGACATCGCACGTAAAATTTATATACAACATGGGCCTTCGGCCGCAAGTTCATTACATGGAACTACACCCCCAGTGGGTGGACCTGCTACCTAACAAAGTTTGAGTACAGGAAGGATAAAATGAAAAAAAGCAGTCCTAAGCGGCACCCGCGTCGTCTCCGGCCGGCGTCGGCTCAGCCGAGGTGGACGCGGCCGCCGGGTTGGGCCCAGTACTCTCCGGCCTCTCGGTCGTGGCGTCGTCGTCCGGGTCGGCCTCGTCATCGGCGTAGGCCCCCGTCTCGGCCGAGCTGCCATCCGGGTCGTTCAGCAGCAAGCCAAACTCGTCGGCAGGGATCTCCTCGCCATCTTCCGTCCGCTCCAGGACGAACTCGTCATGTGGGGCGAACGAGGCCAGGTAGCTGGCCCGCCCGGCGATCCGCTGCGCCCGCGCCGCCAAGTCCTCCTCCGCGCCGGCTCGCTGCGCCGCCAGACGGTCGAGGTCCACGCCCGGATACCATGACACGACGAAGCGCAGCGCCGTCTCCGCTCCGGCGTGGGCCGCGGAGGCCCTCCACGCGCCGAGTCGCTCCACCCCGGCCTCCAGCCATCGCGCCAGCCGGGTGACGCTGTTCGGCACCACCGCACTTGGCCAAAGGCTGCTCGCCTTGCCCACCCCGTCCTCGAACAGGCGGTGCATGTGCCCCTCCACGGCTCGAAGACGGGCCTCGCAGGCAATGACGATCTCCGAGAGGCTCCAGGCGGCGTAGACGTCGATCTCCGCTCCTGTCACGCGCAGGTCGGCCCGGTGGGCCTACACAGCCACATCGGCCGCCTCCTGCGTCTCCGGGAGGACTCCTGGCAAAAGAAGGAAACAAATCAGTCAAAGAAAGCAACTTGCCGGCTACGCCAGCCGGACCAAAGAAAAGATAGCACTTACGGGCGAAGGTCTCGTCGAGGTGCTGCGCCTCGCCCAGCATCCCGTTCTCCCGTATGGCTGACTCGCGAGCCTGGGCCTCGAGATCCCTCTCGAGCTGGGCGATCCTCCCGCCGGCGTCCGCCAGCTCTTCGGCCGCCTTGCCGCGCTCCTCCGCCAGCCGGCCCAGTTCCGCCTAGTGGGCCTCCTCCGTCTTGGCCTTCTCGGCCACCAGCCGGTCCACCTCGCCCTGGAGCCGGTCGTGGTCGGCAACGGCACGGTCGCGCTGCTCGCCGGCTTCGGCAAGCCGGCCTCGGAGGCCTGGCACCTCGGCCGCGTCGGCTGCGCGACAGGGATCCCGGTCAGATGCCGGAAGCAGAGATTAGAAGAAAAAGACAAAGCTCTAAGATTCGACCCGGTTGCTCCGCAGTCCGGCCCGAATCTCGGGGGCTACACCCAGTGGGTGCGCTGGCGCGCCCCCACTGAAGGCATGCAAGGCGTACCTTGGACCCGGCGCAGCTCCTCTTCTTTGGCGGCGAGCTGAGCCTTGGCCTCGCGGTACCGCTCCCGGAGCCGGTTGTACGCGCTGGCCCGGAGGCCGTACAGATGCTGCGCGCAGACAGAAGATTAGAAGAATGCAAAAGTCAAGCTATAAGATTCGACCCGGCTGCTCCGCAGCCCGGCCGAACCTCGAGGGCTACACCCAGTGGGTGCGCTGGCGCGCCCCCACTAATTCAGCAACCAAGACAAGCAAAGAAGAAAGAACTCACTGCGATCGCCTGCTCCAGCTGCCGCGTCCGGTCCTGCTCCTCCCGGACGAAGGCCTGCAGGCGCTCGCTCCGACCACGGAGCTGCGAGCGCAAGGCATCTGCCGCATCGTCCTCCCGGGTTCGCGGCCCGACCACAACCTCGCCGGAGCTCGCCCACGGCTGCTGGATCGCGGTCCCGGCGCCGGATCCGCTTCCACCCGGCCGCTCGGAGTTCGTGGCGGCTTGGGGCGGCACGACCACCAGGGTACCGGCGTCCCCGGCGTCGGCTTCCGAGGCCGGCGTCGGCTGCGCTTGGCCGGATGGCGTGGAGTCCGCCTCGCGCCTTTCTCCGCCGTCCTCGCCTCCTCCTGTCGGGTCGGTCTGGGGCGGCGTGTCCACGACGATGTTTTCATCAACGTCCGACTCGCCGTTGGCCGGCTCCGCCTGCCCCGCCGGTTCGCCCGCTCCCTCCGGCCGCGGCTCGATGATCGTCACCACCGGCGCCGAGCCCTTCTCCATCTCCGGCCAGGCCGGATCCGCGGTGGGCCTGGCCCGCTTCGCGGAGGCCCTCTCCCACACCTGGCCCGAGGCCTCCTCCATCGCTTTCTCGGCCTCCGCCCGGTCCAGCCAGGCGGCGCGCGTCGCCGCGTCAAGATCTTGGCCGGACTGGCGGACCTCGAGGTCCTCCTCCGCGGTCCGGCCCGGCTCGCGGTCGATGGCGCTGCTCCGGGTCTTCCTCCAGACGGCCTCGCCTGCCGCGGCCTCTGTCGCCGCCACCGCAAAGTCAAGAGTCGACCTGTACACGGCAGATTTGTCACGGCGAAGGCATAAGCAAGAAAAAGACAAGCTATAAGATTCGACCCGGCTGCTCCGCAGCCCGGCCGAACCTCGGGGGCTACACCCAGTGGGTGCGCTGGCACGCCCCCACTGATTCAACAAGCAAGGATTAGAAAAAGACAAGAGACACTTACCCAATGACCGTCGGGACCTCCCGCCTCTGCCCCACGGACGGGGCGAGCCGGCGCTTCTTCTTGACGATGGCCCTCTCGCGCGCCGGCCCCGCCGCCGGGCGCTTCGCGGCCGGCCTTGCCTCGACCACCTCCTTTCCATGCGGCCGGCTGCTGGACGCCGCCGCGTGGGCCGGCCCGGCACCAGCCGCCTTCCGCAGCCGTCTCGGGGCGTCGACGCTGGCGTCCTCCCCGGCCGAGGACGCTGCACCGTGGGCACCGGTCAGGCCCTCCTCGTCGTCGTCCGGCCAGTCGCGCAGAAGATCTGGAGGCGGAGACTTACCCGCATTCCGTGACCCACCGGCCGCGGCATCGGCCAGGCGTGCTTCGACCGCCCCCTCCTCCGCCTCGGCGCCGGCCTCCTCCACGTCCGAGTCGGGCAGGTCGACCAGCAGGATCTGGGGATTCGGCCCGTCGTGATTCCGCTGGCTGGCGAATAGCTGCGGCCCTCCCGCGGCGTCAGGACACAAGAATAACGTCGAAGCGGCAAAAAATAAGGACCAGGGACTCACCGCCGGCGCCGGGTTCTCCCGGTGGTAGGGCTCCTTCCCGAAGCTCCACCCCTCCTCCTTCAGCCCGGCCTTGGAGATGTAGTTCACCCGCTGGGTGATCCCGGCCGGCGTCAGCTCCTTGGTCGACATCCGGGTCGGGTCGTGCCGGCTGCTCATGTCGCAGATCCGGTGTACCCGGCGCTGCAGCGGCAGCACCCGACGGGCGATGAAGGCCGCGATGAGGTCGACCGGCTTCAACCCCTCGCGGTCCGTCATCTCCCCGACCCGGCGGCAGATGTTCACCATCTCCTGCGGCGGCTTCTTGGGGCAGTAGCCCCAGTTCGGCTTCTCGAGCGGCAGCGCGGCGACGAACGGCGGAAGGTTGATGACGTCCACCGCCGGGTCGGCGTTCCGGACGTAGAAGAACGTCGTCTGCCACTTCTTGGCCGAGTCCTCAAGCGGCAGCTTGGGAAACGGCCCGTTCACTCGGCCGGTAACCACCGCTGCGTCGCAGTCGGACATGGCGCCGGCTGACGCCCCCTACTGCTTGAGGAAGAACATCTTCGCCCACAGCTCCACAGTCGGCAGCATCCCGAGATAGCCTTCGCAGAGCGTGGTGAAGCCGGCAACCTGCAGCACGGCATTGGTGCCGAGGTGATGCGGCTGCAGCCCGAAGAAGTCGAGCCAAGCGCGGAAGAAGAGGCTCGCGGTGAGGCCGAACCCGCGCCCGAAATGCGAATTGAAGATGACGAACTCGCCCTCCCGCGGTTGCGGCACCCTCTCCGGACTGGGCACGCGCGCAACCAGCGCCTCCGCCGGCGGTAGTCGTTTCGTGCGGAGGAGATACCGGATGTTTTCCTCGGTCGTGATCGAACCCTCCCAAGAACCTTTCGGCAGCGCCATTGGAGGGCTCCGCGGGCGTCGAGATGCGGTAGTAGAGAAGAGGAGGAAGAAGGAGCAGCGCACTGCGGACCTCGGGTCGCGGTGCGTAGCGGCAGGCGTGGCCAAGGCGCGTTCCGGCGGCAGCGCTTCGCTCGAGCTCGGCGGAGAAGAAGCGAAAGCAGAGAAGAAGTGAGGGGCGGGGGTGCGTGCGGAAGCGTTTCCGTCGCACTCTCCCCCTTGCCTCATTTATAACCACGAGAGATCGTGGGGGAGTGGGATCGATTGCACCCACGATCCCCACTCCCCCGCACTGTGCGCGCACGTTCCCCACGCACAATAACTGTGCGGGGAAGCGCGATCGCTAACGGTCGCCGCAGTAAATCCCTCGCGCGTGGGCCGAGGGCGCGTCGTGGCGGGCCCGGTCCGCCGTCACGTCCCGTCGCGCGCGTGGGCTGGCAGGCCTCGTCGCGGCAAGGCAGCACCCGGCGGCCTGTCAAGCTGCGGCGGGCGCGAATCGCCGTGCAAAGCAAGACTTGACGGGCGGGCGTTTCCGTTTCCCGCCCAAGCCGGGGTGCCGCAACCCGGCCTTCGGAAGCCGGCACAAAGCGGGTGTTCCCGGCGTCCGCTGCCGCGTTGCCGACGCGCGTGCGAACGAAGCCGCCCAGCCGGACTCCAGCACTTCATCAACAAATAGACTCCTCAGGAGGGTAAGCTGCGAAGGCCCCCCTTCCTGAACCCGGCGAACCTTCACAGCTTCGAGGACTACTGTCGGGGGGATGATCCCCGGGTAGGCAACGGAGCCCGGATCCCTTTTCAAAATATCGGGGCAGGCCAAACCCTCAATCCGGCTAGCCTGCGCGCCGGCTCCCCGGCGCGAGCCGGCCCAGCGTGGCAACCCGGCCCAGCCGGCTGGCCCAGGCCGGCTGGCCGCGAGGGACCAAACCCCCACGACGAGGTACGCGTGGCTACATCGCTCCTTCCTTTACGCCGTCCCCGGCGGGCGCGGCTACAGCGCTCCTCCCTTTACGCCGGCCCCGGCGGGCGGCGCAATCCTGTAGCCTGGCGGCGCCGGCTATCCTATGACGCGAGACGAGACGCGCCACAGTGTCCCGCACCCGGCGGGTGCGGCGCACCCGGCGGACCCGGCGACCCGGCGGCCCCCACCACCGGCTCCCAGTCAATGACACCAAGGTCCCGCGCCCGTGCAGTTTACCCATGTAACCCTGGGGGTCGGCCTATAAGACCCCCCGGGGGGCCTCCGTGCAGAGGGGTCAGCTCGATTCTGGGTTCACATTAGCTTTCACCACACACATACAGACACAGCTCCAGGAGCAACCTTGTAGCCCTTGTGCTTCCCATACACCAATTCGGCAGGACTAGGGGTGTTACCTCTCCGGAGGGCCCCGAACCTGGGTACGTCTCGTGTCTCACACTTGCGCGTGCCAACCTCGCCTCTGGAACCCACTGGCGTCCTCTCGTAACCCCACCTCTTTAGCCATCTTATGGCATCTGCCGTGAGAATACCACGACAGCCCCCCTGGTCTGGATGTAGATGACCAGATCTGATGGCACGACGCCCGTCCCTCCTAGTAGTGTTGGCTGGCAGTCAGACGGCGATGTGGGCTGGCTGCTGGTGCATGGGTTAACACGGGCCTCCCTGGGGGGGGGGGGGGGCTGATGTCTCCTCGCGCGTGCTCTGAGTCACCACCGGCCATGTCGAGGTGGATATTCGTGAGTTGGTTGGGGTGACGTTTGCATGTTATGGCGTTGGTGATGGGTTTGTGTTTAATTTGTATGCTGGGAAGGCGGTCCCGTTTGGTGGGCTACCCAGTCGGCTCTCCAGCGGACTCCATGGTGGTGGTGGTGGCTTCAACTCTTGGTCGTGAGGGCGGCGAGTGGAGTACTGGCTCCAGCTCTTGCCTGCTCTCTTCTAGCGGAAGTGACGACGCCCATATCTGGTTTGGACGGGTCGGTCTCCGGTGGTGACCTAGGTGTCTCATGGTGGTGCTGGTGAGTTCCCGAGCGAAAGCTTCGCGCTTTGAAGACGAATCCGGCCACAGGTACCGCTATCCTCTTGAGGACTCTGTCGCGGATCTCTTCCCTGTGATAGGGCCCCGAGTGAAAATCCAGGCCACCCTCCTGGAGGTAATGTCGTGGAGCTCAAGCGTCGTCCATCGAGGTGCGGCAATGTATTATTCGTCCTATGCTTCATACTGTATCTTTACTCTTTAGATTTGCTGCCCGTGCGTTGCAACGGAAAAAAATATCATAATCTCTAATGTCCATGACCACATTTTGCTGCATCACCGAGATACACTATCATTCTCAATTTCGTGAAATCATGAGCAATTTTTGAAATCATGAACTTTTTTTTAAACTCGTGAACATATTTGAAATCGTGAACATTTTTTAAATTCGTGAACACTTTTACAAATTTTCGAACATTTTCTAAAATCAAGAACATTTTTTGAATTCTTGAACATTTTATACTATTTGCAAACTTTTTTAAAAAAAATTGTGAACATTTTTAAACAATTTTCTTGAATCGGCGAACATTTTATAGAATCGACGAACATTTTTTTGGAAATTGGTGGAACAATTTTTGAAATTCACGAACATTTTTTCAAATGCATGATCATTTTTTGAATCAGCAAACATTTTATGAATGAATAAACTATTTTGTAAGTCACGATTTTTTTTTGAATTTTTAGGATATTTTTCCATGCATGAACATTTTTTGAATTGGCAAAATTTTGTTCAATTTCAGAGACATTTTTTAATACAAAAACTTTTAAAAAAATCTTGAACATTTTTTTATTTCCCGAACATATGTTTTCAAAATTTTGAACATTTTCTGAATAAGCAAACAGTTTTTTAAAAAATCTCGAATTTTTTTGAATCCACAAACATTTTATGATTTATTAAACATTTTATTTCAAAATTCTCATTTTTAAAATTTTTGGCACTTTTTTGAAATCCCAAATTATTTAAAGTAGAGAAAAACGAAAATGGAAAAGAAAATTAAAAAATAAAAAATAAAATTTAAAAAACAGGCCGCCCGGACATGGGCCGGCCCAAACAGGCGCGCTGCGTCTTCTCCCAGCGCGCAGAGCGCAGTATAGGAGGTCCCTATTGCATGGGCTGGCCCAGGCGGGGGATTCCCCTATGTAAAATATATTTTTTATCACTTATAGGTGGCATTGGTGGGTAATATTTTGCAACTTTGGGGGCAATTTCGGTGACATACCGCAGGAAGCAATAGTCCCTTTATTATTAGGTATAGTTTAGCAAACATGCCCGTGCGTTGCAACGGGAGAAAAAAAATCACCCATCATACACACACTCGATGACACCAGCAAATCACTTCAAATCTTTCACGTACGAGAAACAACATGATAAGTGGTGTTGTGCACAAACATAATGGTGGGCCGATTTTTTAAGTGTACTGAAGTTGTGTCCGATTTATTGGACAACAGAAATATCTACCTAGTTGCCAGTATCAATTAACGTCTTTCCTGCGTTCCTCCTCAGTGATGCCCAACAAATAGTGCATTAGGCTCAAAATAGCAAAGCACACTTTGGTACTCAATGATAGCATGTGCATAAGCGCATTATTTTTGTCTTGTTGATACATGTGTTTGTAATTGTAATCCAAGTCAAGATTTAATTTGGTTACAAACATATTAGATATCTCCACCGAAAACAATCAATCTGTACGGACATGCGTAACGAATAGGCATTCTGAAAATACCCCATATAAAGAAAAGTATTATTTAAGGGTGCAACATAAAAATAATTTTAGAAATAATTAACATGCAAGATAATATCATATTTGGAATCTACACATTTTTCTGAGCGATTTTCGTATATAACATTCTACATTTGGAGTTAGGATTTGAAAGATATGAATATTTGGAAAAGTATTAAATCTGCAAAAAAAAAAGAAAGGTTAAAAGAAAGTAGCTGGGCCGAAATTGCAACACTGTGCAGCCCATCTGCTAAGATGACACTTGGGCGAGGCAGCTCTATTTTACGCCAACCTGAAATCAGGAAAAAGGCCGAACAAAAAAGGGGAGAAGGTGGGATCGAACTCGGGTCTCCCAGGTCAAAGGATAAGGCTCCAACCAGTTGAGGGATTGTGCATATGTGATGTGTGAGGGGATAGTTATATACATGAACCAAACACGACAGCCAGCGACTTAAGGAAAAAAACGAATCGTTTTCCCACTTACCGGTGGCATGGGGGGTAATTGTTAGCAACTTCGGGGGGAATCTTATGACGGACAGTCAGAAGCAATAACCCTTTATTATTAGAGATATAGATATAGATATAGACTAGCAAAAGAGCCCGTGCGTTGCAACGGGAGAGAAAACATAACACACGCTCTTAACCCAACAACCATCACTCAAGACCACAACAGATCCATCTCCTTTATTTTATCGAGGCATCATATTTGTGTTGCCGCTTATCCTCCTTCTCACCCTCGCCGCCGGTACGAAAGAAAAACGGATCGTGCGCTATAAATTATAAGTTTGCTTTCAAAACAATATTTAAAAAATATTTAACAGGTAAAATTAACATCATATTCAGATTTCACACATTTTTCTAATCAAATTTCATATATAACATGTTAAAATCGGAGTTACGGTTTAAAAGATACGGATAATTTAGAAAATCATTTGTTTGACTTAAATATCTTTCAAAATAATATTTAAAAATACTTATCAGGTAAAAATAATCTCATATTCATATTCTACATATTTTTCTAATCAAATTTCATATATAACATGTTCAAATCGGAGTTACGGTTTAAAAGATATGGATGATTTAGAAAAACATTTGTTTGACTTAAATATGATCCGCGAATGAATTACGTAAAAGATCAGGGGGGTTTTCAAAAAATGTAAAATAACGGTTCGGGTGTGACTTAAATCCGGACTGCGGGTTGATTTCAAGAAAACACAGGGGCTTTTGTGTAAAATACAAAAAAACGATTCGTTTTTACTTAAAACAGGACTGCGGGTTGAATTCTCTGAAATAGAGAGACTTTTCTAAAAAATGCCATGACGGACGACCCAATTTGCTTTATTATTAGGTAAAGATAAAGATTAACGGAAGGAGAGTCTGTTTTGAAAGAGAACAACTCAACCACAAAACCAGTCAACCCCTTCCTGTGAGAAAAGAGGAAAAATATACTCCACTTTTTATCCCTTATATTACGGCTTGGTCCTATTTTTCCAGGCCTTTCACCATTTTCTCCTTATGTTCCAAAAGAAAAGCGAAAGAAGTTATTCTTCTCTCTTGCGCTCAACAGTCAAACCCCTCACGGTCATCTCTCTCGCGGTATAAAAATGGCCAAGAAGTGCCGGAAGCGGCAGCCCAGCAACTCCCCACTTCACAGCAGCTTCATCTCGACCCCGTCAGGCGGCAGCAATGGCGGAAGAGGGGAACAGCGCGGGCGGTCGCGGCGTCCGGGTGTGCGTCACCGGCGGCGCCGGGTTCATCGGCTCCTGGCTCGTCAGGAAGCTGCTCCAGGCAGGCTACACCGTCCACGCCACCCTGCGGAGCATCGGTACGCGCGTTCCATTAATTAACTCGGCCTAGGTGATGTGGTTTGTGGCTGCCGCCGGGCTGATCCGATCTGGTTGGTGTGGTTGGCTGCAGGGGACGAAGGGAAAGCGGGGCTGCTGCGGCGGCTCGTCCCCGGCGGCGCGCCGCCGGAGCGGCTGGTGCTGTTCGAGGCCGACATCTACGACGCCGCCAGCTTCGCGCCGGCCATCGCCGGCTGCCAGTTCGTCTTCCTCGTCGCCAACCCCTCCGCGCACGAGGCCGCCGCCTCCAAGGTCAGTCAAACTGAAACTCAAACCCCGCGTTTCGACCTGCCATTTGTGGCCGCAGGCTTGTAGCCCGGATAGATTCAATTGATCTCCAGTACGAGTTCATGGTCCGGCCGCTGATCACCAGCTGAATCATCCGGGATTTGAGATTGATTTTTGGTTTGTTCCACTGGGGAATACTAGCATACGGCTGTGCACAAATACAGTTTCAGTGTTCAGACTCTTCCGAGTCCACCAGTCGGTGCAGTCATTTCATTTGGCTACCTTCTCTTTTTGCTGGTTGGTTCCATTATCACAAAGCCGCCCCCAAATTGGCCTGGTTCTGCTGGCAGTACAAGACTTCGGCGGAAGCCGCCGCAGATTCGGTGCGCGTCATCCTCCGGCTATGCGCGGAATCTAAGACGGTGAAGCGCGTCATCCACACCGCATCGGTGACGGCTGCTTCGCCTCTGACGAAGTCCTCCAGCGCCGCGGCCGCGGTGTACAGCGATTTCATCTCTGAATCTTGTTGGACTCTGCTGGACGTCGATTACCCTCTTCGGAGCGTGCACTTCGATGTAAGTGGTAGTGTTATTGTCCTTCAAACTAGCATGGGTTCATGATCTGTACATCAGATGCAAAATGCCAATCTTAGCACCTACAGAAGTGCAAATTCATACCAGTATCATCATGGTGACAGTGTTGGGTGCTCATCTGCAGAAGTACATAGAGTCAAAGGTCCTGTCAGAGAAGGAGCTCCTGAGCTACAACGACGGTGAGAGCCCGGCGTTCGAGGTGGTCACCCTGCCCTTGGGCCTTGTCGCGGGGGACACAGTCCTCAGCCACCTCCCAGAGACAGTGGAGAGCGTGGTGGCCCCGGTGACCAAGCAAGAGCCCTACTTCATGCTGCCGAGGATCCTGCAGAGGTTGCTGGGCTCGCTGCCGCTGGTGCACGTCGACGACGTCTGCTCCGCGTTCATCTTCTGCATGGAGCAGCCTTCCCTCTCCGGCCGGTTCCTCTGTGCTGCCGCCTACCCGACGATCCACGACATCTTAGACCACTACGGCAGCAAGTACCCCCACCTTGAACTCCTCGGAGAGTAAGCACTGAATTCTTCCCCTGCAACAAAGAATTATTATGCATTCCATTGGTTCATCGTCGAGCTTCTCATGAAATTCGGCTGACTGACTGAATTGGTGCATGCCAGGACTGATGAAGTAGCCAGGGTGGAACCCGAGAGGAACAAGCTTGGGGAGCTAGGCTGCAGGTACGAGTACGGGGTGAAGGAGATACTAGACGAAAGCATCGACTGTGCTGTGAGGCTGGGCTCCCTGGATGCATCCAAGCTCATCGTCCAGCAGGAGTGATGAACTCAATGGTGTGTAGGGCAAGTGATCATAGAATGCTCTTTAATTGTTCAGCATTTTACGGTAACACATGTACTAAAAGAAGAAAAATGATACTTAAATAACAGAGATGCTTTGTTATTTACTGGCAGATTAAGGTTAGATTGTTCTTCAATGTTTGCTCTGGAAATCGTTACACTCGTTATCATCGCTGAAATCCTTGGATTTTCCATGTAATCTAATACACGAGTTTATAACACATAAAGATACACAACTTTATCATGGCAAAGAACTATGAACCAGCACATTTACCATGCTTATCTTCAACTTGCTTCTACCCGAAAAACGGGAAGCTCTGGACATGAAAAACAACAGGAAACAGAGGCCCATGCTATACGCCCAACACAGGACCAAAGCACCAAGGTTCTTTCTTCAGTCATAGGGAGCATTTAAGTAAAAAACATACACAAAATTGTGTTAATTAATAACAGGTAGGAGTATTACTTTAGGAGTTAAGGCCGAATTGCGCACTGAGAGATCAAACTAACAGCTTATGGAGGCAGAGATCCAGAAATCCGGCAGCTAAAAATGCAATTGGAACTTTTAAGGAAATGATGGAGTGCATTCCTGTCAGACAAAGAATTCCTTCCCTCAAAGAGCATGAGTGACAATACTAGCATAATAGACATATACTCTATAGATCAGAACATTGGCAATCTGAAAGCAAATTTGGGCAACAGGAAGGAACACTACAAAAGTCCTTATAATAGCATTACTAGATATGTACTCCATAGTTCAAAACATTAGCATGATATGATGTTCCAGACATCATAACAAACACCAAAAGATGACAGCGTAGTGCTAATGCAACCATCCAAAATGTCCGGTTCTACTACTAGTAGTAATAAGGGGAGCCTAGATACACTCCGATGGGACAACAAACCAGGATTCAAGAGCATTCACTTATGCCCTGTGGAGAATGGAGGCTCTGCATCTTCTCGCATCCCACTGAACGGAATCGGAACAATGCTCTCTTGAAGACGATGCGGAGTAAGCTCCATATGGTACTGTATCTTTCTGAAGTTTGCCATTCCTACGAACTTGCCAACAACGTCGTAGTGCGACACATATTCATCACAAAACTGGACCAGCAGCTCGCGGTCGTTGAGCACGGTCATTCCAAGGAACATTGTTGTAGTCGACTCGAGAGGGTGTTTTGTTTCCTTTTTCTTTTCCTTCATGATCAGATTTAACACAAATGGCCGTGATGCCGCCATCGCTGCCACGTCAATCCGGTACTTGAGATCCCAGATTCCGGCCTCGTAGTCCTCCATTGCCCAGACATGCAAGGCGGTGAATCGACATTCATAGCTGCACAAAGCAAGCTTCCCCTCCATGTCGAACAACTTCTCGAGATGGCCGGGACTGCGCATACACCGGAACGACTCGGCTGCTGTGTCAAACACAATGATGTCTGTGCCGCCCCCCGTCACGTCGCTGACACCGTTGGGATTCCAGTGCAGGTTGCCACGGTGGTGGACCGGGGGACAATAGGAGCAAATGTAGAGCCTGTAGAGCAACCTTTGTTCTACGGAAGGAGACGACACCGCTGGAAGCGTGACTCTGATGCGCCGAGGCTCGTCGTCTCCTACCTTGAGGACGTGCAGCCTGGCTTCCTTCCTGCGGTCCCGCAGTGAGCACCAGAGCACCCTGTATTCTCCTGTTGGACTGTGCCGGTAGAGGCCGAGTACAGAGTTGTAGATGTCTTTCCCAAGTTCAGGCTGCGGCAGGAGGGCGTACTCGCGGATGGTGGGGTTGCAGATGTAGAACCTCTGGGGTTCCTTGGAGACGATGAGGAAACCTTCACTGGCTGCGTGGAGACGAATCTGGCGGCCGTCTCCGGGGCACGGGACGAAGGGCCACAGCCGTTCATGGTCGACTTTGTCGCCCGCGACATGGAAGACGCATAGGCTGTCTCGCTCGACGATGGGGAGCGACGGCTGCCGCTGGTGGTGCCGGAGCATGAACTCGGGCGTGGACGTGGCGGTGCGCCAGGTCGTGCGGACGGCGCGGCAGCGGCCGACGTCCCTGGCCCGCAGACGGGCAAGTATCTGGTCAACGACAATGTCCTCGGGCAGGTCTTCGAGCACGGTCGCGCCGCTACTGTCCGGCATCGCCGGCTCCGGTCACCTGAAAAGAAGCATCAAAGGTTAGTAGTGCTCAAGAAAACACAGAAACCAGAGGGTCGGACAGATTCGGCGACCGTGATATGGGTGCGGATGATTTGATAGATAACGAAGAGAAGAGAGGACGTAGTCCGAGACGGCCATTTTGCTCACCTGGGTGGGGACGGGGAAAGAGTCGGTGCTCCGGCGAGCAACTCCGCGGGCGTGTGCTCCGGCGGGAGATTGAGGGGAACGGTGGGGAAGCCTAGGCAGGTCTGAGGCGGAGTGAAAATGGAGAAGCACCTAGGCTAGCTGTTTGGTCGCGTGACAACTGACAGACGAGCACAGGGAGTGGCCGCGTGGAAGTCTAGTCGCCGCTGCGTTTACTGTCACGTTGACGCCTGGCTATCTGACCAGCTGCACCTGCACGTGAGTAATTGATGGGCAGACAGCTACTCCTGCGTCGACTAGACTTCCACGCGGTGTCCCGTGTCCATGCCTACTTTTAGTTTAGTTTAGTTTAAATTTAGGTAGAAATTGTTTCAATTTTGTTCAATTGGTTGTAATATGTCAAACTTTGTTAAATTTCGTCCATTTTGCTTTAATTTCATCCGTGTTTGTGCTCGCTATGCTTCAAATGGGCCGAACATTTGGTGCCTACAGTTGGATGGTCGGCTCCTCGCCCACTGTCTGTGGACACATACTGACGTGTCCGCGAACATTTGGTGTTGTCCATTTGGTGATCGGTGTTGGAGTTGCCCTAAGCCCCCTTTAATTTGGGCTAAACTTTAATCATAGATTTAAATCAAAAAATATAATTTATACCTCATAAAATTTATATCATTGGATTCATATTCATTTCGAATGGTATTATTCATACACATAAAACTTATATTTTATTAGTTAAATTTATGGTCAAAGTTCAACAGAAAACACGAGTGGGATATTAAATTCGTACGAAGGAAGTAAGATAGTATGCTCAAAAGGGTTCTGAGGGAAGGATGATGACTATAGGACGAAGGGTGTGTCTAGAGCTCAGTCGACTGAGAAAGTCTCAGTCGAGTGACGTCAGCGTAGTTGTGGTGCTACGATCAGCACGACTAGATGCTGCAAACGGCAATGAAAATGTTGTGATGCTACTGCAAGCAACGACAACATATGCTACAACTGTTCTGACTAAAATGCTAGAACCATCAATAGAGGATGTTGCGACCAGTGAGATGACATGCTACAATCGACGAGGGACGACATGCTACAACCAGCAAGACAAATGCTGCAATTGATAGGAAGAAATGTTGCAAACGATTGGACAAAATGTTGTAAGGTCGACTGAGACTTGATTAAATCTTAGTGGACGAGTTTTAGTAAACCCGTAGGACAATGTCATAGTGGACGAGAGTCGAGCCAAGCCGAGCCGGGCTTGACCCGTCAAAAGCCGGTGAGACGAATTAACTCGAGTTCTGTGCATTGGTGACCAGAGAATGATGCTCGCAGACTCGGAAAGCACCTATGGTTCCATTAACTACCATGTGAGCCCAGACTATGGGGATCACCAAAGCGTCGGGAAGGAATGTAGCAAGCTCGGGCTTGCCATGTGGGTGGTGTGCGCGGTGTGGCGAAGGGGTGGCCTTTGATGGGAGATGGCCATGGCGGCACCTATATGATGGGATGGCCATGGCTGGCGACGACATGTGGGTGCGTGGAGCGGGCATCCAGGAGCCCGTATGCCTGAAGACAGACGGACGGAGCTACACACATGTAGATAGTCACAAGGGAGGCTTCGCTTCGCTTTCCCCTCCTCCTATTACTGTAGCAAGAGGGCGAAACCGAGGCCGACTCGTCTGCCGCCGCTCTCCGCCTGCGAGCCGAGGGGTTCCTCCTCCCTCCGCCGGCCGCTCTGGCGGCGGGAGGGAGGGGGAACCTCGCTGTCTCGTCGATGGCGTGTAGATAGGGTAGGGCTAGCTCTTCGGTCGTCCGGCGTCTCGTGTTCGACGGCGGCGGTGGCGGCATCGAATAAATTTGCTCCGGATCTCTCTCCGGTGGGTCGCGGTGGCGCGGCTGACGGCAGATCCGGAAGCAGGCTTGCCAATCGGGGCTGCTGCGGCGGCGGTGTCAGCCTCGACGCGGATTTTGTGCTCTGGCCACGCCGACGCGGCGGTGCGTGCTCTGGCGCCGGCGTGAGGCTGAGGAGCTTCTGCAGGAGCGTGGTTCCGGTGGTGCTTCGTCTGTGCGGGTGGTGGTCCTGCGCCTTGGTGGGATTTGGCTTCTTCGGCAGATGTGGCGCCGGAATTTTGGGTGGCTGTCCCCGTCCTGATGGCCTGCCGCTTCTTCATCGACTCCGGCTTTGTTCGTTTTCTGCTCCCTCTTCTCCATGCGGCGGAGAAGGATTGGCCGGCGGTGCCCGGGATGTCTTCCCGGCCGATGTGCTGGAACCCGAATCTAGTTCCCGTCCTTGGCGACGGGCATATATGCGGTATTCAAAGCCAACGATGGCGACGACGTTTGCTGGTGGTTCTCCTTCAGGTGCTGCGGCGGAGACGAGGAGGTGGTGCTCGACGGAGGCGCGGTTGGTGTTGAAGACGACGACCTCTGCAGTTAAGGACCTAGGCGGGTTTTCTTGTAATTTTCTTTTTCCTAGGGTTCTTTTTGCAAATGTTCGAGGACAGCTGTTCTGGACGTTTCCAGGTGTGAGCTGCGTGTTCGGGTCTTGTACTGTTACCGTCTTAATCTAAATGCGTGGTTCCTCTAAAAAAAAAGATAGTCACAAGGGAGTGTGCGCGTGGACTAGGTACGTGTCGGTGGTGCGTGGCATGAGGCGTCTACCGGTGCCGCAACCCAATCACAGGTACATTGATTTAGATCTAAGATTGAAGAAAATACAAAGTAATTTCTATGACTAAGAATTATAATGATATCTCTTGGAAACATTTTCTTCGCGGTATCAATCTCTGCTACAAGAAATACTTCAAAGACTTCAGTAAAGAGGTTGCAATTGGACTGCAGCAACGATGTTGTTACTCTTTCACCCGCACGAACATTATCAATAATGGTTTTTGAAAGCACCTTGAGTCGCCATTCAAAAAGATGAAAAGACTTGATCGATGAACGTACTTGGGCCAGGGATGATCCCCTAGAAGTGCAGGTTGTCGGATCACAATATCTTCAGCATGATGTCTATGAAAGATTTCAACTCCACAAAGAATTAAACAAACAAAAAAAGCTTGACACACCATTATAAACTCATTAGATCCAAATAATCGAATCTGTGAGGACAGAAAACTCTCTAATTTTTATACTCATGGCACCACCAAAAGAATGAGAGTAAATTTATTCTCACAAAATACGATGATCACTAGATGACGACAAAGAACGTAAAACTCTTCAAGATGCTTGGTCCCCTTATCTCACAGCGCCAAGATGGCAGCTGGAGGTGAGGGGACCAAAAAATCCCGGCGGCGGCAGCGGCGGATGAGGCTGCAACCCTAGGCAGCTATGACGGGAGGAATAAATGCTAGGAGGTGTAAGAGGCATCGGAATTGGGTGGGAAGGCTTCGGGCGGGTTGTTTTGGCTGGGCTATGAGCTAAAAAGCACCAAGCTAGCTTGGGCCGAGTCTGGCTCGGTTCGAAAGCACAAAAGAGCTATCTAGTTGACTTAGCTCTGCGTGTTCATCAGGCAGGCGAAGCATGAGCCCTAAAGCTCGTTCAGGTCATCTAACCATGTCAATGTCCTCGGGAGGACTGATGTCTACTACGCAACTTTATTCTTATAGACTCGTGTTGGGCCTCCAAACGCAGAGTTTTGTAGGACAGTAGCAAATTTCTCTCAAGGTGATGACCTAAGGTTTATCAATCCGTGGAAGGCGTAGGATGAAGATGGTCTTTCTCAAACAACCCTGCAACCAAATACAAGAAATCTCTTGGGTCTCCAACACACCCAATACAATGGCAAATTGTATAGGTGCACTAGTTCGGCGAAGAGATGGTGATACAAGTGTAGTATGGATAGTAGAAATATATTTTTATAATCTGAATAAATAAAAACAGCAAGGTAGCAAGTGATAAAATGGAGCACAAACGGCATTGCAATGCTTGAAAACAAGGCCTAGGGTTCATACTTTCACTAGTGCAATCTCTCAACAATGCTAACATAATTGGATCATATAACAATCCCTCAACATGCGATAAAGAATCACTCCAAAGTTCCTATTAGCGAAGAACATAAGATAGAAATTGTTGTAGCGTACGAAACCACCTCAAAGTTATCTTTTCCGATCAATCTATTGAGCCATCCCCATAAGTGTCACAAACAACCCTAGAGTTCGTACTAAAATAACACCATATGATACGCATCAACCAACTCTAATGTCACCTAGATACTCCAATGTCACCACAAGTATCCGTGAGTTGATTATTCGATATGCATCAAATAACTTCAGATTCATAATATTCAATCCACACAAAGAACTTCAAAGAGTACACCAAAGTTTCTTATCGGAGAAAAAATAGTGAAAACGTGCATCAACCCCACCACAGGAATCAGAGAATTTGCCATCAGTCTGCTCTTTGCCGTCAGCTAGCGGACGACAAAGGGCATCTTTGCCGTCTGCTTCCAGAAAGCAGACGGCAAAGAGAGGACTGATGGCAAATATCATGTTTGCCGTCAGTTCACTCTTTGCCGTCTGCTGGCAGACGGCAAAGAGCAGGCGTGGGGCCCACTGGAGCACTGCGGTGGGTAGTACACTCTTTGCCGTCTGTTCACTATTTGCCGTCTGCCAGACGGCAAAGAGCCCGAAAGCAGACGGCAAAGAAAATAACCTAATGTATCTAACGGCCGCCCCCGCCCCCACCTCCCTCTCTCTCTCACTCTCTCTCCCCCCGACGCCCCACCGCCCCCGCCGCGCCACCCGCCACCCCCGACGCCCCACCGCCCCCGCCGCGCCCGTCGCTGCCGCCGCGGGCGGCCCGCCGCCCCGCCGACCCCGACGCCCCCCTCCGGTGAGGCTTTTTTTTTCTTATCTGTTTTTTTTCTTTTTTTTCAGAATAAGTAGAATAAGTAGAAAGTATAAGTAGCAGAATTATAAGTAGAATAAAGTAGAAAAACTAGAATAAGTAGAAGAAGTAGAAGAAGAATAAGTAGAAGAAGAGGAAAAAGGAAAAAGAAGGACGAAGAAGATGAAAAAAAAGAAGAAGAAAAGAAGAGAAGAATAAGTAGAAGAAGAGAAAAAGGAAAAGAAGGAAGAAGATGATGAAAAAAAAGAAGAAGAAGTAGAAGAAGAGGAAAAAGGAAAAGAAAGGAAGAAGAAGAAGAGGAGGAGGAGGAGAAGAAAAGAAGAAGAAGAAGAAGAAGAAGAAGAAGAAGAAGAAGAAGAAGAAGAAGAAGAAGAAGAAGAAAAAGAGGAGAAGAGGAGAAGAAGAAGAGGAGAAAGGAAAAAAAAAGGAAGAAGAAGAAGAAGAAAAGAAGAAGAAGAGAAGAGGAGAAGAAGAAGAGGAGAAGAAGAAGAAACACAGGAGAAGAGGAGGAGGAGGAGAAGAAGAAGAAGAAGAAGAAGAAGAAGAAGAAGAAGAAGAAGAGGAGAAGAAAAGGAAGAAGAAGAGGAGAAGAAGAAGAAATAGAGGAGAAGAAGAATAAAAGAAAAGTGGAAAAGTAGTTATATGTTGTGAATTCAAAGCACAGAACACAAAATATGTTGTGAATTACATGCCATCTATATTGTAAATAAGCCTCATTTAAGTTTAATATATATACATAGGAATCATGCATGAAAAGCTGTATGGTAGAACAGATGTTACCTTGTGCATGTTGACCATGGTCCAATTATATTCGCCAGATCTTCTAGCACATTGGCCAAGGAGAGCATATACGATTGCAATTTCAAATTATACTGAAGCAAAGCATGTACATTGAGGGTCATAGTTCGGCTATTAGTAATCAAAAATAAGAAAGTCTGCTTTTTACACCCTAGTCACGACCTAGGTCTTGACCATACAGAAGAAGCCCATAAGGAAAATATACATGTCTCAAATCAAAATATTTGGTAGAATAGAGAAAATTAGCGAGAAATCTTTTGTATCATGGGAAACTCCTTTTTAAATAACATGTACGCTAGTATGTAGGGGTAGTTATTTAAATAGAAATGTAAGATGAATTAGCATGTCATTATTAGTCATGAACAATCCTATGAATGATTGCCACCCAACTACAACTACAAAATTATATATATTCCATATGATCTGCTCCACGATAAATTTTAGTGTCTCTTGCTAGCAACATGGTAGAATAAACTAAAATATAACAGTTCTGCATGAATAACAAAAAGCATGAAAATCCCTACAGAAAAGGAACACAGAATACACACATACATCCAAAGATCACACACACACACACACACACACACACACACACACACACACACACACACACACACACACACACACACACACACACACACACACATATATATATATATATGGCAGACATGTTGGATGAAATAGGCACAACAATATCTTTCATAGGTCAGGAACGATGTTCAGTATCTTTTTTAATGTGTTCTTATATCAGAAGTCTATTAGGCAGCCAAAGTAAGATGTAGAAAGAAACATATGAAAGAGAGCCTGAAAGCCTATTGTTGGCGAATATTGTTTAATGTATGAAATAAACTAAGCTGGTAAAACCGACTTTAATATATTCTCTAGAATCCAGATTCCTGCATGTATATATTGATGATGCAACAGTAGCCATCTGATAATAGCATGCACGTAACCGCTACGTATAAGTTAGGCACATCCTGGAAGTCTGGAAATTCTTTCTTTGTAAGTAACAGTAGCTTGCAGAAATATGTTAGTTTTAAAGCTAAGGGTTGCAAATCTACACATCTAGATCCACATAGTGATGTATTGCACAGACAGCAACTCTACTGCTCTAGGAGGAGCTTTTGAGTGCCTTCACCATCCTTTAAGAGTAGCATCTGCGTTTCAGAACAGTTAAAATAACAAACCACAAATTTCATATACCTATTGTGAAGATAATAATAATAAGCACGGAAACTTTTGACAGTTTGCCCTCTAACATAAACATAATGATGTATACACTGGTTTTTATGTAGCCCTTGGCCATCATACGAAACTATGATGCTAAAAAGTTGAGGTTCGTTATTTAAGTTCCAAGATATGAGAATAAAGAGACCAGCTTACACTGAAGTTTACTTGAATGAAGTTACACTTAAATTATATACATATTATTCTTCATGTCATGTATTCAATTTTTTTATGTTGTACTAATTTCATTTACTCTTTGTCATGGCAGGTGTTGAAAGATGGTGGGCGCGGGTCTAGAGCGCTCCGCGAGTACTTCTTCGTCGGCGCCCCGCGGGAGGGCTACCATTCCACCCCTACCTCTCCGGAGAGCGTTGATAGAGAGTATGGGGACACCGGCGGGCGCTTCTTCGTCGGCGTCGTTGCCCACCGGGAGAGGAGGTCGGGGAGGGAAGAAGAGAGGTAGAGGACGTGGCCGCGGGAGAGGTAGGCAGACTGCTACGCCTTCCTCTCTGCCACCCCCAGCTCATTCACCTGAGCACAGGACTGCTAGGGTGGACTCGTCTGAGGTGGAGGCTACGGGGACTCCGGACCACGAGCCTCGGGTCGACGGGCCTTCGGCCCACGAGACTCCGGTCCCAGAGGCTTCGGCCCACGAGACTCCGGACCAGGCTACATCCCAGGAGACGTCTGGATGGGGTACCTGGCCGGATCCGCCTGAGGGGTCGAGTGGCCATGCTGATGGTGGCGGGGATGAGTTTACTGATAGTGAGGGCGAGGTGGTTGAGGGGGCCACCGTGTACCAGCGTGGTGGTACACGGCTCCTGCCCCTGCCGGCGACCCGCGAGCAGAGGCCGGTGATTAGGCCTGATGGGAAGAAGTAAGTGCATTTACTCTTTTTGTACCTTTTGCCTTCACGTTTCTTCAAATATCTAATGCGTTGGCCTTGTCATACTGCAGGGGTTGGGTACACGCCACTGGAGTCCGCAGGCCCAACACCGTCCTTAGTGTGCTTTGCCGGCAAAATTTCCCGGGGTTTGTCACGTTGCCCGGTGAGGGTCAGCTTCCACAGCTAGGATTGAGCTGGGAGCACTACTTGGCTGCCCAGGCCCCGCCGGAGGAGATGATCGACGGTGTCTTGTGCCACACGAGGGCCGAGATGGTGATCAGAAGCTTTTGGGTAATTTCTCCTTTACACAATTAAAAATTAACAATAGCTAGTTATTGTACTAATCAGTGTTGTCTCGTTTGATTGCAGACCTTCTACAGGTGTGAGGAGGGATACGAGGAGGACGCGACAAAGGTTATCGATACCGAGTGCAAGCGCCTACTACAATACTTACGGCACGAGGCTCGGCCGCAGGCTGTTCGAGACTACTACGCCACGCGTGGTATTAAGAAGGACAAGCCGTCGTGCCGGGCTAAGTTTCTAAAGAAGAATCAGTACATGAAGGTAATTACCTATTCTTAAGGCATTGTACTTAGTTTCCTTGATTTGATTCGTACACGTAGCGCTCAAATTTCTCTTTACTAACTTAGGTGCCCCCGAGATGGTGTGCGGATAAGATGGATTGTTGGGAGGCGTTGGTGGATGAGTGGTGCACAGACCGCTGGCGAGCCGTCCATGACAATGCCAAGGACCGGCGTGCCCAAATGGTTGGTGTGCCACACCATCAAGGCAGCGCCAACTTATATCAGTTCGGGCGGAACTGAGTATGTGGTTTGGTTCATGATTCATGCAATTCATTCTTCATGCTAGCTTGAGCCCTTTACTAATACTTTGTTCCTCTCTTTTAGGCGCGACACAATAACACGGAGGTGCCAGAGGTGTACGACCTCTATGCCATGGCCCATACTGCCTCGTACAAGAAGGCCAAGGCATTCTCTGAGTCTGACCTCGCTCATCCAAAAAAATTCACCAACATCTCCTCCCACCACAAGCTCGTGAGGTACAACAAGGAGGCGAAGGCGAGGAAAGGGGAGGACTATAACCCGAGCCAGAATCCTATTGATCCAGAGCTGGTGATGATATCTGGTGGCGGGAGGCCCCATGGCTCATTAGCCATTGGAGATGGACTGATACGTTGTCCTCTCACTCTCCCGGAGATCAAGGCGCGCCAAACGAGCTCCTGTCCTGAGATAAGGCCTCATCCACGGCCAGTCGATCTCGCCATCGAGGTTAGTTATATGGACTCAGATATCTTTTCTCCATTACATTGTGTGTGTGGCCATCGATGATTACAATGCTAACGAGGAGTGGTGTTGCAGGCTGCTCTTCAGAAAGAGAGAGCGACAACCCAGGCGCTTCTGGAGGAGAGGGACCGGGTGGCGGCGGAGAAGGAACGGCTGGCGGAGGAGAAGACGGTTAGGTTGTTGGAGGAGGAGAGGGCACGAAACATGGCGGCTCACGTGGCTGTTGGGTAACGTTGCATGGGAAACAAAAATTTTCCTACGCACACACAAGATCTATCCATGGTGATGAGCATCTACGAGAGGGAGAGTGAATCTACATACCCTTGTAGATCGCTAAGCGGAAGCGTTAAGAAACGCGGTTGATGTAGTCGAACGTCTCCGCGATCCAAATCGCAAGTCGTCCCTCGATCCGATCACGAACTAGCGCCGAACGGACGACACCTCCGCGTTCAACACACGTACGGCTTGATGACGCCTTCACCTCCTCGATCCAGCGAGCGATGGTGAAGTAGTAGATGAGTTCCGGCAGCACGGCGTGGTGATGGTGGTGAGGAACAATCTCTACAGGGCTTCGCCAAGCACTACGGAGATTATGACGGAGGAACTAGAGGGTTAGGGTTGCCGCACACGGCTTGGGGAATTCTTGATGTGTCCCGTGTGCTAGCCCTACCCCTCTATTTATATGTTGAGCCTTGGGGTCTAAACTTGGAGTAAAAACCTCCTCCAGGTCGGTTTTGCCCGCACAAGGTCGTTTTGGCCCGCAGGGAAAGAGTCCAACTCGGATCCCTGCAGTATCGCGTACAAGCGGTAGTACCGCTTACGATAAGCGGTAGTACCGCCTGTAGCGGTAGTACCGCTTACGATAAGCGGTAGTACCGCCCGTAGCGGTAGTACCGCTTCCGATAAGCGGTATTACCGCCCGTAGCGGTAGTACCGCTTCCGATAAGCGGTAGTACCGCCCGTAGCGGTAGTACCGCTTACGATAAGCGGTAGTACCGCCCCAGACGCCAGCAAAACTTCCTTTTGCACCTTGCCTAAGCCTCGTGGGCTTTACCCCTTGGCCCAAATAAAGTGTTCTCGTATCCGAACATTTCGGGAAACATCCGGAACCTCTTCCGGTGAATTCCGGAACCCTTCCGGAAACCAAAACACTATTATCACATATATCAATCTTTACCTCCGGACTATTCCGGAGATCCTCGTCATGTCCGGGATCTTATCCGGGACTCCGAACAACCTTCGGTCACCAACAAAATAACTCAACTATACTAATCGTCACCAAACGTTAAGTGTGTAGACCCTGCGGGTTCGAGAACTATGTAGACATGACCGAGACACCTCTACGATCAATAACCAATAGCGGGACCTGGATTCCCATATTGGCTCCTACATATTCTACGAAGATCTTTATCGGTCGAACCTCTATGTCAAGGATTCAGTTAATCCCGTATGCTGTTCCCTTTGTTCTTCGGTATGTTACTTGCCCGAGATTCGATCGTCGGTATCTCTATACCTAGTTCAATCTCGTTACCGGCAAGTCTCTTTACTCGTTCCGTAATACAAGATCTCGTGGCTAACACTTTAGTCACATTGCTTGCAAGGCTCATTGTGATGTTGTATTACCGAGTGGGCCCTGAGATACCTCTCCGTCACACGGAGTAACAAATCCCAGTCTTGATCCATGCCAACCCAACAGACACCCTCGGAGATACCTGTAGAGCACCTTTATAGTCACCCAGTTACGTTGCGACGTTTGATACACACAAGGTACTCCCCCGATGTCAGGGAGTTGCATGATCTCATGGTCATAGGAACAGATACTTGACATGCAGAAAACAATAGCAATAAACTGACACGATCATATGCTACGTTCGTAGTTTGGGTCTTGTCCATCACATCATTCTCCTAATGATGTGATCCCGTTATCAAATGACATCTCATGTCAATGGCTAGGAAACCTTAACCATCTTTTGATCAACGAGCTAGTCAACTAGAGGCTTACTAGGGACACAGTGTTGTCTATGTACCCACACATGTATTTGAGTTTCCGATCAATACAATTATAGCATGGATAATAAACGATTATCATGAACAAGGAAATATAATAATAACCAATTTATTATTGCCTCTAGGGCATATTTCCAACAGTCTCCCACTTGCACTAGAGTCAATAATCTAGTTCACATCACTATGTGATTTACATTGTAATGAATCGAACACCCATGCAGTTCTGGTGTTGTTCATGCTTAGCCCTTGGAAGAGGTTTAGTCATCGGATCTGCAACATTCAGATCCGTGTGTACTTTGCAAATACTTATGTCGTCCTCCTTGATATAATCGCGGATGGAATTGAAACGTCGCTTTATGTGTCTGGTCCTCTTGTGAAATCTTGGTTCCTTGGCTAGAGCAATGGCACCAGTATTATCACAAAACAGAGTCATTGGGTTAAGCGCACTAGGCACTACTCCAAGATCTGTCATGAACTCCTTCATCCAGACACCTTCCTTTGCCGCCTCCGAGGCAGCGATGTACTCCGCTTCGCATGTAGAATCAGCTACCACGCTTTGCTTGGAACTGCACCAGCTAACCGCACCCCCATTAAGAATAAATACGTATCCGGTTTGCGACTTAGAGTCATCCGGATCAGTGTCAAAGCTTGCATCGACGTAACCCTTTACGACGAGCTCTTGATCACCTCCATAAACGAGAAACATGTCCTTAGTCCTTTTCAGGTACTTCAGGATATTCTTGACCGCCGTCCAGTGTTCCATTCCTGGATCACTTTGAAACCTTCCGGCCATACTTATGGCAAGGCTGACATCGGGTCTTGTGCACAGCATTGCATACATGATAGAGCCTATGGCTGAAGCATAGGGGATGACACTCATCTTTTCTCTATCTTCTGCAGTCACTGGGCATTGAGTCTTACTCAACTTCACACCTTGCAATACAGGCAAGAACCCCTTCTTGGACTGATCCATTTTGAACTTCTTCAAAACTTTGTCAAGGTATGTGCTTTGTGAAAGTCCTATTAAGCGTCTCGATCTATCTCTATAGATCTTGATGCCTAATATGAAAGCAGCTTCTCCTAGGTCCTTCATTGAAAAACTCTTGTTCAAATATTCCTTCATGCCTTCCAACATTTCTATATTGTTTCCAATCAGTAATATGTCATCCACATATAATATTAGAAACGCTATAGAGCTCCCACTCACTTTCTTGTAAATACAAGCTTCTCCGTAAACTTGTATAAACTCGAACGCTTTGATCACCTCATCAAAGCGAAGATTCCAACTCCGAGATGCTTGCACCAGTCCATAAATGGATCGCTGGAGTTTGCAAACTTTGTCAGCATTCTCTGGATCGACAAAACCTTCTGGTTGCATCATATACAACTCTTCCTTAAGGAAACCGTTAAGGAACGCTGTTTTGACATCCATCTGCCAAATTTCATAATCGAAAAAGGCAGCTATTGCTAACATGATTCTGACGGACTTAAGCATCGCTACGGGTGAGAAGGTCTCATCGTAGTCAACTCCTTGAACTTGTGAAAAACCCTTTGCCACAGGTCGAGCGTTATAGACGGTGACATTACCGTCCGCGTCCGTCTTCCTCTTAAAGATCCATTTGTTCTGAATGGCCTTACGCCCTTCAGGTAATACTTCCAAAGTCCATACTTTGTTTTCATACATGGATCCCATCTCGGATTTCATGGCCTCTAACCATTTCTCGGAATCCGGGCCCATCATCGCTTCTCCATAGCTCGTAGGTTCATCGTTGTCTAACAACATGACCTCTAAGACAGGGTTGCCGTACGACTCAGGAGCAGTACGCATCCTTGTCGACCTACGAGGTTCGATAGCAACTTGATCCAAAGTTTCATGATCATCATCATTAACTTCCTCTTCAGCTAATGTAGGCTCCACAGAAACAACTTTCTGCGCTGCGCTATTCTCAGGTTGAAGTAAAGGTTCAACAACCTCATCAAGTTCTATCTTCCTCCCACTCAATTCTTTCGAGAGAAACTCTTTCTCAAGAAATGTTCCGTTTTTAGCGACAAACACTTTGCCTTCGGATCTAAGGTAGAAGGTATACCCAACTATCTCTTTTGGGTATCCTATGAAGACACATTTCTCCGCTTTGGGTTCCAGCTTTTCAGGCTGAAGCTTTTTGACATAAGCATCACATCCCCAAACTTTAAGAAACGACAACTTTGGCTTCTTGCCAAACCAAAGTTCATACGGCGTCGTCTCAACGGATTTCGATGGTGCCCTATTTAAAGTGAATGCAACTGTCTCTAATGCATAACCCCAAAACGATAGTGGCAAATCGGCAAGAGACATCATAGATCGCACCATATCCAATAAGGTTCGATTACGACGTTCGGACACACCATTACGCTGTGGTGTTCCAGGCGGTGTTAATTGTGAAACAATTCCACACTGTCTTAAGTGACTGCCGAACTCATAACTCAGATATTCTCCTCCTCGATCAGATCGTAGGAATTTAATCTTCTTGTTACGATGATTCTCAACTTCACTCTGAAATTGTTTGAACTTTTCAAATGTTTCAGACTTGTGTTTCATTAAGTAAATATACCCATATCTACTTAAGTCATCAGTGAAGGTGAGAAAGTAATGATAACCACCGCGCGCCTCAATACTCATCGGACCGCACACATCAGTATGTATGATTTCCAATAAGTCACTTGCCCGTTCCATTGTTCCAGAGAACGGCGTTTTAGTCATCTTGCCCATGAGGCATGGCTCACATGTGTCAAGTGATTCAAAATCAAGTGACTCCAAAAGTCCATCAGCATGGAGCTTCCTCATGCGTTTTACGCCAATATGACCTAAATGACAGTGCCACAAGAAAGTGGTATTATCATTATCACTTCTACATCTTTTGGCATCAATGTTATGAACATGTGTATCATTACTATCGAGATTCAATAAGAATAAACCCCTCACATTGGGTGCATGACCATAAAAGATATTACTCATATAAATAGAACAACCATTATTCTCTGATTTAAATGAGTAACCGTCTCGCAATAAACAAGATCCAGATATAATGTTCATGCTTAACCCAGGCACTAAATAACAATTATTCAGGTTTATCACTAATCCCGATGGTAATCGAAGAGCGAGCGTGCCGACGGCGATCACATCAACCTTGGAACCATTTCCCACGCGCATCGTCACTTCGTCCTTTGCCAGCCTCCGTCTATTCCGCAGTTCCTGTTTTGAGTTGCAAATATGAGCAACCGCACCGGTATCAAATACCCAGGCACTACAACGAGAGTTGGTAAGGTACACATCAATAACATGTATATCATATATACCTTGTTTGTTGTTGGCCGCCTTCTTGTCAGCCAAATACTTGGGGCAGTTCCGCTTCCAGTGTCCAGTTCCCTTGCAATGAAAACACACAGTTTCTGGTTTGGGACCAGCCTTGGGTTTCTTCACGAGAGGAGCAACTGCTTTGCCACTCTTCTTGGAGTTACCCTTCTTACCCTTGCCATTTTTCTTGAAACTAGTGGTTTTATTGACCATCAACACTTGATGCTCCTTCTGAATTTCAGACTCAGCGGCTTTCAGCATCGCAAACAGCTCGGCGACTGACTTGTTCATCCCGTGCATGTTATAGTTCAACACGAAGCTCTTGTAGCTAGGTGGCAATGATTGAAGAACTCTGTCAGTGATAGCCTCTGGCGGAAGGGGCATCCCCAATTCAGCCAGACGGGTGGAGTACCCAGACATTCTGAGTACGTGATCACTGATAGACCCGTTCTCCTCCATCTTGCAAGCATAGAACTTATCGGAGATCTCATATCTCTCGATCCGGGCATTCTTCTGAAAGATAAACTTCAACTCCTGGAACATCTCATATGCTCCATGACGTTCAAAACGTCTTTGAAGTCCCGGTTCTAAGCCATACAATATTGCACATTGAACTATTGAGTAATCTTCAGAACGAGCCTGCCAGGCGTTCACAACGTCTAGAGACTCAACTGGAGCGGGTGGATCACCAAGCGGTGCATCAAGGACATAAGCCTTCTGGGAAGCCGTAAGGATAATCCTTATATTACGGGCCCAGTCCACAAAGTTACTTCCATCATCTTTCAACTTAGCTTTCTCTAGGAACGCATTAAAATTCAGGGGTGCTACTGCGCGAGCCATGATCTACAACATAAATATAGCAAAGACAACTTAGACTATTGTTCAAGATAATGAGTTTAGTTAATCATATTACTTAAAAACTCCCACTCAAATTGACATCCCTCCGATCATTCGAGTGTAACATGATCCAAATCCACCAACTCAAGTCCGATCATCACGTGAGTTGAGATGGTTTCAATGGTGAACATCTTCATGTTGATCATATCTACTATATGACTCATGTTCGACCTTTCGGTCTCTTGTGTTCCGAGGCCATGTCTGTACATGCTAGGCTCGTCAAGTTTAACCCGAGTGTTCCGCACGTGTAACATGGCTTACACCCGTTGTATGTGAACGTAGAGTCTATCACACCCGATCATCACGGCGTGTCTCAAAACGACGAACTTTCGCAACGGTGCACACTCGGGGAGAACACAATTTTATCTTGAAATTTAAGTGAGGGATCACCTTATAATGCTACCGTCGTCCTAAGCAAAATAAGATGCATAAAAGGATTAACATCACATGCAAATCATAAGTGACATGATATGGCCATGAACTTGTGCTTTTGATCTCCATCTCCAAAGCACCGGCATGATCTCCATCGTCACCGGCATGACACCATGATCTCCATCAACGTGTCACCATGAGGTTGTCGCACCGACTGTTGCTTCCACGACTATTGCTAACGTTTAGCGATAAAGTAAAGCATTACAAAGCGCTTAATGATTGACACGCAGGTCATACAATAATTAAAGACAACTCTATGGCTCCTGCCAGTTGCCGTACTCATCGACATGCAAGTCGTGATATTCTATACAACACATGATCATCTCATACATCACATATATCTCATCATGTAATTGGCCATATCACATCACAACATACCCTGCAAAAACAAGTTAGACGTCCTCTAATTGTTGTTGCAAGTTTTACGTGGCTGCTACGGGTTTGCAAGAACCGTTCTTACCTACGCAAAACCACAACGTGGTGTAGTGATTGCTTTTTGATCTTCTAAAAGAACCCTCTTCATTGAAATCGATTCAACTAAAGTGAGAGAAACAGACACCCGCTAGCCATCTTTATGCAACGAAGTTACATGTTAGTTGAAGGAACCTGTCTCGCGTAAGCGTACGCGTAATGTCGGTCCGGGCCGCTTCATCTCACAATACCGCCGAATCAAGTATCAACTAGTAACGGCAAGCAATATGTATACACCCACGCCCACAACTCGTTTGTGTTCTACTCGAGATCTCATCTACGCATAAACCTGGCTCTGATACCACTGTTGGGTAACGTTGCATGGGAAACAAAAAATTTCCTATGCACCCACAAGATCTATACATGGTGATGAGCATCTACGAGAGGGAGAGTGAATCTACATACCCTTGTAGATCGCTAAGCGGAAGCATTAAGAAACACGGTTGATGTAGTCGAACGTCTCCGCGATCCAAATCGCAAGTCGTCCCTCGATCCGATCACGAACTAGCGCCGAACGGACGGCACCTCCGCGTTCAACACACGTACGGCTTGATGACGCCTTCACCTCCTCGATCCAACGAGCGATGGTGAAGTAGAAGATGAGTTCCGGCAGCACGACGGCGTGGTGATGGTGGTGAGGAACAATCTCTGCAGGGCTTCGCCAAGCACTACGGAGATTATGACGGAGGAACTAGAGGGTTAGGGTTGCCGCACACGGCTTGGGGAATTCTTGATGTGTCCCGTGTGCTAGCCCTACCCCTCTATTTATATGTTGAGCCTTGGGGTCTAAACTTGGAGTAAAAACCTCCTCCAGGTCGGTTTTGCCCGCACAAGGTCGGTTTGGCCCGCAGGGAAAGAGTCCAACTCGGATCCCTGCAGTATCGCGTACAAGCGGTAGTACCGCTTACGATAAGCGGTAGTATCGCCTGTAGCGGTAGTACCGCTTACGATAAGCGGTAGTACCGCCCGTAGCGGTAGTACCGCTTCCGATAAGCGGTAGTACCGCTTCCGATAAGCGGTAGTACCGCCCGTAGCGGTAGTACCGCTTACGATAAGCGGTAGTACCGCCCCAGACGCCAGCAAAACTTCCTTTTGCACCTTGCCTAAGCCTCGTGGGCTTTACCCCTTGGCCCAAATAAAGTGTTCTCGTATCCGAACATTTCGGGAAACATCCGGAACCTCTTCCGGTGAATTCCGGAACCCTTCCGGAAACCAAAACACTATTATCACATATATCAATCTTTACCTCCGGACTATTCCGGAGATCCTCGTCATGTCCGGGATCTTATCCGGGACTCCGAATAACCTTCGGTCACCAACAAAATAACTCAACTATACTAATCGTCACCAAACGTTAAGTGTGTAGACCCTGCGGGTTCGAGAACTATGTAGACATGACCGGGACACCTCTACGATCAATAACCAATAGCGGGACCTGGATGCCCATATTGGCTCCTACATATTCTACGAAGATCTTTATCGGTCGAACCTCTATGTCAAGGATTCAGTTAATCCCGTATGCTGTTCCCTTTGTTCTTCGGTATGTTACTTGCCTGAGATTCGATCGTCGGTATCTCTATACCTAGTTCAATCTCGTTACCGGCAAGTCTCTTTACTCGTTCCGTAATACAAGATCTCGTGGCTAACACTTTAGTCACATTGCTTGCAAGGCTCATTGTGATGTTGTATTACCGAGTGGGCCCTGAGATACCTCTCCGTCACACGGAGTAACAAATCCCAGTCTTGATCCATGCCAACCCAACAGACACCCTCGGAGATACCTGTAGAGCACCTTTATAGTCACCCAGTTACGTTGCGACGTTTGATACACACAAGGTACTCCTCCGATGTCAGGGAGTTGCATGATCTCATGGTCATAGGAACAAATACTTGACATGCAGAAAACAATAGCAATAAACTGACACGATCATATGCTACGTTCGTAGTTTGGGTCTTGTCCATCACATCATTCTCCTAATGATGTGATCCCGTTATCAAATGACATCTCATGTCAATGGCTAGGAAACCTTAACCATCTTTTGATCAACGAGCTAGTCAACTAGAGGCTTACTAGGGACACAGTGTTGTCTATGTACCCACACATGTATTTGAGTTTCCAATCAATACAATTATAGCATGGATAATAAACGATTATCATGAACAAGGAAATATAATAATAACCAATTTATTATTGCCTCTAGGGCATATTTCCAATAGTGGCCATGTACGAGCTCTTCATGGTAAGTTTCTTCTGCATATTAGTCAAATCATGCACGTAATGTTCGTTTCATTACTAACTAAACCAAATGTGCAGTCTATGTGCGAGAAGACCGGTCAGACCCCTCCGCCGATGCCAGTCATTACTCCGGTGGGAACGGTGAGTTTCATTTGAATGGTCATTAGTTACTAGCTAGTCTTAACATTTGAGTGTCATCATGCTAACGAGACATTGCAAATGATCTTTGGCGCAGCATAACTCCGGAGCCGCATCGCACACCCCTTCTCCAGGTGAAATCGGCCAGAGCAACCCTGGTGCTTGACCTCCGTGATGACGACAACGGTAAGTTTTCTCTAGTGTTTTGCTTAACAAATGCATACTTAGCTTCGTACATGCTAGTTAGCCCTATTATGCCACATACTTAGCTTATTTTCCCCAAAAAAGACATACTTAGCTAATTATCCTCCAAAATGACATAATTAGCTTATTTAGTTCATTTATGACATAATTAGCTTAGTTAGGTCAAAAATGGCATAATAACCTTGGTTAGCTCATAAATGTCATATACTTAGCTTATTTTCCTCCAAAATGACATAATAAGCTTAGTTAGCTCTAAAATGGCATAATTACCTAAGTTAGCTCTAAAATGACACAAATAAGGAATAAGAAGAAGAAAAACAAGGAAGAGGAGAAAAAGAAAGAATAGAAGAAGAAAGAGAAGAAAAAGAAAGAATAAAAGAAGAAGAATGAGAAGGAAAAGGATAAAAAGATAGAAGAGAAGAAAGATGAGAAAAAGAGAGAAGAAGAAGAAAATATATTCTTATTCTTCCTTTTTCTCTTCTTTTTTTTCTCCATCTTCTATTCCTTCTTATTCTTCTTCTTCTTCTTCTTCTTCTTCTTCTTCTTCTTCTTCTTCTTCTAACTTTCTTACTCCCATTTTTGCAGATTTGATTCACTTCATGGAAGCTGGCATTGATGGACTGCTAGTGTTTATTTTTTGTTTTGATTTGTATTGATGAACAATGTGAAACTATGTATGTATATATGGATGAACGGTGTGAAACTATGTATGTTTTGGTTCTTTTAATAGCCTATGTGTTATCTTGTTCAAAATTTCACGATAATGTTGGATACATGGCCTATGCTTCTTTCTGAAACTATATATATCATATATGTGTTGTGAAAATGAAGGGAAATAACAGAAAACAGACAAAAAAAGGCAATACAGGTACTTTGCCATCTGCCAGCGGACGGCAAAGCCATTTGCCATCGGTAGGCAGACGGCAAAAATGCCACGTGGCAGCAACTTGTGCAACCTGGGAGCACCAGGTGTGACCCATTTGGTCATTTTTCCGTCCGCTGGCAGACGGTAAAGTATGCCGTTAGTTTGCCGTCCGCTGGCAGACGGCAAAGTCTGCAGTTAGCCAGACCAGGCCACAGTACTGCTGACAGGACTGCTGACGTCATATGGCAGACGGCAAAGGCAGGTGTTAGTTTGCCGTCAGCTGGCGGACGACAAAGTATGCCGTTAGCCACCTAACGGGGCTAACCGCTATACGTTGCCGTCTACGTAATTTGCCGTCAGCTTGGCCAGTAACACCGACGGCAAATATCTTTGCCGTCCGCTGCGATTATGTAGACGGCAAAGTAGCTCATTACCGTGACTTTCTGTGCCGAAAGTGGGGCCGTCAGCCAGCAGACGATAAAGGTGTTTGCCATCCATGGCTTGGTCCTTTGCCGTCTGCTATGGCAGACGGCAAAGTAGCAGATTCCTGTAGTTATATGCATAGATTACCCCAATGTCTCCTCGGGAATCCGTGAGTTGAGTGCCAAAACATACATCAAGTGAATCAATATAATACCCCATTGTCACCACGGGTATTCATATGCAAGACATACATCAAGTGTTCTCAAATCCATAAAAGTATTCAATCCGATAATAGTGAAACCTCAAAGGTAAAAACTCAATTCATCACAACAAGATAAAGAGGGAGAAACATCATATGATCCAACCATATTAACAAAGCTCGCGGTACATCAAGATCGTGCCAAATCAAGAACACGAGAGAGAGAGAGATCAAACACATAGCTACTAGTACATACCCTTAGCCCCAAGGGTGAACTACTCCCTTCTCGTCATGGAGACCGCCGGGATGATGAAGATGGCATCCGGTGATGATTTCCCCCTCCGGCAGGGTGCCGGAAAAGGGCTGTAGATGAGATCGTGGAGGTACAGAGGCTTGCGACGGAGGAGTTAAAGTTCTAGGGTTATTTCTGTGGGTTTCTCTATTTATAAGAATTTTTGGCGTTGGAATCACGCGAAGAGGGGCCACAGGGGGCCCACGAGGCACCAGGGCGCGCCCGGGGGGGGGGGGGGGTGGGCACGCCCAGGTGGCTTGTGGGGCCCCTGTGAGTCTTTTGCTGCTCCCCCGAAGCTTCCTGTGTCTGTTTCCTTTCAGAAAAAATCGTCAAAAAGTTTCGCTGCATTTGGACTTCATTTGATATGGATTTTCTAGAAAATCAAAAACAAGCAGAAAACAGCAACTAGGTCAATATGCTAGTCCATAAAAATCATATAAAAGTGCACCAAAATTATACAAAACTATAATAAACATGGCATGAATACTTCATAAATTATAAATACGTTGGAGACGTATCAAGGACCGCAATTGACATTGGTGTTTTTGTGAGAGGATTTGAGCACCCCCTCAGCCAATGCCCTTCTTATTTTTGTCACATACTAAGCATTCTCCTCTCCTTGTTGACATCGAAGGAGATATCGTCTTCATGTTACCACTATCCTCCTCCGCCACACTCCTTAGGAATATTGGCCTTTCTGGTTACCGATACACCCTGATCATGGCCTAATCCACCATAGCGTTGCGTGTGAGCCTTTTGGGTAGCTCTGGCGAGCAACTGGAAGCTATGGTTGTTGTCCGGCTCCCTATGACTCTGATAGTGCATCAATTTCTCCCTAGTGCATTTTGATGATATATGACAAGTTGATTAAAGGGAGTAATGTTTGCACAAGTTTTTGGCTTAAGGTCACTTTGAGTCCATAGGCATGTGGAAACTATCAGAAGGGGATAATGGTTTGTGAGTGAATTTTTCTTGCGAAGTGCTTACAGATCAAACTACAAAAGCCCTCAAAAGCCTCATTCTTCCTAACCTATATCTCACTTTTTTATCTATGGGGCCCTCCAACCAAAATACATTCCGAGCCTTCGACTCCATTCGAGAGGGACAATCCTTTCTTCTGTGCACTAATACAAAATGGAATTTAGAGGCTGTTTTGGTACATGGACAAGGGGAAATTTTTCGTTCTGCTCTAAGCCTACATCACGCCCGTTTACTGTACGGGGCGGGGCGGATATTTACCACGGCCGTTCAATGCCCGTCCGTCCGTATGCCGCCATTAAGAAGGCTCGCCGGCCAAGGAACCGATTCCGGCGCCGCGCATTGACGCACCCGGACGCTTGGCCCCACCAGAATCCACTATTTAAAAGCGGCCACACCCGGCTAAACTCCACACCACAACATATATGCTCCACATCCTCCTCTCTTGGACTACATCCACCATGACCGCGAGCGGGACGCTCTGTGAGAGAGCCTGTCGACGGAGATGAAGCATGAGATCGCCACCCTTGCAACCTCTTGGCAGAGCCACCGTGCTAGACGGATCGAGGCCTGCTCCTCCTCGAGCAGCACTGGTTGGCGGAGGGCCAAATGTACGGCGAGCGCGCAAGCGAGGAGGCCGTGGCCGCCATGGCCGCGGCGAACCCGAACTTCGTTGCGGATTAGCAGGTGCTCTACGAGGCCGCGCCTGCTCAACGCGCCGCTCGCAACGCAGTGCCGGCGCAGCTAGACGTGGACGCGACCACACAAGTGCTGGCCGCGCAGGCGGTCGAGGACGAGAACGCCGCCAGCTGCGAGTCCTACGCGCCGCCGTCCAACTTTCGGGGGCGCATGTGGAAAGTGGACAGTAACGAACCATCCACGTCCATCATCGACCTCACGTCCATTGGCACCGGCGACAAACAGGTCGCAGAATCCTCCGAGGATGAGTAGGGCATGGAAGGCGGCAGGGCCTGGTGTCCCAAGTGGGCCGGTCCGTCTCCCATGTTCTATTTTTTCTCGCCGGAGACCGCACCTTCACTTCAAGGGTCTTAAATCCCGCCGCCGTTACGGAGACGGCAGATGAAGGACGTGGCCACCAATGCGGAATACAAAGGAAGTGGACGACGGGTGCCGCCGTAGGATAGCTTTAGGGTCTGGTCTTTTTTTTTTTGTCCTAAATGTTCGAACTGTAATGAAAAATGTTCGAAATGTAATGAATTTTGTCCGTTTTATATGAAATCCACCGTGTTTGCATGAATTTCATCCGTTTAGTTCAAACAGTTGTTGAAATGTATGCAGACAACGTTGGATGGCCGGCTTCCGCATCCATGTCCGCGGATTGGTCCCCTGTCTGCAGACGGATGCCAGAGCAAATTTGTGGATCAGCGTTGGAGATGCCCTTAGTTACCCCCTCAATTTTTGTATACAAGATCACTATCAAAAATACATATATTGCATCGTATACAAGGCCACCAACACTAAATGAGGCAAAAATTAATGATGCTTCCTTGTAATACAAACTACGCATTTTGTAGTCATATATTATTGCTACTTTTGTTTATGGCACAACAAGAACAAGGGGACCTTGGTAATCTCCGACGACACACGCGCTTTGCCGTCTCTTTTATTTGACCGGTTCGTGTGTTCGCTGCGTCCAGCTCCGGTAGCACCGAAGAGCGGAGTTCCCCGGGTAATTTCCGTCCATGCAAGCGCAGTGACGCTGCGATGTCATTGCCTGACTACATATACATATACATCCGGCATCGATCCATTCAGGGTGTGCAGTAGAGGTCTTTAGCTAGGAGCTGTAAAACATCTCAGCGCACAAAACACGTACATGGCAGACCACGAGCAGCTCGACATCCCCGACGACCAAGTAGTGTGGGTTCACAAGATGCGCAGGTACCTATCATACTTGCTCTTACTTCACCGACACAGCACCGGATGGTGATAAAAACACGAGACTGGTGTTTGAGATAAAGTGTTACGGTTTCCGTTCGGAAATGCATGACCTCATGTAAAGCATGAGGCAAACTTTCTCATGTATCTTTGACCACAAGATGACTAAATTTGATATTTAGGGCATTTCTAATCGATCCCTTAAAAGTTAGTGGAGTAAAAGTTGGAGTAAAGTTAGTGGAGTAAAATTTTACTCCACTAACGGTGCCCGCACCTAACCGATCCCCTATAGTAGCGGAGTAAAATCAAATTTGTGGCCGTTTTGTATACTAGCCACACAAACACAATCTCTACACAATACATATCTTAAAATCATTCAAATTAAAGCATGGATAGCAATAATCGTCATAACATAAAGTTTCATCACCGCGTTTTTCAAATTTAAACATGCGAAGTTCACCCAAAAGACATCACTTCAAACACAATGTTTGATTCAAAATCACCACAAACATAGCATGTATATGTTGTGGATCGAGCCAATCTTTGGCCTGCACCACCACCCTCTCGGCCACCACTACTCAAACGACGTTCTCGGCAAAGAAATCAACCTCGACATCCTCTCGGCCACCATCACCACCACCACCACCCTCTCGGCCACCATCACCACCATCACCACCCCCTCGGCCACCATCACCACCACCATCACCACCACCAACATTCCGAAGAGAGGCCAAGATTTCTCCACGAGTGAGCTCCCAATACTTTCTTGCGGTTTCATCCATTGTGTTTGGATTCATGAACATGATAGCACGCTTTTCGGCCTTCTTCGCATCACTTGTTCGATGCAACCGGAGCATCGGTTGCATTGGTCATGAATGGTGCTCCAACGATGCCCAAGAGAACCTTGGGTACGGCTTGATTGCACGTCCACGGAGTTGTTGTAGTGGTCGGTAATCCTCTCCCAAAACATGGTCTTGGTTTGATCCGTTCCGATCGTTGCATCTATGGAGATGGCACACCAAGTGTCGCAAAGCGCAAGGTCCTCCTTTTGGTTGTAGTTTTGGGTGCGGCTCCTTGAGGCCTTGGTGCTTGCTTCAGTCACCTCCACCACCTCCTCCTCGGCAACCACCTCTTGGACCTCCTCCTCGGCCTCCTCCGTGTCTTGGGTGGCCGAATGATCCCAAAACGAGTCATAGTTGAGATCATCAAGGCCAACGGTAGCCGAGGATTCCAACGATGTGAGGAATTCGGCCGTGTTCATCTCCGCTCTACAATGTCAAAGCAAGCACTATAAACAATCACTACTGATCACGAACAATCACGAACAATCACTATCGAATACCAACGGGACGCGAGGTTTTTATTTTTACCTTGTTGGCATTTCATCGAGCACTTGGCGGCCGCGTTTTTTGTTGCTGGCTGCGGTCGCCGCTCGTGCCGGAGCAGTCGCCGTAGGGGCAGCCGGAGTTGCCGCACGAGGCGTAGGCTTTGGACGAGGCCCCGCCGCGGTCTTCTTCATCTTCTTCTTGGCGGCCGCCTCGGCGAGCGCCGCCGCCGCCGCCGTCGGCTTTCGAGCCCGTTTGCCTCCGGTAGGTGCGGCGGGAGGGCGGCATGCCGTTGCCGGAGACGCGGTGGCCACCCCGGACACCATTGGCGCGGTTGGAGGCGGAGCTTGGACCCGGTGGTTCTTTGTTATCCCCAAGCTTTTTTTCGGCACCGGCGGCGGCGCGTGGGTGGTTTCCGGCGGCGAAAAGCCGGCGTGGGTGGCCGGCGGGGTGAGCGGGGGGGGGGGGGGGGTTGGTTATCCATTCCGGCCGGCTCAGAGGTCATCGGTGGCGGCGGCGGGGGCGGGAGGCAGTGCGGCGCGGGAGGGCGAGAGAGAGTTTTACTCGGCCGCCGCACGATGGAGTATATTTAGGGAAATCTTGGGGGGGAATAGGGAGTTGGAGTAAAAATTATACTCCGTTAATGTTTTTAGGAGATCAGCTAGGTCCGCTGTAAGGGAGTAAACCGAAAATTTTACTCCCTTATGACCATATTGGGGATCGGTTAGAAATGCCACAATATATGCCACTGCATTTGTCATAAAAACTAGCGGAGAAGACGCGCGGCGCACGCCGCGCCCGTGACTGGTTTGGTCTGTATTTTGTGTAGGTCTGTGTTAAGAAATTAGGTGTCTTCATATTAGCATCAGTGCATTTTGGGAGCGCCAGGGATATCATATTTTGTAGTAGGAAAAGAAAAGAAATCAAATAAGGAATAGTGAGAAAACATTAAAAAAAACTGGCCACGATCCCTTTGATGATCCTTGTTTTTTGTATGTGCTTTCTATTTCTTTCTGTACTTATGCCATTATTGGTCACTATTTCAAATTGCCATTGTGGAATCCAATTTCATGCTCTCGAAAATTATTGATAGATATGGAATACCAAAATTCCAAATGTCAGTAGCTTCGTCTCCTCCAACCAATGTTGCGCTATGACTGATTCTGCAAATCTGTCCAATTATAATCTTAAGTTATAGTAGTAGTGGAGAGCTAACCACAAATAAAAATAGAAACAATCACCTATTTGCCTTCTTTGAGGAACGTTGGAGTTTGCATCCATACCTTCCTTACGGATAGTGCTTATGGCACCACATGGATGGGCATGGGAGGCAGGTATGCATGCAAGCTCCAATAAGTTAACTTATTGGAGACCATATGCCTAAACCTATCCAAAAGTATGTGTAACCATATTGGAAATATTTAGTGCTACCTAAAAGTTTAGAACAAAAACCTAACCGAAGAACCTGATTGGAAATTGTAGACGAAGCAAGGCTGCAAGATCTGAGATAAACACCGATCGTCTATTTTGTCTTCAATGGAAAACAGAGCAAAAGGTCTTCGTGCCTGGAGGAACACCAATAGTCTTGCATCAAAGCTATACAATTTCAAGTATGACACTAAACCATTGGTGGCAATATCAGCAGAACAATTAAATGACTGAACATATGGGGTTCTTAACCAAGAAACCAGTTCTGGAAATATGGATGACATGTATCATGGCCTGACCGTCAAGCAGTGGCGGAGCGTGACAAGCAACCAAGAGGGGGTCATTTTCAAAATGGAAGCAAATTATGAATTAAAACATGCGCAACTCACAACATGTTATCCTGATGGTTGCTCTTGTTAAACACTTTTTTTTATCTCTCTTTCATTTGAAAAAGGAGTGCATGTTCTATTATTTCACCATTGTTATCTAAAACATAAATTCAAAAAACATTGTTACTTCTCTGAATCAGAACATGGCTGACTGCCCAAGACTGATTTAACATCTTAATCATGTTTCTTTAATTGGTACAAACTGGTTAACCCCATGGCGATGGAAATTTACATGGCAATCAAACAAATGGTTGACTGGTCGTTAACATCTGATAATCTGAACCAAGTTCACATGCCAATCAAAATCTACACACCATCAGATGGTCAGAACACTACTCATAGGGACATCACTTAATGAATTTTGAAATTGAATTCGAAATATACCTTGCTTGCCCCTTTGGCAGCAGCCAACAGTTCACCGTTCATCAGTTCACGGTTCGCATTGGGCGCTGGCGCCGGCAGTGGTGCGCAGCATGCAGCGGTGGTGTGCAAACTAGATGCAGCACACGTAGTGGGGCAGCGGCGATTCACATCCAGCGGACCGCCGAAACCTTGCTGTACCAGGCTACTGAGGCTAGCAGCTGAGAAGGGGAGTTGGGATTTGGGGAAAAGACCTAGGACTAGATCGCCATGGACATGGAGGCGAGTCCACGAGTCAGGAGAGAAGGAGCGTGAGAGACGTGCGTAACCTGCATTGGGCCGAGGAGATGAATGCTCTGTTGTTGGGCTGGGTCAGAATGACTAATACTAGTACCTAATCTCATTTTTCATGTTTTGGAAGGGGGGGTCGCGACCCCGTTTGGCCTGTACGAGGCTCCGCCAGTGCCGTCAAGTGCATGTCAACACTAAGATTGATTACATGCCTGATCACTTTAGTGTACAATTACTGTACCATTGTACAATACATGGATGATGGTATGATCCCCCCGATGGTCTATCAAATTTGTACTTAGCTATCTAGGAAATGATGATTCACTAAAGAAGAGGGGAAAACATCACTGTGTTGTTTGCTTGACAATTTGGATCGTTGGTATCAAGGTTGTCTCAACCACTCAAGACCAAAACATCGACTGTAAAGTAATAGGCTGCTGTTAGAACTAGTGATTTGTAAGCATTTGAATACTTCCTTCTGCATTGTATAGCTAATTAGAAAGGTTCAGACCAATCTAACCATTTCAACATATAAAGATCCACATATGTGTTCTCCTGGTATTTGTTTTCCTCTTCATGTTACGGATAGCACAGAATTCCATTAATATGATCTAGTAGTTATTCCCTTATACCATTTTCCAGTGTTATCTAATCAAAATGAAATAATTAGAATATTAACTTAACTATGGCAGGTAATATCCAGTAAGTGATTGAGGAGTTTCTACAGAGCAATACAACATAGCCATGGAAGGTTTAATCCTACCAATAAGTGATATGCTATATCCTACAATCTTATATTAGACATATTCATTTCATGATATTTAATCCAAACAAAAGAAGATGTAAATATTTCTGGGAACAATATTTGGGCCCGGGAAGAAACAAATACCAAGTTACACCATGCAACAAATCTGTGCAGCATCACCAATATAGCATAATTCTACCTTGAATTTTGATAACTGAAATGTTTTTTAAACTGGAGATAACACAGTACAGAAATTCAGGCAAATAGATATGACAAATGTATCGAAATCTTGGACATCAATATATTGTAGAGAGAAAACTATGCCTATATAGCAACAGGCCAATTGTTATATGGGGAAAAGGCTTCACCACAAAAACTTGATCTAAAGCCAAAAAAACAAATGTCAAACCATATCAATTACATGAGTGCGATTTCTTTAATCCACTTGCTTGCTAAGTTTAAATCTACTATGCAAGCATTTGTAGTGGTTTGTGATTTTGTAAGCAATAAATTTAGATGAGACGGGCCAGCTGATAATACCTCGAGTGTGAATCAGCATATCCTAACGAATGAACCTGCCATACCAATACATTTTTTTTTTCGAACTTACTGTATGATATGAATGAAAGGAAGTTCACTAACAAACCAAGTTACATTTTTTTACTAAGACTTGGAAGTTCCCATGGAACTCGCATTGCAATGGAGATATCAACTATAAGTATCTTAATAGTTCTTACACTCAAGCCACTTGGTAATATGGTCCATCCATTCTCCTATATGAACATGGCAGAATGGTCGACCCAACGTTGGGGTTGTCCTGTAGACACGAAAATCATAATTGATCAATATATAGAAACATAAAAATGATGCTTAGTTCTTGTAGACATACTAACAAACAGATAGAGGGCATGAAATAGTAACATCATAGAATACAATACTGTGTATTTTTGTCAAGGTTTCTCTGCACTAAACTTGACACCACACGAACAGTTTATCATAAAAAAGAATTCAAATTGCAGATTGATACACTAACTTTATTGCAAGACCTTGTGTTTTGCTATGAGAGAAAAAGGAGAAGCTCCTGAGAGGAGCAGCAGGAACCACTACAGAGAGAAACTGTTGTAGAGAGAGAGAGAGCAGCAGCAGCAGCAGCCACGACAGTGTGCATGGTCCCGGGGGGGAGGGGGGGGGGGGGGGGGGGGGGGGGTTGCTGCTGCAGCCACTATTTAGTACACATACCTAGGAGAGCAGTTGACGGCGTCCCTCCACCTGCTGTAGGTCTCCGCCACAAGCGACGTCCCGTGCCCATCGCTGCTCCTCCAATGATGGTCATCGACGGGTCTAACCTACCGGTGGCTTCTCCCGCAGTAGTGTGACCTGCGCGAGAATCAAGGGGAATAAGGCGTCGGGAGAAGAGAAGCAGGAGGGAGAGGGGGTCGTGCCTGCTGTGGGCTGCTGCTCCACCGTTGTTCTTGATGCGCCGCCGCCGCCGTTTCTGCCGAGAAGCGACTGAGATAGATATTTATGTGACGGATAGGGTCCGTGGGGACGCTTTCAACGGTGAGGAGATCACGCTTTCTCTAGATTGGTCTAACACCTCACGTAACTTCAAGTTCCAGATATTTCTACTATACCTATCTAGACATCTCCACGTAATTTTGTACAGGACAGTAAAAATAAAAAGTCAAAAAAACATGAAAAATCAAAGGTCTCCCGCTTTAGTATTGTTATTACTGATTAGTATGACATCATATTCATACGAAGTTCTACTTACATCTTGACACAACGATTAATGGTCGAATTTTGGCATGAGACCATGCATGCAAAATCTTAAATACGGTCTATTTTATAACCGATGAAGTGCATATTATTACTATCCGTAGGAAAAATTTGCCATGCTAATTAGTCGATTGGTTGCGTCGCAGAATATCAGGCTCTTGGTTGACATTGGCGGTAAGACCATTGAGATCCCGCTCAAAGGCAATCTCGCTCTGCAGACACAGAACATCGCTCCACGTCAAGCTCCTGCTACTGTGGTGGACGATCAGCAAGCGGTGGATGAAGGGGCGTACATGCAGCAGATGCGCGGGTGGCTTATGACGGTTGCGACGCTCTTTGTCAGCATGTCGTTCCAGGCGGCGATGCAGCCGCCGGCGTGGATACCGACCGACCTGTTTCGATTCACTGTGGGAAGAAAAAAAACTAAGTTCGGCGGTCTCGTGGTGGAAGTGAATACTATTAGAAAGGATGGTCCCAGTGGTCGGGCAGCCGTGATGGCAAGGTTTTACATGCTCGCCAACATGGCTACCTTCGGGATAGGTCTGTGTGTACTGGTGATGTTGCTTCAGATGAAGAAATCACCGCCTACACGTGCTGTCAAGGCCTTAACGAGGATGATGGCAACCCTCGCGGGATCTGTCGCCTTGTCTTTCGCAATTGGTACCGCCTCTAACAACGTAGGCGTGCTGTTTCTTATTATTGGTGTTCTTGTAGCGTGCGTCTCCATAGCAAAGAGCAAGGTGCCCGAGGACGGGTTTGAGACTTAGTTATGTTGCTGGCAAAGAGCAAGTCAAGTAAAGTCGTTGTAGCGGGTCAGCGTCATAATCTATATCAAATAATAAAGGGAATAAGTATTCTTGATCCGTTACGCACTTTTATAATAAAACCTCACTTTTCAGAAATTCAACCCGTCGGTTCATCCTTTTTTTTCCCATCTAACTTAGTTATTAAAAAACATGGGGAGCACCTATACCTCAGGTGCCTGATTTTTTGTATGCATTGTTACTTTAGTTTTACCGCGACGGATATCAATCTAACAGCTAGTTTCCTCTGTACGTACGTTTAAAGTCACGTTCTCTCCTATACGATGTGAGTGCCAACTGCGCTGACAGTCGCCAGCTTCCGGCCCATACGAGAGTGTACATGCCATGAAGAAGAAGAAAAGATGCAAGTCAGCGTCATGTGCAGTTAAGCTCGATATGCTTAAGGCATATGAAAGTGTTGAATGGCACTACTTGGAAGCGATGATGATCAAGCTGGGTTTCTGCGACAAATTTGTCAGGCTCATCATGAAATGGGTTTCCGCTGTTCGGTTTTCAGTGAAGGGGAATGGTTGTCTACTCCCCTCCTTTATACAGTCTAGAGGATTACGGCAGGGGGACCCTTGGTCTCCTTTCTTGTTCTTGTTGTGCGCCGAAGGCTTCACTTCTTTGATGAATTACTACGGCGGCAACTTCATTGATCGTGGCATTCGAGCAAGTGTTCGGTCACCTTGGATCAATCATTTACTCTTTGCTGATGACAGTCTCATTTTTCTCAATGCTCAAGTATAAAGTGCCACACGGTTGAACGAGATCCTTTGCATCTATTCTGAGTGTTGGGGACAAGCAGTGAATAGAGAAAAAGGCTCTATATACTTTAGTCCTAATGCCTCGCATCCAGTCAGAACAGCAATGAAACATTCTTTGGGGTATCCATGTGGAGGCTTTTACTGAAAGATACCTTGGTCTTACTACTGCAGTCGAACGGATCACTAGTGGCACGTTCGACCACATTTGCGAGAGAAGACGGAGGAAAATGCAAGGTTGGTCTGAAAAGAATTTTGCGTGCGCAGGGAGAGAAGTTTATCTAAAGTCGATCATTCAGTCCATCCCGCTCCACAACATGAGTTGTTTTCAACTAACCAAAAAAGTTTGCAAGCAACTGACGTCGTGCATGGCAAAGTACTGGTGGAGCAGGTCCATTGACAAACGTTCGTTACACTTGATTTCATGGGAAAAGCTAGCTACACCAAAGATCATGGAGGCATGGGATTCCGAGATTTTGAGAAGTTTAACTTGGCACTTCTGGGGAAACAAGGATGGTGTTTGATTACACATCCTGATCTGATTCACTATGCTCACGTGTCCTCAAAGGGATGCACTTCCCGGAGTGTGTTTTATGTAGGCTCAAGCTCCAGCTAAATATTCGGCAATACGGAAAGCGATCATCACCAGGAAAACAGTGCTTCAAGCAGGATTGTTAAAACGAGTGGGGGACGGCTCAATAATTTCTATATGGGACGATGAAAGAGCATGATGCCCCCATGTTTGGTTTTGGTAATTAATGACAATTCCCGTGGACTAATGGTTGTCTTGAGTTATATTTTAAAGGTTTGTCCATAGGCATTGCTTGAAGAACATTTGTTGGTTTCAAGGTAATAAGAAGAAGATTATGTGTTGACCAAGTGCTATTCAAAGAGTTATCCAAAGATTGGTCATGTGAGAATTGAGCCTATTTCAAACATGTCTTGAAGAAGAAGATTGTGTGAACATTTATGTTTACCTTCAAGACATCATCTTTATGAAGAAAGGAGATAAGATGCAAGGTTGATCAAGACTAAATACAAAGAGTGATTCAAGTTGATCAACACTCAAAGCGTAGAAGATGTACTGAGTGAGATCAAGTGATCCCATGGTATGGTAATCATTGTCCATTACGCTTTGTGTACTAACCAATGATCTATATGAGGTTTCTATGTGGGGTTAGGTATCTTTCCATGGGCTTGCATCAAAAGGAAGATATCATATAACCCACGGAGGATGACATCAAGTGGTGATCGCCATCAAGGTTGCGGTGTGCAAGTTCAAGTGGAGCATCATGAAGAGATCATGATTGAAGCTTGCCGTCCATTCTCGTGATAATGGACATGCGAAGATGTGCCTAAGAGGGGCTCACCCATAGTGGAGTATGGGGGAACAATTTACTAGTCTTCATCGAGCCAGCGAAACCAAGAAAGGTGGTCCAACTTGAGAAGGTCAAGATCGTCATCATCTAGCTCAAGCGGACTATGCGCAAGGCTAAGGTATATCCTTGATAGATTTTCTATCTTACCGGTCTCGTGGTGTTAGTTGGGAGACCGGGTTATAGGATCGATAGCCGTACTATCAAGGGGGGCTCTCGAGTGAGTAGCTTGATCGTATCATTCGTAGAGAGCTCAAATCTTTGCATCCTTGACATCATCCTTGTTGGTTCTTGTTTGGTTTTTCTCCATGTGAAGTTTTGGAGCTTGTGGTTATCTTCTTGACAAGCTCAAGTTCATCGAAAACGGATTTCATATGCATCTTCTATTATGTTTTCGATGTTAGAGTTTTTGCCGGTTCTTCACTTGCAGAGGTTTCACACTTCTACATTAGTGGCATATTACTCTTGCTTGTTCTAAAGATTTCCAATCGTGATTTGACATCTTCTGTCTTTAGCTTTCTATCAAACTTTAGTTTGTTGAAATGTGAACTCCTCTGCTAAAGTTATGGCAGTTTCGGTCTAACCTGTTTCCTTTGTCTGTTGCTGACAAGGCTGTTGTACCACGTACCTTGGTTGTTGTACCGGCTGTCTGGTGCTTCCGGAGCAACAACCGCTCGAGGGGTGATTCCCTCGGGTCAGGCAGTGTCCCAGGTGGTGGTGGTGCGGTTGTACCGCTGCTCTTTGGCGGTTGTACTGCCAGGGACTTTGCCACCCCATAGGGCGCTGCCGGGCGGTTGTTCCGGCTGAAGTACCGCCCCAACCACTGGAAAAGGGTGAATCCTTTCGGGTAGCTAGGCGGTACTCTGCGGTAGTCGTCCGATTGTCCCGGCTTCTATCCTTGCAGCGGTACAACCGGTGGCCTGAGGCTGTAGTACCGCTCTGGACTCAGCGACTACATGAGCCCGGAAGCAGTGGTTGCTCCGGTCCATGTACCAGCCCTTGTACCGCACACGGGTGACTCCGTTCGGGCACTAGGGCGGTACACAACGGTACCCGTCCGGTTGTACCTACTGAATTTATTAAGTGGTACTATCGGCGGCACCGGCGGTTGTATTGCACGGAGCACCGTTGTGACGCCCCTGCTCGACCGTGCACTAATCATACACGCAAATGCACACGATCGAGATTAGAGACTCACGAGAAGATATCACAACACAACTCTAAACACAAATGAAAGTCATACAAGCTTAATATTACAAGCCAGGGGCCTCGAGGGCTCGAATACATAAGCTCGAGTCATACAGGCATCAGCGGAAGCAAAAGTATCTGAGTACAGACACAAAGTTAAACAAGTTTGCCTTAAGAAGGCCAGCACAAACAGTGACACTGATCGAAAAGGCGAAGGCCTCCTGCCTAGGGCCTCCTAACTACTCCTGGTCGGCGGCTCAACGTAGTAGTAGGTGCCTCCGGGGATCTCCTGCTGCTGGACTCCGTCGTCTGATCGCAGCAATCGGGTATGGGGAAAAGAAGTAGCAAAACAACCGTGAGTACTCATCCAAAGTACTCGCAAGACTTACATCAGAACTATACTAAGTATGCATCGGTATCAAAGGAATGGGGCTATATCTTTGGACTAAACTGCAGAAATGCCAGAACAGAGGGGGAAAGGCCTAGCCTATCGTAGACTAGCATCTTGAAGCAATCTTGCAGCATCAGAAGAGAGTAGAGTATAGTAACCTATAATAGCAATTATATTTTAGTAATGCCTTGAGATCCTTCCTCGACTACCCTGTGAGAAAGTGATCCCGAGAGCAGTAGTAACAGTTTATCATTGTAACAGTATCCATTTATAGTTGTAGCAGATCAGGATACAACTCCGAGCGTCCTGTTACCGTGGACGCTATTCGAATAGATCACTTCCCTGCAGGGGTGCACTACTGTTACCCAACACGCTCGATTAACTCTGGCCGGACACACTTTTCTCGGTCATGCCCGGCCTTGGCTGATCGACAGGACGTAGTCCTATCTAGGCTCCGCAGAGAGGTCCCCGCCAGTCTACATCCTAAGCGCTCAGGGGTCTTGGGCCCATCGCCCTTTGCACTCCGGGTCGTTGCGAGTAGGGTGAATACCAGCACCATCCCTCTCCTGGATGGCACGATCCGACCGTGCCACAATGCTGAACTGGACATCTGACAGAGCTTTCGGCTGATACATACGGCACCGAGGGTCCCATAACCATTATCCCGCGTGGTATTAGTGCGTATAGGCCAACGGCCAACTCAGATCAAATACCCAAATCCGTTAGGCGTGTTTAGTAACTCGCGAAGACGAACAGGATCCCTGTCGCTCCGACTTGATAACACACGGACCACGACCAAGGACCAGGCCCACCTCTCTCCTAGGTGGTCTCCGCCTGCCCTGTCGTTTCGCCACAATATCACTTGTGGGCACCCTTGGGTTCAACCCGTCTTGTTTCATTATCTCGCGGGCACTCTTGGAGCCGGCCCGACTTTAACAGTTTAAAGTATTGCAGTAATGTAACATTTCCGTGATCATCACCCAGAGTGATCACGGCCCGATAACAAGCCTGGCAAACGGACAAGGGTGAAGGGCCAGCTGATGAATCATAGCATACCTAACTAAGCATCATAGGGTAGCAGGTAAGGTATCAATAGCAGGCGACGAAAACAGGCTATGCATCAGAATAGGTGCTATCGGAGCAACAACAGAAGCAATTCTAATGCAAGCATAAGAGGGAAAGAATGGGCGATATCTGATGATCAAGGGGGTTTTGCTTGCCTGGGAGCTCTGCTGAAGGGGTCTGGTCATCGACGACGTAGTTGTACTCAGCAGTGTCGTCGGCAGTCTCGGGGTCTACCGGGAGAGAAGGAGGGGGAAGAAACAATAAATACACGGCAAACAATGCAACACAAATGCATGACATGGCAATATGCAGTGCTAGGGGTGTTCTAATGCAGTGCTAGGTATTTTGGTCGGAGCGGGAAAACATCTGGAGGTATTTTACCAGTTTCGGGCAATTATCGGTCAGATGAATCGGAGGGGAAAGTTCCATGTTCATCATGTTAGAGGGGGCCGACAGGTATGTGGGTAGCGTATTCGTATTCGTCATATTTTTCTGATCGTTTTTCATATATAAATTATTTTCATCCGAGTCACGGTTTATTTTATATGATTTTTCAAAGTTTTATTGAATTTCTGGAATTGTTTTAATTATTAAATCCGAATTATCCAAAACAGTGAACTGTGACGTCAGCAGAACGTCATGATGACGTCAGCAGTCAACCCAGCTGGTTGACTGGTAAATCTGACCAGTGGGTCCCACCTGTCATAGACTGACTTAATTAAACATAAGTTAATTTAACTAACTAACCTAATTAGCTAGTGGGACCCATCTGTCAGTGTCTAATTTAATTAATAGATTAGTTTAAATAGCAAAAGAGCCCGTGCGTTGCAACGGGAGAGAAAACATAACACACGCTCTTAACCCAACAACCATCACTCAAGACCACAATAGGTCCATCTCCTTTATTTTAGCGAGGCATCATATTTGTGTTGCCGCTTATCCTCCTTCTCACCCTCGCCGCCGGTACGAAAGAAAAACGGATCGTGCGCTATAAATTATAAGTTTGCTTTCAAAACAATATTTAAAAAATATTTAACAGGTAAAATTAACATCATATTCAGATTTCACACATTTTTCTAATCAAATTTCATATATAACATGTTAAAATCGGAGTTACGGTTTAAAAGATACGGATAATTTAGAAAATCATTTGTTTGACTTAAATATCTGTCAAAATAATATTTAAAAATACTTAACAGGTAAAAATAATCTCATATTCATATTCTATATATTTTTCTAATCAAATTTCATATATAACATGTTCAAATCGAAGTTACGGTTTAAAAGATATGGATGATTTAGAAAAACATTTGTTTGACTTAAATATGATCCGCGGATGAATTACGTAAAAGATCAGGGGGGTTTTCGAAAAATGTAAAATAACGGTTCGGGTGTGACTTAAATCCGGACTGCGGGTTGATTTCAAGAAAAAACAGGGGCTTTTTTGTAAAATACGAAAAAACGATTCGTTTTTACTTAAAACAGGACTGCGGGTTGAATTCTCTGAAATAGAGGGACTTTTCTAAAAAATGCCATGACGGACGACCAGAAACCCAATTTGCTTTATTATTAGGTAAAGATTCAAATTAGTTTTAATTAAACTCGGGGGCCTGCATGTCAGTGACATAGGGCAGCCCAGTCAGCACGTTGACTGGGTCAACCCAGTCAACGGGGCCAGTGGGGCCAAGCGGTCAGTGGCTCGGGGTGGGGCCCAGAGGTGCCCACGTCAGCGCCACGTTGGCGCCGGCGACCGGAACGGCTCCGGCGAGGCCATTCGCAGCGGAGGGCGCCGGAGAGAGTCGGATTTTGGCTGTGGGGGGGCCAAAACGAGTGCGGTCGGTGCTGTTCGAACGGCCGTGGAGTGCCGCGTCACGTGGTGCTACTGGCTTGCGTCGGGGAGGTCAGAAACGTCGCCGGTGTCGAGCGTTGCGGGCGCCGGAGTTCAGGCCGATGCGGGTTAGCGGTTGTAGCGCGTAGGCGTACGAACTAAACGGCCTGGGAGGCCTTATGCGACGCGGCGAGCACTACGGTGACACGCGCGGGACCTAAAGGTCACCGGGGCTACGCCGGCGACAAGCTCGAGCGGCGAGGGGTTCGGCCACGGTGGAATCGGGCGGCAGAGCTCGCAAACGAGCGCCTGGAGTGAGGGGAAAGAGAGGGAGGCTCACAGGGGTCCTGTAGGTGAGCTAAGTGGGCGCGGGGGAGGCTCGGAGCAGACGTAATGGCGGCGGCGACCTCCGGCGTCCGAGGAGGAAGACGAAGCCGTGGGGGGCGATGCAGTGGCCCGGAGCTCGACTGGGTGGCACCAGACGAAGTAGCAGTCGACGGCGGAGCGGTCGGGCACGGTGGTGAGGCGCAAGGGGCTCGGTGGCCTCGTGATCTATGGAGGCGCAGCCATGGCTGCGTCGGGCGAGGTGAGGGGAGCGAGGGAGAGAGGGGGGAGACAGGTCTAGGGTTAACCAAGGGGGTCCGAGGGCTCCTCTTATCCATCCAGCGGCGACGCAGCGACGTGCTGTCGAGCAGCGAGAGGGGGCCAGGGCGCGGCGTGCGCGCGCGTGCTGACACGCGAGGAGAGAAGGGCGGGAGGTGGGAGGCGACCGGCTTAGCGGGCTGGGCCGCACTGTTGCAACTAGAAGCCCAGCCGCACAGTGCTCCTTTTTCCTTTTCTTTATTCTTTTCTGTTTTTCTTTTATAGTTTCTGTTTTGCATTTTCTTTTAGCATCAATTCAATTTTGTAAAATGTGCAACTTATCTCAATATTTATGATGCAATATATCTCATTGCCACAAAAAGTTTGGGGGTATTATCATTTCATTTTGATTTTAAATAAATAGAAATGGATTAAATTTTGCTGTTTTAGTACTATTTTAATTAGGTTAGGGGCAATTTAAGAATCCAAATAATGTTGGCTTTATTTTTATAATTACTTTGGGAATATTTGCAATATTATGAACTATTTAGTTCCTGGATTTGAACAACTTTTAAATTGACTTTAAATTTGAATTCTCAATTTGAATTGGAATTTGAAATGAGATACGACTCAAATGATGATCAAGCATTGTTAATCATGGTGACTTGGCATCATCAAAAGGGTGATCACTGTAGCTTAATACATGGGGATGTTACAACCGTAGGCTGACGTTTCCACCTTGAGCGGTTGTACCGCACTCCGGTGCGGTTGTACCACTCATGTGTTTTTCTGCAGCGTAATGGTTATATTCGTGGGGGCCTATTTAAGGGGGTCTTCTTCCCATTGCCCCCAACGATTTTGAGCAAGTTTTCCCCCACCATTGTTGACCTCTTGGAGCTTGCTTTCTCTCTATTCCTCCCATGATTGTTGCATCTTTTTGAGGGAAAAGAGAGAGGAGATCTAGATCTACATTCTCTACCAATCCATCTCTCCTCTTAGTGAGGGGAACCTTGTGGATCTAGATCTTGGAGTTCTTTTGTTTTCTTCTTGTTCTTCCTCTCATATTCCTCCATAGCTTTCGTTGCTTTGGTGGGATTTAGGAGTGAAGGACTTGAGCACTTCGTGCATTCTTGCCATTGCATTAGTTTCATCGGTTTGAGTTCTCCACAGTGATACGTGGAAGTGAAAGTTGAGAAACTTATTACTCTTGGGTGTTTGGGAACCCTAGGGCTGGTGCCTCTTGGGTGCTTCGGCATCCTAGGCAGCTGGTGGTGTCGCGGAGCTCAATCATTGTGGTGTAAAGCTCTGGACGAGCTTCGGGGTCTCCAATTAAGTTGTGGAGATTGCCCGATCAATTTGTACGAGTTTGGTGACCGCCCCCAAGGGTTGCCAATTGTACGGGTTCATTGATCGCCCCAAGGGTTGCCAATTGTATGGGTTCGGTGACCGCCCTCAAGGATCCCTTAGTGGAGTCACGACACCTTGCATTGTGAGAGAGCGTGAGGAAAATATGGTGGCCCTAGTGGCATTTTGGGGAGCACGGTGCCTCCACACCACTCTAACTGAGATTAGCACCCGCAAGGGTGTGAACTTCAGGATACATCGTCGTCTCCGCGTCCCTCGGTTATCTCTTACCCGAGCCCTTTACTTATGCACTTACTTTGTGATAGTCATAGTGATTCATGTTATATATCTTGCTATCACATAGTTGTTTATCTTGCTTAGAATAAGTTGTTGGTGCACATAGTTGAGCCTGGTATATTTAGGTTTTGTGCTTGACAAATTAAACGCTAGTTTTATTCCGCATTTGTTCATGTCTAAACCGCAGTTTTTTCAAATCGCCTATTCGCCCCCCTCTAGGCGACATCCATGTCCTTTCAGATGATCAGTGGATTCCTACCATAGCCACATTGAAGCCAATGGACAGAATAGGAAACGAGAATCTGACTCATGTTTCGGATCTCATCGATCAACACGGACAGTGGGACATCGAAATAGTCAGGAGGAATTTCTTTGCACCGGACATATCCGGAGTTTTTAATATATCTTTGCGGGTGTTAGGTGGGGAAGATACTTTGAGCTGGGCATTAGAAAGATCAGGTGAATATTCAGTCAAAACAACATACTGTGCTCTTGTGATTCGTAACGAGCATTGAGCTCTAGAGGAAGGGGCGGCAGCAGGGACTTCATCGTCAGATGTTCACCTTTTGTTTGCTCTATGAAAACTCAAGGTAATCCCGAGAGTTTGGGTCTTTTGGTGGAGAGTTCTTCAAGGAATCCTACCAGACTATGCTATACTGAAGCATCACCACATTAGGCGTATTGCAAGATGTGATCTCTATGAAGCAATGGATGAAAATATGATGCATGCTCTTGTATCAAGTTCCCATGCTAGGAACTATTGGGTGGCGGCAAGAGACACTAGTACAGCAAGCTGCTATACAAATGGTTTTTACCCCCTTTCAGCGACGAAGTTTTAAACCGTCGCCTTGCCTGTGTGTGCGATAGGGGGGGTCCTTTCCACACGACCCAAAAACCGTCCGCGATAGGGCCTCTGGTCACACACGCGGGGCAAAAAGAGCTCGTGTGCGATCGGGTGAGCCATCGCAGACAATTATACTGGCCCAATCATTTCCGTTCGTATGTAGATCCCACAGAGTGAATCCAAGATAAACGTTTTCGTTCATATATACATCCCACACAGTGAATCCCAGACAAACATTTCCGTTCGTATATACAAAGCACACAGTTTTCTGCATCACATCGTCTGTGATAGCGTTGCCATTGCAGACGATAGTAATAATTTTATCGTTTGTGTTATTGAATGCATCACGCACGGTGTCTAGAAGAAACTGTGTGGCATAGGCCGTCCATCACACACACTTTTTATATGGAAAACGTTTGTGCAAGGTGGCCTAACGCAAACAGTTGTCCAGAGGAAGTCGTGTGTGATTGTTCATTGATCCAACACGTTTACTTTCTATAAACTGTGTGGGTTGTCTGAGATCATCGCCCACGGTGTTGTCTCAATAACCGTTTGCACTAGAAAAACCCAATAAGCAGGCTAATTGGCCTATTATTATTAATCCATTTAGTAATCAAATTTACATTTCATAATAAACACACAATATATTTCATTTTCGTATTACGGAACCAGGATTTCATAATTTAAATACATCAGAGTACAACATCATATAGCTTCAGCACTCACTCACACCATATAGGCATATAGCTAGCTACCCCATTAAACAACAGCACACCAAGTTTCACATGCAACATCTAAAACCTTTGGAAATTAGCATCATAGACGGTAGATAGACAGATGGATCTTATCTGGAAAACTGCTGAAGCGAAAGGCGAATATTGAGCCTTCAATGATGTTGAATGTCCTTGAAACTTTAGGCCAGTGCCTGTGGATGATTGACCGCCCATCCTTCGTCCTCTTGAGGAAGGCTTCAATATTGTACCGTGGGTGTTGTATGAACACCTTCCTCGCCTCTTGACCATACAGGTGGTTTGAGAGGTAATCATCTGTGAATTGCTTTGGAAAGGCCTGAAAACAAAGATATGCATAAATATCTTCTTTGAATTTTGAAATGGCGCAAAGGAATAAAAAAACAAGGTACTCCCTCCGGTCCTTTTTACTCCGCGCATTAGATTTGTATCAAGTCAAACTTTGTAAAGTTTCACCAAATTTATTTTGAAAAATATCAACATCCACGATACCAAATATGTATACTATAAAATTGTATTTCATAATGCATCTAAAAATAATGATTTTGCAGTTTGAATGTTGATACTTTTTTCTGTAACTTTGGTCAAAGTAGAGATACTTTGACCTCGGACAAAACTTATATGCAGACTAAAAAGGACCGGAGGGAGTATAAGAGTTAGTACCATCCTGTAGTTCACTGATGTCTTCTTCATTGTGTAGACAAAGATCTTGTTGTTTTTCCTCGCTAGTTTCTTTATCCTCACAATCTTTCTGAGTTTCTTGACTTGACTGGTATTCATGGACATCTCATTTGCCCATATGTAAAATGGGTCGAACAGTGGGTTAAAACCTCTGACAGCAGGACCTACATGTGTGATATGTCCAATTTGCATCATGATTTCCTACTATTATTTATAATGTATTTGACCATTATTTCACTTTATGATGCAATTCTTATGCCTTTTCTCTCTTAATTTGCAAGATTTATATGAAGAGGGAGAATACCGGCTGCTGGAATTCTGGACCTGAAATAGCCACATTAGAGATATCTATCCTACAGAGCTCCAATTGACTTGAAATTTCACGGAGATTTTTTATTGAATATATAAAAAATACTGGAAAGAAGAAATAATGGAGGGGACCCACCAGTTGCCCACAAGGCAACAGGGCGCGCCCCCCTGGGCGCGCCCTGATGCCTTGTGGGGCCCCTGGCTGGCCTCTGGCCCCCTCCTTCTGCTATATAAGGTCTTTTGCCGTAAAAAAATTATAGAGAAGACTTATGGGACGAAGCGCCGCCGTCTCGAGGCGGAACCTGGGCAGGAGCTATTTTGCTCTCCGGCGGAGCGATTCCGCCGGGGATACTTCACTTCGGGAGGGGGAAATCGAAGCCATCGACATCACCAACGATCCTCTCATTGTGGGAGGACCAATCTTCATCAACATCTTCACCAGCACCATCTCATCTCAAACCCTAGTTCATCTCTTGTATTCAATCTTTGTCTCAAAACCTCAGATTGGTACCTGTGGGTTGCTAGTAGTGTTGATTACATCTTGTAGTTGATGCTAGTTGGTTTATTTGGTGGAAGATTATATGTTCAGATCCTTAATGATATTCAATACCCCTCTGATCTTGAACATGAATATGATTTGTGAGTAGTTACTTTTGTTCTTGAGGACATGGGAGAAGTCTTGTCATAAGTAATCATGTGAGTTTGGTATTCGTTCGATATTTTGATGATATGTATGTTGTTGCTTCCTTTAGTGGTGTCGTGTGAACGTCGACTACATGACACTTCACCATCTTTCGGCCTAAGGGAAGGCATTGTGGAGTAGTAATTAGATGATGGGCTGCTAGAGTGACAGAAGCTTAAACCCTAGTTTATGCGCTATTCCGTAAGGGGCTAATTTGGATCTATATGTTTCATGCTATGATTAGAGTTATCTTAATTCTTCTTTCGTAGTTGCGGATGCTTGCGAGAGGGGGTAATCATAAGTGGGAGGCTTGTTCAAGTAAGAACAACACCCAAGTGTCGTGCGTACGACCATCTATGGGGCCATCTAGCCCCTTTGTGGTTCGACTAGGGAGATGCGCAAGCACAAAGAGCAGAATCAGCAGAAACGCAAAGAGATCTACCCAGGTTCGGGCCACCGTGAGGTGTTAAACCCTACTCCTACTTTGTGTATTGGATGTGTTTCAGCTCAAGTACAAGGAGCGCTTCTTGCCGACAAGGTGCAGGAAGAGCAGCTACGCATGCAGAATGAGCAAAGTGTCGACCCTTGTAAAGGTTGCCCTGGCCCTCCTTTTATAGCTCAAGGGGTAACCACAGTGGCAAAATAGTCATTACAAGTTGATTAGATAGCAAACAGTGCTATCATACCTAACTCTGCCGGATTAGGACAAAAGCATTTATTGCGCCGTTAGATGTCATGTGGAGGAGGAGCCCCGACAAGGTTTCTGCACCGCTCGCCCAGCTACCTCTTATTATGTTGACATGCCTCCTGGACGGGTGTCATTAAAGCTAAATCTCCTTCCAACAGGCTGACATGTGCCCCGACAAATCTCACCAAACTGCCTGCGCGGTCGACACCTCACCGATTAGTGACTAGCTGATCGGTGTAGTGGAGCGCTGACGAGCTAGCGAGGACTTACCGGCACGGAGCTTGCCGGGCCTTCATCTTGCTGGCTTGAGCCTTGCCGGCAAGTATCGTCTTGTGCTTCTTGATATCTTGTCTTGATCTTTTCCCTAGTGGCTTTGCAACTAGGCCTTGAATCTTGATCTTGGTAATCCCCGGCAAGCCCTGGCCATCAGGAAGGCTACTACTGTCTGTGCATAAGTCAGGGTATAAAATACCCAATGTTTATACACCGACAGGAGCCCCCGGGCCTGGGCCACACACGCATCCGAAGCGTCATTGGGCTAGGCCCAAACAATGCACATACACGTGGCGGGAGATTACCGTCATAATTTTTGCAATGATGATTTTCCTCCAAGCACCCCCACGTCGCGCATTACATGCGGGATGCAGGAGTGGTGGACTGTAGCGGTTATCCCGCGGTAGTGCGCCTACAATGGCACTGCCGAGGCAAACAGTAAAGAGCCAGCCCCCTCACGTTTTCCCCATAAAAAGGCAACCGCGAGGGGACGCTGCTCATTCACCCTTGCTTTCCTCTGCTTCATCTTCTTCCTCTAGCCAGAGCAGCTTCCGCCACCGCCGCCGCCGATTCACACCTCACCTCAACTCCCTCTTTTCTCCCTGAGCCCTTATGGCACCTAAGAAGACCGACGCGGCGGGGAAGAAGCCCGCCAAGCCTATCGACCCCAAGGCGGAGAAGAAGAAGATGGAACTGGAGTAACTGGAGAAGCGGCGGAGGGAGAATGTGGTATTCTCTCCGCCGCCTTTGGATGAGAATACCTTGATCGAGAGGTATGCTTATATGTGGGGATGAGACACCAAAGATCACCACGCCCCAGTGGTGCTCCCCGCCGGAGGCAAGACCCCATCATATTCGTATCCATTTTTCTGCGCGTACTTTTATTGCGGGCTGGTTCCTCCATTTTTGGATTTCTTCTGTGCAATGATGTACAGCTTCGGGTTTAGACTGAGGGATTTTACTCTGAATGCCATGACATGCATGTCAGTCTTTGCCCATCTGTGTGAAAATTTTGTTGGAGTCGCCCCCAATGTCAATTTGTTCCGCCATTTCTTCATTCCACGCATCGAAGGCAAAGCGCTTTCCGGCAGTGTCACATGGATCCCCAGGGCCAAGACCAAGGACCAGTATCTTCCCGGGCAGCTGCACTTAAAGTGGGAAGAATGGCGGGCTAAGTGGTGTTGGATCCAGGAAAAGGATTTTCCCAGTTTCTGCTTGCCGCGCACGGAAAGAGTCATACGCGGTGACGACTGGAGCAACTTGGGTGCCAGCGACAAGAAACTTGGCCCAGCACTGAACCGAATTGCTTGCCTTAGAGCCGCCAAGCTGATTATAGAGATGGTGGGTGCCGATTTCCTCCGGCGACGCATCGCGCCGTTGCAGAAGAGGCAAAGATTCACCTGGGAGCACCAGAACGCAGGTGCTACTTGTAGTCTGCGTTGTTATTTCCCCGAAGAGGAGAGGATGATGCAGTATAGTAGAGATAATTATTTCCCTCAGTTAAGAACCAAGGTTATCAATCCAGTAGGAGAACCAAGCAAAATTTCGTTAAGCGCACCTGGACACACAAGAGCAAACACTTGCACCCAACGCAAATAAGAGGGTTTTCAATCCTCTTAGCGGTTATTTGCAAGGATTAAATCTTATCGAGGTAAATAGATAAACTAAAATACTAATTAAAATAAAAGTAAATAAATTGCAGCAAGGCATTTTTAGGTTTTTATATGATAGAGATAGACCCGGGGGTCATAGTTTTCACTAGAGGCTTCTCTCTCGAGCATAGAAACATACGGTGGGTAAACAAATTATTGTTGGGTAATTGATAGAAAAGAAAATAATTATGACGGATTCATGGCAATGATCATGTATACAGGCATCACGTCCGAGACAAGTAGACCGACTCCTGCCTGCATCTACTACTATTACTCCACTCATCGACCGCTATCCACGATGCATCTAGAGTATTAAGTTAATAAAAACAGAGTAATGCCTTAAGCAAGATGACATGATGTAGAGAAGAAAATTCAAGCAATATGAATAAACCCCATCTTTTTATCCTTAATGGCAACAATACAAATACGTGTCATGTCCCCTTCTGTCACTGGGATTGAGCACCGCAAGATTGAACCCATCACAAAGCGCCTCTCCCATTGCAAGATAAATCAATCTAGTACGCCAAACCAAATCGATAGATCAGAGAGAAATACAAAGCTATATTTAATCATGCATAAAAGAGTTCAGAGAAGACTCAAATATTTCTCATGAATAATCTGATCATAAACTCACAATTCATCGGATCTCAACAAACACACCGCAAAAGAAGATTACATCGGATAGAACTCCAAGAACATCAAGGAGAACATGGTATTAAAGATCAAAGAGAGAGGAGAAGCCATCTAGCTACTAGCTATGGACCCGTAGGTCTGTGGTAAACTACTCACACATCATCGGAAGGGCAGCGAGGTTGATGTAGAAGGCCTCCGTGATCGATTCCCCCTCCGACAGAGTACCGGAAAAGGCCTCTAGATGGGATCGCGGAAGAACAGAGGCTTGCGGTGGTGGAAAGGTTTTCTCTTCTGGCTCTTTGATGGTTTCCGAATATTTGTGAATTTATAGAAGTAGAATTAGGTCAAACGGAGCCACATGGGCCCCACAAGGCAACACGGCGCGCCCCCCGGGCCGCGCCCTGTTGCCTTGTGAAGCCTTCGTGAGGCTTCTGGCCTCCTCTCGAAGCTTCCAAGGTCTCTTTTGTCCAGACAAAAAATCTCCAAAAAGTTTCGTGGCATTTGGACTTCATTTGGTACTAATTCTCTGAAAAGCCAAAAACAAGCAGAAAACAGCAACTGGCACTGGGCACTAGGTTAATAGGTTAGTCCCAAAAAATGATATATAATTGCATATAAAAACATCCAAGATTGATACTATAATAGCATGGAACAATTAAAAATTATAGATACGTTGGAGACATATCAGCAGGCGATATCATGCGACTGTATCCAGGGCTCGGCAACAATTTGACTGTCATGGAGCACGCCTGCCTCTGTGAACTGTTGTTCAGAACTACCGACACCTTCCACTTGTCGGACCAGATCGTCCCATTGCATATCAATTCTGCCAAGGATTCCATCTTGGTGATGATGCCAGAATGTAACGCTCAAGGAGTCGAAGCTCTCTGGCCAATGCCTACTCTGGAATATGAAATGGCCTGGGCTTCAAACTTGACGGAGAAGGCTACCCGGAAAGAGAGGGATCTCATCAAGGCCACCAAAGACGAGGAGCTGGCATACATCGCCAGCAAAGCCGCAGAAATTGCTAGAATTGGCAAGGCTGGCAGTTCTCAAGCCGCGGCAACTGAGGATGATGAAGAAGAACATCCTGACGAAGAGGTTGCCGAGGAACTCCAAGAAGAGCCTGCCGGGAGTGAGGTTGCCGAGGGACCCAAAGACGAAGAAGAAGAAGGTCCTCGGGCCCCAAAGAAGAGGGCACGCATTCTTTAGAAGACGGCCAGTCAGGAGCCAGTGCGTGCTTCTTCGCCAAAGACTGGTCCAGTCGTGAAGAGGACGACCACCAAAACTGGCCATCAAGAAGAAGTACGCCGGCAACAAACTTGGCGTCCACGAGCTCAGCGTCCATCTTCTCAGCAAGAAGTTGTCGACGAAATTGGGTCTTCTCAGCCGGCAAGTTCATCCCCTCCGGCACTCAAAAGGGCCAGGGAATCGCCCCCGCCGGCGAGATATGACCTCTCCATCCTCAGCGAGTCAGAAGACGAGGAGTAAGCATGATTGCCTTATATTTACCAAGTCTTGACTCCATCTTGATTATGATTTCTGACTTGATTTTCTTTTGTTTTTGCAGAGACATAGCCACTTGTGCACCGGGCCAAGCGAGCCAAGGCCGCAGGGGAAAGTGAGCCCGCGGCAAGCACTGGGCAAGGGGGCGTATCTGCTGATACCATCGTCATCAGCCCCCAGCCCAGCCCCCCGCGTGAGGCCGTGACGTGGTTCCCACTCGCTGGTACTGGCACTGATGCTCCTTATCTTGGTCTCGACAAGGAGGTAGGAGAAGGCCACCAGGAGGAAGAGCGCCAAGAGGCGGATCCCACCGTGATTCCTTCGTCAACCACTGTCCCGGAGAGTGCTTCTCCGACAAGGGCTTCCACTGATGAGCCCGTCCGCACCGAAATAGTCCCGGGAAGCGAGGCTGCCGGAGACCATGCGGCGGCAACCGAAGTTGCCGGGGAAGGAACTGTCCTTCCAAAACAAGCCTCAACAGGTAATCCACTTGTTTTTAGGCACTTCTCAATTTTTTTTGTTTTCTTGAACTTGACTTGTAAACTAATTTTCATTCTATCCTTTGCTTCTGTTCCACTCTTCAGCTCCCACCTCTCCTGAAGAAGGGGAAATTCTTGTAGAAGTGGCAGATATTGTAAAGGAAGCTGCTGATGAAGCCACCAAGATAGCTTCTGAAGGGGCCACCAACTCTGCCGCTGAGGAAGCAAGGGAAGTTGCCGGAGATATAAGGGAATCTTCCGGTAACACATCTGCTCCCATCCAGACAAGCACGTAGATGGTGCTGGTTGATGCTGACAAGCTAGGCTTCGAGACTCAACCAACCGCACCAACAACTCAAGTCTTGATGGATGCACTCATCCTTGCCGCTCCTCAACAAGGGTTCGAAGCCCCCAGTTCATCAGGCACCGGAGAGCTGAACTTTGATGAAGAAATTGCTCGCATCCTTGCCTCCATCCCCAAAAGTACCCTTAAATCCGACAACGCTACCGATAGCACAACAGACTTCACTTTCCTAGAAACCATGGCTGCTGGTCTCAGGGATGTGCAAGAGCGCTATGGTAAGCGATGGGACAAGCTTCAAGCAGAACACATGGCTCTGGAGGTGATCGAGGAGAAGCTGAAGAAGAAGGCAGAAGATATCCGCACTTGGTATAACAACCAATCCCACAATCTGAGGAGGCAAGAGGAAAAACTTGCCGCCGCCCAGGAGAAGGCGACAGCCTTGGATGGCAAGCTGGCAGAGCGCGAAGCACAGCTCAATGCCCAGGAAAGGAATCTTGCCGCACAAGAGGAGGCCCTTGCCGCCAAACTTTGCGGCAAGGATGAAGAAATTGAGAAGCTCCTTGAGCAAAGGGCGCAAGAGCTGGAAAAGAACCATAAGGATTTCATTGAGACCGAAGCTCAAGAAAATGCCGCCAAGCTCAAGGAGGCTACTGATGAAGCTGCCGCTGCCACCGCCGCCAAGGCGGATCTTGATTCCCAGTTGACCAAGTTGAAAGAAGAGCTTGCCGGCAGTAGTAAAGAGGTCGAGACTCTCAAGGGCGAAGCACAAAAAGCAGCCCTCACCTTAGGGGAACTGCAAACGCAGCTCTCATCCAAGAATCAAGATCTCGATATCGCCGCTAAGGTAGTCGAGGACTTGAAGTCTAAACTTGCCGGCCTGGAAACAGATCTCAAGTCCTCCAAGGAGCGGGAAAGAATCTTGACGGAGAAGTTGGGAACAGAGGAGGCCTTACGCGTAGATGTTGAAAACCAGTTCAATCAGCTACAGGAGAACCTTTCCCTCTGGACCAACGGTCTTGTCAACATTGCCGAGCGCATCACCTCCCAAATTGCTATCATGGATATGAGGAGTTGGGGCTTCACCGTCAACGACAAGGAGGCCACCAGCGTCAGGCTAACCAAGTTCTTCGAGGGTCTAATTGACGCCTTGAAGACATATCATGAAGATAGATCTGCCTCGTTTGCTGATGAATCTTGGAAGTTCGTGCGCAACGTCCTTTATAAGGTGCTGCTCAAGCTCGCGTACCGCCACCCTGACCTTGATCTCTCCGGGATCTTCAGAAAGTTGCCGCAGAACACTGACATCACCGCCGCCGACAAGATCGCTGCTCCTCTCGCCGACAAGGTTCTCCAAGTCCCCAGGGTCCAGGGCGATCATCAGGATTAAGCTTGTTATTGCATGCGCCACAGTGCTGTCATGTAAAAGATACATTTGATCTTATGTTAGATCTGCACTGCTTTTGTGATGTAATATAACTTATGTCGATGAATGAATGAATGCTATCTCCCCTGTTTTACTCTGCCTTTGTATGATTTTTAATACCCTACGCATGCCAGAAGCTTGCCGGTGTGTGCACTTGCCGCGAGCGCTTGAGGAACGGGTCCTTAGCAGCCTGCCGGTAGTGTCGCCGCCGGCAAGTTTTCCTTTGACATTTTCAAATGCAGCTACTTAAATTGTTGAGCGGACTCGAAACAAAGTAAGAGCGCAACCGATTACGACAAGGTTCCTTCGTGTGCAGGTTTTTCATACAAATACCAAATCGTTCAAGGGAAATTGCAAATGTGACAAGGAATTTGTTTCAAAGTTTTTCAACTTAGCTTTTCCTTGTGCTGTTCTTCTTGTTGCTAACTGATCTCTTGAACGCCATTATCTGGTATCCATACCGTCACTCCCCCCCGAGAAACTTGCACGCGAGGGAACCTTCTGCCTTTAAGAAAAAAGGAAGAAGAGAAAAGGGACAGTCCGGAGACCTCGACGTGTCATCAATCATTGCATACAAGGCGAAGCATAACACAACATCACATTCAAACATACATAAATTAAAATGTATTTTGACGAAAAAGTTGTGAAATACTTAGCTTTATTTCACTTATGCACAGGATCTGCGCTTGGCTTTGTACAGAGGGTTACATGTCTTGCCGACAAAGCTAGTACAAAAGGGGGCTATCGGGAGGCCCGGCAACCGCGCCTTACGGATAGAACTTACAAATATGCTCAATATTCCAAGAGTTTTGCACCGGGATGCCATCTTCGGTCTCCAGACGGACCGCGCCGGGTCTGGTGATGCGTGCTACCCGATAAGGGCCTTCCCACTTCGGCGACAACTTGTTTGAATTCTTGGCGGACTGGATGCGCCGAAGAACAAGGTCGCCTTCCTCAAGGCTTCAGGCATGCACTTTGCGGCTGTGATAGTGGTGCAAGGCTTGCTGGTAGCGTGCAGCTCCCACAGCTGCCTGAAGATGATCTTCCTCGAGGAGCGTGGCATCATCTTGCCGCAGCCGCTCTTGTCCGCCTCATCGTGGGGAGGACTGCTTCTGCACCATAGACTATGGAGAAGGGTGTTTGGCCGGTGCCTCGATTTGGTGTCGTCCTGAGTGACCAAAGAACTGCCGGCAACTCATCAATCCAGCGCCTTCCACACCAGTGCAGCCTGTCAAATGTTCTTGTTTTGAGGCCTTGTAGCACTTCAGCATTTGCCCTTTCCGCTTTACCGTTGCTTCTCGGGTGAGCAACAGATGCAAAACAGATTTTGCTGCCAAGGTCTTGGATGTACTGCATGAAGATGCGGCTCGTGAATTGTGTGCCGTTGTCGGTGATTACCCTGATGGGAACACCAAAATGGCAAACTAATCCTTTGAAGAACTTGACGGCTGACTGTGCTGTCACCTTCCTCACTGCTTCCACTTCAGGCCACTTTGTGAACTTGTCGATTGCAACGTACAAGAACTCAAAGCCCCCGGTAGCACGGGGAAAGGGGCCCAAGATATTGAGCCCCTAGACCGAGAAGGGCCAGGAGAGAGGTATTGTTTGAAGGGCTTGAGCTGGCTGATGTATATTCTTCGAATGTAAATGGCATGCTTCACACTTGGTTACTAGCTCAGTTGCATCCTGGAGGGCAGTGGGCCAATAGAAGCCTTGCCGGAGAGCTTTGCCGACAAGTGCTCTTGATCCTATGTGAGAGCCACATATGCCTCCATGTATCTCCACCAACAGCTTTAGCCCATCTTCCCGGCAAATACACTTCAATTTCATCCCATTCGGTCTCTTTCTGTGCAGAATGTTATCCACAAACTGATACATACTTGACTGACGGGCTACTTTCTCAGTTTCTTCTTGTTCATCGGGAAGTTCTCCTGTTTGAAGGAAATGAACTATCTGCTGTGCCCAAGTTGGAGCCTGAGGCTCGACGACAAGGATTAAAGGCATCTCTTCGGGTGTAGAAGCGCTTGTCTCAACGGCAAGAACTTGACGTTCTGCTGGAGGTTGCTGCTCACTAACGACCGCGGTGTTGTTCCCGACAACATTCTTGCCGATGGCTTCTGGAAGCTCTGCCGAAAAATACTTGCCAGTGTTCAACTTTCTTATTTTGTTTGCCTGCGTTGATGGAGTGACTGATGGTTGATTGCACAAAAGTTCCTGGTTCCACCGGGAGCTTTTGAGCGGCACACTTTGACAGATGATCAGCAATGCTGTTTTCCGCACGAGGAACGTGCTCTGTTTGCAATCCGTCAAAATGTTCTTCCAATTTCCTCACTTCTTCCACATACACTTCTATCAATGGGCTCTGATAATCTTTATTGACCTGCTTCACAACAAGCTGCGAGTCGCCACGGATGATCAGTGTTCTGATTCCAAGGTCCACTGCAATCCTGAGACCGGCAAGGAGTCCTTCATACTCAGCAGTGTTGTTTGTAGCCTTCTCCCTGGGAAAGTGCATCTGAGTCACATACTTGAGGTGCTCTCCGGTGGGTGCGACAAGCAGCACTCCAGCACCGGCGCCTTGCAGCGAGAAGGCACCGTCAAAGTACATATTCCATTCTTTGGCTGTTTCTTTGCCGGGGAGAGCTGACTCTTGAATCTCTTCGTCTTGCGTTGGCGTCCATTCTGCAATGAACTCCGCCAAGGCTCTGCTCTGAATAGTTGAAGTGCTTTGAAACTTGAGTGCAAAGCTCGACAGCTCCAATGCCCACTCCACTATCCTGCCGGTTGCATCTGGAACTCTCAAAATGCGCTGTAACGGATAGCGAGTGACAACAGTAATCTCATGTGCTTGGAAGTAATGGCGCAGCTTCCTCGAGGCCATGATGAGGCCAAAAAGAAATTTTTGCACACCAGAGTACCTTGACCTAGCCCCCTGCAAAAGGGAGCTTACAAAGTAAACTGGGCGCTGCACCAATTTCTTCTTGGGCACTATCTGCTGATTCACTTCATTTGCTTGCGCTGCTTCTGATCTATTGGCACCAGACTCTGCCGGAAAAGATTCTGGCTTGTCGCTTGACGGGCTTGCCACTGCTGCTTCTTCGTCATCAACTTCCCTCTGTGCCACTAATGCAGCACTGACCACTTGATTCATTGCCGCCAAGTATAGCAACAACGGTTCTTGTAGCTTAGGCACAACTAGTGTTGGCGTAGAGGAGAGGTACTTCTTCATATCCTACAGCGCAGCCTCCGCTTCCGGAGTCCATTTCATAGGACCTGCCCTTTTCAAGATTTAAACGGCAAGGCGCGCTCAACAGATTTGGAAATGAACCTACTCAATGCTGCAACACAGCTGGCAAGGCGCCGCACATCCTTGATGCGCTTGGATGCTTCAATTTGCTCAATAGCTTTGATCTTGTCAGGATTAGCTTCAATTCCACGTTGAGATACAAAGAATCCGAGAAGCTTGCCGGATGGAACGCCAAACACACACTTCTCAGGATTGAGCTTCAGATTGATCTTGTGCAAATTTACAAATGTTTCTTCTAAATCTTGAATGAGGGTTGATTTGTCCTTGGTTTTGACCACTATATCATCCATGTATGCTTTCACATTTCTGTGCAGCTGGGGCTCAAAACCAATTTGGACAGCTCTTGCAAAGGTTGAACCAACACTCTTTAATCCAAAAGGCATACTGATGCGGAGCATCCTACGGACATCACCATGTCAAGAGTCCGTTCGGCAAGTGACACGCGCGACATCTACCTCACATACATAAAGGTGAATCATCCCCTTTACACGTGTTCACTTGACCCCTTCGAGGATGGTATACTACTTGACACTCCTCTCGTGTGCATGCATATGTATTGTCGGAGCTTCACGAATGACGAGGAGGAGTACAAGCGCCAAGGAGCAACTACACCATCCGCGAGGGAAGCATGGAAGCGGAGACGGAAGAAGACGGAGCTGCTGCAGCCACAGTCCCGGACATCCGGCCCAAGCCCCGGACATCCGGCCCCGGCAGCCCGGACATCCGGCCTCAGCCCGGACATCCGGCCCCTGGAGTCCACAACAACTCCCCCAGATCAGCCGCAGACGAGCCCCCAGGCCCCGGACATCCGGCCCCGCCGCCGGACATCCAGACCGTCCACCCCGGACATCCGGCCCCCCTGCCGGAAATCCGGACCCCCCTATCCAGAGAGCATCAGAAAACGGCCTACTCAGCCCGGACATCCGGCCGACCCGCCGGACATCCGGCTCCTCGTGAGCCGCCGGACATCCGGCCCCCAGCCCGGACATCCGGCACTTGCCCGTGCGCAGAGTATGGGCCAAGGGCCCATGTACCCCTCCAACTCGTCCCAACTTGTACTAGACTATATATACTCCCCCACCACCTCCTAGTTAGGGTTCGCAAATGATAGCTCATTAGTTGAGCTGTGCTCCTACCTCTACTCTTGAGAGAGAGAGACCACTCCCATGGAGTTCAAGACCTCCATGTGAGAAGATCCTCCGGGATATCCAAGAACTCGACTCCTCTCCGGATCGGGATGAACTAGCTACCGAGTGTACCCTCCTGTGTTGGATTTGGACCTTTGTATCCCTATGTGTATGTGGATTTAGCACATGTGTGATTGTTTCTTGTCTATTTGAGTGATTCCTCTCGTTTTCCCTCTCGTGTTCTTCGTGTTCTTCGCGGGATCCGCTCCAATCGTGAAAGATCGACACCGTTAGGGTTCCACCCTACATCATCTTGGTATCAGAGCCACGTTGATCACGAATTTGGAGTCTCCCCCACCGTTTTCTAGCTTGATTTTGTTGTTTTTGGTCCTAATTCGAAAATCCCCACAAAAATAGCCATACCAATTTTTTTTTGTGATTTGTTGGTTTGATGATGTTTTGTTGATTTTGATCCATGAATTTGCTGTGTTTCGAGTGGATCTAGCTTTCCCCCATCTTTTCCCCACTTTCCATCCACAAGATTTGCCCAATTTTGCCCTTGGAATCATCTATTTCCGCCCCAAATTGAGTTTTCGAGCCCCAAATCAAATCTGGGATTTGTCGGGCCGGACATCCGGGCCACCGGCCGGACATCCGGGCCATCGGGCCGGACATCCGGGTCCCCGGCCGGACATCCGGCACCTGGAGCACCAAAACTGACTTGTCTCTGGACATACCGCCCCGGATTTCCGGCCTCGACCCCGGATGTCCGGCCCCTGGGATTTCAGCCTCCTGCGTTTCACCGTTTCGGCCATAACTAATTCATTCGGAGTCCGATTTTGACGTTTTTTAGCTCGTTTTGTAGCTATTAACATCCACCATCTCCCAAAATTAATTCGATCACCATTTGACTCCATAAAATTTTTGAAAATTTGGCAAGTTTGCCGAGGCCTTCCACCATAACTTCCGCAATTCCATCACCGACTTCCGCAACCTAACCCGTTTTGATCACCGTTGCATTTGAGGTTGTTTGAGTTGTAGGTTGTGTCTCCTAAGGTGTTTCGGCTACTTAGGGACGATGTCTTCAACTCCACTTCCGCATTGCCATCTCCGCACCACCACCGCACTCCGCTACCACCATTTGACATTTGCCGTTTGAGATTTTGAGTTCGCGGTTTTTCCGTTTCCTAGGGTGTTTCGGCTAACTAGGAACGGTACGACATCGTAATCACCGCCACTCATCATCGCCCCGGACTCAACATCGACATTATCCACTTCACCATTTTGACACCATCAACCGTAAGCAAGGGACGGTAACCTCGACGACACCATTGTATATTCCCCTTGCCATTGCATTGTTAACCCCTAGCCCATTTTGCGTCACTTGCCTATCGAGACTAGCCATTGAGTATTGCCGGCAACGTTACTTGTGCACTTTAGTGATTATCGATCCGCCCTTCCATTGCATACATACCTCATCTTGGTATCATCATATCATCTCTTGTGTCACAAGATTGTTCCCGCATATACACACTTGCTATCTTGGTTTGAGCGTTGCGCATATTGGCCAAAAAAAAACAAAGAGCTTTTAAGCAAGAGCCATAGCATCATACCACATTGCATATCAAATTACCATCATTGATCATCTTGGATCATCGTGTGAGCAACACCGGGAACCATACATACATAGCATACTTGGGATAGAAAGTCGATACGTTTTGTCTTCCCTAGGGTGTGCACAAGTGTCGTATCCGCCTATTGAGCAATCGTGCTAGCGTCTCTCTAGTGTTGTGCAACACGAGCATTTTCCGTGGATTTCACATTTTGAGCTCATTCCTTGGTTGCACGGCCCCATCTATCTATCCGTGTGTGCGTTTCCGTGTGCCATTCATTGCTATTGATCTACACCCACAACGACGAGTTCGATGCCATGAAGGACCACATCAACACCAAGATGGACAAGCACATGGAGGAGCTCAAAGCCCTCATCAAGAACGGCAAGTGGTCTTCCTCATCTTCGAGAAGACGCTCAAGGGCACATGCTTCCGAGCTACCATCTCCGGCAAGGTCACATCGGCATCGACACCATCACCGACGAGAACGTGAAAGTCAAGAGCTCAAAACCAACCACCGCTCCACGACTTCACCATCTACCTTGGCATCTTCGCCAAGCGACTTCACGACATCTTCGCCTTTGGATATATGGCCTCTTAGCCAACAAGCACCTCAAGAGAAGCTCCCCAAGCTCAAGTCCGCGACTTCCACGAGCTACTACGACCTCGACACCGACCACGAGCTTCCTTTCTATGGGAATCAAGACCCCGAGGAGTATCTCGAGTGGGAGCGCAAGATGGACAACTACCTCAAGCTACATCAAGTCCCCTCCGAAGATCAAGTGAAGTGCGCCACAAGTAACTTCCACCACTACGCGTCGACATGGTTGCTTCATAAACCTTCGACAAGCTTCGACGTGAGTTGGCCCAAGATGAAGAAAGTGATGCGGTGAGAATTTTTGCCTTCCACCTACACGGAACATCTTCGACGCCAATTGGAGAACACCATCCAAGGATCCAAGTCCATCGACGAGTACTTCAAGGAGATGAAGAAAGCCTTGCGACGAGCCGGTGTGGATGACCCCATTTCGATGAAGTTCCACTTCATGATGGGATTGAACAACGACATCTCCAAGACTATCTTCCTCGACAACTACAAGTCCCTCGACGACAACTACTTTGGTGCTCTCAAGGCGGACAAAGAACTCAAGAAGGCCAAGGCTTCTCTACCCCAAGCACACTTCGCGACGACCAAGCTCCAAGACGATGCTCCCAAGTTCGACATCACCGCCATCCCTCTTTGTGGCATTGACGATGCCGAGTCTACCACGACTCTTTTTGAAGTCGGCACGGCGACGACTACGACTACGGAGCAACTCAAGGATCAAGATTTGGAGGCGAGCGACAAGGTGGCGAGCGAGGATGATGCTTCCATCTTTGGAGGCGAGAGTAATGATGTGCCATCTTCGGCCTTCATCTACGGCGACGGCGACGATGACTTGAGCGACTTATGCCACCATATTGAGAGTGAGAATGACTTCACCACTAGCCCCATATATGATGAGATGACCCAATTCCCATGTGAGGAGAGCCACCACCACCACCACTTGAGTGATTTGAGTGACTCCACCATATGTGACATTGAGTGCACCTATTTTGAGGGAGTGAGTGAGCCACCACATAGAGAGAGTGAGATAGTTGATAGGGCATGTGAGGCCATTTCGATTTCTAACAACTTAACCTCTACCTCTATTGTGTCTTCTCATTTGGTGCTAGGTCCTATATATGATGACACACCGATCTTCGACGACTTCGTCCTTCCTTTGGACAAGACGATGGCCATGGTGGACTATGATACACCCCCCACATGGTTCCATCACGATGATGATGACCACGAGTTGGTCCTTGCCACCTCACCTACACCACATGAGTGGAATGACAGAGGTAACATAGGTGAAGGTGATGCTCTTGTCCCACTAGTGGACATTCTTGACATTGCTTGCTTGCATGATGTCGATCCTCCTATTAACATGCTTGATGCTAGTGCGACTTCCTCATGCGATGATTTACCCATTTATGATGAGTTTGATGATTGCCATGTGGAGTCTATTAGTTGTGATGCCATGTTACATAGGTTATCTTGTGATAATTCTCTCGGTCACATCATGTTTGCAACCCCTCTTGACTTGTCATATGCTATGAATGAGATCTCCCATATGTCATATTTGCAATCTCATCGTAGTGACTATGCATATGCCATTAAAATGAACCCAATTTGCACATATGGCATAGATGACAAGCCCATGGTTATTGGCATTTGTTTTTCTTGTGATAATATTGATATGCTCCCTTTGCATCATTGCCATCATATGCCATGCCATGACCACCTAGCTTCGAACATGCATTGTTTTGGATGTTGTTCGTTTTTTCCATATTATGCTTCCGCTATTGCTCATGAGGAGACCCCCATAGTTTCCTCATCTATATTAGGAGATTTTGATCACTCCTTTACATTGCATGATCCCAATGATTGTGTGCACCATATGCATCCCATGAATAATGCTAGTGATGTGCCGTATACTTGCATGCTCAATTTGTGTCCCCATCGTGTTATACATAACAACTATTCTTTCATGATGGATGACATGTTCATATACCATGCCTCAAATTTCTTTGAGTGATGCTTGTTTTGTGCTAACTCTCACATGCACATACACATCATGATGGATGATGTGTACATTTACCACGCACACACTTTGTTTCGTTTGCCTATTTGTTGTGTAGGTACCCATGCTTACTTGTCAACCTCGCAAGCGCACGAGTTGACGAAACGAGCTCTAGAGAGCAATGAAGATGTGTGCCACCATGGAGTGCTTACCCTCCTCCCGCCCTCTACACGATGAGCCTTCGCGCATTTCTTCTACATGGCCCTCACATGGTTATGGGTTGTTGTCCATTATATATCGTTTGCCCATATTGCCATGTTCACTTTGCATGATATGCTCATTTCCATTTGGATGACATACTTGGGTGACCCATGCTTTGCATTACACATGATCCATACTTCTAGTACTTATATGTGTATTTGCAAGCTTGGTGGAGATATTGATTGTTCTTGCCATGTTCCATTTCTCATTCATGCCTATGATCCTATTGATACTTACCCCATTACTTGTCTTTCTTGCGATATGTCATGTGCATTGCCTATATCTATTATTTCCTCACATGACATGATTGCCATGATTTCCTCTAGTGTGTTGCATCTTCGCTCCACTAGTTTGCACGACACGATTACTATGATTGCTTGCCTTGTTGCATCACCGATGATTCATACTTGCTCGTTTCATGCGGTTGATGGCATCCATTCATCTGCTTTGCACATGATTGATATTGCTTCTTGTCATATGTCTCCATATGTTGCCTCTCTCATGCTAGATGATTTGCCATGTATTGAGTGCAACTATGATTTTAGTCTTGCTAATGAGATTGCCCCCATAGCTTTCTCCCATATTATTGGAGCTTTTGACATCTTTCATGTGAAGCATGCTTGTCTTACCTCTTTGCACCATATGCATAGTGCCATGAACATTACGATTGTTGCATCATATTCTCCATGAACTTTTGCTACTAATGGTTATGTGCAAGAGACGAGAACCATCATGATGGATGATGTGTTTATCTACCGTGCACATACGTTCTTTGCTTGGTTGTGTGCATGTGTAGGATTCTTCGCCTTCATGTCAACTTCCACTTCCCGTGAGTTGACCATCCGAGCTCTTGAGAGCGAGGCTAGTACACTTTCGACCGACTCGCGTCTACATCGCACTTGCTTGTGCTTCGGCATTGTGAAGGACGCACAAGGACACGCTTTTCAGGTGACATCCTTCTTGAGCATGGATATTGTGGATCATACTACTTGTGTTGCTTGCACCATGAGACTTATTGGTCATCTTGGACCACTTTATTGCGCACATGTTCGAGATCTTGCTTCGACTTGTCATTTTCAACTTTCCATGCCTCATGACATATATGCCTTGTGTGTTGCATCCAACTTGTTGCCTACTCGCTCCTATAATATGCTTGGTTGCAACAATGTCATCACTCCACATATGCCATGTCCCATATATTGTCACATGATTGACTTGATCGCCTCACACATGATGAACACTTGCTATTTCTATTGTGTTGAGTGCCACACTATTTTCACTACACCATGTGCACATTATGCTTGGATTGTCTTGCACTTGACCCATGTGTTTAGACACTTCATTTTATTTGGTGTTGTGAATGATTCCTATGCCTACAATAGACCATTTGTTGAACGCTTGATGCATGCTTGCTATGACCTCGAGGAAGATGCTTGTTATCTTGTCACACATATTCGCATCTCTACCTCCCAATTGCATGCTTGTTTCCATGATGATCTTGATTGTGCTCAATTTATGTGCTTACATGCCGTGTCTCATTCCTTTGTCACACCTTATGATATGCATGACGACGACACTTGTTGGGTGAATCACCGCTTGAATGCTTGGTTTTGCTCTAACGCTAACCACATTTGTTTTTCCAAGTGCTTGTTGTCCTTGTTCCTTTTGAAGGAATCACAAGACGGTGCGACATTGGAGAGTGCCCATTTTGAGCTTCAAGATGAAGAGTGCTTGGTGATCGTCCACTTCTACATGGCGACGACATCTCTTTCCCATGGTGATTTGGTTTTCGATCCGAGGACGGATCTTTTCCAAGGGGGAGGGGATGATGCGGAGCATCCTACGGACATCACCATGTCAAGAGTCCGTTCGGCAAGTGACACGCGCGACATCTACCTCACATACATAAAGGTGAATCATCCCCTTTACACGTGTTCACTTGACCCCTTCGAGGATGGTATACTACTTGACACTCCTCTCGTGTGCATGCATATGTATTGTCGGAGCTTCACGGATGACGAGGAGGAGTACAAGCGCCAAGGAGCAACTACACCATCTGCGAGGGAAGCATGGAAGCGGAGACGGAAGAAGACGGAGCTGCTGCAGCCACAGTCCCAGACATCCGGCCCAAGCCCCGGACATCTGGCCCCGGCAGCCCGGACATCCGGCCTCAGCCCGGACATCCGGCCCCTGGAGTCCACAACAACTCCCCCAGATCAGCCGCAGACGAGCCCCCAGGCCCCGGACATCCGGCCCCGCCGCCGGACATCCGGACCGTCCACCCCGGACATCCGCCCCCCCTGCCGGAAATCCGGACCCCCCTATCCAGAGAGCATCAGAAAACGGCCTACTCAGCCCGGACATCCGGCCGACCCGCCGGACATCCGGCTCCTCGTGAGCCGCCGGACATCCGGCCCCCAGCCCGGACATCCGGCACCTGCCTGTGCGCAGAGTATGGGCCAAGGGCCCATGTACCCCTCCAACTCGTCCCAACTTGTACTAGACTATATATACTCCCCCACCTCCTCCTAGTTAGGGTTAGCAAATGATAGCTCATTAGTTGAGCTGTGCTCCTACCTCTACTCTTGAGAGAGAGAGACCACTCCCATGGAGTTCAAGACCTCCATGTGAGAAGATCCTCCGGGATATCCAAGACCTCGACTCCTCTCCGGATCGGGATGAACTAGCTACCGAGTGTACCCTCTTGTGTTGGATTTGGACCTTTGTATCCCTATGTGTATGTGGATTTAGCACATGTTTGATTGTTTCTTGTCTATTTGAGTGATTCCTCTCGTTTTCCCTCTCGTGTTCTTCGTGTTCTTCGCGGGATCCGCTCCAATCGTGAAAGATCGACACCGTTAGGGTTCCACCCTACATCACATACGCACGAAGCAATATGTGCCACATGGAGTAATAAATGCAGTTTTCTCCTCATCCTCCTTAGCCATGAAAATCTGATGATAACCAGAATATGTGTCAAGAAAGGAGAGTAGATCACAGCCGACAGTAGAGTCTACAATTTGATCGATGCGCGGCAAAGGGAAAGGATCTTTTGGGCATGCTTTGCTGATATCAGTATAGTCAATACAAAGTCTCCACTTTCCATTTGCTTTGCATACTACAACTAAATTTGCCAACGATGTTGGATGTAGCACACCTCTAACTAAGCCTGCCGCTTCTAACTTCTTTATTTCTTCTACAATGAATTCTTGTTGTTCCAAAGCTTGCTCCCGACCGTCTGCTTGACGGGCCGAGCATGAGGGCAGATGGCAAGGTGGTGCTCGATTACCTCCCTGGGAACGCTGGGGATGTCAGATGGTTGCCATGCAAACACATCGACATTCGCCCACAGGAAGGCAACGAGCGCGCTTTCCTATTTGCTGTCAAGGAAGGCACTGACGGTGAAGGTACCGCCCGTGCCGTCCTCCTTCGCCGGCACCTTCTTGGTCACTGGTGGAGTAGCTTTGGACTTTTTAGCGGTAGAGCTCTCCGGCAAGTCCTCGACGGGTGCGCAGCACTTCAGAGAGGTGCGCTTTCCAGAAGACTTGTCAGGGGTCTTGCCGTTCTTCTTGCTTTTCTTTTTCTCCGCGGGAGCTGGTGTCTTGAGGACAGACGCTGCAACCGCTTCCCTGTATAGCTTGTCGACACAGATAACTGCATCCTTCTTGTCGGAGTTGATGGTTATGACACCCATCGGCCCTGGCATCTTCAGCGTGTTGTAAGCATAGTGTGATGCTGCCATGAATTTTGCCAAGGCAGGGCGACCCAAAATTCCATTATATGGCAAAGGGATCTTCACAACATCAAAAACAATTTTCTCTATTCGATAGTTCAGTTCCCCGCCAAACGTCACCGGCAAAGTGATCTTCCCCTTGGGCTGGCTTCTTCCCGGGTCTACTCCCTGAAACGTGCCAGTTTTCTCGAGTTCCTCGTCAGGAATCTGCAGCCTCTTGATTACCTCTGGTGAAATCAAATTCAGGCCAGCCCCACTGTCAACTAACATTTTTATGACCTTGAGGTCATGTATTAGTGGTGAAACCAACAACGGCAAGCACCCGACCGCAGTTGTGCGATCAGGGTGGTCCTCGGCATAAAAAATGATAGGCATGTGTGACCATTTGAGCGGCTTCTGAGCGCCTATTACCGGTTCCGCTGCATTGACTTCACGCGCCCACTGCTTAAGTTGGCGGTGAGAAGAGTGCAAAGATGCACCTCCGTCAATGCACATAGCCTCGGTTGCTTTCTGGAATTCCTGCTCACTGGACTCTCCGTCGTCCTCCTCGTCACTTCCATCATCATCCTCTTTCTTCTCTCGGCCCCTAGCAGGCTTCTCTTTCTATTGCTTGGCCTTGCCGCGGTGGCCTCCTCGACCACCACGGCCTCTCTTGCCAGATCCGCCAGCACTATCCTAGCCCTTCTCCTTGTCACACTTTTCATATTCAGCCTTTTGCTTCTCGGCAAGCTGCTCAACTTGCCGGCACTTTTGGAGGTCATGGCCTTTAGTGCAGTGAATCTTGCAGTATGGCCCATCAGACATGCCGGCCTTCTAGTTTGCCGCCGCCTCCTGACAAGCGGCACATAAAACAACCTCCTTGCCGGAGTTCTCTGTTTTCGCCTTCTTGGCGGCATCGGAGTGGCCGGAACCTTCAACAGCCATAACAGTTTTGCCTTTTCACTTCCTGTTGCGCTTTTGGCCTTTCTTCTTTGGGGTGGCGGCATCATCGTCCTCGGAATCTACCTCGGCACCAGCGTCCTCCCCGGGAAGTCTCCTTCCTTCTTCAGCGCGCGCACACTTATCCGCCAACGTGTACAACTCGTTGACTGTCTTTGGTAACTTGACGTTCATCTTTTCCCGCATCCTCCGGTTGCGCACATTCATGTGAAAGGCGGCAATGATGGCTGCAGGGTGCACATCTAGAATGTTGCGGTGCATGCTTGTGCAAGGATTCGCCATCTCTTTGCGGGATCACTTGCAAGTCGCTAGGCTGACCAGGAGCCTTGCGGCCTCCAGTAAAAGCACCAACAAACTTGTTGCAAAGATCAAACCATGAAGAAATGGAATTCTCTGGCAAGTTCATCAGCCAAGACGTCACATTGGGCTTGAGCACCAACGGAAAGTAGTTGGCAAGAATGTTTTCGTCTCTTCCCCCGACAGCTTGCACGACAATCGTATAGATGCCCAAAAACTCTGCCAGGTTCAACTTGTCGTCGTACTTTTCTGGTACTTCTGGCTTGAAGGCCCGGACAGACGGCCAGCAGACTTGCCGTAGCTCGCAAGTGAAGGCCGGGTATCCAACCTCGTAAGACAGATACCCGCTAGCCTCGGGCGCAGGCTCATCAACGACTGGGCCGTTGCGCGCGTCAGACTGACGGCGCACCTCCCGGCGTCGTTCGATGGTAGTACGGGCATCCTCTACCCGCCTATCTTGCAGCACTTGCCGCTGATCTTGCCGCACTCGCAGATCTGAAGAAGCCATCGACATCTCGTCAGGCTCAACTGACCGGTGAGTTTGCCACGGCTACTGTTGGCGTTGCTGTTGGCGTTGTTGCCGCGGAGGTGATTGCACCGTTGGTGCAGCACCTTCAACATGGCCCACTTGGAGCTAATGGTGCTGTTTGCTGGCGCTGAGATGGTCCCACTTGCTGTGACTTGCTTGGTTTGACAAATCCAATGAGGCTTTGGATGGTGGCTCTCCACTCATCCATCTTGTCCGCCGCCGGAGGGAAGTTTAACAGCATCTGGGCCCGCGCCATTGCCTCCGCAGCTGTTGCTGGCATGGCTGGGAGCGAAGAACCCGACATCGCTCGACTCCTAGCAGAGCCAGTAGGAGCGCCATTGCAATCTTGCTGCCGTGGTACATGTCCAACAGCGGGCTGATGCGGTGGAGGTGGTGCCTGAAGAACCTGTTGCTGATCAACAGGCGTCTTGCCATGTGGACGCCGCCGACTAGAGCCGCCTGTGCCGTTCGGAGCCACGTCGCGCCCATCTTGCGATGGTCGCGGTGTGTGTCTCGATGCAACATCCTTGGATGCTGCAGCAGCAGGGTCTTGACTCGCGCTGGACCGGACAGTGTTGCTCCGGTGGCTTCGCTCGTCGGTGCGTTGAGGAGGCGGGAGTTGGCCATCTGCGCCGCTCGCACCGTTGTGGCTTCGATCACCAGAATGGCAAGGAAGCTGAGAGTTGATGTTGCGCGCTCCGCCTGCGCCACCAGTACTAGCTACGCCGCCCGCGCTGCCTGCACCGGTGACGCCTTCCGCTCCGTCTGCGCCGGCTGGATTATCTCCGCCGCCCATGGGCGTATGCGACGGAATCTTGGAAGTCGATGGAGCCGCTGCAGACGCGCCCTTCTTCTTGGGCGCCATCACTGGTGATGAAGAAGTGGTTGATGCACAAACTGTTGATTCAAGTTCGCGTAAGTGATCCCCCTACCTGGCGTGCCAAAGATGTCGTGCGTACGACCATCTATGGGGCCATCTAGCCCCTTTGTGGTTCGACTAGGGAGATGCGCAAGCACAAAGAGCAGAATCAGCAGAAATGCAAAGAGATTTACCCAGGTTCGGGCCACCGTGAGGTGTAAAACCCTACTCCTGATTTGTGTATTGGATGTGTTTGAGCTCAAGTACAAGAAGCGCTTCTTGCCGGCAAAGTGCAGGAAGAGCAGCTACGCATGCAGAATGAGCAAAGTGTCGACCCTTGTAAATGTTGCCCTGGCTCTCCTTTTATAGCTCAAGGGGTAACCACAGTGGAAAAACAATCATTACAAGTTGATTAGATAGCAAACAGTGCTATCATACATAACTCTGCCGGATTAGGACAAAAGCATTTATTGCGCCGTTAGGTGTCATGTGGAGGAGGAGCCCCGGCAAGGTTTCTGCACCGCTCGCCCAGCTACCTCTTATTATCTTGACACGCCTCCTGGACGGGTGTCATTAAAGCTAAATCTCCTTCCAGCAGACTAACACGTGCCCCGACAAATCTCACCAAACTGCCTGCGCGGTCGACACCTCACCGATTAGTGACTAGCTGATCGGTGTAGTGGAGCGCTGACGAGCTAGCGAGGATTTGCTGGCACAGAGCTTGCCGGGACTTCATCTTGCTGGCTTGAGCCTTGCCGGCAAGTATTGTCTTGTGCTTCTTGATATCTTGTCTTGATCTTTTCCCTAGTGGCTTCGCAACTAGGCCTTGAATCTTGATCTTGGTAATCCCCGGCAAGCCCTGGTCATCAGGAAGGCTACTACTGTCTATGCATAAGTCAGGGTATAAAATACCCATGTTTTATACACCGACACAAAGCACCGGTCCACCCACATATCAAATTATCAAAGTAGCAAACGCGAATCAAACAAACATGATGAAAGTGACTAGATGTAATTCCCATGTGTCCTCGAGAACACTTTGCTTATTATAAGAGATCGCTCCGGCTTGTCCTTTGCTATAAAAAGGATTGGGCCAGCTTGCTGCACCTTTGTTACCGTTACTACTTGTTACTTGTTATGAATTACCTTGCTACCAAACTATCTGTTACCTATAATTTCAATGCTTGCAGAGAATACCTTGCAGAAAACCGCTTGTTATTTCCTTCTGCTCCTCGTTGGGTTCGACACTCTTACTTATCGAAAGGACTATGATTGATCCCCTATACTTGTGGGTCATCAAGACGCTTTTCTGGTGCCATTGCCGGGGAACGAAGCGCCTTTGGTGAGTGGAATTTGGTAAGGAAACATTTATATTATGTGCTGAAATTTACTGTCACTTGTCGCTATGGAAAGTAACCCTTTGGGGGGTTTGTTCGGGGTATCTTCACCTCGACCGGAAGTATTAAGAGTTGCTCCTCAACCTACCGAACCTACTGAAAATATTTATTATGAAATTCCTTCGGGTATGGTAGAGAAACTGCTAGCTAATCCTTATGCAGGAGATGGAACGGTGCATCCTGATATGCACTTGATATATGTGGATGAAATTTGTGGATTGTTTAAGCTTGCAGGTCTATCCAGAGATGGAGTTAAGAATAAGGTATTCCCTTTATCTTGGGAGGGAAAGGCATTGACATGGTATAGGCTATGTGTTGATACTGAAACATGGGATTGGAACCGGTTGAAGCTGGAATTTGGTACTTGTGAGCTGCGTTGGGATTTCCCCAAAGAGGAGGGGATGATGCAATACAATAGAGATAAGTATTTCCCTCAGTTATGAAACCAAGGTTATCAATCTAGTAGGAGAATCATGCAACAACTCGTTAGCAGTACCTGCACACAAAACAACAAATCCTCGCACCCAATGCGAACAAGGGGTTGTCAATCCCTTGGCGGTTCATTGCAAGATTAAATTGTATGGTGATAGATAGATAGATCGAACAAAAATACAAAATAAAATAATTAGAGTAAAATTGCAGCAAGGTATTTTTTTGATTTTTAATATATGATTAAGGTAGACTCGGGGGCCATAGTTTTCACTAGAGGCTTCTCTCTTGAAAATAGCATACGGTGGGTAAACAAATTACCGTTGGGCAATTGATAGAAAAGCAAATAATCATGACGATATCCAAGGCAATGATCATGTATATAGGCATCACATCCGAGACAAGTAGACCGAATCCTGCCTGCATCTACTACTATTACTCCACCCATCGACCGCTATCCAGCATGCATCTAGAGTATTAAGTTCATAAAGAACGGAGTAACGCCTTAAGCAAGATGACATGATGTAGACAAAGTAAACTCACGCATGAATAAACCCCATCTTTTTACCCTTAATAGCAATGATACATATGTGTCATGTCCCCTACTGTCACTGGGATTGAGCACTGCAAGATCGAACCCATTACAAAGCACCTCTCCCATTGCAAGATAAATCAATCTAGTTGGCCAAACCAAATCAATAGATCGGAGAGAAATAAGAAGCTATAATAATCATGCATAAAAGAGTTCAGAGAAAACTCAAATAATATTCATGGATAATCTGATCATAAACTCACAATTCATCGGATCCCAACAAACACACCGCAAAAAGTGATTACATCGGATAGAACTCCAAGAACATCGAGGAGAACATTGTATTGAAGATCAAAAAGAGAGAAGAAGCCATCTAGCTACTAACAATGGACCCGAAGGTCTATGGTAAACTACTCACGCATCATCGGAAGGGCAGCAAGGTTGATGTAGAGCCCCTCCGTGATCGAATCCCCCTCCGGCGGAGTGCTGGAAAAGGCCTCCAGATGGGATCTCTAGAGAACAGAGAATTGCGGCGGCAAAAAAAGTATTTCGTGGACTCCCTGGTTGGTTTCCTGATTTTAGAGAATTTATAGAGGTGGAATTAGGTCAAACGGAGCAGAGGTGGGCCCACGAGGCACCAGGGCACGCCACCCCCCCTGGGCGCGCCCTGGTGGCTCGTGGCCACCTCCTTTGTCTTCTGGCCCTCTCCCGAAGCTTCTAGTGTCTCTTATGTCCAGAAAAAAAATCTCTAAAAAGTTTCGTGGCATTTGGACTTCGTTTGGTACTGCTATTCTGGAAAACCAAAAACAGGCAAAAAACAGCAACTGGCACTGGGCACTAAGTTAATAGGTTAGTCCCAAAAAATGATATATAATTGCTTGTAAGTGCATATAAAACATCCAAGATTGATACTATAATAGCATGGAACAATCAAAAATTATAGATACATTGGAGACGTATCAAGCTTCCCGAAGCTTAATTCCTGCTCGTCCTCGAGTAGGTAAATGATAAAAATAGAATTTTTGATGTGGAATGCTACCTATCATATTCATCATATACTCTTTTCTTTGTAGCATGGACATTTGGACTTGAATGATTCAAAGCAATAGTCTATAATTTGACATGAAGATATAAATACTCAAGCATACTAACAAGCAACCATGTCTTTCAAAATATCAATGCTAAAGAAAGTTATCCCTAGCCCATTATGCTCAATCATTGATCCATTCATGAAACACACTCAATATTAGCTACACACAATGCACAAGCATGACAATAGTGCTCTCTAGTTGGTGCTTTGTAAGAGAAGATGGAGACTCAAAATGAAAATAAAAATTGCATAAAAGTAAATAGATAGGCCCTTCGCAGAGGGAAGCAGAGATTTGCAGAGGTGCCAGAGTTCAAGGTTTAAATTAGAGAGATAAAATTATTTTGAGAGGCATGCTTTTTCCTGTCAACAAAAACGACCGAGAATTCCCAATATCTTCCATGCTAGACACATTGTAGGCGGTTCCCAAACAGAAAATAAAGTTTATTTCCTTTCCACCATTCTTTCACAATCCATGGCTAGCCGTATCCACGGGTGCCCTCCATACCAAAACTTTCCAAGGAATTTATTATTATCATCATATTATTATTTTTGCATTTCGGGACTGGGCATCCCTATTACCTGCCACTCTCTCGTGCAATGACAAGTGAATAAACACTCATCGTGAGAATAACACACCTAGCATGGAAAATATTGGCCACCCCCTGCCGCTTCATGAGTGGTACGAGCACACAAAACGGAAAATTATTTTGAAAATTTAGAGTTGGCAGATGCAAATTTACTTGGAATGGCATGGAAATACCGCATATAGGTAGGTATGGTGGACTCATTTGGCACAACTTTAGGTTTAAGGAGTTGGATGCACAAGCAGTATTCCCGCTTAGTACAAATGAAGGCTAGCAAATAGATTGAGAAGCGACCAACCAAAAAATGAAAACGGTCATAAACATGCATTGAACATAACTAACACTGAATAATGCACCATAAGTAGGATATAATTTCCTTGCATAACTATTGACTTTATGTGCATGCATAGGGAATCACAAACCTTAACACCAATATTCTTACTAAATCACAATTACTCACTAACATGACTCACATATGATCATCTCCATATCGCAAAACTTTTGCAAGGAATCAAACTTATCATATCCAATGATCTTTCATGAAAGTTTTTATTATATCCCTCTTGAATATTCATCACCTTGGGACCAAATTCATATCTTGTGCAAATTACCATTACTATTATCAACTCTCAAAAAGATATAAGTGAAGCATGAGAGTGCAATTTTTTTTTCAAAATTTAATATTATCAACTCTCCAAACAATATAAGTGAAGCATGAGAGTTCAAATATTTCTTCAAAATATAGCCACCTCTGTGCTCAAAAATATTTAAGTGAAGCACTAGAGCGACTGCCTAGCTCAAAAGATATAAGTGAAGCACATAGAGTATTCTAACAAATTATGATAAACGTGTGGCTCTCTCAAATAGGTGTTTCCAGCAAAGATGATTGTGACAAACTAAAAAGAAAACAAAGCAAAGACTCATATAATACATGACACTCCAAGCAAAACTCGTATAATGTGACGAATAAAAATATAGCTCCAAGTAAAATTATCGATAGTTGGTAGAAGAAAGAGGGGATGCCTTCCGGTGCATCCCCAAGCTTAGTTGCTTGAGTCTTCCTTGAATATTACCTTGAGGTGCCTTGGGCATCCCCAAGCTTAGGCTCTTGCCACTCCTTATTCCTTCATCTATCGTGATCTCACTCAAAACTTGAAAACAAAAACCTTCGTGAGATCCGTTAGTATAACAAATAAATCCTTAACTCTAAGTACTGTTGTAAATTGATTCATATTTAATATTGGCATAATGCTACTGTACTCCAACTTCTCCATGACTCATACCCCCCGATACGATCCATAGATTCATCAAAATAAGCGAATTATGCAACAAAAACAGAATCTGTCTAAAACAGAATAGTCTGTAAAGATCTATTTAAAAGCCATACTTCTGTAACTCCATAAATTCTGAAAAATCAGGAAAACGTGGGAAATTCATTTACCAATACTGTGTAAAAATTTCAGATTTTTCTGACGATCTAGTACAGAACTAAAATTCCAGCACTGGACGCAAAACTTTCTGTTTTCCAAACATCATCAATTATACTATCTTCCAAATCATCCCAAAGGCTTTACTTGGCACAAACACTAATTCAAACATAAAAACACAATCATAACAGAGGCTAAAATTATGTAAACACACAAGAATAGAAGTAAAAAGCAAAAATTTATTTTATTCATTGGGTTGCCTCCCAACAAGCGCTATTGTTTTATGCCCCTAGCTAGGCATAATGCATAGTTTCAAGTATTGTCGTCCTTGGTTTTAGTAATCTTTATAGGAGTTTTCTGAAACCCGGGAGGCTCTTTACGCTTCCTATTATTCTCAGGAAATGAGGCAATTTTAAGGTCTAGAATATCCAATCGCTTATTGCATAGAGTAATCAAAGTGTTCATGCGATTGAGGTTTCCACTAATATTTTTAAGAGGTTCGTTAGACTTTTGCAACTCAACCAAATTTTTCTGCATGTCACCCAATTTGTCTAATATTTGAACCCCCTCTTGAGTAAAAGCAAAACCCTTTTGTGGTGGTGGAATCCCCAATATACCCTCTATTATTTCATAAGCAGTATTGGCCTCACTCTCAATAAAATTCCCTTTTGCGGCAGAGTCCAAAAGTTGTCTATGATGCATGGTTAAACCTATATAGAAATTGCGAAGCAAAATTTTTAAATCCCCTTTTATAGAGCAAACACGGTAGGATTCCATTAACCTATACCAAGCATCCTTAGGATTTTCTCCTTGTTTCTGTTTGAAGTAAAACACTTCAAAATCCGGTGACAAATGAGGGATAGTTACGCCAAGGTGAGCAAATTAAGCAAAAAGGGCAAACGGAAAATATTTTTGTATTTTTGTAAAAAAAAATTAGAAGTGGGGGAGTTGAAAATGAGAGACAAAGGCAATAAAATATATGCAAGGAGATGAAGGTTTATGTGTAGGTACTTGATAGATGTTGATGATGTCTCCCCGGCAACGGCGCCAGAAATTCTTCCTACTACTTGTGATCTGCGTTGGGATTTCCCCGAAGAGGAGGGGATGATGCAGTACAGTAGAGATAAGTATTTCCCTCAGTTATGAAACCAAGGTTATCAATCCAGTAGGAGAATCACGCAACAACTCGTTAGCAGTACCTGCACACAAAACAACAAATCCTCGCACCCAACGCGAACAAGGGGTTGTCAATCCCTTGGCGGTTAATTGCAAGATTAAATTGTACGGTGACAGATAGATAGATAGAACAAAAATACAAAATAAAATAATTAAAGTAAAATTGCAGTAAGGTATTTTTTGGATTTTTAATATATGATTAAGGTAGACCCGGGGGCCATAGTTTTCACTAGAGGCTTCTCTCTTGAAAATAGCATACGGTGGGTAAACAAATTACTGTTGGGCAATTGATAGAAAAGCAAATAATCATGAAAATATCCAAGGCAATGATCATGTATATAGACATCACGTCCGAGACAAGTAGACCGACTCCTGCCTGCATCTACTACTATTACTCCACCCATCGACCGCTATCCAGCATGCATCTAGAGTATTAAGTTCATAAAGAACAAAGTAACGCCTTAAGCAAGATGACATGATGTAGACAAAGTAAACTCACACATGAATAAACCCCATCTTTTTACCCTTAATACCAACGATACATACGTGTCATGTCCCCTACTGTCGCTGGGATTGAGCACCGCAAGATCGAACCCATTACAAAGCACCTAGTTTCATGCCATGAGAGTCCACTATATCTACCTATGGATTGAATAAGATCCCTCAAGTAGGTTGTCATCGGTGCATAGCAATAAAAATTGCTCTTAAACATGTATGAACTTTTATTGCAAGGGAAAATAAGCTTTGTACGATCTTGTGATGGTGGAGTAATAAAAGCGACAGACTGCATAATAATGGTCGCTATCACAAAGGGCAATATAAAGTGACGTTCCTTTACATTAAGAGCTTGCACATCCAAAAACAAAAAGCGCATGACAACCTCTGCTTCCCTCTGCGAAGTGCCTATCTTTTATTTTATGTGTTTACTTTCATGCAAGAGTCAATAGTATTCTTCTCTATTCCGTTTTTATTTTTCTCTCTTGGCAAGCATCATGTGGTGGGGATTGATCCATGCATATATATCCAGTTGGATGTAGGTGATCATGAGTTATTATTGTTGACATTACCCTTGAGGTAAATACATTGGGAGGCGAAACTATAAGCCCCTATCTTTCTATGTGTCTGACTGAAACTTTTGCTCCATAAGTATGCCGTGAGTGTCAGCAATCATGGAAGACTAAATGATAGTTGAGTATGTGAACTTGCTAAACAAAGCTCTTACATAATCTTTATGATAATATGATGAATTGCAATTGCTTCAGTGACTGAGATCATAGTTTGTTGGTTTTCAATTTGGTTTATGGTTTATACTTTAACTTGTGATTGAATTGTTACTTTTTCATGAGAAGTTCTATTATGATATATTGTTGTTATAATAAAGATCATGATGCTTCATGTCCGTATTTTATTTTTATCGACACCTCTCTCTCTAAACATGTGGTCATGATTATCGATTTCTTTTTTCGCTTGAGGACAAGCGAGGTCTAAGCTTGGGGGAGTTGATACGTCCAATTTGCATCCTGATTTCCTATTGTTATTTATAATGTATTTAACCATTATTTCACTTTATGATTTAATTCTTATGCCTTTTCTCTCTTAATTTGCAAGATTTATATGAAGAGGGAGAATACCGACACCTGGAATTCTGGACCTGAAATAGCCACATCAAAGATACCTATCCTACAGAGCTCCAATTGACTTGAAATTTCACGGAGATTTTTTATTGAATATATAAAAAATACTGGAAAGAAGAAATAATGGAGGGGACCCACCAGTTGCCCACAAGGCAACAGGGCGTGCCCCCCCCCGGGCGCGCCCTGATGCCTTGTGCAGCCCCTGGCTGGCTTCTGGCCCCCTGCTTCTGCTATATAAGGTCTTTAGCCCTAAAAAAATTATAGAGAAGACTTTCGGGATGAAGTGCCACCGTCTCCAGGCGGAACCTGGGCAGGAGCTATTTTGCTCTCCGGCGGAGCGATTCCATCAGGGATACTTCCCTTCGGGAGGGGGAAATCGAAGCCATCGACATCACCAACAATCCTCTCATCGTGGGAGGACCAATCTTCATCAACATCTTCACCAACACCATCTCATCTCAAACCCTAGTTCATCTCTTGCATTCAATCTGCATTCAATCTTTGTCTCAAAACCTCAGATTGGTACCTGTGGGTTGCTAGTAGTGTTGATTACATCTTGTAGTTGATGCTAGTTGGTTTATTTGGTGGAAGATTATATGTTCAGATCCTTAATGATATTCAATACCCCTCTGATCTTGAACATGAATATGATTTGTGAGTAGTTACTTTTGTTCTTGAGGACATGGGAGAAGTCTTGTCATAAGTAATCATGTGAATTTGGTATTCGTTCGATATTTTGATGATATGTATGTTGTTGATTCTCTTAGTGGTGTCATGTGAACGTCGACTACATGACACTTCACCATCTTTGGGCCTAAGGGAATGCATTGTGGAGTAGTAGTTAGATGATGGGTTGCTAGAGTGACAGAAGCTTAAACCCTAGTTTATGCGCTATTCCGTAAGGGGCTGATTTGGATTCATATGTTTAATGCTATGGTTAGAGTTATCTTAATTCTTCTTTCGTAGTTGCGGATGCTTGCGAGAGGGGGTAATCATAAGTGGGAGGCTTGTTCAAGTAAGAACAGCACCCAAGCACCGGTCCACCCACATATCAAATTATCAAAGTAGCGAACACGAATCAAACAAACATGATGAAAGTGACTAGATGAAATTCCCATGTGTCCTCGAGAACAGTTTGCTTATGATAAGAGATCGTTCCAGCTTGTCCTTTGCTATAAAAATGATTACCGTTACTACTTGTTACTTGTTACGAATTACCTTGCTACCAAAGTATCTGTTACCTACAATTTCAGTGCTTGCAGAGAATACCTTGCTGAAAACCGCTTGTCATTTCCTTCTGCTCCTCGTTGGGTTCGACACTCTTACTTATCGAAAGTACTACGATTGATCCCCTATACTTGTGGGTCATCAATGTGCAAGACCAAATTGTTAGAATGGTTCCTGCAATTGCACAATAATGTGCTATTAGACAAAGGACCATGCATGTGCGAACCTCGATGGTAAACCTCAGTGCCTGCCATTGTTTCCCTGCAACACATATAAGGTAGTTATTGATCAGGTTAAGTGAGGGTTGGCATACTATCAGTAAAATAGGTTGATGAAAAATAAACACATTGCAGATTCAGCAGATTAATTCGAGCCACATGGAAAAGCCATTTATCCAAACCAAGCATGGTTAAGAACTAGGAAATATAGCAATTGTATATGTTTCTCATGTATTTAGTACAGCCAAATTCGATTTATTTCTCACATGCATGACAATACAAAATTGTACCGACGATAATTGAACATCGCATTGCAGAATTGAACCAAACAGTTAACTAAGCACCACATCAAATGAACCAAATAGTTAACTGAGCACCACATTGCACAAGAGAACATACTACAAGATCAAACAGTTAACCAAACCTTGTACGCTTAACAACTTGGAAATATAGCAATTGTATTCGTATCTCATGTATTTTTTACAGCCAAATTCGATTATTTCTCACATGCAAGAGAATACAAAATTACACCCACAAGAATTGAGCATCACATTGCAGAATTGAACTAAACTGTTAACTGAACATGACAAAAAAATAACCAAATAGTTAACTCAGCACCACATTGCACAATATATAGAACATATATACTAGAGGATCAGATTGCATAGTAAGAGTACATAGGACAATTCACTAGAATTTGTAAAGGAAAGGCAGGAGCAACACATGCAACAGGTAAACCGAACATGCATAACCGGCGTAGCTAGCTAGCTGAACATAGGTCCTCGTAGTGAGCTAAAAAGACAAGCTACTCCCCATCATCGGAGATATCAATGACGATGGGCTCCTTAGACTTGGAAGAGGGCGAGGCCTCCACATCGCGGGTGCCCTCCTCGTAGTGGTGAGTCACCTGAGCCGCTTCGGGCACCAACCTGCTGGCTCTAGAGTTGAGGTAAGCACGGGCACGCTGAGAAAACACCTTGTAGTCTTCGTCGAAGGCACCGACGGTGACCTCGAGAAAACGCCACGAACTGTCATTTAAAGCAGCCAACTGCTACTTGTAGTCTGCGTTGGTATTTCCCCGAAGAGGAGAGGATGATGCAGTACAGTAGAGATAAGTTTTTCCCTCAGTTAAGAACCAAGGTTATCAATCCAGTAGGAGAACCAAGCAAAATTCCGTTAAGCGCACCTGCACACACAAGAGCAAACACTTGCACCCAACGCAAATAAGAGGGTTGTCAATCCTCTTAGCGGTTATTTGCAAGGATTAAATCTTATAGAGATAAATAGATAAACTAAAATACTAATTAAAATAAAAGTAAATAAATTGCAGCAAGGTATTTTTAGGTTTTTTATATATGATAAAGTAGACCGGGGGCCATAGTTTTCACTAGAGGCTTCTCTCTCGAACACATAGCATACGGTGGGTAAACAAATTAGTGTTGGGCAATTGATAGAAAAGCAAATAATTATGATGGATTCATGGCAATGATCATGTATATAGGCATCACGTCCGAGACAAGTAGACCGACTCCTCCCTGCATCTACTACTATTACTCCACCCATCGACCGCTATCCAGCATGCATCTAGGGTATTAAGTATGAAACAGAGTAACGCCTTAAGCAAGATGGCATGATGTAGACAAAGTAAACTCAAGCAATGTGATTAAACCCCATCTTTTTATACTTAATGGCAACAATACAAACATGTCATGTCCCCTTCTGTCACTGGGATTGAGCACCGCAAGATTGAACCCATCACAAAGCACCTCTCCCATTGCAAGACAAATCAATCTAGTAGGCCAAACCAAATCGATAGATCAGAGAGAAATAAAAAGCTATAATAATCATGCATAAAAGAGTTTAGAGAAGACTCAAATATTTCACATGAATAATCTGATCATAATCTCACAATTCATCGGATCCCAACAAACACACCGTAAAAGAAGATTACATCGGATAGAACTCCAAGAACATCGAGGAGAACATGGTATTGAAGATCAAAAACAGAGAAGAAGCCATCTAGCTACTAGCTATGGACCCGTAGGTCTATGGTAAACTAATCACACATCATCGGAAGGGCAGCAAGGTTGATGTAGAAGCCCTCCGTGATCGATTTCCCCTCTGGCAGAGTACTGGAAAAGGCATCCAGATGGGATCGCGGAAGAACAAAGGCTTGCGGCGGCGGTAAGGTTTTCTCTTCTGTCTCTCTGTTGGTTTGGGAATATTTGGGAATTTATAGCGTTGGAATTTGGTCAAGAGGTGCCACGAGGGGCCCACAAGCCTGGGGGGCGCGCCCTCCAGGCTTGCTGCCTCCTCGTGGCTCTTCTGGTCTTCTCCCGAAGCTTCATGGCTCTCTTTTGGTCCAGAAAAAATTAATCCAAAGTTTTTTTCTCGTTTGGACACTTTTTGATAATGATTTTCTGAAAAGGCAAAAACAAGCAGAAAACAGCAACTGGCACTGGGCACTTGTTAATAGGTTAGTCCCAAAAAATGATATATAATGGCATATAATTGCATATAAAACATCCAAGATTGATACTATAATAGCATGGAACAATCAAAAATTATAGATACATTGGAGACGTATCAAGCATCCCCAAGCTCAATTCCTGCTCGTCCTCGAGGAGGTAAATGATAAAACAGAATTTTTGATGTGGAATGCTACCTATCATGTTTCATCATGTAATCTCTCTCTTACAGTATGAATAATAAGATCCAAATGATTCAAAGCAATAGTCTATAATTTGATATAAAGACATCAATACTCAGGCATACTAATAAACAATCATGTCTTTCAAAATAAAAATGCTAAAGAACGTTATCCCTACAAAATCATACAATCCTGTCATGCTCCATCTTCTTAACACAAAATATTTATCATGAACAACCCCGGTTTTAACCAAGCAATTGGTTCATACTTTTTAACGCGCTTCAATTTTTTCAACTCCCACGCAATACATGAGCGCAAGCCATGGATATAGCACTATAGGTGGAATAGAGTGTGGTGGTAGAGATCAATAAGGGGAAGTCAAAAATAAGAAGATAGTCTCACATCAACGAGGCTAATCAACGGGCTATGGAGATGCCCATCAATTGATGTCAATGCGAGGAGTAGGGATTGCCATGCAACGGATGCACTAAGAGCTATAAGTGTATGAAAGCTCAACGTGAAAACTAAGTAGGTGTGCATCCAACTTGCTTACTCATAAAGACCTCGGGCATTTGAGGAAGCCCATCATCGGAATATACAAGCCAAGTTCTATAATGAAAAAAATCCCACTAGTATATGAAAGTGACAAAATAGGAGACTCTCTATATGAAAAACATGGTGCTACTCTGAAGCACTAGTGTGGAAAAGGATAGTAACATTGCCCCTTCTCTCTTTTTCTCTCATTTTTTTCGGCCTCCGTTTTTTTCTTTTTCTTTTTCTCTTTTTTTTTCGTCCGGAGTCTCATCCCGACTTGTGGGGGAATCATGGTCTCCATCATCCTTTTCTCACTAGGACAATGCTCTAATAATGATGATCATCACACTTTTATTTACTTACAACTCAATATTACAACTCGATACTAGAACAAAAATATGACTCTATGTGAATGCCTCTGGCAGTGTACCAGGATGTGCAATGATGCTAGCGTAACATGTATAAAAAATGATGAACGGTGGCTGTGGCACAAATACTATGTCAGCTATATGATCATGCAAAGCAATATGACAATGACGATGTGTGTCATAAAAATGGAATAGTGGAAGTTGCATGGCAATATATCTTGGAATGGCTATGGAAATGGCATGATAGGTAGGTATGGTGGCTGTTTTGAGGAAGATATAAAGAGGCTTATGTGTTATAGAGCGTATCATATCATGGGGTTTGGATGCACCGGCGAAGTTTGCACCAACTCTCGATGTGAGAAAGGGCAATGCACGGTACCGAAGAGGCTAGCAAATTGCGGAAGGGTGAGAGTGCGTATAATCCATGCACTCACATTAGTCATAAAGAACTCACATACTTATTGCGAAAGTTTATTAGCCCTCGAAGCAAAGTACTACTATGCATGCCCCTAGGGGGGAGGTTGGTAGGAGTTAACCATCGCGCGCCCCCGACCGCCACACAATGGAAGACAATCAAGAATAAATTAAGCTCCAACTTCTTAGCATAACGACAGATCATACGTGCATGCTTCGGGAATCACAAACCTTAACACCAATATTCTTACTAAACCACAATTATCTACTAATACCTCCCACATATTACCATCTTAATATCGCAAAACTATTGTAAGGAAGCAAACTTATCATATTCAGTGATCTACATGAAAGTTTTTATTATATCCCTCTTGAATACCTATCATATCAGGACCAAATTCATAACCCATGCATATTACCATTGCTATTAATTGGACTCTCAAAAAGATATAAGTTAAGCATGAGAGTGCAACTATTTCTTTAAAATATAACCACCGCAGTGGTCTAAAAGATATAAGTGAAGCACTAGAGCAACTGCCTAGCTCAAAAGATATAAGTGAAGCACATAGAGTATTCTAACAAATCACGAATAATGTGTGTCCCTCTCAAAAAGGTGTGTTCAGCAAAGATAATTGTGACAAACTAAAAAGCAAACAAACTATATCACAAGACGCTCCAAGTAAAACACATATCATGTGTCGAATAAAAATATAGCTCCAAGTGAGTTACCGATAGATTGTAGACGAAAGAGGGGATGCCTTCCGGGTTATCCCCAAGCTTAGACGCTTGAGTATTCCTTCAATATTACCTTGGGGTGCCTTGGGCATCCCCAATCTTAGGCTCTTGCCGCTCCTTATTCCTTTATCCATCGCAGTCTCACCCAAAACTTGAAAACTTCAGCACACAAAACTCAACAGAAACCTCGTGAGATCCCTTAGTATAACAAACAAATCTTAAACTTTAGGTACTGTTGTAAATTGATTTATATTTAATATTGGGATAATTCTACTGTAATCCAACTTCTTCATGACTCATACCCCCCGATACGATCCATAGATTCATCAAAATAAGCAAACTATGCAACAAAAACAGAATCTGTCTAAAAGAGAACAGTCTGTAAAGATCTGAATTAATGTCATACTTCTGTAACTACAAAAATTCTGAAACATTTGGACAACGTGGGAAATTCATATATAAATACTGTGTAAAAAATTCAGAAGGTTCTGACGCTCCAGCGAAAAATAATAAATTCCAGCACTGGACGCAAAAGTTTCTGTTTTCCAACAGCATCTATCATACTCTCTTCCAAATCATCCCAAAGGCATTACTTGGCACAAACACTAATTAAAACATAAAAATACAATCATAACAGAGGCTATAATTGTGTAAACACTCAAGAACAGAAAGAAAAAGCAAAAAATTATTTTCTTCATTGGGTTGCCTCCCAACAAGCGCTATTGTTTTATGCCCCTAGCTAGGCATAATGCATAGTTTCAAGTGTTGTCATCCTTGGTTTCCAACTCCTAAATTACACATCCATTTTTTCTAGTATATTTAACATAGGAGTTTCTCATCATCACACTTCTAGGCACAAAATCAAGAATTTTACTTTTATGGATAGGCTCCATAATTATATCAATGAAATTGGGGTGCACGCTAATCATTGTAAGATCCTTGCTCCCTTTACTAGAAGTAGCACCCTTAACCTTGGGAACATATATGAACTAGCAATTTTTATTAGGAGGAGTCCTACGAATGTTTTTAGCGGAGGAAAAAGCGGAACCTAAGTTATTGATAATCTCTTCTAACTTATCAATTCTAGCGGGGCTTTGTTCTATCCTATCGTTAATTATCGGTTCCTTTTCCTTTAAAGTTTTCAAAGCAATTCCCACCTTGGAACCAAATTGAGTGATATGATTATGGATCTTTTTATCTAGATTTTCAAGATGTTCAATAGTAGGTATCTTATTTTCAATAGTTTCTAATCTTTGCATAACATGTTCCAAAGTCAATGCCGTTTCATTAATAATAATAGGGGGTGTACCCACTAAATTTCCCATAGCATTGAAAGCATCCAAAGTGGGACACATCAAGAAATTCCCTCCGATAATAGTGTCAAGCACAAATCTATACCAAGTAGTAATTCCCACATAAAAATTTCGAAGAAGAACGGTAGTAAATTGCTTACGAGTTGATCTATTTTGAGCATCGCAAATCCTATACCAATCATATTTTAAATTCTCTCCTCCCCATTGTTTAAAATTAAGCACTTCATTTTCTGTGGTAATAATAACAAGCGAAGAACTAGCCATAATGGTGAAGCAAACAAGCAAACAAACAAATAAAAATATTTTCGTGTTTTTGTAGAAAAATTTAGAAGTGGGGGAGATGAATACAAGAGGCAAATGCAAATAAAATAAATGCAAGTGGATGATAGTTTGTGCGAAGGTACTTGGTAATTTTGAGGATGTCTCCCCGGTAACGGCGCCAGAAATTCTTCCTGCTACTTGTAGTCTGCGTTGGTATTTCCCCGAAGAGGAGAGGATGATGCAGTATAGTAGAGATAAGTATTTCCCTCAGTTAAGAACCAAGGTTATCAATCCAGTAGGAGAACCAAGCAAAATTCCGTTAAGCGCACCTGCACACACAGGAGCAAACACTTGCACCCAACGCAAATAAGAGGGTTGTCAATCCTCTTAGCGGTTATTTGCAAGGATTAAATCTTATAGAGATAAATAGATAAACTAAAATACTAATTAAAATAAAAGTAAATAAATTGCAGCAAGGTATTTTTAGGTTTTTTATATATGATAAAGTAGACCGGGGGCCGTAGTTTTCACTAGAGGCTTCTCTCTCGAACACATAGCATACGGTGGGTAAACAAATTACTGTTGGGCAATTGATAGAAAAGCAAATAATTATGACGGATTCATGGCAATGATCATGTATATAGTCATCACGTCCAAGACAAGTAGAGCGACTCCTACCTGCATCTACTACTTTTACTCCACCCATCGACCGCTATCCAGCATGCATCTAGGATATTAAGTATGAAACAGAGTAACGCCTTAAGCAAGATGACATAATGTAGACAAAGTAAACTCAAGCAATATAATTAAACCCCATATTTTATCCTTAATGGCAACAATACATATACGTGTCATGTCCCCCTCTGTCACTGGGATTGAGCACCGCAAGATTGAACGCATCACAAAGCACCTCTCGCATTGCAAGACAAATCAATCTAGTAGGCCAAACCAAATCAATAGATCGGAGAGGAATACAAAGCTATAATAATCATGCATAAAAGAGTTCAGAGAAGACTCAAATATTTCTCATGAATAATCTGATCATAAACTCACAATTCATCGGATCCCAACAAACACACCGCAAAAGAAGATTACATCGGATAGAACTCCAAGAACATCGAGGAGAACATGGCATTAAAGATCAAAGAGAGAGAAGAAGCCATCTAGCTACTAGCTATGGACCCGTAGGTCTGTGGTAAACCACTCACACATCATCGGAAGGGCAGCAAGGTTGATGTAGAAGCCCTCCATGATCGATTCCCCCTCCGGCAGAGTACAAAAAAAGGCCTCCAGATGGGATCGCAGAAGAACAGAGGCTTGCGGCGGCGAAAAGGTTTTCTCTTCTGTCTCTCTGTTGGTTTGGGAATATTTGGGAATTTATAGCATTGGAATTAGGTCTAGAGGTGCCACGAGGGGCCCACAAGCCTGGGGGGCGCGCCCTCCAGGCTTGCCGCCTCCTCGTGGCTCTTTTGGTCTTCTCCCGAAGCTTGGTGGGTCTCTTCTGGTCCAGAAAAAATTAATCCAAAGTTTTTTCTCGTTTGGACACTATTTGATAATGATTTTCTGAAAAGGCAAAAACAAGCAGAAAACAGCAACTGGCACTGGGCACTGGTGATACGTCTCCAACGTATCTATAATTTATGAAGTATTCATGCCATGTGTATAACAATTTTATATTGGTTTGGTATGATTTGATTAGAACTAACCCGGACTGACGCTGTTTTCAGCAGAACTACCGTGGTGTTGTTTTTTGTGCAGAAATAAAAGTTCTCGAAATTGGATGAAACTTTTTGATGATTTTTTTTGGACCAAAAGAGACCCCAGAAGCTTCGTGACAGGACCAGAAGCCTCACGAGGAGCCCACAAGGCAACACGGCGCGCCCTGGGGGGGTCGTGTGCTGTTAGGGCTGCAAACGAGTCGAGTTCGAGCGAGTTGGACTAGACTCAGCTCAGATTATACTAAAATTTGAGCGAGCTCAACTGAGCGAAGCTCAAGGTCAAGACGTAGAAAGTGGCTCGTGCTCATCTTCTATCGATCTCGAACTAGTTTCGAGCTAAATAAGATGATTTTATTAATAATCTAAGGTAATTTTTCAAACATGATAGGCCACAGCACAACATAGGGAACCACTACAAAATTTGATGTATTTTCACTCAACTGAAGACTAGCACTTGATAACTAGCGATCATGGATGAACTAGAAAGATAGAACATGAAGTTGCGTCCGCTCTCAAACTTTGGCTGAGAATAATAGGATATTTGACACATGGCTGACCACGGATCATATTAAGGCTAAATTTTCTCTGTGCTTAATTTGGCTTCCATATTTGCTACTAGTTAAAGGTGAGAAAAGTCATACACAACATATATGATAATAAATTATCACATTTTCTTTTAATATATATCAAGATTGTTTAATATAATTATATGACATCGAGCTATCGAGCTAAAATCGAGCGAGCCAGTGTTGGCTCAAGATTAGCTCGTTTCTCTATCGAGCTACATAAAGTGTTCATACTCAGCTCATTTCTTTGCAAGTCGATCTCGAGTCGAGCCAAAATACGAGTCGATCTCGAGCGGCTCACGAGCCTCGAGCTTTTCTAGCAGCCCTATGTGCTGTTGCCTTGTGGGGGCCCTGTAGCTCCTTTTCGCGTGATTCCAACGCTGAAAATCCTATAAATAGAGAAACCCCTAGAAATAAACCGAGAACTTCGACGCCACCGCCGCAAGCCTCTGTACTGAAGAAATACCATCTGGAGCCCTGTTCCAGCACCCTGACGGAGGGGGAAATCATCACCGGAGGCCATCTTCATCATCCCGGCGGTCTCCATGACGAGGAGGGAGTAGTTCACCCTCGAGGCTAAGAGTATGTACTAGTAGCTATGTGTTTGATCTCTGTCTCTCTCTCATGTTCTTGATTTGGCATGATCTTGATGTACCGCGAGCTTTGTTAATATAGTTGGATCATATGGTGTTTCTTCCCTCTCTATCTTCTCGTGATGAATTGAGTCTTTCCCTTTGAGGTTTCGTTATTGTCGGATTGAATATTTCAGATTTGAGAACACTTGATGTATGTTTTGCATGTGGATACCCGAGGTGACAATGGGGTATTCTATTGGTTCACTTGATGTATGTTTTGGTGATCAACTCGCGGATTCCCGTGACCTTGGGGTGATCTAGGCATAGGGGTTGGTTGCACGTTTTCATCTTCTTTTCTCCGATAGAAACTTTGGGGTACTCTTTGAAGTTCTTTGTGTGGATTGAATATTATGAATCTGAAGTTGTTTTGATGCAAATCGAATTATCAACTCACGGATACTTGTGGTGACATTGGAGTATCTAGGTGACATTAGAGTTGGTTGATGCGTATCATATGGTGTTATTTTAGTATGAACTCTAGGGCTGTTTGTGACACTTATAGGGATGGCTCAATAGATTGGTCGGAAAGGATAAATTTGAGATGGTTTCGTGCCCTACAACAATGTCATCTTATGTTCTCCGCTAATAGGAACTTTGGAGTGATTCTTTGTCGCTTGTTGAGGGATTGTTATATCATTCAATTATGTTAGCACTGTTGAGAGATTGCACTAGTGAAAGTATGAAGCCTAGGCCTTGTTTTCAAGCATTGCAATACCGTTTGTGCTCACTTTTGTTACTTGCTACCTTGCTATTTTTTTTCAGATTATAAAAACCTATATCTACTATCCATACTACACTTGTATCACCATCTCTTCGCCGAACTAGTGCTCCTATACAATTTACCATTGTATTGGGTGTGTTGGGGACACAAGAGATTTCTTGTATTTGATTGCAGGGTTGTTTGAGAGACACCATCTTCATCCTACGCCTCCCACGGATTGATAAACCTTAGGTCATCCACTTGAGGGAAATTTGCTACTGTCCTACAAAACTCTGCACTTGGAGGCCCAACAACGTGTACAAGAATAAAGTTGCATAGTAGATATCAACTGGGTTAATAGGTTAGTCCCAAAAAATGATATATAATGGCATATAATTGCATATAAAACATCCAAGATTGATACTATAATAGCATGGAACAATCAAAAATTATAGATACGTTGGAGACGTATCACCAACCGCGTGGCGGCATCCGCGCGCGAGGCGTCGACGGTGGCCTCGACGGCGAGGTGCTCCTCCAAGATCTGGGGGTCGACACGCATGGCAGCCATCGCGACCTCATCCGCGCATGCGGCCGCAATTTGCTTCTCCGCTGCCAGATGCTCCTTGAGCTCCTGGCTATACTGCGTGCACCATGGCTTAGGGCGGCGCTTATTTGGAGGATGGGTCGGTGATTTGGGTGGAAGGTGTCGCGCCGGCAGACGGGGCATGTGGGATGTAGAAGGAGGTGGAGGATGTGGGTCGGGTGTGGATTACCTGACTAGATCGACGAGGCCGAGCAGCAGGAAAGAGCGTCGCCGGTGAGGCGGCGGCGCTGCAAGCAAGCAGTGAAGGTTTGAACTTGGAATGGAAGGCGGAAACAGGGGAAATGTGGCTTTTGGTAAGGAGGGGGGGGGCATGGGAGGTAGATATTTCCGCGGATTCCGAAAATTTTCGCTCCGTGCAGCGAAAAACTGGCGCATGAAGTGTCATCAGACACGGTCCCTTATTCAGCACTGTGTACGATATCTGAACATCACAAATGATTCATATGGCTTACGCTGTGTGTGATGAGTTTGAACGTGCAAATTTTGGTTCGAATTTCCCTGGTTACAGTGGTCATCCACATCATTGCATAATTCGGGTACACAAAAGAGCCTACATCACACCCACACTTCTTAATCGAGCAAGTTCAGCAATTAAACAGAGCTAGCTGACCTAAACATTACTCTAACAAAAGACCGGCGCTCTAAACAAAGACTACTACTCCGCCTGGCGCTTGTCGATCTCCGCCGCCTCCTCCATGTCCAGCTCGCGCCCGACGATCTCCTGGGGAAGGGGCTCCATGGCATCCATCGCACCATACTCGGCAAGCATCTCTCCATCCGCGTCCGCCATCTCTTTGGAAAAGGCAGCCATGAGCTGGGCATGGGCGGCCGCGGTCTGGGCTTGGACGGGCTCCATCCCGGCAAGGTATGCCGCGAATGAACGGACGTCTGCTCCAATGCTCTCGAGATTGCCAACTCTTCGGCCGTGGGTTGCCGACCATTGTCGGAGAAGCTTCGTGTGATTTGTGCTGTTGAGAGATTGTTATATGATTCAATTATGTTAGCACCGTTGAGAGATTGCACTAGTGAAAGTATGAACCCTAGGCCTTGTTTTCAAGCATTGCAATACCCTTTGTGCTCAATTTTGTTACTTGCTACCTTGCTGTTTATTTTTATTTTTTACATGATGAAAACCTATATCTACTATCCATACTACACTTGTATCACCATCTTTTCGCCGAACTAGTGCACCTATACAATTTACCATTGTATTGGGTGTGTTGGGGACACAAAAGATTTCTTGTATTTGATTGCAGGGTTGTTTGAGAGAGACCATGTTCATTCTACGCCTCCCATGGATTGATAAACCTTAGGTCATCCACTTGAGGGAAATTTTCTACTGTCCTACAAAACTCTGCATTTGGAGGCCCAACAACGTCTACAAGAATAAAGTTGCTTGAAGGTATGTCTTTAGAACTTGCAATTGAATCTTTTAGTTTCTTGTTTTATCACTAGTTTGGTTTATAAAAGAAAATTACAAAAAAAAAGGAATTGAGGTTGCTTCATATGCTTCATCTCTATAATGTCTTTCTTGAAAATGATGGATCGGAAAATTGTGCTAAAGTGTTAGAAGAAGAATTTAATAAAATGTTTGGCATAAAACCTTTGAATGATGAGCATGACTGCAATGTTGTTAGTATGAATTCTTTGAATATCCATAATGCTAATGATGATTGCACTAGTCATGATAAAAAGGTTTCTTATAAGCATGTCAATTTTTGTGGAGTGAATAAAATTTGTGAAGACGTGCCATATAGGGATGATAGATTTTGTAAGAAGCATAAACATGATAAAACCAATTGGTGGCTTAAAGTGATAGATGAATTTGCTACAAAATTATGCTCTCTTCATTCCATTACTTGTGAACTTTGCAATAAGATTGGTCATCTTAGTTTCCAATGCATACTCTTTCATGATCGAATCATGTCCAAATATTGCAATAACTTGACCACCCTTGAACTTTATAATGAATTTTTTCTATTTTTGGGGTGTGAAGAATTAACACATAAAAATAGTTGGTTTGAAGTATTCATTCTCACGGACGACATTGAAACTAATCTGAAGGAAATCTATATGTTTTGTGTGGTAAATTGCAATGAGAATGCTTATATTGCCAACTACAGAAAGATGGGAAAACCAATAGAATATAAGAGGAATACTAATGAAAGGGTAAAGATTTCCACTTTCCCTCCTCTTGTCTCTCGTGATGAAATAGGTGATGAGAAGGAGCTTCCTATCCAACCAATCTCTTCAATAAGAAGCTCAGAAAAACTAAATAAACCGACACTTAATGTGGTGAAGAAGAAGAAAAGAAGGAAAAGTAGAGGTAAAGAGGTATCTCTCCCAAATAATGTTGCTCCTATTATTGTGCCTCATGAGAATGAATCAAAAATAATTGTGGAAGATGATTTACTCGATGATGATTTTGTTTTGCCTATTACTTGTTATGATTATTGTGATTGGGAAGATAAGGATACTTCTTGTGATCTTGAAAATCTTTTTGGCACCAACTTGGGAAATTATGATGATAATAATTGTTATAATATTGGTGCTATTCATACTATTGATGATGAGAGTGATTATGCTAATGATATGCAAACCCACAAGCTTGGGGATGCTATGTTTGATTGGAATGACATGTTTGAGAATTTATTTGCTGCAAATAATATTTATCCTAAGCTTGGGGATGCTATGCCTAATGAAGATGATCTTTTTATTCCCCCTACTTTTGATGAGCAAATTAATTATGATGATACCATGCCTCCTATCTATGATGATTGCAATAAAAATGAAAGTGGGTTTGGAAGAGTGTCAACTCTAGGTACTAATGATCGCACTATTTTGGAGGGTGTTGAATCTTATGGCAATAATTATGAAAGTGGATTTGGAGAGGACATGACTTTATTTAATGATGAATCCACTATTTTGGAAGAGGTTTCACTTGATTATGACAACAAAATTGCTATCTATGATGATTATTGTGCTGACATGTATGCTATAAAGAATAATGATAGCTAAGAAACTTGTCATCATGATTTTAATTTTCCATTAGATTATGCCAATCAAGTATCTCATGATAGTTATTTTGTTGAGTTTGCTCCCACTATTATGAATGAGAAGAAAATTGCTTATGTGGAGAGTAATAAAAATTCTATGCTTGTGGATCATGAAAAAAATGCTTTATGTGATAGCTATATTGTTGAATTCATTCATGATTCTACTGAAAATTATTATGAGAGAGGATCATATGCTTTTAGGTGTTGCAATAATATCAAGTTTCCTCTCTTTATGTTGAAAGTTTTGAAGTTATACTTGTTTTGCCTTCCTATGCTACTTTATTCTTGCTCCTATAAATTGTTTGCTCACAAAATCTCTATGCATAGGAAGTGGGTTAGGCTTAAATTTGCTTGTCATATGATTCATGATGCTCTCTTTATGTTTCAATTCTTTATTCTTATGCGAGCATCATTGAAATCATCATGCCTAGCTAAAAGGAATTAAAGAAAAGCGCTTGTTGGGAGACAACCCAATATTTATACCTACTGTTTTTGTGTGTCCACGTGATTAAGATACTGTAGTAATCATGTTTTATATGTTTTATTTCAATAATGTGCCAAGTAAGACCTTTGGGATAGTGTGGATACTTGTTGATTTGATTCTGTGCAAAAACAGAAACTTTTGCGTCCAGTACTGGAATTTCTATTCTGTACTGGAGCGTGAAAAAATTCTGAAATTTTTACAGAGTATTGGGTTACAAATATTTTACGTTTTCCTAATTTTTCAGAATTTTTAGAGGTACAGAAGTATGGTGTTTAAATATCTCACTACATGTTGTTGTGTTTTTGACAGATTCTGTTTTCAATGCATAGTTTGCTTGTTTTATAGTTTCTTTGGCTTATATTGGTCAATATAAATTGTGGAAATGATAGAGTATAGTAGGAATTATGTGAGAACAATTATTAATCTTGTCTTGACAGTACCTAAGTGGATGATTTATCTTTATCATACTAACCTATCTCACTAATTCCGTTAAGTTTTGTGTGATTGAAGTTTTCAAGTTTTGGGTGAGATAACGATATGAGGAGAATAAGGAGTGAAAAGACCCTGAACTTGGGGATGCCCAAGGCACCCCAATGTAATACTCAAGGAAGACTCAAGCGTCTAAGCTTGGGGATGCCCCGGAAGGCATCCCCTCTTTCGTCTTCAACATTATCGGTAACCTCACTTGGGACTATATTTTTATTTGTCACATGATATGTGTTTTGCTTGGAGCATCATTTTATTTTATTTGGATTTGCTTGCTGTTATCAATAATCATGTTTTGTATCTTTTAGTTCAATAAAATGTCAATTATAGCCTTTACCATGCTTAGTTTGCAAGTTTATGTGTAGCTGTTTGAAAACAGAAAGTTTTTTCTTATGTCCTGAATATTTGTGAATTGTCAGAACATGATAAAAATCTTAAATTTTTACACAGTAATCATGTATGAGTTCTATGTCACGTGGTAATTTTTCAGAATTTTTGGAGTTAGGGAACTATGAATTCTTATTCACCCTTTATAGACTGTTCTGTTTAGACAGATTTCGGTTATAGTTGCATTGTTTGCATAGTTTGCTTGTTTAATGTTTCTATTTGTGGATAGGAGTATTAAATATTCAGATCCATTTAGTATGGAATGTTTAATTATAATTTTATTGATTTGTTACAGTAGAGAATGTTAAGGTTTTGAGTTGATTTATACTAACTTATCTCACGAGTTCTTGTTGAGTTTTGTGTGGATGAAGTTTTTAAGATTTAGGAGAAGCCATGATATGAGAGGAATTAAGGAGACACAAGAGCTCAAGCTTGGGGATGCCCAAGGCACCCCAATATAACATTCCAAGAAGTCTCAAGCAACTAAGCTTGGGGATGCCCCGGTGGGCATCCCACCTTTCTTCATCAACACCTATCGGTTAGCCTAAGTTTTTACTTGTTCACATGATATGTGCTATTCTTGGAGTGTCCTTTTATTTTCATTTTGTTTGCTGTTTGAATAAAATTATCAAGATCTTAAATCTTTATTGAGAGAGAGTCTTCACATAGCTACTTAATTGTTTGACTACACGTTGATCTTCACTTATATCTTTTGGAGTAGTTTGTCATTTATTCTTGTGCTTCACTTATATCCCAAGAGTAAATTGTTGAATGAATTGAATATCATAAAGTTGAAATTAGATGTGCTTCATATGCTTGTCTCATGCTTAGAAATATTTCACACTTGGTTTAGAAAGTAAAATCTATTGAAGTTTGACAATCACAATATTAGTCATTCGAGCAATTCATGAAAGATAGTATATGGAAGAGAAATTTCACATATAAATATATTATCGTGGACATCTTTTATGATTGTGAATACCCATTAATTATTTTCAAGCTTGAGCAAATTAGTTGAAGTTGGACAAGGAAGACAATGTAATGAGTTATGTTTGGGTATATTTGCATAGAAGTTATATTGTTATGGATCCTCTAACATGTGGTGCTTGTTTAGAATCTTTTGCCAGCCTAAATTTCTGTACTAAGCGGGAATACTGCTTGTGCATCCAAAATCCTTGAGCCAAGTTTCTTCCATGAGTGTCCACCATACCAACCTATATACGGTATTGCCCTGCCATTCCAAGTAAATTTGCATGTGCCACCTCTAATCATTCAAATAAGCATCTGTTTTTTGTACCCGTACCGCTCATGAAGCGGCAGTGGGTGGTCAATATCTTCCATGTAAAGTGAGTTATTCTCATGATGAGTATTTATTCACTTGTCATTGCACGAGAGAGGGCGGTAATTGGGATGCCCAGTCCCGCAAAACAAAATAATTAAACAAACTCCCCCGGAAAGTTGATTGTATGGAGGGCACCCGAGGATTCGGCTAGCCATGGCTTGTGTTTGAATGGTTGAGGGGGAGTAAACTTTACCTTTCCGCTTGGGAACCACCTATAATGTGTTTAGCATTGAAGATATTGAGAACTCTCGATCGTGACGTTGACAGGAAAGGCACACCACTCAAAATGTATTCATCTCTGTTTTAAGCTATGAGCTCTAGCACCTCTGCAAATCCCTGCTTCCCTCTGTGAAGGGGCATTCTATTTACTTTTATGTTATTTACTTTCATGCTATTTATTTTTGTTGAGTCAACTTATTATTCCAACCTATTCTATAGTTGGCAAGCATCATGTGGTGGGGATAGATCCAGGCACATATATCCATTCAAATATATTTGATCATGATTTATTATTGTTGACAATTATCTCGATGATAAATGAGTTGGGAGGCGAAACATTAAGCCCCTATCTTTCTCTGTGTTCGATGGATGCCATTTGTTCTAAAAATATGCTTTGAGTACTAGCAATCATAGAAGACTATATGATAATTGAGTATGTGAAGCTCTTACTTAGACTCTGTTGAAGATAAGTTGAATTGCAATTGTTTGGTGACTAAGAACATAGGTTGTTAAGTTTCAAGAGAATGCATTGTTTGAACCATAACATGTGAATTGATTGCTACTTTATCATGATGAGTTTTATGAGAAAGAGTTGCTGTTATGATGCTAGGAAAAGTGATTGAAATTATCATTGATCAAACTTGTGCACTATGCTAGCATTCACACTTCATAAATTATTTCTTTTATCATTTACCTACTCGAGGACGAGCAGGAATTAAGCTTGGGATGCTGATACGTCTCCAATGTATCTATAATTTATGAAGTATTCATGCCATGTTTATAATAATTTTATATGGTTTTGGTATGATTTGATTAGAACTAACCCGGACTGACGCTGTTTTCAGCAGAACTACCGTGGTGTTGTTTTTTGTGCAGAAATAAAAGTTCTCGAAATTGGACGAAACTTTTTGACCATTTTTTGGACCAAAAGAGACCCCCGAAGCTTTGTGGGAGGACCAGAAGCCTCACGAGGAGCCCACAAGGCAACACGGCGCGCCCTGGGGGGGGGGTCATGTGCTGTTGCCTTGTGGGGCCCTCCTAGCTCCTTTTCGCGTGATTCCAACGCTGAAAAATCCTATAAATAGAGAAACCCCCAAAAATAAACCGAGAACTTTGATGCCACCGCCGCAAGCCTCTGTACCGAAGAAATACCATCTGGAGCCCTGTTCCGGCACCCCGCCGGAGGGGGAAATCATCACCGGAGGCCATCTTCATCATCCCGGCGGTCTCCATGACGAGAAGGGAGTAGTTCACCCTCGGGGCTGAGGATATGTACTAGTAGCTATGTGTTTGATCTCTCTCTCTCTCTCTCTCTCGTGTTCTTGATTTGGCACGATCTTGATGTACCGCGAGCTTTGTTAATATAGTTGGATCATATGGTGTTTCTTCCCTCTCTATCTTCTTGTGATGAATTGAGTCTTTCCCTTTGAGGTTTCGTTATTGTCGGATTGAATATTTCAGATTTGAGAACACTTGATGTATGTCTTGAATGTGGATACCCATGGTGACAATGGGGTATTCTATTGGTTCACTTGATGTATGTTTTGGTGATCAACTCGCAGATTCCCGTGACCTTGGGGTGATGTAGGCATAGGGGTTGGTTGCACGTTTTGATCTTCTTTTCTCCGATAGAAACTTTGGGGTACTCTTTGAAGTTTTTTGTGTGGATTGAATATTATGAATCTGAAGTTGTTTTGATGCAAATCGAATAATCAACTCACGGATACTTGTGGTGACATTGGAGTATCTAGGTGACATTAGAGTTGGTTGATGCGTATCATGTGGTGTTATTTTAGTACGAACTCTAGGGCTGTTTGTGACACTTATAGGGATGGCTCAATAGATTGATCGGAAAGGATAACTTTGAGGAGTTTCGTACCCTACAACAATTTCGTCTTATGTTCTCCGCTAATAGGAACTTTGGAGTGATTCTTTGTCGCATGTTGAGGGATTCTTATATGATTCAATTATGTTAGCACTGTTGAGAGATTGCACTAGTGAAAGTATGAACCCTAGGTCTTGTTTTCAAGCATTGCAATACCGTTTGTGCTCACTTTTGTTACTTGCTACCTTGCAGTTTTTTTTATTTTTCAGATTATAAAAACCTATATCTACTATCCATACTACACTTGTATCACCATCTCTTCGCCGAACTAGTGCACCTATACAATTTACCATTGTATTGGGTGTGTTGGGGACACAAGAGATTTCTAGTATTTGATTGCAGGGTTGTGATACGTCTCCAACGTATCTATAATTTTTTATTGTTCCATGCTGTTATATTATCAATCTTGGATGTTTTTATACACATTTACAGCAATTATATATCATTTTTTGGGACTAACATATTAACTTAGTGCCCGGTGCCAGTTGCTGTTTTCTTCCCTGTTTTTGTTTTACAGAATATCAATACCAAACGAAGTCCAAATGCCACGAAACTTTTTCGAGATTTTTTCTAGACAATACCCACACTATAAGCTTCGGGAGGAGGCCATAAGCCCCAGGGGGTGCCCACGAGGCACCAGGGCGCGCCTGGGGGGGCAGGCACGCCCTGGTACCTCGTGGGGCCCACAGAGCTCCGTTTGACTTAATTCTCCCACTATAAATTCCCAAAAAATAAGAAACCCTCAGGGTAGTCCGCGAAATACTTTTTCTGCCGCTGCAAGTTTCTGTTCTCGAGAGATCCCATCTGGAGGCCTTTTCCGGCACTCCACCGGAGGGGGAATCGATCACAGAGGGGCTCTACATCAACCTTGCTGCCCTTCCGATGATGCGTGAGTAGTTTACCACAGACCTTTGGGTCCATAGTTAGTAGCGAGATGGCTTCTTCTCTCTTTTTGATCTTCAATACAATGTTCTCCTCGATGTTCTTGGAGTTCTATCCGATGTAATCACTTTTTGCGGTGTGTTTGTTGGGATCCGATGAATTGTGAGTTTATGATCAGATTATCCATGAATATTATTTGAGTCTTCTCTGATCTCTTTTATGCATGATTATTATAGCTTCGTATTTCTTCTCCAATCTATTGATTTGGTTTGGCAAACTAGATTGATTTATCTTGCCATGGGAAGAGGTGCTTTGTAATGGGTTCGATCTTGCGGTGCTCAATCCCAGTGACAGAAAGGGACATGACACATTTGTATCGTTGCTATTAAGGGTAAAAAGATGGGGTTTATTCATGCATGAGTTTATCTTGTCTACATCATGTCATCATTCTTAAGGCGTTACTCCGTTCTTTATGGACTTAATACACTAGATGCATGCTGGATAGCGGTCGATGTGTGGAGTAATAGTAGTAGATGCAGGCAGGAGTCGGTCTACTTGTCTCGGACGTGATGCCTATATACATGATCATTGCCTTGGATATCGTCATGATTATTTGCTTTTCTATCAATTGCCCAACAGTAATTTGTCTACCCACCGTATGCTATTTTCTAGAGAGAAGCCTCTAGTGAAAACTATGCCCCCCGGGTATATCTAAATGATATACTAAAACCCTAAAAATATTTGCTGCACTTTTCTTTTATTTATTTTATTTTGTATTTTTGTTTCAATCTATCTATCTATCACATACAATTTAATCATGCAATTGACCGCCGAGGGATTGACAACCCCTCGTTTGCGTTGGGTGCAAGGATTTGTTGTTTGTGTGCAGCTACTGCTAATGAGGTGTTGCGTGGTTCTCCTACTGGATTGATAACCTTGGTTTCATAACTGAGGGAAATACTTACCTCTGCTGTGCTACATCATCCATTCCTCTTCGGTGATAAAACCAACGCAAGCTACAAGTAGCAGGTTGTTTGAGACAGGTCATCTTCATCCTATGCTTCCCACAGATTGATAAACCTTAGGTCATCCACTTGAGGGAAATTTGCTAATGTCCTACAAAAATCTGCACTTGAAGGCCCAACAACGTCTACAAGAAGAAAGTTGCGTAGTAGATATCAACTGGGTTAATAGGTTAGTCCCAAAAAATGATATATAATGGCATATAATTGCATATAAAACATCCAAGATTGATACTATAATAGCATGGAACAATCAAAAATTATAGATATGTTGGAGACGTATCACAAACCGCGTGGCGGCATCCGTGCGTGAGGCGTCGACGGTGGCCTCGACAGTGAGGTGCTCCTCCAAGATCTGGGGGTCGGCACGCATGGCAGCCATCGCGACCTCATCCGCACGTGCGGCCGTGATTTGCTTCTCCGCTGCTAGATGCTCCTTGAGCTCCTGGCTATACTGCGTGCACCATGGCTTAGGGCAGCATTTATTTGGAGGATGGGTCGGTGATTTGGGTGGAAGGTGTCGCGCCGGCGGTTGGGGCATGTGGGATGTAGAAGGAGGTGGAGGATGGGGGTCGGTGTGGATTACCTGACTAGATCGACGAGGCCTCACCGGCGGCGCTGCAAGCAAGCAGTGAAGGTTTGAACTTGGAATGGAAGGCAGAAACAGGGGAAATGTGGCTTTTGGTAAGGAGGAGGGGGGCATGGGAGGTAGATATTTCCGCGGATGCCGAAATTTTTCGCTCCATGCAACGAAAAACTGGCGCGCGAAGTGTCATCAGACACGGTCCCTTATTCAGCACTGTGTATGATATCTGAACATCAAAAATGATTCATATGGCTTACGCCATGTGTGATGAGTTTGAACGTGCAAATTTTGGTTCGAATTTCCCTGGTTACAGCGGTCATCCATGTCATTGCATAATTTGGGTACACAAAAGAGCCTACAGCACACCCACACTTCTTAATCGAGCAAGTTCAGCAATTAAACAAAGCTAGCTGACCTAAACATTACTCTAACAAAAGACTAGCGCTCTAAACAAAGACTACTACTCCGCCTGACGCTCGTCGATCTCCACCGCCTCCTCCATGTCCAGCTCGCGCCCGACGATCTCCTGGGGAAGGGGCTCCATGGCATCCATCACACCATACACGACATGCATCTCTCCATCCGCGTCCGCCATCTCTTTGGAAAAGGCCACCATGAGCTGGGCGTCGGCGGCCGCAGTCTGGGCTTGGACGGGCTCAATCCCGGCAAGGTATGCCGCGAACGAACGGACGGTTGCTCGAATGCTCTCGGCGATTGCCAACTCTTCGGCCGTGGGTTGCCGACCGTTGTCGGAGAAGCTTCAGGTGATTTGTGCAGTGACCGCCAGGAGCTAGGCGTGGGCGGCCTCGACATGGACGTGGGCGGCCTCCATCAGGGCTAAGGCAGCCACCGCGGAACGGACAGTTGCTGTCCCACTCTCGCCATTTGCTATCCACGTCGCAGATGTTGCTGCCGCCATCTGAGCTGCAGTACCGGCCATTTTGGCTGCCGCAGCCGCCCGGTCGTAGATTGCGGCCGCGCTCACGCAGGTTGTGAGCACGCTCATGGAGGCTGCGGCCGCGCTCTCGCCGGAGTGGGCCGCCGAAGTTTCCCTCACGACGCGGGTCGATGTCCCCATCTTTGACCGACGACGATTGAATAGTGATATGATATTTGGGGAGCTAGTTTGCTTGACGCGCCGGCTGTGGACTGTAGCCGACGAACCTTCTCGCGTAAGCCATATATGACGGTGCACCAAGATATTTTGTACTGCATCTCGCACGGTTGGTGATAATAAACTGTGTGTGATGTACTTGATTTTTCGTCTTGATTTGAAATACAGAATGGGGTCACAGTGGCAAAGGACGGTGTTTGAATTGCTAGAACATTTGTCTGTAGTGAACATAAAACTATACGAGTGTCGTGTTAAAATTTGGAATTATCCGGGGTTCGTTTGGATATTTTTATACATTAACTGAGTTTTCTAGGCATTTTATGTGCATAATTCAAATTTGAACTACATGCACATGCTCCAGTGCACCAAAATGGGTAAAAAATCATATGTGTGTCCTTGGGTGCATGCTTAGGCCCCATGCAAGAAATGGGAATGAATTTCAAACACCTCGGTATCGTGGCTCGGCCGCAAACGCTGAGATACTTGGTTTTGAAATTCTAGTAAATCCAAAACTCGTCTGAAATTCATGAAACTTGGCATGCTATCATGGAATGGCACCAACATGTTGTGGTAAAAAATTTGTCCCATTTGGGGCAGATTTTTATATAAGCTTCTCACAAACCAGAGCTTCTCACAAGAAGACTCATGGTTCCGGTAGGGAACGTGTCACCTTTGTGGACGAAACGACATTCGTTGCCTCTTCTTGCCTTGATTTTTTTTCTAGAGGTAACATAGACCAATAGGAGTGTCGTGTTAAATTTTGGAATTATTCGAGGTTCGTTTGGACATTTTTATACATTAACTGAGTATTCTAGGCATTTTATATGCATAATTCAAATTTGAAATACAGGTACATGCTCCGGTGCACCAAAATGGGTTGAAAAATCATATATGTGTCCTTGGGTGCAGGCTTTTGTCCCATGCAAGAAATGGGAATGAATTTCAAACACCTCGGTATCGTGGCTCCACCGCAAACGCTGAGATACTTGGTTTTGAAATTCTAGTAAATCCAAAACTCGTCTGAAATTCATGAAACTTGGCATGCTATCATGGAATGGCACTAACAGGTTGTGGTTAGAAAATTGTCCCATTTGGGGCAGGTTTTGGTATAAGCTTCTCACAAACCAGAGCTTCTCACAAGAAGCCTCATGGTTTCGGTGGGGAACGTGTCACCTTTGTGGACGAAACGACATTCGTTGCCTCTTCTTGCCTTCATTTTTTTTCTAGAGGCAACATAGACCAACAGGAGTGTCGTGTTAAAATTTGGAATTATTCAGGGTTCGTTTCGACATTTTTATACATTAACTGAGTTTTCTAGGCATTTTATGTGCATAATTCAAATTTGAACTACATGCACATGCTCCGGTGCACCAAAATGGGTTGAAAAATCATATGTGTGTCCTTGGGTGCATGCTTAGGTCCCATGCAAGAAATGGGAATAAATATCAAATACCACGGCATCGTGGCTCGGCCGCAAACGCTGAGATACTTGGTTTTGAAATTCTAGTAAATCCAAAATAATCTTAAATTCATGAAACTTGGCATGCTATCATGGAATGGCACCAACATGCTATGGTAAAAAATTTGTCCCATTTGGGGCAGATTTTGGTATAAGCTTCTCACAAACCAGAGCTTCTCACAAGAAGCCTCATGGTTCCGGTAGGGAACGTGTCAGGCCCATTTCTGAGATAAATCACAGAATAGCCTCAAGTCACACCAGCCCCAAGATCAGAACAACTGGTGGACTTCCTTGATACAGATAACCAATACAAATATAATATTACACCGGGTTGAGTTAGAGTGCTCAACAATTATTACAAACTTGACAAATATACTACGGTGGTGGAATAACACAGTGGTGTGGTGGTGGTACAACACTGGTACAATAAAATAAAGTCAAGCGTCAGTGTGAGGCTTGGTTATTTTATTGGTGTAGCGGAAACACAGCGGATGATACAAGTGGTAGACTCCAAGATCACAGGTTGACTGACTGGGACACCTCTAAGCGTCGGGCTCGCTAGCGCAATCTTCCTCCATAAGCTCGTCCTCTCCAGGTCTGGCCACATTAAAAGCCAGGGACAAGCCTGTGAGTACGTTGGAATGTACTCACAAACATTATGAACAAAAGATATACCGAATGCATATGCTCATGCTGGATAAAATCACTGTTCAAAAAATCTTCCGATTCAGCGATTAATCTTCCGATTTATCACTAATCGGGGGGTGACCGATAAGATTATGCCTTATCTTCACCGTTTATCTTTTGGACCGATTTATCGCTCTGACAAGCGATTTATCGGTAATCTACGAATAAATCGGCCCTATTCATAGCACTATGTTTGCAAAAACTATGTTTATTTGTGTTTTGTGGACCTTGTTCCGCAATATGTACTGTTGTCTTATTTTGTTTGTCATTATTCGAGGATTCAAAGGCTAGGAATCAAGGTAACACTTCTGTCCAATATTGTTTTGGTGTTGAATATAGCGTATTTTAGTGTTGGGAACCTGAGATTTGCAAAAAAATATCCGATTAATAGTTGACCGATAAAATCGATTAATCGGCCGATTTCCGATTAATCTCTAATCCCTAGCTGACCGAGACGATAACGATAAGCGATATCCTCAACATTGGATAAAATGGTATGCATATGTTGGCTGAAATTTAACTATGGCATGATAAATATTAGCATGTGCAGAAGTATGAGTAAATAAAATGTTAGTGACAAACCAAGAAAGTTAAAAGTGGATAATCGGGCGAGACAAGACCGCCCGAGTATCCAAGAGAAATGCCAAACGAGTGTCTAAAAGAGAATCGGGCGAGACCGGACCGCCCGAGAACTCAAGCGACGCCACGATAGGACTTGAAGAGAAATGCCAAACGGGTGTCTAAAAGAGAATCGGGCGAGACAGGACCGCCCGAGAACTCAAGCGACGCCACGAGAGGTCTTGAAAATAAATGCCAAACGGGTGTCTAAAAGAGAATCGGGCGAGACAGGACCGCCCGAGAACTCAAGCGACGCCACGAGAGGTCTTGAAAATAAATGAGTATCCCGGGTAGTCTAGCCAGCCCATGAGATACTCAGAAAATAAAAATAAGAGAAACGGTTAGTCCATAATAATAACAATAATATTCATGACAATAATATTCATGATAGCATCAGTGGCGACAATAATTATCCTGCAAAATAAATCATGCTCAATTTTAATTATTTTCCTCCGGAGACCGACACCGGGACCGACACTTGACCCTTCCCAGCTAACGTCCTTGACCGTGGACACGGCTATTCGAATAGATATAACTCTACAGAGGGTGTACTCTTCACCCACGTGTATGAGATTTCTTTAGTCAGCACCTAGACGCTGACTAATTCCCATTACGGTCTTTGGGCTGAAAACACACCTGACCAGCACACACCAGATTAACTTTCCGGATGCCAGGAATCACGCAAAGCATCGTTCAAGAAAAACTCTAAGTCGGCGAGACTACAATCTCGATTAGCATGGGATCATTATATTTATATCGGCGCGCAAACAGGGGTGCTACCCCCTCGGTCCCAGACCGGATACACCCATGCCCCCTGACCTGATGACGGGCATTAGTCCGTGGCCGTGGAAACCCTCATCATGGCCCTCTATGTGGTGTGTACACGGACTGGGGTTAGCAACTTACTAAGCCATACTTCCCTCGCGGGAAGACCCGTGGCAGCACGGTGTTTAGCTAGGTGTGACGGAACAAGACTCGATCTAGGTCGACTCAGGAAGTGTTATTATTATGATCGGTATACTTCACATATGTCACCGTGACACCACCGTGTCAAAACGTGACCCGTGCCCACCGGCCCGTCCAAGGCAGGAGTACACTCCTGGTTCTCACCACTTTCATGCATGTCAGAGACTTGAGTGGATGACAAGCAAGTAGAAATATGACATGACCATACATGCATGCATTATTACTACGTATATGGTGAAATCTTAGACCGATGCAACCATGCAATGCAATCACCATATCCCAGGTTCAAAATGCTTGCCTTGTCCAAAGTATTCAGAAGAAGAACCCTCGAAATTCCCGGCAAAGTTCCCCTCTTCTTTTTCTGAAAAATTCAAAATCCAAATCCAAATTATTATTTTTGCAACAGTAGCAAAAAGTTGTCTCAAAATATTTTCAAAAAAATACTAAAAAAAACTAGAGAGAAAAATAAGAATTTCAAAAAAAGAATCAACTCAAACAGAGTTGTGGTTAAAAAGTTATTAAACTTTTAAGACCAGGGGCTTTTCTGCAAAAATCCAGTCCCTGTGCGTTTAAAAAGAAAACGCTTCATGCAGAAGTATGCTTTCCAGCATAGAAGATGTAAAGCAGAGAATACGCCTTCTGTTTAAAAACAGAAAAAAAGAGAACGCTGACGGGTGGGGTCCACCCGTCAGGTTTAAATTTGAACGCGCTCGCGCGCGAGAACAGAAGATCTGCGGCGATCACCGGCGACGGTCGCCAGCGTATCAGAGGGCAGCGACGGGGTGGTCGTGCTCAGGGAGTGTTTCAGCACCGGTGAGTGGTGGTGGTGGTCGCCGGCGTGTACCCGAACGACGGCGAGGTCGACGGCGGCGGATGGTGATTCGGGTGACGGCGGATCTCGCCGGAGAGGGCTCCGGTTGTGGAATTGGGGCGCGGGATCGATGAGAGGGTGCACCAGAGGGCTACTGGCCAAATTTTAGCGGTGGAGGTGGAGTGATGGCGATGTACTGATCGGGGAGGATGGCGGCGGATCGGTGGTCGGAGAGGAGGAAGACGACCTCCTCGAGGTCGGGTGAGTGCGGGGGAGTTCGATTGGGAGGATAGTGAAGTGATGTGTGAAGTGAATGGAGCTCGGGAGCTCCTATTTAGAGGCGATCCGAAGAGGTCCTGTACGAGCGGATGACGCCAGAGTTAATTCCGCCGGCGAGGTAGGTTAGAGGCGGCGGGCAGTTCGGTGCGTGATCAGTGAGGTTGAGGGAGTACTCCAGAAGCGCCAGCGCGGACGATCTCCTCGCCTTCCTGCCTTATCCCTGACGAAGCTTGCATACGGGTGCGGCGGCGGTGGTCAGCTCTGTCGACTGCCAGCGGGCCCAAGATGGTTTGGACGGTGCGGCGATGACGCGGAGGAGACACCGCGTGGAGGGAGAGGTAGGAGAGGGGCAGCAGGAGCAGTGAAGACGGCGGGCGCCGTGCTGATCCGCTCGGCTCGCCGCAGCCAAGGACGGTGGCAGGTGCATCGGTCACCTCCTGTGCCATCGGTGGCGGCGGCTAACCAGGGGGTTCGGGGAGGCTCATTTAAGAGGAGAGGAGGCATGGAGGAGAAGTGGAGACGGTGGAGTGAGGAGCACGGCGTCGAACTCCTCTGCCGACTGAACCAAATTCAGTTAACTGAATTTGACAGCAGTGAACAGTGTGCACACCACGTGTTTGATGAAATGACAGAGAGGTCTAGGTATTTTAGGAATTTTGAGGAATTTTTGTGGTGAGGTGTTGATGCATATAAGAGAGTTTGGCAAAGTTTCAGAATTTTTGGAGTTATAAAATTTGAGTTTGTATCAGAGAGTTTGTTTCTGGTCCAAATTTGAACTGGATGGAATTTGAAAATTTGAACTGTGGAACCCAAAGTTTTTGGTGAAATGGGTTGTGGGTACTGCCTAGTTGTTGGGGTAATTTTTCTGGGTGCAGAAGAATTGAGGAAAATATGGTTCCTTTATAAATCAGAGAAACCACGATAAATATAAATTCCAACTTTGGAATTTATTTAAAATAAGAGAAATATTTTTGTGGAGAGAAAAAGTATTGAACACTGCCCTAGAATGTGAGAATGACTTGAGGGATAATTTAGAAGTGACAGAAAAATTATTGGAGGAATTTAGAAGTGCTAGAAAAAGTGAAATGGCCATTTCCTTGGAATAATTTCATTTATTCCAGAAACTTTTCTAAAGAAAAAATATTTTTGATCTTTCAAAAATAATTACCCAATTAATAAACCATCCAAATCAGAACAATTTAAAATTCTGAAACCCAATTAGAAATTTTAAAAAATGATTTTCAGAACAGAAGAAGCAGAAGAAGAAAAAGGCCATAATAATTCAAAGTATTTTATTTTAAAGAAAAGATTTTGAAAATCCCAAGGAAAATATTTTGGGGTGTTACAACACCTACCCCCCTTAAGAAAAATCTCGTCACCGAGATTTCTGCTGTCCCTCAAACAGGTACGGATATTCAGTCCTCAGGTGATCCTCTCTTTCCCATGTTGCTTCTTCCTCGGTGTGATTACTCCACTGAACTTTGTAAAATTTTATCACGCTCTGTCGGGTTCTCCGTTCAGACTCCTCCAAAATCTTTATAGGACGTTCCCTATATGTAAGATCTGGTTGAATGTCCAGGACTTGATGCTGGACTTGCTTTTCTGGGTTACTGACACATCTACTTAGTTGTGACACGTGGAATACATCATGAACATCTGATAATTCTGCGGGTAGCTCTAGTTGGTAGGCAACCTTGCCTCTCCTTGCAATTATTCTGAATGGTCCAATAAATCTCGGTGCCAATTTTCCTTTGACTTTAAATCTCTGTAGCCCCCTCATTGGAGATACTCTGAGATACACGTATTCATCGGGTTCAAAACTGATCAGATGGTGTTTCTGGTCATAATAGCTTTTCTCACGGCTCTAAGCTGCTTTCAGTCTGTCTCGGATAAGTTTTACTTTCATTTCCGCTTCCTTGAGAACTTCTGGGCCGAAGATTCGGCTATCTCCGGTCTCAGAACAATTGAGTGGGGTACGACATCTCCGTCCGTACAGGGCTTCGAAAGGTGACATCTTCAGACTGGCTTGATAGCTGTTGTTGTATGAAAATTCTGCATACGGCAAACTATCTTCCCAGCTGGCTCCATAAGTAAGCACACATGCTCTCAGCATGTCCTCCAACATTTGATTTACCCATTCTGTCTGTCCTCCTGTCTGCGAGTGATATGCTGTGCTGAATACCAGTTGAGTCCCTAAGGCTTGCTGAAGATGATCCCAAAATCTGGAGACAAACTGAGTGCCTCTGTCAGAGACTATGGTCTTGGGTACTCCGTGTAAGCAAACAATTCAGGAGAGGTATAACCTAGCAAGCCTCTGTGTCGAGTATGTGGTTTTTACCGGAATGAAATGTGCCACCTTGGTTAATAAATCTGTGATAACCCAGATAGCATCATTTCTGTGTCGTGACCTTGGTAATCCCACAATAAAATCCATTCCTATCACATCCCATTTCCATTCAGGCACTCTGAGCGGCTGTAACAATCCAGCTGGCCTCTGGTGCTCTGCCTTTATACGCTGACAGGAGTCACACCGTGCGACATATACAGCTATGTCCCTTTTCATCCCGTGCCACCAATTTTTTTTCCTGTAGATCCTTGTACATCTTGGGTGGATGGAGTACGGGGTAGTATGGGCTTCTGCCAAAATTTGTTGCTTTAGCTCTTCCTTATTGGGCACGCACAGCCTTTTTCCGTACCATAGGATTCCCTGTTCATCAATGGTAAATTCGAACGCTTTGCCTAAATTTACCTTCCTTTTAATTCCTTCAATGCTGGGGGTGTCCTTTCTGAGCTTCCTTGATCTGATCCTCTAGTGTTGATTTTATTTCTAAACGAGCAATGGTTCCTTCCGTGACAAGAACCATATTAAGTTTGGCAAATTCCTGGTTGAATTCATGTTGTGAGAGTTGTATACTATCATTGTCGGTGCATGGATTTCGGCTGAGAGCGTCTGCCACAAGATTTGCTTTAACCGGATGGTAATAAATTCCCACATCATAATCCTTAATTAACTCGAGCCAGCGACGCTGTCTCAAGTTTAATTCTGGCTGGGTGAAGATATACTTAAGACTATTGTGGTCCGTGTATATCTCGCATCGATTAGCAAGAAGGTAATGTTGCCATTCCTTGAGTGCATGTATTACTGCTGCTAATGCCAAATCATGGGTGGGATAATTTTCTTCGTGTCATCATAGCTGTCTTGAAGCATATGCCACGACCTTTCCTTCTTGCATTAATACACATCCAAGTCCCTTCCTGGAAGCGTCATAGTATATTTCAAAATTCTTGTGCACATCTGGCACAATCAGAACAGGTGCCGTGGTTAACCTCTTCTTTAATTCCTGGAAACTTTTCTCGCAAGCTTCGGTCCATTCAAACTTTTTATCTTTCTTGAGTAGCTGGGTCATGGGTTTGGCTATGGTGCAGAATCCTTCAATAAACCGCCAGTAGTAGCCAGCCAAACCAAGAAAACTTCTGACCTCAGTCACGTTGGTGGGTTGCTTCCACCCTAAGACATCTTTCACTTTGCTTGGGTCCACTGCTATCCCATCCTGTGTCAGTACGTGTCCCAGAAAACCAACTTCTCGTAACCAAAATTCACATTTGCTGAATTTGGCATATAGTTGATTTTTTCGTAATTCTTCCAGGACTATCCGAAGATGTTTCTCATGTTCCTCCGGTGTCTTGGAATAAATAAGTATATCATCGATGAATACAACCACGAACTTGTCCAAATATTTCATGAAAACTTTGTTCATGAGGTGTACAAAATAAGCAGGAGCATTGGTTAATCCAAAAGGCATCACAGTGAACTCATATAATCCGTATCTGGTGGTAAAGGCAATCTTGGGTATGTCTGACGATCGAATTCTTAATTGATGGTAGCCTGACCTCAAGTCTATTTTTGTGAATACCTTGGCTTCTACCAGTTGCTCGAACAGGTCATTGATTCTTGGCAATGGATATTTATTTTTGATGGTAGCCATATTGAGTGCCCTGTAGTCAATACATAACCTCAGGGTGCCATCTTTTTTCTTGGCAAATAAAACCGGTGATCCCCATGGTGATGAGCTGGGTCGGACATATCATTTTTCCATTAATTCCTTAATTTGTTTCTTTAGCTCAGCCAATTCTGTCAGAGCCATAGAATAAGGCTTCTTGTAAATGGGTGCCGTCCCGGGTGCTAGTTCAATAACAAATTCAATTTCACAATCAGGTGGCATGCCTGGTAGCTCCTCCGGAAATACGTCGGGGTATTCGCATACCACCGGAACCTTGCTTAACTCTGTCATATCCACCTGATTTAATTTTCCCTGTGAAGTAGAAATCCTCCTTGTACCAAATTTTATTGTCTTCCCTTGACAATTAGTGAGAGTCACTGTGCGGTTGTAACAGTCTATAAATCCTTTATTTGTGGTTAACCAGTCCTTTCCCAAAATAACGTCCAGATCGACGGCTTCCAGAACAATAAGATTGGCTAGAAACTTCATTCCTTTTATTTCAATATTCACATCCTTGCAGTACCATTCTGTGCTTTGCTTCGATCCCGGGGACTGAATAACCATTGAATTTTGCAAAGGCGAAAAAGAAAACTGATTCTCCGAAGCAAATCTTTTGGAAATGCACGAATGGGAAGCTCCAGAATCAAATAAAACTGTAGCATTAATTGTGTAGACAGGGAACGTACCAAACACGATGTCTGGTGCGTTCTGTGCTTCCTCAAATGTCACGTGATTTACCTGTCCCTTCCTTTGATTTTTATTGGGGTTGCTGCGTCGTGGGGCTGCGTTGGTGTTGCGGCCATTGTTGTTGGGTTTAGGGGCATTATTGTTCCCCTGTTTTGGGCATTGCCTGGCATAATGTCCTTCTTGTCCATAGGCAAAACAGGTAACGCCAGGACGGAACGTTGTGTCCTTGGTCCTGTTATGGAAGGTGCTGCGACTCTGCTGCGGTCGTGGTGTTGGAATTGGTGGTCGTGGTGCCACAGGCCTCTGAAATTCATTCTGGGGCCTGTTGTTGCGAACCTGTACTGACTGGGTCATGCAGCGTTTACGAATTTCATTCATGTTGCGGTGCTCGTTCTCCAGAATAATGGCCTTGTCTACCAGTGTCTTGAAATCTGGAAAGGTGTGGACCACGAGTTGGCACTTCAGAGATGGAACAAGCCCATCAAGAAATTTCTCCATCTTTTTGTTTTCCGTCATGTACTCATCATTGGCGTACCGAGATAACTGAGTAAACTGGTCCAGGTACTGAGTTACCGTGGTGCCTCGCTGCTCGAGAACCTCAAATTCCCTTTTCTTCAACTTCATAATACTGTTGGGGATATGTGCTCCCCGGAAGGTTTCCTTGAACTGCTCCCATGTCATATCTGCTCCATTGGGATGCGTGTGGCATATATTTTCCCACCAAGATGCTGCTGTCCCGGAAAAATAGTGCGGAGCATATAGCACTTTTTCCTGGTCCGTACACTGAGCTATAACCAATTTCCTTTCCATATCACGCAGCCAATCGTCTGCCTCCAGAGGTTTGTCTGTGTGAGAAAATACAGTTGGATTGGTCCTCTGTAGCTCAGATAATTTTGATCTGGGCTGATGCTGTCCTTGGTGATTCCCCATATTTATTAAGTGCTGCATCATTTCCTGGTGCTGCTGTTGGCTTTGTTCATACAGACGGCATACTTGTGAAAATGCTGAATCATTGCTCTGCTGACTTGTCTGTCCTTGTGTGAAATTATTCCCCATCTATGCAAAGTTGTCCTCGGGTGGACTGGGCATAGAACGGGTCCAGGGACGATGCATTTTCTTTCTGGGGTATTTGTGTAACACCGATGAGAAAAGAAATTATATAAAGAAAGGAAACAAATTTTTAAAAGACTGCAAATAATCCCCCCCCCCAAAACGTAAGTGCATGGAAGTAACAGGTTATAACACACATGCAGATTTAATTATACAAGCAGGATTAATTATAAATGCATGAGATGCATAAAAAAATGTTAGTACTGACCCTATTACTAGCGTTCGTGACTAGGGGTTCCTACAGTCAGCCTGGCTCTGATACCAAGGTTTGTCAGGCCCATTTCTGAGATAAATCACAGAATAGCCTCAAGTCACACCAGCCCCAAGATCAGAACAACTGGTGGACTTCCTTGATACAGATAACCAGTACAAATATAATATTACACAGGATTGAGTCAGAGTGCTCAACAATTATTACAAACTTGACAAATATACTACGGTGGTGGAATAACACAGTGGTGTGGTGGTGGTACAACACTGGTACAATAAAATAAAGTCAAGCGTCAGTGTGAGGTTTGGCTATTTTATTGGTATAGCGGAAACACAGCGGATGATACAAGTGGTAGACTCCAAGATCACAAGTTGACTGACTGGGACACCTCTAAGCGTCGGGCTCGCTAGCGCAATCTTCCTCCACAAGCTCGTCCTCCTCTAGGTCTGGCCACATTAAAAGCCAGGGACAAGCCCGTGAGTACGTTGAAATGTACTCGCAAATATTATGAACAAAAGATATACCGAATGCATATGCTCATGCTGGATAAAATGATATGCATATGTTGGCTGGAATTTAACTATGGCATGATAAATATTAGCATGTGCAGAAGTATGAGTAAATAAAATGTTAGTGAGAAACCAAGAAAGTTAAAAGTGGATAATCGGGCGAGACAGGACCGCCTGAGTATCCAAGAGAAATGCCAAATGGGTGTCTAAAAGAGAATCGGGCGAGAGAGGACCGCCCGAGAACTCAAGCAACGCCACGAGAGGTCTTGAAAAGAAATGCCAAACGGGTGTCTATAAGAGAATCGGGCGAGACAGGACCGCCCGAGAACTCAAGCGACGCCACGAGAGGTCTTGAAAAGAAATGCCAAACGGGTGTCTAAAAGAGAATCGGGCGAGACAGGACCGCCCGAGAACTCAAGCGACGCCACGAGAGGTCTTGAAAAGAAATGCCAAACGGGTGTCTAAAAGAGAATCGGGCGAGACAGGACCGCCCGAGAACTCAAGCGACGCCACGAGAGGTCTTGAAAATAAATGAGTATCCCGGGTAGTCTAGCCAGCCCATGAGATACTCAGAAAATAAAAATAAGAGAAACGGTTAGTCCATAATAATAACAATAATATTCATGATAGCGTCAGTGGTGACAATAATTATCCTGCAAAATAAATCATGCTCAATTTTAATTATTTTCCTCCGGAGACCGACACCGGGCCGACACTTGACCCTTCCCAGCTAACGTCCTTGACCGTGGGCACGGCTATTCGAATAGATATAACTCTGCAGAGGGTGTACTCTTTACCCACGTGTATGAGATTTCTTTAGTCAGCACCTAGACGTTGACTAATTCCCATTACGGTCTTTGGGCTGAAAACACACCTGACCAGCACACACCAGATTAACTTTCCGGATGCCAGGAATCACCCAAAGCATCGTTCAAGAAAAACTCTTAGTCGGGGAGACTACAATCTCGATTAGCATGGGATCATTATATTTATATCGGCGAGCAAATAGGGGTGCTACCCCCTCGGTCCCAAACCGGATACACCCATGCCCCTGACCTGATGATGGGCATTAGTCCATGGCCGTGGAAACCCTCATCATGGCCCTCTATGTGGTGTGTACACGGACAGGGGTTAGCAACTTACTAAGCCGTACTTCCCTCGCGGGAAGACCCGTGGCAGCACGGTGTTTAGCTAGGTGTGATGGAACAAGACTCGATCTAGGTCGACTCAGGAGGTGTTATTATTATGATCGGTATACTTCACATATGTCACCGTGACACCACCGTGTCAAAACGTGACCCGTGCCCACCGGCACATCCAAGGCAGGAGTACACTCCTGATTCTCACCACTTTCGTGCATGTGAGAGACTTGAGTGGATGACAAGCAAGTAGAAAGATGACATGACCATACATGCATGCATTATTACTACGTATATGGTGAAATCTCAAACCGATGCAACCATGCAATTCAATCACCATATCCCAGGTTGAAAATGCTTGCCTTGTCCAAAGTAGTCAGAAGAAGAACCCTCGAAATCCCGGCAAAGTTCCCCTCTTCTTTTTCTGAAAAATTCAAAATACAAATCCAAATTAATTTTTTGCAACAGTACCAAAAAGTCGTCTCAAAATATTTTCAAATAAATACTAAAAAAACTAGAGAGAAAAATAAGAATTTAAAAAAAAGAATCAACTCAAACAGAGTTGTGGTGAAAAAGTTATTAAACTTTTAAGACCAGGGGCTTTTCTGCAAAAATCCAGTCCCTGTGCGTTTTAAAAGAAAACGCTTCGGGCAGAAGTACGCTTTCCAGTGTAGAAGACGTAAAGCAGAGAATACGCCTTCTGTTTAAAAAAAAGAGAACGCTGACGGGTGACGCGCGCGAGAACAGAAGAGGTGCGGCGATCACCGGCGACGGTCGCCAGCGTATCAGAGGGCGGCGATGGTGCGGTCGTGCTCAGGGAGTGTTTCCGCACCGGTGAGTGGTGGTGGTGGTCGCCGGCATGTACCCGAACGACGGCGAGGTCGACGGCGGATGGTGATTCGGGTGACGGCGGATCTCGCCGGAGAGGGCTCCGGTTGTGGAATTGGGGCGCGGGATCGATGAGAGGGTGCACCAGAGGGCTACTGGCCAAATTTTAGTGGTGGAGGTGGAGTGATGGCGATGTACTGATCGGGGAAGATGGCGGCGGATTAGTGGTCGGAGAGAAGGAAGACGACCTCCTCGAGGTTGGTTGAGTGCGGGGGAGTTCGATTGGGAGGATGGTGAAGTGATGCGTGAAGTGAATGGAGCTCGGGAGCTCCTATTTATAGGCGACCTGAAGAGGTCCAGTACCAGCGGATGACGCCGGAATTAATTCCGCCGGCGAGGTAGGTTAGGGGCGGCGGGCAGTTCGGTGCATGATCAGTGAGGTTGAGGGAGTACTCCAGAAGTGCGAGCGTGGACGATCTCCTCGCCTTCCTGCCTTATCCCCGACGAAGCTTGCGTACGGGTGCGGCGGCGGTGGTCAGCTCCGGCGACTGCCAGCGGGCCCAGGACGGTTTGGACGGTGCGGCGATGACGCGGAGGAGACGCCGCGTGGTGGGAGAGGTAGGTGAGGGGCAGCAGGAGCAGTGAAGATGGCGGGCGCCGTGCTGAGCCGCTCGGCTCGCCGCAGCCGAGGATGGTGGCAGGTGCACCGGTCACCTCCTGTGCCATCGGTGGCGGCGGCTGACCAGGGGGTCCGGGGAGGCTCATTTAAGAGGAGAGGAGGCGTGGAGGAGAAGTAGAGACGGTGGAGTGAGGAGCCCGGCAACGAACTCCTCTGCTGACTGAACCAAATTCAGTTAACTGAATTTGATAGTAGTGAATAGTGTGCACACCACATGTTTGATGAAATGACAGAGAGGTCTAGGTATTTTAGGAATTTTGAGGAATTTTTGTGGTGAGGTGTTGATGCATATAAGAGAGTTTGGCAAAGTTTCAGAATTTTTGGAGTTATAAAAATTGAGTTTGTATTAGAGAGTTTGTTTCTGGTCCAAATTTGAACTAGATGGAATTTGGAAATTTTGAACTGTGGAACCCAAAGTTTTTAGTGAAATGGGTTGTGGGTACTGCCTAGTTGTTGGGGTAATTTTTGTGGGTGCAGAAGAATTGAGGAAAATATGGTTCCTTTATAAATCAGAGAAACCATGATAAATATAAATTCCAACTTTGGAATTTATTTAAAATAAGAGAAATATTTTTGTGGAGAGGAAAAGGATTGAACACTGCCCTAGAATGTGAGAATGACTTGAGGGATAATTTAGAAGTGACAGAAAAATTATTGGAGGAATTTAGAAGTGCTAGAAAAAGTGAAATGGCCATTTCCTTGGAATAATTTCATTTATTCCAGAAACTTTTCTAAAGAAAAAATATTTTTGATCTTTCAAAAATAATTACCCAATTAATAAACCATCCAAATCAGAACCATTTAAAATTCTGAACCCAATTAGAAATTAAAAAAAATGATTTTCAGAACAGAAGAAGCAGAAGAAAAAAATGGCCATAATAATTCAAAGTATTTTATTCACCTTTGTGGATGAAATGACATTCGTTGCCCCTTCTAGCCTTGATTTTTTTTCTAGAGGTAACATAGACCAATAGGAGTGTCGTATTAAATTTTGGAATTATTCGTTGTTCTTTTGGACATTTTTATACTTGAACTGAGTTTTCTTGGCATTTTATGTGCATAATTCAAATTTGAACTATAGGCACATGCTCCGGTGCACCAAAATGGGTCAAAAAATCACATATGTGTCCTTGGGTGCAGGCTTAGGTCCCATGAAAGAGATGGGAATGAATTTCAAACACCTAGGCTCCTTGTGGCTCGGCCGCAAACTTGAGAACTTGGTTTTGAAATTCTAGTAAATCCAAAACTCGTCTGAAATTCATGAGACTTGGCATGGTGTCATGGAATGGCGCCAACATGCTGTGGTAAATTTTTTGTCCCATTTGGGGCAGGTTTTGGTATAAGCTTCTCACAAACCAGAGCTTGTCACAAGAAGCCTCGTGGTTCCGGTAAGGAACGTGTGTCACCTTTGTTGATGAAACGACATTCGTTGCTTGTTCTCGCCTTGATTTTTTTCTAGATGCAACGTAGACCAATACGAGTGTCGTGTTGAAATTTGGAATTATTCGGGGTTGGTTTGGACATTTTTATACATTAACTGAGATTTCTAGGCATTTTATGTGCATAATTCAAATTTGAACTGCATGCACATGCTCCTGTGCGCCGAAATGGGTTGAAAAATCATATATCTGTCCTTGGGTGCATGTTTAGGTCCCATACAAGAAATGGGAATGAATTTTAAACACCTAGGCTTCGTGGCTTGGCCGCAAACATTGAGAAACTTGGTTTTTAAATTCCTGTAAATCCAAAACTCCTCTAAAATTCATGAGACATCGCATGGTGTCATGAAATGGCACGAACATGCTATGGTAAAAAAATTGTCCAATATGAGAGAAGGAGCACACATTAACAGCCAACAAATAGCTATCACGTTATCATCACAGACGGTTGTACAGTATTATTTCAATCTGGGCGTTCTATTGACCACTTATGTGCCGCCACGCGTCCCACTTTTTCAATGGCAAGGAGGTGTCGTTCGGGCAGCTGTTTGAGTAGACGGGAGGCGTGTGAGTGAAGTCCACGACGTAGGCTGACCAGGAGGCGTGTGACCAGTCCTGCACTGCGCAGGCTGACCGGGAGGCGTGCGACCAGTCCTCTGCTACGCAGGCTTACCGGGAGGCGTGCGAGCAGTACGCTGTGCAGGCTCACTGGGAAGCGAGCCCTTTGACCTCCATTGCCGCCCACCTCGCTCTCAACTTCTCCATTAATGGCGCCCGAGCCGCTATTTAATAGGCGGCCTTACTGATCTCTCTTCGCCTCCCATTCCCCTCTCGCCCGAATCCTATCTTCCAGAGCTCCACCTACTCCATGGCGCACAAGGATCATCTGCCACTAGTCTTCCGGTTTGGTGAAGTCGACTCCGAGCCGGAGGAGAAAGATAATAAGGAGGAATGGGACCTCAGGTACATGGCCCTGAACGAGCTGGCCGCGGCAGATGCTGCCCCCGCGCACGTCCTAGCTCCCATCCCCGCGCCTGCGCTAGCGACCGTCCCCGTGGCATTGACGGGCTGGTCGTCGAGCACCATCGAAGAGCTGGAAGCCGCGGGCGTTAGCGAGGTCCCTGCGGACTCACGCGAGCTCGTGTACGTACCAGCGCCCAGCCTGTGCTCGTGCGCGCCCCCCTCAGCGTCATGGGACGCCGCCATCGACCGCTACCTCGTAGCGCCGTGAGTCGCCGTCCGCCCGCGCCCCGCCGATCGATCGCGCGACGAATGACTCTTGGATTTGGAAGTCCAGAACATTCTGGGATGGCTTGAAGACTTGAACAACGGCGTCCCAGACGACAATAACACCGGCGCAGCACGCCGCCGCTGCTGCAATTAGTTTTTTTTGTTTATATTGTATCCCGATCGTATGAATGTTAAACCATAGTGTCACTGAATGAAATCTATGGTTTTGATCAACTTAGCATTTTTTTCTCTGAATGTACAGACTTACGAAAGTAAAAAAAACATCAATGTATTTCTTTGAATAAAACACTCATCGCAAGCATTTCAAACTAAACACCCCTATGCAAAGCAAGAGCTGGGTTCCTTCGCAGCTAAGCCAAGGGAAAAATGTGGCGCGCAGGTTTTGTGCATCTCTTCATCGCAAACGTTTTAGACTGAACACCCGTATGCAAAGCGAGAGCGGGGTTCCTTCGCAGCTAAGCTAAGGGAAAATGTGGTGCGTGATAACCCACAAGTATAGGGGATCAATTGTAGCTTTTTCCATAAATAAGAGTGTCAAACCCAACGAGGAGCTAATGGTTGAATTAATATTCCCTTCAAGTTCTATCGACCACCGATACAACTCTACGCGCACTTAATGTTCGCTTTACCTAGAACAAGTATGAAACTATTTTGCGGGTGTAAGGATAAGACTAGAAGTACTTAATGAGAATAAAACTAGGAGTAATTTGCGAGAAAATAAAAGTTAGTTGTTTAGTAGAAAGATTTTGTAACACAAGAGAAAGATTTGTCCCTAGGCAATCGATAACTAAACCGGTAATCATTATTGCAATTTTATATGAGGGAGAGGCATGAGCTAACATACTTTCCGTACTTGGATCATATGCACTTGATTGGAACTCTAGCAAGCATCCGCAACTACCAAAGATCATTAAGGTAAAACCCAACCATAGCATTAAGTATCAAGTCCTCTTTACTCCCATACGCAACAACCCCCTTACTCGGGTGTAAGCTTCTGTCACTCTAGCCGCCCACCATAAGAGAATTATGAATGTATTGCAAACCCTACAGCGGGGTGATACGTCCATTTTGCATCATGTTTTACTACTGTTATTTATAGTGTTTTTAATCAATATAACACTTTGTGGAGCAATTCTAATGCCTTTTCTCTCTTAATATGCAAGATTCACACAAAGAGGGAGATTGCCGGCAGCTGGAATTCTGTACCTGATGCTAGTTGGTTTATTTGGTGGAAGATTATATGTTCAGATCCATTATGCTATTCAATACCCTACTGATCATGGGCATGTTGATGATGTGTGAGTAGTTACTTTTGTTCTTGAGGACATGGGAGAAGTCTTGTCATAAGTAATCATGTGAATTTGGTATTCGTTCGATATTTTGATGATGTGTATGTTATGATTCTCTTAGTGGTGTTATGTGAACGTCGACTACATGACACTTCACCATCTTTGGGCCTAAGGGAATGCATTGTGGAGTAGTAATTAGTTGATGGGTTGCTAGAGTGACAGAAGCTTAAACCCTAGTTTATGTGCTATTCCGTAAGGGGCTGATTTGGATCCACTTGTTTAATGCTATGGTTAGAGTAATCTTAATTCTTCTTACGTAGTTGCGGATGCTTGCGAGAGGGGGTAATCATAAGTGGGAGGCTTGTCCAAGTAAGGGCAGCACCAAAGCACCAGTCCACCCACATATAAAATTATCAAAGTAGCGAACGCGAATCGAACAAACATGATGAAAGTGACTAGATGAAATTCCCTTGTGTCCTCGAGAACGCTTTACTTACTATAAGAGATCGTTCCGGCCTGTCCTTTGCTACAAAAAGGATTGGGCTATATTGCTGCACTCTTTGTTACTATTGCTACTTGTCACTTGTTACAAATTATCTTGCTATCAAACTACTCGTTACCGATAATTTCAGTGCTTGCAGAAAACACCTTGCTGAAAACCGCTTGTCATTTCCTTCTGCTCCTCGTTGGGTTCGACACTCTTACTTATCGAAAGGACTACGATTGATCCCCTATACTTGTGGGTCATCACGGGGATCCCCCATGCTTGCGCGACACGGAGGGCACCATAGGACAGCACCAAAATAAAACATACAACTCAAACCAATCACGATCATCAATCAACCCATAGGACAAAAAGAATCTACACAAACATCATAGGATGGCCACAAATCATTGGATAATAATATGTAGCATTAAGCACGATGTTTAAGTAGAGATTACAGCGGGAATTGAGAGGTTGCACCGCTGGATAGAGGGGGAGAAAGTTGGTGTTGACGGCGGCGAAGTTGTTGGTGTAGATCGCTGTCACGATGATTACCCCGGCGGCGTTTCGGCGCCACCGGGAGAGAGGGCGAGCGAGCCCCCCTCCTTATTCTTCTTGCTTGGCCTTCCCCCTAGATGGGAGGAGAGTTCCCCCTCTGATCCATGGCCGCCATGGCGGTGGAGGGGCAGGAGCCCCTCCGAGATTGGATCTCTCTCTCTGTCCTCTTTTGTTTCGCGTTCCTGTTTTCTGGCCCTTCACCATTTATTAAATTCCCGAAGATCCGTAACTCCGATCGGGCTGATATTTTAACATGATTTTTTTCCAGATATTAGCTTCCTTGCGCCCGAAGAAGGGCACCAACCGACCTACGAGGGCCTCACGAGGCACCACGGCGCGCCGGACCCCCCCTGGCGTCCCCTGGTGCCTCGTGGAGCCCACGAGCACCGCCTTGCGTTGATTCCACCTCCCAAAAATCACATATGTTCCAAAATAATTCTCCGTAAAATTTTATTGCAATTGGACTTCGTTTGATATGGATATTCTGCGAAACAAAAAACAAGCAGAAAACAGGAACTGGCACTGGGCATTGGATCAATAGGTTAGTCCCAAAAATAATATAAAATGTTGCCAAAAATATGTGAAAGTTGTAGAATATTAGCATGAAATAATCAAAAATTATAGATACGATGGAGACATATCAGCGCGCAGGTTTTGTGCATCTCTTCATCGCAAACGATTTTGCATGATGACCCATGTGCAACGACGTACAAACAATGTGGTAATATTTGCATTTGTCATATTGGGTATATTTGCCATTTGTCAAAATGGAAAAATTGGCATTTGTCAACCTAGTAACATTGCCATTTGTCAACCTAGTAACACTGCCATTTGTGATCCTCAGAAAAAAAAACACTGCCATTTGTCAAATTTTGCAGTTAAAAATCACTAGTACTGTAATTTTTGCAAATGAAATTCAGTAAGCATAGATTTCATTCATAGACTAAACAGTCGTTCTTCACCCAATTGTTGCCAACTATGTACAGAAATAGCTAGTTCAACTATATATACTAGCTAAATTTAAGTAAGTAGTACAGTTCAACCATATCTATAGTCAGATGAACTGAAGAAAATAGCCCCTAAATACTACTAGTATGGAGGGGCTTTGTACTACTTCCAGCAGCCTCTCCTCTGCCGAGCGCGCTCAGTAAGAGGCCGAGGAGGAGGAGCCTACCGACGAGCTGGAGAAGCGGAATCCGGCGCCTGCCGCTGCTGCACGTTTAGCGACGCCCAGCTCGAACGCCCTCTGCCGCTCCAGACGATTGCTCTCGAAGCGGTGGGACTCCTCGTATATCTCTGCATTCCGCGCCACTGCGGCGGCTTCTACTACGGCCACGGCGGCGGTAAGACGCTTTGCGTGCTCGACCGGGCGCTCCTCCTCCTCCCGCAGGAACTTGATGTTGCGCGCGGCAAGGTCGCTGATGCTCGTGCGGGCCTCCACATCCCGCCTTCGGGCCACGGTGCTGGAGCGGGTGATGACCCCAGCGGTCGACGGTGGGGTGGCGGCCACCTCCTGCCTTCGGGCCGTGGTGGCGGAGCGGGTGATGGCCACGGTGGCCGACGGTCGGGTGGCGGCCACGACGGCCACCACCCACCTTCGGGCCGCGGTCGCGGAGCGGTCGATGGCCCTGGCGGGCTTTGGTGGTGTGGCGGCCATGGCGGCCAAAGGTAGGGTGGCGGCAACGGCTGCAGGCAACAGCTGCCGTCGGGCAATGGTGGCGGAGCATGTGGCGGGTGTTGTGCGCACACCCAACAGGGACGCCACAGGCAGTACATGCCACCGGGGACTGCGCCGCCGCCGCGGTGTAGCCTCCCAGCTGGAGCTGTCCTCAGACGACGGCGGAGTGGCTGAGCGACGACGACGGACCGGTGCCATTGGTGATGGTGAGAGAAGAAGACGAGATAAGCTACGGGGAGGGAGGGGAAAATGCGATGCCGACTCATCGGCCGTGACTGTTTATACAGCAGGCCTTGGGATTTTGCAGAGTCGGGCGGGAAGCTTGCGCGGTTCCGCGTGGGAACCTGCGCGGTTGCATGGGAACGGGCTCACCAACGATTCATTGGCGCCTCTTCGAGCTAACGTTTGGCCAAAAGAACGCCTGTGCGGTGCTCAAGCTTGCGCTCGAAGCCTTCTGTGGCAGCGCGGTGACAAGACGTGCGAGAGGAGGATGAAAGGACATGTACACAAACGGTTAATAAAAAAAACGTTTGCGATTTAATTAGCTAGCACATGGCCGCTCTCTACGCAGCGTCGCGAATGATTGTTCACCCACTGTGTGATGTGGAACGCGACGTAGTTTCACATCACGCTGCCGGCTCGCAACTGCCGGCCGGCTTGTAGACGGCTATTCCCTGCATGCTCAACTGCTCTATGCGTGTGGTTGCTCGCGGTTGAGGCGGCCGCGGCGCGCTCTGCTCGCGTCACGCCGCGCACGCTCTTCTCGCGTCCCTCTATGCGCGCTGCAAGCGTTTCGGGCCGGCGCACGATCACGTACGTTCGGGGTGCCTTACGCATGCGGTTACGCCGGACGCGGCGCCACGACGCAGTTACGTGCGGCAAAAACTGCCTTGCGGACGTGCCGAGAATCCCGGCCGCCCGGCCCTTATTTATTTCCGCGGCCATTTACCTTCATCTCTCGCGCCCCATGACACAATAAGCACACCCACGATGACACATACAGAGAGGATATCCGGTGGCTCCAATGGCGCACCCGGCTCCAATGGCGCTCCCAGCAGCTGACGACGACGATGGGCGGCAGTTCACCACGCCTCACATAGTAGACACCCACGTGAGGGGGAAGGACCTCTCGGTGGTGTACAGCAACGAGCCGGTCTCGGTGGAGAGCTCCATCCACACTATGGAGCAGTTGCTTGCTGAGGACGAGTACCAAGTGGTCGGCTTCGACCTTGAGTTCACCGGCGGTCGTGCCGGGTATGATCAGAAGGTTGTCGTCGCCCAGTTGTGCGTGCGCCATCACGTCCTCGCCTACCACTACTCCCTGGCCAGAAGGCTTTGCGAGCGTTTTGCCAGGTTTATCAACAGCCCCGACTACAGGTTCGCTATGGTGGACACCGTGAACGATCTAAAGGTGCTCGAGACTACGGGCTTGGCCTGTCAGAATCTTGTCGACATCCAAGGCCAGTACAGGGTCTGGGGCAGAAAGAAGGAGAAGGACTCCCTGGTTGACCTAGCCATGGCCATCATCGACCCCTACTACAGAGGCATGAAATATGAGTGCAAAAAGAATAAGGATGCCTGGCACGAGGCCTGGGTGCGAAGACTGGATGAAGAACACGTCAAGTACGCGGCCAAGGACGTGTACACAAGCTACGAGATGTACAGGCGGATCGTTGACATGAGGGAGTGCCTCCTTCCTGTGGACGACGAGGGACGGCCAAGGACAAGTAGAGTAGTGGCGGCAGCGTCACAAGAAGTAGATGATTAGATGATCGTTTCTCCTAGTTTAGAATGCATGTAATTGTTTATTGAGGTGTGTGCGAATGTTTTGTATAGTCACCTATGTAATATGATGTTTAATTTGTTTATATATGTTGTTCTTCTGTAGACTCAGCAAATTACATCACAGACGGAGTAAACTAGGGAACCCGTCGGTGATGATTTCCACAATCGCTGACAATTGTATACCAGCAAGCGTTTGCCCACAACACACACGGGTTATTAGCAGGAATCGTCCGTGTTGTTATCCGTCTTCCCACACATTTCGGATTACTGACCTGTTTGCCGCGTATCACACATATCTTGTTAAGTTGAACCATTTCTGTTGTGTTGGGTAATTGCAAACCATTCATCCGAGTGAACCACATGCCGTATATCGCACACACCTTGATCTGCCTGACCGTTTCGGTTGTGTTGGGTAATCACAAACAGTTCATCCGAGTGAATATATGCCGTGTATCGCACACACCACAAACTGCTGACCGTGTTTGTTGTTCTGGCTTATCGCAAACAGTTCGTATGGATCAACTGTATGCCACGTATCGCACACGCGTCTCTAATCTAAATCGTTTTTGATGTCTCCGGCATCGCAAACAGTTCGTCTTATTGGCGACGGTTTTTTTATGACACCGTTTGCGATTCATGCATCGCACACAGTTTGATCGCGGGGTCTCTGATTCATGTGCCGCGTTAGCGATCGCCTACAGTAGTGAGAGGTTCTCGATGTTAAACTACCTCACCCTCATTCAGACACATGGGCTCGGGATATTGTGCTTGACCAAAGGTTCGTAGATAAGGACAGATGCAAAATCATAATGGTCATGCACGCTATTTGGACGTCTCGTAACAATTGGACACATGAAAAGGAGCCTTTTGATCCAGTTCATGCGGTCAAGAGGGTCAGAGATGATCTCTCAAGACTGGACATGGCTTCAGACGGGCAACATATGCGAGAAGGACAGTGTTGGAGACCCCCTGAACTGGGTTGGGTAAAGATAAATACCGACGGGGCCATTGATTCTGATTCTCAGAATGGAGGTGGAGGAGGTAGCAAGATCGCATCTCTGTAACCAAGGAGCCTGGAGCAAACCTTTTCCAGGGGTCACCGATCCGTTTATAGCTGAAATTCTGGCTTTGCGAGAAGGTGTTATACTCGCCCAACTAAGGGGTTTCTCGCATGTTATAATGGAGACAAACTGTTTGTAGGTTGTTAACCTCTGGTCATCGCGGCACAATGACTGCTCAATTGTGGCGCCTATCTTCGATGAAATAGGGGAAAGTTCTTCAGTGTTTGCATCCTTCTCGGTTCGTCATGTTATGAGGGAAGCTAACACTCCGGCAGATTCATGTGCTAAACACGCAACTACTATTAGTAGCACTGATTGCTGGATTGACGGAACTCCGGGTTTCTTGTTAGAACCCTTGTGGCTGACTGTAATCAAATTTCTATAAAGCAATAAAGATCCCTGAGTTTCGAGTAAAAAAAAAAGCATCCGGCCCATAGTACCATTGCTAATTGAACTACGTAAACTCTTCCGTCACATTTTTTTTTGAGAAATTAAAGTACAACATGAAACTAAAATATGGCAGAGATTTTTCCAAAGAAAAGAATATCCATTTAAACATGCAAGATACATAAATTTTCACTCTTCCATACTGTACAAGATCATATATAAACTAGTGTAACTTTAATAAAAATTATGATTTACATAAATCAACTAAAAAATCATTTAAGTCGTTAACATCAATTAAGTACTGTCACCCGATTGCATCATTAAAACGCTATCGGATGCAAAAATATAGGAAACCATCCAATGAAAAAGTTAAACAAAGCAAACAAAAATAAAAAGGAGCCAGAAATATTAGTACAAGCGAGAAAAATAAACAATTTTTTCGTGTTAGTCACTTTATTCCTATAAATAAATAAAAGTATATACTAAAAAATTATGAATAAAAATAAAAATAAAAATATATTATTCTAAAAAATGAATTAGGAGCATTGGTACTAAAATCAAACGATGTCAAAAATTTGCACACGTATTATATATACTAAGTGTTAATATTGCATAAAACTCGCATGCATACATCCATGCTATACTAAATGTTCACATGAACAACAACGTCAAAGACTAGTCGTCTCTCAACGCATCAAAAATGAAATCGTATCTCATGTTGGTGGTGTTGCCTCCCCCATCTTACATACGCATGCGCGCTCACACACACATGCACACAAATGTATGCATGCACCCATGCGCACACGCAATTGTTGGCTAAATCCAATGTGGAAACAATGAGTAAGAAAAATTCATCATGATAGTTATTATTTAAAAAATAAAATAAAATAAAACTCAAACAAAAACACAACTGAAGTTCTCTAACAAAGAATGAATTAGTGGCATTGGTATTACACTTTAAGAAGAAGAAAATTGAAGAATAAACTAAAAAAAAGATGAAAAAACTTGCACCCAATTTGCACAAAAAAATGCCTTTTTAATAATATGCACGAATAAGCATATAATAGTTGCAACAAATAAAAAAATGAAGTTTCTTAAGAAAAAATGAATTAGTGACACTGGTATTACCACTAAATAAGAAATAAAATAAAAAAAACTTCAAAAACTATAATAAAACATGCACAAAAACAAGTATTTTCTTAATAATTAGCAAAAAATAGTGCTATTTTTGCCCTCTAGTATACTCCCTCCGTCCCATAATATACGAGTGTTTTTGACACAACACTACTGTCAAAAACACTCTTATATTATGGGACGGAGGGAGTAATTTATTGAAGGTTCCACAAAACTATCCAATATAAAGTTTCACATATTTCATAGAACTTGCAAGGTGCCACAATATTTAAGAACAAGGATATAGTACTATTAAATTTCTTATAACACAATTAAGCAGTGGCAAATGCTTGTAGTATCAAATCGTTGCTGCTTGCATGAATATAAAGAAATATGTTGTGGGCAAAATATTAACTAAGCACCAATAAAAAGGAATAGCACGAGCGAGGAAAAAAGAGCTAACAATAACGGGGCAACTATTAAAGGCCTATCTGTCTTCTTTTCCTCCAGCATTCTTCTCCCCACTATACTAAATTAAAATAAAAGCTAAAACAAAAAAGATTTCTAAGGAAGAATGAATTGGTGGTTTGGTATTACCTTAATGATAAAGAAAATGAAACGCAATATTTGATAACAAAAACTAATACTAAAATTATTAACAAACAAAAATGAAATTTTCTAATGAAGAATGAATTAAAGGCATTGGTATTATCCTAAAATAAAAAATAAAAAAATGATGACAAAAATTTACACACAATTGAAGAAAGCGCGGCTGCTGCGGCAGCTCGTCCTTGGCGCCACGCCGCCGGAGTGGCTGATGCTGTTCGAGACCGACATCTACGATGCCGCCAGCTTCACGCCGGCCATCGCCGGCTGCCAGTTCGTCTTCCTCGTCGCCAACCCCTCGAGGCCGCAGCCTCCAAGGTCAGTCAAACTGAATCTGAAAATCCCCGCGCTTCGATTGTCATCTGCGGTTGTAGCGTGGATAGGTTCGTTTAATCTCCGGTTCCAGTGCATGATCCGGTTGCTGATCACAAACTGAATCACATGGAATTTCTGAGATCAATCTGGGGAAAAGCATAGGGCTGTGCACAAATACAGTTCAGAGCTCAGACTCTTCATTCAGAGTCCACCAGTCGATGCTGATTCGGTCATTTTGCTACCCGTACAAGACATCGGTGGAAGCAGCCGCGGATGCAGTGCACGTCATCCTCTGGCTATGCGCGGAATCTAATTAGGCCTCCTTTGGTTCATAGGGTAGGAGTATCATAGGAATAGGAAAGTTGTAGGAAATGAGATGTCATGCATCTTAAATCCTATGGGTAGGAATAGAAAAAGAGATGTCCTTTGGTTCACATCATAGGAATTTTCCATTGAGTCTAGCCTAATGTTTATTTTCCTATGAAATGTGAAGGATAGGAAGAATTCCCTCCATAGGAATAAGGCACCTGGACCAGATGGGTTCCCAGCAGAATTTTACAAGAAATGCTGGCATATCATAAAGGGTGATCTCATGCCGATGTTCCATAACTTTTTCAATGGCCACCTGCAGCTTTTCCACCTTAACTTTGGAACAATAACGTTGTTGCCAAAGAAGGAGGAGGCAGTGCGTATTGAGCAGTTCAGGCCCATTTGTGTTTTAAATGTGAGTTTCAAAATCTTCACGAAAGTCGACACAAATAGATTGACACGGATTGCCCATTCGGTAGTACAACCGAGTCAGACTGCTTTCATGCCAGGGAGACATATCCTTGAGGGGGTTGTTGTCTTACACGAAACTCTACATGAAATTCATTCGAAGAAACTAGATGGGGTGATCTTCAAGGTGGATTTTGAGAAAGCGGACAATAAGGTCAAATGGCCCTTCCTCCAGCAGGCCATGCACATGAAGGGGTTCAATGAAACCTGGAGGAAACAGGTGGACTCCTTCATTCAAAAAGGTAACGTGGGGATTAAAGTGAATGATGATACATGTCATTATTTTTAGACTCATAAGGGCTTAAGACAAGGGGACCTGATGTCCCCTATTCTGTTCAACATAGTGGCAGATATGTTGGCAGTTCTTATCGGTAGGGCCAAGGAGAATGGCCAAGTAGGAGGACTAGTTCCTCATCTTGTTGATGAGGGGGTTTCCATACTACAATACGCTGATGACACTATAATATTCATGGAACATGGTCTCGCAAAAGCTAGAAATATGAAACTAGTACTTTGCCTTTTTGAACAATTGTCGGGGTTAAAGATTAATTTTAACAAGAGCGCATTGTTTTGCTCTGGAAGAGCCAAAGAGGAACAAGATGCATATAGACAATTGTTCGGTTGTGAAATGGGATCCTTGCCTTTCAGCTACCTCAGAATCCCAATTCATCATCGCAGACTGTCAAATAAAGAATGGAAATGTATTGAGGATGGATTTGAAAAAAAGCTAAGCTGCTGGAAGGGCAAGCTTATGTCTTATGGAGGTCAGCTTGTGTTAATAAATTCAGTATTACCTAGTATGCCGATGTTCCTGTTATCTTTCTTTGAAGTACCTATAGGGGTGCGAAAAACGTTAGATTTTTATCGATCTCATTTTTTCTGGCAATGTGATGAAGTAAAGACGAAATATAGATTGACCAGGTGGGATATTATTTGCAGACCCGAAGACCAAGGGGGGCTTGGGATTGAGAGCTTGGAGATCAAAAACAAATGCTTGTTAAGCAAATGACTATTAAGGTTATCGGTTGAGACCGACGGTATGTGGGCACAGATCCTACGTAACAAAGACCTACGATCAAAGTGTTTGTCCCAGGTTACTGTAAGACCCAATGACTCGCCGTTTTGAAAGGGGCTAATGCGGACAAACGATACTTTTTTTCACAGAGCGAAATTTGATGTTGGAAATGGTATAACAACCAGATTTTGGGAAGATACATGGTTAGGGGAGATGCCTTTAGCCTTGCAATATCCCACTCTGTATAATATTGTACAACGTAAGGAGGATTATGATATGTCTCCATCATATCTACTTTTCCAAACACTTTTGCTCTTGTTTTGGACTCTAATTTGCATGATTTGAATGAAACTAACCCAGACTGACGTTGTTTTCTGCAGAACTACCATGGTGTTGTTTTTGTGCAGAAATCAATGTTCTCGGATTTGGATGAAACTTTTGGAGAATTTTTATGGAATATATAAAAATTATTGGCGCAAGAATCAACAGAAGAGCGGCCACCTGTTGCCCCCAAGGCAACAGGGCGCGACCCCCCCAGGGCGTGCCCAGATGCCTTGTGGGGCACACAGGCGACCGTCTGACCTAATTCCAACGCTAGAAATTCACTTTCCCCGAGAAAAAAATAGAGAAGAAGTTTCATCGCATTTTACGATACGGAGCCACCGCCACCTCCTGTTCTTCATCAGGAGGGCTGATCTGGAGTCCGTTCGGGGCTCCGGAGAGGGGGATTCGATGCCGTCGTCATCATCAACCATCCTCCATCACCAATTTTATGATGCTCACCACCGGGCGTGAGTAATTCCTTCGTAGGCTTGCTGGACAGTGATGGGTTGGATGAGATTTATCATGTAATCGAGTCAATTTGTTAGGGATTTGATCCCTAGTATCCACTATGTTCTGAGATTGATGTTGCTATGACTTTGCGATGCTTAATTCTCGTCACTAGGGCCCGAGTGCCTTGATTTCAGATCTGAACCCTTTATGTTTTCATGAATATATTTGTGTTCTAGATCCTATCTTGCAAGTTATATGCACCTATTACGTGTTATGATCCACATACCCCAAGGTGACAATAATTGGGATTCTTTCCGGTGATTGCCGTAGCTTGAGGAGTTCATGTATTCACTAAGTGCTAATGCTTTGTTCCGGTTCTCTATTAAAAGGAGGCCTTAATATCCCTTTGTTTCCTTAAGGATCTCGCTGCCATGGGAGGGTAGGACAAAAAATGTCATGCAAGTTCTTATTATAAGCACGTATGACTATACACGGAATACATGCCTACATTACATTGATGAATTGGAGCTATTGAGTATCAAACTAGGTTGTGACTGTTATATGATGAATATCATCCAACATAATTATCATCACCGATCCAATGCCTACGACTTTCTCATATTGGTTTCTGCTGAGTCACTTTGTTGCTACTGCTTTACACTTTCTACAAATTGCTACTGTTACTACTGTTATTGAAACTATCATACTACTGTGCTACTAAACACTTTGCTGCAGATATTTAGTTCTCCAGGTGTGGTTAAATTGACAACTCAACTGCTAATACTTGCAAATATTCTTTGGCTCCCCTTGTGTCGAATCAATAAATCTGGGTGAAATACTACCTGCAAACTGTTGCGATCCCCTATACTTGTGGGTTATCAAGACCTTTTTCTGGCGCCGTTGCCGGGGAGCATAGCTCTATTTGTTGAGTCACTTGGTATTTATATCTTTTGATCACTATGAAGAATCTGAAAGACTCTAAGACCATGATCGTTCCCTCCAAGACGAGGGGAGGTAAGGAACTGCCATCACACTCTGCACTTGATTCACCTTCTATTTTGAGTAGACTTGTGACACCACCACCTGCTATTTATTCTGATATGTCGCAAGTTATTGCTGATACTACTTCTGCTATGAATGATACTTATGACGATGATAGTACTATGCTTGATAATACTGTGCCACTTGGTGAATTTCTTGATGAACAAATTGCTAAAGCTAAAGGAATTGAAAATGTTGAAACTCTTGAGAATTATGATTCACCTATTATGCCTAGTCCTCCTACTATAGTTGAATCACCTGATGAACATGTCTTTGATAGGGAGACGACTAGAGCAATTCTTGCTTGTAATGATAGAGATGAGGTTATAAAATTGCTTGCTGAAATGAAAGAAAAATCTATGAGGGAGAGAATGAAATATGATCCTAAGTTTGCTACCTCTCCCATATTTGTTACCGATAAGGATTATGAATTCTCTGTCGATCCTGAGTTGATTACTTTGGTTGAATCTGATCCTTTTCATGGTTATGAAACTGAAACTGTTGTGGCACATCTTACTAGGTTGAATGATATTGCCACCCTATTTGCTCATGAGGAAAAAATTCGCTATTACTATATTCTTAAGTTGTTTCCTTTCTCATTAAAGGGTGATGCTAAGAAATGGTTTAATACTCTTGCTCCTGGTTGTGTGCGTAGTCCCCAGGATATGATATATTACTTATCTGAAAAATATTTTCCTGCTCATAAGAAACAAGCTGCCTTACAGAAAATATTTAACTTTGTGCAAATTGAAGAAGAGAATCTCCCTCAAGCTTGGGGGAGGCTTCTCCAACTACTTAATGCTTTGCCGGATCATCCTCTTAAGAAAAATGAAATACTTGATATCTTTTATGATGTACCAACCGATGCTTCTAGGGACTACCTAGATAGTTGTGCTGGTTGTGTTTTCAGGGAACGAACTATTGGACAGGCTGAAGTAGTATTGAATAATATATTGAGAAATGCCGATAATTGGACGCTTCCTGAACCACCACCAAAGCCAATTCCGAAGAAGAGAGGTATTATATTCCTCAGTCCAGAAGATATGCAAGAAGCTAAGAAATCTATGAAGGAAAAAGGTATTAAAACTGAAGATGTTAAGAATTTACCACATATTGAAGAAATACGTGGGCTCGACATCCCAACATAGGTACTGGAGGTAAATTCTCTCACTATATTTGATGAAGGTGATATTCCATATAATAAATCTGCTAGTCAATGCCTGTATGAATTTGATAATTACATCATTAAACAGGAACACTTTAATATGTGTTAGCAATCAACTAAAACGGAATTCCATCATGATTGAACGCTTCAGTGATTTGATGTTTAGAACTGCTAATGATGTTAAATGCTTGAGTAAACATGCATCTATGGTTCAGACTCAGTTAGAACAAATTGCTAAGTCACAAAATGATTTGCTTGATGAGATGAATAATAAAAAGAATGACCATGCTATTAGAGTTGTTACTAGAGGAGGTAGAATGACTCAGGATCCTCTATATCCTGAAGGTCATCCTAAAAGAATTAAACAAGACTCTCAAAGAAATAATATTGATGCACCTACTCCATCTAAGAAGAAAAAGAAAAAGAAAAATGATAAAACTTTGCATGCTTATAGTGAACCTGAGATATAAAAACCTCCTGAGAATCATAATGATGCTTCTATTTCCACTAGTAGAAAACAGGGCTTTCGTTCTAGCCGGATCGGAGGAATAGTCCCGGTCGCGTTACGAACCGGGACTAATGTGAGCATTAGTCCCGGATCGAGCGGCTAGGACGCCAGCCGGGGCTCTGCAGGCATCAGTCCCTGTTCGAATGGGACCTTTAGTCCCGGTTGGAGACACCAACCGGGACTAAAGGGTATCGCACCCCTTTAGTCCCGGTTGGTGTCTCCAACCGGGACTAAAGGTCGGTCTTCAGTCCCGGTTTTAGACACCAACTGGGACTAAAAATTTGCCTATATATATCCTCGCCCCTGCCCGCCCTCTCCTCTGTTTTTTCCTCATAGAAGGTGGGAGGTGTGTGCTACTTTGTTCTCCCTTCCTATGCATAAGAGGTGCTCGATGAAATGCCTGAGAGCATGATGCCACTTGAGTTCACATAAAACAAACATGATATGAGGTGCCCGAGCCACACTTAAGCTTTCTCCTTTCTTCTCCTCTGTTCTTCCTCCAAGCTCGACCTCCAAGCTCCATTTTCCCCAAGATTTGTCTAGATTTGGCGGTGCACCAACTATCCAAGTGTTCTAAAAGGTTAGCAACTTCATCCTTTCATCTCTCATTGCTAGTTTAGCTCATTTCATGCTCTAGAAGTAGAGTGATTTGTGAGTTTTAGTGGAGGAGTGTATGTGGGAGTTTATTTGATTTAGATGCACAATTTGAGCTCAAATTAACTTCTTAGTTTGCACATGTGTAGGGTGTCGTCCCGTCCCCGTCCCCGTCCTCACCGCCGTCGATCGCCCGCGCCGATCTCGTCGCCGGCACCACCGTGGTGAGCCTCTTGTTCTTATCTTTTAAAAAAAAATCTTACTTGTATGATTTAGATAGTTACTTGTATAATTTTCTTACTTGTATTATTGTTTGTTATTATATAGTGCCATGGTTTTGATATCCACCCCCGTCGGCTCTCGCCCGGTCTATGATTCGGATGTGGTATATTATCTTTTATAACTATTTGTTTCATTTAGTGTTTACGACAATTATGCCGACCAACTTGACATAGATATTTTTATCTAGGAGGTATGTGAACCGGAAATTCCAACATACCCTCTTGTTGAGAGGTTAAATTTAGTTGAAAAAGAAAACAATTATTTGAAAGAAAAATTGAAAAGAATTGAAGAAGAGAAGATGAAATTGGAGTTGCATGTTGCCGATGTCGTCGATCTACACAAGATCCAGATGGATGCAATGCGCTTGAAGATTAGAAAGATTAGAAAATATGCCATTGATAAAGAGGCTTGGTATCATTATGTTGTTGGATCAATTGTTACCTTAGTTGCGATTTTGATCGCATTTGTTGTCGCATTTAAATGTTTTACATAGTTGTATGTTAGTTTCAATGTATGTATCTCATATTTGTTGTTGCATTTATGAGAACTATGTGTGAACTTTATGTATTTATTTTTGTAGTAATAACATTTGATCACTACTATCCTTTGGTTTTAATGTGATGAACTTGTATTAATTTGGTCATTTCTCTATTCATGATGTTCTGTAATGGTTTTTGATATACTTAATTATATAATGCAGATGAACCAGCAATGGATGTACGGTGACCGACGCACTGCCGAGTACATTACGGGCCTGCATAATTTTATCGGTGTGGCTCAGGCAAACTGTCTGAATGGTTTTATGTGTTGTCCATGTGTTGTTTGTCAGAATGATAAGGATTACTCTTCCTCGAAAATCCTTCACACCCACCTGCTTAAGTCTGGTTTCATGCCCAGCTATAATTGTTGGACCAAGCACGGAGAAAGAGGGGTTATGATGGAAGACAATGAAGAAGAAGAGGATGATGACAACTATCCTATGTTCCCTGAATACGGTGATACTGCAACGGGGGAAGCTGAAGATCAAGAGGCGCCAGATGTGCCCACTGATGATCTTCGCCGGGCCATTGTTGATGCACAGAGAGAATGTGAAAGTGAAAAGGAGAAGTTGAAGTTCGAGCGCATGTTAGAGGATCAAAAAAAATTGTTGTACTCAAATTGCGAAGATGGCAACACAAAGCTCGGTACCACACTGGAATTGCTGCAATGGAAGGCAGAGAATGGTATATCTGACAAGGGATTTGAGAAGTTACTGAAAATAATGAAGAAGAAGCTTCCAAAGGATAACGAATTGCCTGACAGTACGTACGAAGCAAAGAAGGTTCTCTGCCCTCTAGGATTAGAGGTGCAGAAGATACATGCATGCCCTAATGACTGCATCCTCTACCGCGGTGAGGAGTACGAGAATTTGAATGCATGCCCGGTATGCGGTGCATTGCGGTATAAGATCAGACAAGATGACCCTGGTGATGTTGAGGGCGAGCGCCCCAGGAAGAGGGTTCCTGCCAAGGTGATGTGGTATGCTCCTATAATACCACCGTTGAAACGTCTATTCAGAAACAAAGAGCATGCCAAGTTGTTGCGATGGCACAAAGAAGACCGTAAGAAAGAGGGGATGTTGAGAGTGCCCGCTGATGGGTCGCAGTGGAGAAAAATCGAGAGAGAGTGGCCAGAGTTTGCAGATGACGCAAGGAACTTATGGTTTGGTATAAGTACAGATGGCATGAATCCTTTTGGGGAGCAGAGCAGCAGTCATAGCACCTGGCCTGTGACTCTATGTATCTATAACCTTCCTCCTTGGTTGTGCATGAAGCGGAAGTTCATTATGATGCCAGTGCTCATCCAAGGCCCTAAGCAACCCGGCAACGACATTGATGTGTACCTAAGGCCATTAGTTGAAGAACTTTTACAGTTGTGGGATATAAAAGGTGTACGTGTGTGGGATGAGCACAAACAGGAGGAATTTGACCTACGAGCGTTGCTGTTTGTAACCATCAATGATTGGCCTGCTCTTAGTAACCTTTCAGGACAGACAAACAAGGGATACAATGCATGCATGCACTGTTTAGATGAGACTGAAAGTATATATTTGGATAAATGTAAGAAGAATGTGTACCTGGGACATTGTCGATTTCTTCCGATCAGACATCCCTTAAGAAAGAAAGGCAAGCATTTCAAAGGTGAGGCAGATCACCGGAAGAAGCCTGTCCACCGTACTGGTGATGATATATTTGATATAGTCAAGGATTTAAAAGTAATCTTTGGAAAGGGTCCTGGCGGACAATCTGTTCTGAATGACGCTAACGGACACGCACCCATGTGGAAGAAGAAATCTATATTTTGGGACCTACCCCATTGGAAAGTCCTAGAGGTCCGCTCTGTAATCGACGTGATGCACATGACGAAGAATCTTTGCGTGAACCTGCTAGGCTTCTTGGGCGTGTATAGGAAGACAAAAGATACACCGGAGGCACGGGAGGACCAGCAACGTATGAATGAAAAAGACGGCATGCATCCAAAGCAGTATCAAAGCAGAGAAGGAAATCTTTTTTGAATGCCTGAGCAGTATCAAGGTCCAGTATGACTTCTCGTCAAATATAAAGGGAACAATAAATATGACAGAAAAAATTCCAAAACCTAAAGTCTCATGACTGCCACGTGATTATGACGCAATTGCTTCCGGTTGCATTGAGGGGGCTTCTACCAGAAAATGTTCGATTAGCCATTGTGAAGCTATGTGCATTCCTCAATGCTATTTCTCAGAAGGTAATCGATCCAGAAATCCTACCAAGGTTACAGAATGATTTGGTCCAATGTCTTGTCAGTTTCGAGTTGGTGTTCCCACCATCCTTCTTCAATATTATGACGCACGTCCTAGTTCACCTAGTCGAAGAGATTGCCATTCTGGGTCCTGTATTTCTACACAATTTGTTCCCCTTTGAGAGGTTCATGGGAGTCTTAAAGAAATATGTTCATAACTGTGCTAGGCCAGAAGGAAGCATCTCCAAGGGCTATGGAACAGAGGAGGTTATTGGGTTTTGTGTTGACTTTATTCCTGACCTTAAGCCGATTGGTGTTCCTCAATTGGGGCATGAGGGGAGACTGAGTGGAAAAGGCACGCTAGGACCGAAAGCAATAATATGTAGGGACGGGCATTCTTTCACTCAAGCACACTACACCCGGGGCCATCAAGAATATTGTATGCTCCCAACACCCGGGGCAGTCTAACGACTGGATTACACGTGCACACATGGCGACTTTTGGCGGTTGGTGCAAACACATCTCACGAATAACACCACTGTTGGAGATCAGCTGTACTTGTTGGCCAGGACACCATCTTCGACTGTATTGACTTTCCAAGGGTACGAGATAAATGGGAATACATTTTACACGATCGCCCAAGATAAAAAGAGCACCAACCGAAACAGTGGTGTCCGCTTTGATGCAACAAACACCAATAGGGAAAAGGACACATATTATGGTTACATAGAGGAGATATGGGAACTTGACTATGGACCTTCTTTTAAGGTCCCTTTGTTTCGGTGCAAATGGGTCAATCTTTATAGGAGGCGGGGTAAAGGTAGACCAGCAGTACGGAATGACAATAGTGGATCTCAACAATCTTGGGTACACAGACGAACCATTCGTCCTAGCCAATGATGTGGCGCGGGTTTTCTATGTGAAGGACATGTCTACCAAACCGAGAAAAAGAAAACATAAGGAAGCGAATACATCATACGATGAGCCAAAGCGCCACATAGTTCTTTCAGGGAAAAGAAACATCGTTGGAGTGGAGGACAAGACAGACATGTCAGAAGATTATGAAAAGTTTGATGAAATTCCTCCCTTCACAGTGAAAACTGACCCAAGCATCCTGTTAAATGATGAAGATTCTCCATGGTTATGGCGCAATCATAAGCAAGGGACACACGCGAAGAAAAAGTTTTATACCCCAAGATCCCACTCTGGGATGTGACCGGCTTCACCGTCATCACTTTCTCTCTAGTGAGTTTCCGGACTTATAGCTGGAAAGTCCCACTTCGGACAAACCGGAGGGAATCTTTGTAAGAGTTAGGGCATTTTGGCATTTGCAACATGATTTTTGAATAATTATTTATTAAGTTATGAATTTTCAATTATTCCTGTCCTTTTAATATTTAATTATACAGAGGAGTTAATCAATGCAATTATGTCCAAACAAAATATGAATGTCTTTTGAGCATTCCAGATAAGCCGCTTGAGGTTGACAGGCATAGGCCATACACCCTCACCAGTTGTAGTGATTTCACTCCCAAGTTTTGCAAGATTCCACCCCTACTGTGTGGTTTCTCTGATTGGAGGACCCCTTATGCCGAGCCAAGTCCAGATGAGAGGAGTTCTGGTTGCTTTCTGGTGAAACTGAGGACAACATATCAGATGGTAGGATTGTTCAAGTAACTGTTCGGCATATACAAGATAACCGAATAATTTGCACCTTTGATTCTGGGTTGAAAGCCATAGTTATGCTCCACAACTATTCTGATGATGGCTTTGATCTAGAATCACTGCACTTACATGAAGGCGATGTATTAACTAGCAAGATTGGCATCTGTTTTATTTTTTGGTAAATGTATGTTTCTTTCCATGTACAAATATGCAGGTAATAGACAGATATGTGGATCCATTGGTAGGCCACCTGAAGGGCATGCTCTCTTATCGCAAATTCAGGAAAGGGTTAAAAGGGGAAGTTGATGATATGTTGAGGGCTGAGAAATCAGAGAATCCTATGAGAATAGTCTATTGTTTTGGCATATCTCATGAACATCCAGGCACCTTTATATTATCTTACATCAGGAGTACAAACCCACATCATGAGTATGTTGGGTTATACCCAAAGGGCTTTAGATTCCGGAAGAAAGATTTTGACAGCATTGATCGCCTTGTGTCATATTTTCAAAAACATATTGACAAAAACTAAAATAATTTTAAAAACATATTGAAAAAGCAAATAGAAAGAAAAACAAAACTTCAAGGAAATCCAAATAAAAACTCCTAAGGGAACTGTAGGACTTAACTACAAATAACAAAAATAGTTTTTGTCCTAAATAAAACTTAGCAGCAAAGAAAAATACTAAACTAATAACTTAACAGAAAAGAAAATATAACATTATTAGGTTAACAAAAAGTATTTTATAATATTCTTCAATAGCAAAAAGAATCGACTAAAAAGCTTTTATAAAACTCTAGTTATGATCAAAATAATATTAACTTATAATTAAATGAAAAAAATTCAACTAATAATACAAATTGTTTCTGATCTAAAGTAAAGTTAATAGAAAGTAAAATTTATCCAACTAAAATTTTCATAAAGTACTTTGTGTTAAAAACTTTAATAGCAAAAAGAATTAAATCAAAACTAGGCATGTATGCTACTGTTTTTGAAACTGTTTAAAACAAAACGAAAATAATTTTATAAATTAGGTTAGTCCTGGTTGGTGGCTCCAACCGAGACTAAAGGCCTAACCTTCGCGCCCTTTCGGCCGCGGCCAAAAATAGATTTAGTCCCGGTTGGTGGCTCCAACCGGGACTAAAGGCCTACCTTTAGTCCCGGTTGAAGCCACCAACCGGGACTAAACACCCTTTCATCCTGGTTGGTAGCTCCAACTGGGACTAAAGGCCTCACGGTTAAATTCTCCCTCCCCCAATCTTCCTCCATTTTCACCACCGCCGCCAGGAGAACTCGCGCGCTCTCGCGACGCCGTCAGGCTGCCCGACCGCCGCCGCCAGGAGAACTCCTCAACGCGCCGCCCGAGCCCGCGCCGGCGCTCCTCCACGCACGCGCTCCCTCAATGTCTGCTCCCGCCACCGGCCTCCACGCGCCGTCCGAGCTTGCCGCAGCCGTCGCCCACCGCTGCCGCCGTCGCCCCCGCTCCTCCTCCACCAAGGTATATCTCTCTCCTCCCTCCTCCCTCCTCCCTCCTTCCCTGTTGCTTAGATGGATGGATTGATGTTTCTTAGATAGATAGATTTATGCCTGTATTTGTTAGATGTATGGATGGATTGATTGTGGATGTTGTTAGATGGAAGTATGGATGATTTTGTAGATTTTTGCTGCTGTGCATTGGTGTTATTGGTGCTGTTTTTTTCAAGTTCTAGAAATTATTCAAGTTCTAGGTCTAGATGGAGAAGATGTGCTAAATGGTCTTGTTATATGCAAGTTTTCATTGATGTTTTCATAAATGTAGTAGTAGTAGATGAGTAGCCGTGAAAATGTAAAGCTAGTATTTTTTTTGAGACTGTAGAAGTTGATATATTTTATATCTTTTGAATAAAACATTCAACGCGTATTTGAAAAATGTCTAACAAGCATTAAAAAAAATCAATGATATTTATTTGAAAAAAGTTAATCACTTAGATGTGTATAAAATGTTTTAGATGTATACAAAAATGTACAATGTGCATGAATGAACATTGGTATTAAAACATATATTATAAAAAATGTGAATCATGTATTTGATAGGTGTATAAAAAATATAGACATGTGGTGAGAGAAAAAAAGAAAAATTAAAGAAATCTGATGCAAACAATGAAATAAAGGCGAGCCGGAGCAACGTCTCACAATGAACGAGAAATAGACCTGATTTATTTTCATAGGAATTTGTTCTCGGCGACGATGCCCGACCAGCATCCTCGTCGTCGACTCGGCGGCGACAACCAGTTTGAGAGGCGCCATGTCTGGGACTGGGCTCCGCCGGGCTGGCACTGGGAGGTGCTACCTTCCGTGGCGCGCAGCTTGGTGAGGAATCGGGGTCTCATGGTCGACCCGGAGCTTCTTTGGTGGCGGTCGCGTGGGCCACTATCGGTGCAGAGGGAGCCGGCCCCCGAGGAGGTGGTACGTCGCTGTGTCAGGGAGGAGGACGAGCACGTCCGTCGCTACATGGTTGCGTTGGACGTCAGGTTCTCCAATACCTGGCAGTTTCTTCAGGGATCTCACCCGAGCTATGATCCTGTGATGGTTCCTTCTCTTTGGGTGTTCACCGCCCGCGGCTCAGGAACCGCGAGTCGACGTCCAGTTTGATTGCGCGAGATATATTAGTGATATTATGTGATATTATTGTTGCATTAACTGGATTATTCGAGATGTATTAGTGATATTATATGATAATATTATTGTTGCAACTGGATTATTCGAGATGTATTAGTGATATTACGTGAATTTGTTTTAATAATGTGATTTTTTTAAACGAGATGCAAATAGACATGGAAATGTGAATTTGTTTTAATAATTTGTTTATAGCATTGAAATAACTTGCAAGTCTTTGCAGAAACTATGGAACACGGCAGAGACGAAGAACAAGAAGATATGTTGGGGGAAATAATCCGCGACGGAGATGATATCACCTCACAGTTTCTGAACGACTCCGGTGAGGGAATTGAGGGAGAAGATGACGGCTCCGGTGAGGGAATGGAGGGAGAAGATGACGGCTCCGGTGTTGGAACCTTTGTTATTACAAAGTCCGGCGAGGTATATTAATTAAGCCTCTGCTGACTAGATGCATTAATTGATTTGTATATACATATATTAACGCTTCTTTCTTCTTTTAGCCCTCCGGATCGAGCCAATCTTCTATAAAGAAACGAGGCCCGAAAAAAAGGTTGGGCGATAATGAAAGGTTCAAGATCGAAGAAGTCGCTGCAGATGGCAAACCGATTCGTCCCGTGCAGAACACAAACCGATTTATAAGTCAGTGCGGAGTTATTGTTAGGGACAGCATCCCGATCAACATTCAAGAATGGAATAAGCCAAAGGCGGATGGAGTTACTTATGTCGACGATAGATCCAAAGAAATGCTTTGGAGTACGCTCATGACAAATTTCACCCTACCGCCAGAGGTGGATCCAAATAACAAAGTTATAGAGCTAAAAGTCAAGGCGTGGACTCTTAAGAAGATGGCCGCACAATTCTGCAACTGGAAGAAAAGATTGCACCAAGACTATGTCCTGAAAAACAAGACTCCAACATTCACCGGAGCAAATGAGAAGATAAAAGATCACTGGCCCGCATTTGTGAAGTACAAGACATCGGATGAAGCTAAGAAAAAGTCAAAAATAAATAAGCAAAATGCTGCAAAGAAGGAATATCACCATGTTATGGGGTCAGGTGGCTTCAAGGTTGCCAGGCCTAAGTGGGAGAAAACTGAGAATGACCTAATTGATAAAGGGATCGATCCAGAGACATTGGAGTGGACCGAACGGGCAAAGGCTTGGTTCTACGGGCATGGGGGAAAGTTGGACCCAGAAACAGGGAAGTGTATTTATACAAAAGATCAACTTGCAACACCCCTCGAAGCCCTTCAAGCTGCAATGAAGGACGTGCAGGACGGGAAGTTCATTCCCGACAGAGAGAATGACGAGCTGACACGCGCCCTCGGGAATGCTGAACACAGTGGACGAACACGAGGCACATCAGGCTCCGTTCCGTGGAAGGTTGGGTTTCCCGACTGTAGTGACACTTGTAGAAGCCGAGGGAGAAAAAAGAAACAGGATGCAGACCGGCTGAAGAAGATAGAAGAAAAATTAGAGTGGCAGGAGAAGCAAATAGAGGCACTTACCAGCCAGCAAGCTACAGGCCCATATCAGCGGCACGAAGATCCTGCATTCGATACTGCCGGCCCATCATCTCAGCGGAAAAGCAGCGTGGCTTCCACGGAGCTCGTCCGGCCCATAGATGATATCACGGCTCCTCGCTACCCCGTGGATGATATCACGCAGAGGGAAAATTGTGAGCTACATGTGAAATGCATGAACATATCCGTGAAGGTGGCGGTCGGCTTTGCCTTACCTCCTAGACGTAATGGAACTTACCATTGCTCTCCGATTCTAGATGGCTATGCTGTTGTCGGGGTGGATGAAGTTATCAAGGGATTTGAGCAGCTGGAGCTTGACTTCCCTACAGGTGAAGGGGAGACTGAACTGGGAGATGCCAGAAAAAGTAACATTCTATGGAAAAAGGAACACATCATGCTTCCACATTGGACGCCAAGGCTATCGACTCCTCAGAGTAGCAATCCAGCTCTATCTCCGCCGCCTCAGCCGTCTCCGCCGCGTCAGCAGACTCCGCCGCCTCAGCCGTCTCCGCCGCGTCAGCAGACTCCGCTGCCTCCGCCGCCTCAGCCGTCTCCACCACGTCTGCAGACTCCGCCGCCTCCGCCGCCTCAGCCCCGGGTGGATATATGGAAGAGAACCACCGCTCCGGCAGCTAGTACTACAACTGTGAAGAAATCCAGACCAGGTACAAGGAACAGCGTCAAGGAGGCTCCTGCCAAGTTACCATACGAACTGACTGATGAGGAAACCAAGAAGGTCGTGGATGCCGATGTGAAATGCCAACTTGCACCGAAACAGCCCGAGCCAAAGGAGAAAATAGATCCGACAAAAGCGAAGCAGTTTCTGGAAAACCTTACGCGACCACCGCCTTCGCTGCCATCAAACTATGACCGCTCTATTATGAAGTCACATAAAGAACATCGGCAGCGGTCGGGAAGTAGTAGTGCAAGGGGGAAAACAATTCCCCAGCTCGGAGAACAGAAAAACCAATCGTGCCCCCCGCTCAAAGTGTTTTCCGATACCGATTATGATCCGGAGGTAGCGGCCCATGATCTTGGTTTCACTCTTGGTCAATACTTAGGCGACGTAGAGTTCCCCATGGCTGATTTAGCATACAGATACCAGCACGGGAAGCCTCTCGTCAGACCTGAGGAGGTCCGGCTTCTACCAACACAAATGTGAAGATTGCATGAGTGGTACATGGAAGCCTCAAAGGAAGGGAGCAACTATCTCATGATGGGAATTAAAGATGAGCATTACTTCAATGGAGACGAGGAGATGTACATTGAATTTGATGAATTATTTCAGTTATACAATCAAGACGCCCTCGACAAATCTATCATCAGTTGCTATTGTCTGTAAGTATTATTTCTGTAATTAAGTCTCTAGCTCAGCTCGTTCATTGCATGTATAATTATCCTCACTATATTATGCAGAATGAAGATTCTCGAATGCAAAACAGGACAAATCTATGACATTGGGTTCATTAACCCAAGTAACATACATGAATATACGGTACAACACAACCCCAAGGAAACAGAGGATAACTTGCTAAGGGCGTCAATTGAACAACAAATCAGAAGGGAAATGCTATTTCCTTACAACTTCAAGTGAGTATTACTGTCTTGTACAAATTCTGTTTCGCTTACTCGATGTTAAGTGTAATTGATGAGTTATGCGTGCGCAGGTTCCACTTTATTCTGCTAGTCATTCAGGTTGACGCAGGAGTAGTACTTGTCATGGACTCGAAACGTAAAGACCCTAAGATGTGGGCGGACCTGAGTGAACTGCTCTAGAGGTAATTTCAATCATTATCGCACTATAACGGCAACTTTCGTTCATTTCCTGATATCAAGTAATTAATAACTCCTTTATTTATTTTCTTTGCCGGGCAGGGTTTGGAAACGGTTCACCAAGAAGGTTAGGGGTGAATGGAAAAAGGAGCTGCAATTTCGACAACTCAATGTAAGTAGTACTAGCTAGGTCCGCACATCTCTTTGATTCTAGTTTCAATACCATTATCATGCTTGATTATTATTTTGATTTAAATCTATTCTCGTAAAGTGCTTGAGGCAGGGAGACGGGAATAATTTATGTGGATACTACGTTTGCGAGTTCATTCACCAGACGACCTGTGAGAAGGGCAGAATTTTAGAAAAACTTGAAGTACATAAACAATATTCACAATTTTATTTTATTACCATCAATTGTGTTGAGTTTCATTCATATATATTGACCCCCTTCTTTAAATTAGATCGAACGGATGTGGGACGATCTCCTACCAAAGGATCGCGTAAAGGCAATTCAAGAGGAATTGGCGGGATTCTTACTTAAAGAGGTCATATCTAAAACCGGAGAATACCATCGGGAATTGGAAGGGAATTTTGGTAATTAGATATTAGGGATCGTAAAAGATATTATATTGTATATATGCATGAACGTGTACTATATGTAGTAGCGTCGAATATATATACGAAAACTTGTTGTTTGACCAAGCACGGATAAAGAGGTCACTTCTCTATATTCATGACGATGTTGTGTAAAGGTTCCTTCATTGCTATATGTAGTAGCGTCGAGTTGAATGGAAAACATAAAATAAAAATGAAAACCCTAAATGAAAAAGAATTGAATGGTAAACACAAAAAGAAAAGGGAAACAAAAAATGAAACCCCTAAACCCTCCAAAACCCTAAACCCCTCCAAAACCCTCCAAAACCCTAAACCACAGCGCTTGGCAGCGCCTGACGCGTGGAGGCCTTTAGTCGTGGTTGGTGTTACGTACCGGGACTAAAGGTCCTCCTGCCTGAGCACCCACGAACGGCCACGTGGAGCCCCTTTAGTCCCGGTTCATAACACAACCGGGACTAAAAAGGGGGTCCTTTAGTCCCGACTCCTTAGTCCCGGTTGCCCAACCAGGACTAAAGGCCCTTACGAACCGGGACTAAAGGCCCTTTTTCTACTAGTGTTCTGATGCTGAGACACAATCTGGTAATGAACATACACCTAGCGATAATGATAATGATAAGGAGAATGATAATGATAATGAAGATGTTCACGTTGATGCTCAACAAGATAATGATGTAGAAATAGAACCTGCTGTTGATCTTGATAACCCACCTCCTAAGAATAAAAGATATGATAAAATAGACTTTGTTGCTAGAAAACATGGAAAGGAAAGAGAACCATGGGTTCAAAAACCTATGCCTTTCCCTACTAAACCATCTAAAAACAAGGATGATGAAGATTTTGAGCGCTTTGTTGAAATGCTTAGACCTGTCTTTTTGCGCACTCGCTTGATTGATATGTTGAAAATTTCTCCTTATGATTAATATATGAAAGATATTGTCACTAATAAAAGAAAGATACCTGAAGCTGAAATTTCCACCATGCTTGCAAATTATTCTTTTAAGGGTGGAGTACCTAAAAAACTAGGAGATCCGGGGATACCTACTATACCATGCTCCATTAAAAGAAGTTATGTTAAAACTGCCTTGTGTGATTTGGGAGCCGGTGTTAGTGTTATGCCTTTCTCTTTATATAGAAGACTTGATTTGAATAAACTCACACCTACTGAAATATCTCTGCAAATGGCTGATAAATCCACTACTATACCTATTGGAATTTGTGAGGATGTTCCCGTTGTAGTCGCAAATGTTACTATCTTAACGGACTTTGTTATACTTGATATGCCCGAGGACGAGAACATGTCGATTATCCTTGGAAGACACTTTTTGAATACTGCAGGGGCTGTTATTGATTGCAACAAAAGCAAGGTTACTTTTCATGTCAATGGTAATGAGCATACGGTTTATTTCTCGAAGAAACAAACTTCAGTGAATGGTATCAGTTGTATTGAGAAGATTTTGACAATTACTATTGGGGGATTCAAATTTCCTCTTCTCACTGTCACAAAGAAATATGAAATTCTTATTGTTGGGGAGATGCATATCCCCGTTGAGGTAACTTGGTGTTATACGAAAATTCTTCGGTTTCATGTCACTCGGAAATAGTTTCTTAATAAGACTTGATCAACCTTATTAATGGATTCTTTTTGAAGGGCATGTGGTCGATGAATTTAGTAAGCAGAACCTTCTGTAATCTTAGTTTGCTCTTTGTTAATTATAGTTTAATAAAATAAAATGCCATGATTATCCTGTTTTCTGAATTATCTGTGCAATAGAAAAATGGCCCAAAAAATAAAAGTGCTCAGAATGCAATAAAATTTTAACATGATTTTTCTGGAATATATAAGAATTTTTGGGACTGAGAACATCCCAGGGTGGTGCACCTGTTGCCCACAAGGCAACAGGGCACGGCCACCCCCCAGGGTGGTCCAAGATGCCTTGTGGGTCCCATAGGAACTCACTCACTTATCCATTCAGCCCACTTCATCTCCTACCTCCAGAAAAAATCATAGTAGCTCTCTCTCTTGTGTTCTTGCTCCCAAACCTGAGATTTTCGATCTCTTTGCTCAGAGCTCCATTTCCGAAACTGTTTTGAGGGATTGCTCCTTGGTATGTGACTCTCCCATTGCTCCAATTAGTTTTTGCTTTAGTGGATTATATTTTGCATAAATTGCTGCTATTGGTGCTACTGAAAATGAGCTTACATGTTGAATTCTTTGAGTTCTAAGTAATATAAATGCTTGATATAGCCTCTAGGCACTTGTATGAGTAGTTGCTATCAATCTTGTGAAGTTTTGTTAACATCTTTTTGTGGTCCAAAATTTTTTAGAAATTTGTTCGTAGGAACATGAACATTTTTAGAAGGAGTTCCTCAAGGAGGAGGTCCTCCGAGGCATCAACGAGTGAAAGCCCCGCGCGCCAATCATATGTTGAACCAAGGGCAAGTTCGGTGCGGGGTGCCAAAGCAAAATCATGCTGATGGCCGTGCAACGAGTTCTTGCTAAGTGCAGGCATCAAGGAAGAATTTGACCAATATATTCACAACACCGAGCTCTCCGCCTTCGTCGTAGATAAGCCACCGCAGCACTACAACCTTACTCATTCATTCACTCAAAACTTGGAATATCATCCGCGCACTTCTAGAGTTTTATTTCATCTCTATGATAGATCTTACAGTATGCCTCTAGAAGAATTTTGTGATGCCTGCAAAATTCCATTTTGGGGTTCACTTAGTGAACCGCGATGATTTGATTATGAACTGTTTCTCAATAGTCTTTGCAATGGTGAGGATAGGGGAGTTACGCAAGCTAGGATAAAGAGCATTCACTTTCCCGCTATTCGCTACTTTGCACTTTTTAATGGCAAATGCACTGTTGGTAAACAAGACTGTAGTGCACTTTGTGCCCCTGACCTGAGCCTTATTCATGCTGCTTTAACGGGTAGCAGACATTATAACCTTGGGGCCATTGTTGCACGTAGGTTGCACCGCAACTCGGGTAATGGTGATTTATATGGGGGAATTTATGCCTGCCGAGTAGCTGGAAGGCTAGGGGTCTCGCCCAGGCCCAATGATCCTCTTTTACCTGATAAATATTTGAATTTTGAGGCAATGTAGAACCATGAGTTCATTAAGAGCAACACTCGCAGTTATGATTATAACTTGATATTCGATAAATATCGTTCTGTGTTTGTCGTTTTGCCTGCCCCTGTCCTCTTTGATTTCCAGAACAAAAAAAATATTTTCTTCATGAGAACAAGGTGCACGAGCACAATGCGGGAGTTGAGGCTACCCGTCTGGCTGAGGAGGCGGCTCAGAACGCCTCCACGAGCTACCACTTCGATTATTATCCTGGACAGCCATGGCAGTAAACCAAGTTAGGCCAAAAGCCTAAGCTTGGGGGAGTACGTATCCCTCACCGACATTACATTCATGTTCACACATTCATTCCAGTTGTCAGTGTTCATCCTTTTTCATTGTATATCCATGTTAGTTTTATTTTCGCTTTCTTCTTGTGTGTTTGAAAAACTTCAAAAACCTAAAAATATTTCTCGCTTCTTTTCGGTTTTTCTTTCTCGTTTGTTAGTTCGTAGTATTAAAAGAAAACCCAAACAGATTTCTCGTTTCATCTTTTGCTTGTTGAGAGTTCTCCCGTGTAAATAGTTTTTCTCGCCTTTTGTTTTTCTTCTTTAATTTGCTTTCTTCAGAAAACTAAAAACCCCAAAAATATTTTTGTGTGTTTCTCTGAATTTCTTTTCTTTGAGATTGAGTTGTCATAGGAAAATGTTGAGTGGCTCTCATATGCTTTATTGTTGATCTAACAAAGAGCCAATATTACCTTGTCTTCTCCCTTGAATAAAATGTTTGCAGATTCCAGATTAGTCCACAGCACACTTGCACTATTATTATTTTCACATCATTCGGTCGTGAAAGTGAAAGGCAATAATGACGATGATTTGATGAAGTGATTGTGGCAAAGAAAAGCTGGTATGAACTCTTCTTGTTTTTGTTTTTGTAAATATGTTTAACTCAGTATCCATGATTCAGCATATTATGAGTAAACATGTTTGTGATGACAATTAGAGATTATAGTTGCTCATGCCATGCTTAAGTAGCTAGGAGTGGATAATGATTTATCTTGGATATCAACATGCATTAAAATGGTTATGATGTAGTATGTTAATATGGTATCCTCCTCTGAATGTTTCAAGTGGCTTGACTTGGCACATGTTCATGCATGTAGCTGATTCAAAACCAACATAGCGTCCACGATATTTATGTTCAGGGTGATTATATCCTACTCATGCTAGTATTCAATGTTAATTATTCTCAATGCATGATCATGACCGTTTTCGCTCTCTAGTTGGTCGCTTCTCAACCTATTTGCTAGCCTTCACTTGTACTAAGCGGGAATATTGCTTGTGCATCCACAATCCTTAAACCAAAGTTGTTCCAGATGAGTCCACCATATCTACCTATATGCGGTATTACTCTATTGTTCCAAGTAAATTTGCATGCGCACCTCAAATCATTCAAATAAACATCCATTTTGTGTGCCCGTACCGCTCATGGAGCGACATGGGGGCGGTCAGTATCTTCCATGCTAAGCGGGTTATTCTCAAGATGAGTGTTTATTCATTTGTCATTGCACGAGAGAGGCTGGTATTTGGGATGCCCAGTCCTATGCTCAAAATCAAAAATATATAATGCAAACAAACTCCCCTGGATTCGGCTAGCCATGGCTTGTGTTGGTACGGTGGAGGGGGAGTAAACTTTACCTTTCCGCTTGGGAACCGCCTATAATGTGTTTAGCATGGAAGATATTGAAAACTCTCGGTCGTGACGTTGACAGGAAAAGTACACCTCCCAAAATTATTTTTCATCTCTGATTTAAGCTTCGAGCTCTAGCACCACTGCAAATCCCTGCTTCCCTCTGCGAAGGGCCTATCTATTTACTTTTATGTTATTTACTTTATGTTATTTTACTTTTATTGTTGAGTCTCACCTTCTTGCACTGAGCGCCAATCCAGAGAGCATTATTGTCATCCTTATGCATTGGTCAATGTTGTGTGCATCATGACTGGATCTCTTCTACCCTGAATTACAATGTTTAGTCGCTGCTTGAACTTTGGAGATGCTCTACAGTTATATTTTGCGGTCTCAGAAAGGGCTAGCGAGATACCATGTTATCATATTATATCATGATTGTTTTGACAAATTGTTGGCACTTGAGATATGTTATTATTGCTCTCTAGTTGATTATGCCATTGATATGAGTAAATATAATTCCTAAGTGTTATTATGAGCATGGTTAGTTCATGATCTTTGTTGAAAACCTGGGTACTATTTAAGCTTATATACGGATACAAGAACAAAAGAGTTGGTAAAAGTTTTTCTTTATCACTTTTAGTTTGTCAACTGAATTGCTTCAGGACAAGCAATGAGTTAAGCTTGGGGGAGTTGATACGTCTGTGGCACCCCGATAGAGGGCCGACGCACGCCAGCCCCAAGACAAGACCTGGCGCACGTCTGAGACATGATACAGCAATTCCAGGCACAAAAATGGCTTTATTATATGAAATGGAGTATTACAATACTGTTGCTTACAACAATATTACATGGCTCCAAGGCTAACTAAATGGAGGCGGAGGTCTTGGTTCAGCGGCAACGACGTCTCTGGCTGGGCTCCACAACGCACAGGACTAGCTGGGTTACGATCTAGCCCGGCGGATCTTCTCCTGCAACTGGCCACGTGCAAGGCCAGGTGAGTACTTTGAATGTACTCGCAAGACAACCAAATACATAGCATCCCAACAAGCAGATGACAAAGCAAGCACTATGCTTATACAAGAATTTATTCTAAACATGGCATGGAATTAACTGGAAAACATGGATCAAGCATGACATAACATGGATCAGGCATGACAACTACATATCGTGGCATGGCATGGCTATTCTTACGAGACATGGCATCCAAGATTAAACTGAAGCCTACACTACACTTACCCCCTGTGAAGCATTAAAATACCATGTCGTGACATCACTCAGTTTTACTGCCCTGCTGGGCTAACTCATGACTCATCGAGATCCCATATCGTGATCATGTGAGAACCACATGGTGACTGCTCACAATTATCCCATAGTCCAAGTTACCACATTTACTTAGTAGCACATGTTTATAATAACAGGTGTGTCCTCCAGATCGACCAAGACCAAATAGTGTGACCTAGTACGAACTGTGTCCAATACCGTGAACTCGGCTATTTGAATAGATTCATACACTCTGCAGAGGTTGCGCACTTTTCCCACACCATGAAGCTCCTTGTCCCGTACCTCGGTACACTTCCCTCTCGGGTGGACCGGTGCTGCTTCAACGAAACTTGCCTAACCAGTGACTCTTCCAACGTACCACCGACAATCATACCGTCCCAGGGTCATGTCCTGGGTGGCCCCTGTGTCACCCCGTGACACCTGCCACCGTCGTGGCCAAACAAAACTGTCCCAAACGGGGACCTGAGCTCAATAACCAAACTGGGCTCACAGGATTATTGCCGCCTACCTGATCAGGGCAGCACGCGCGCATAACACTCCCTCTTTGGTGGTACCAATAAAAGAGCACAAGGCTAGACCAAGTCAAGGCCGTCCCATACCGGCAGATGTGGCTGCACGGGTAAGCTCGGTTCGGTGGCACTATGACTCGATCCCATCGACGACGGAGGAGGTTTAGTTTACAAGTTCAATTTAACACTTCCATCATCTCATCATATCATCAACATTTATGTGCAGGAATTATTACTTAGAAACAGCACAACAAAAGCATAACGGTACTGACCATCATGGCATGAGATGAAATCATAGTACTAGCATGATCATGATATTAAAAGTATTTCTACTAGCATGGGAAAATATGACATGAAAGCAATTTATAATATCACATGGTAAATAACACTAGCATCAGGTACAGATGAAATATCAGAACTATGCCAGTGCAGACTAACAGATGATCTGAAATATACTGCAATACACACACACAGGGTGCAAGCAAAGTCATCACGCAAGTCCGGAGCTCATGATAAGAGGTTGGCTTGCCTTGGGGTTGACAGAGTCACCGGGAAGAAGTGCGATGAACTCGCGGAAAGATTTGCCGGAAAAGTTTCCCTCTCAAAGGGGCTGATCGAAGGGCAAGGGCAAAATGGTCATTTTCACTGTGTGAAAACATTATGGAAGTGATGCCATCGGAACGGGCTCGACGAACTGAAAACGTGGGCGTTGTATTTACCTCAATCGGAGTTACGGTCGCAGAGAAATGACCGTTCGTTCGTTAAGCGATAAAACAAACAGAAATCTGTTCATTTTCGCCCTTAACGGGTGAACGTCTGCAAAATAACCACTTCGGCCGGCGGCTGGAAACTGAAAGCGCCCTCTGTGATTACGCTTTCGCTGTAGCAAAAACGTATTTCCCTCTGAGGCCGCGGGAAAATACGTTTTGCCGACTCGAAAGCGCATTTCTCTAAATTCACCTCCACTTAACCTGAGAGCAGGCCCGGGTTGACTTCTCTCTCTCTGGCTGACGAGCGGGCCCCGCCTTATCCTTTCTCTCCTTCCTCTGGTCTCCTTCTTTCTCGCGAACAGAACGGAGACAGGGCGGCTCGGTCGCCGGCGTAGCGGCCGCACGGCGGCGCGGGATGGCTCGCCGGCACCTGCCCTGGAACCAGCACTCCGCAACGCATCCAGAGGTGGTCGCCAAGGCCTCAGGGAAGCTGGGAGGAGGGATGGCCATGTCCGTCCGAGGGAATGGCCACGGCGGCGCTAGTGGTTGCGGGCACGGGCAACTCCGGCTAAAATTGGAGGGGATGGCGGCGTAGGCAGGCACTAGGGAAGCCAGGGCGGGGAATAGAGAGGAGGGGAAGGGCCTGGGCTGGGTTGGCTCGAGGGGATGGGCGGCGGCAGAACTACGGCCATGGCGAGGGAGAGAGCTTGAGGATCTCTAGGGGGAGGGCTGGGGAGTTGCTGGTGAGGAGGAGGGCTCGGGGACGCGCTATTTATAGCCGTAGGAGGAACTACGCGACGGCGGACGGAGCTTCCAGAGGGCGGCACTGTGGCGGCGACCTAGCGGTGAATCGAGGTCGGCAGAGATGGCCAGGAGCTACGGGACGAGGGGGAGAGGTTCTAGGCGGCGTACGTGTGCGGTGGGCAGCTCGCCGGCGCTCGCGGACGAGCTGGAGCCCGCCGGAGAGGGCTGCCGAAGCCTCTTGGCACGCGGTGCATTGCCTTGGCATGCACTTCATGTGGTCACCGCGTGGCCACGGTGTTGCGATGCCGCACTCGAGGCCAAACCTTGTCTGGCGTGTTCTACACGCATCACTGAGCTGACTTGACCCCTCAAACAAGAACATGGAGCCCTGGTGTGACTGCACCTTGGTCAAACAACAGCTGGCAGAAAGGTGTTTGACATGTGCCGTGGCCACCACAGTACTCCTCTTGGCAAGATTCTTGGCTGAGGTTGATAACTCACTATGGTGATCATCGTGGCCAAAATATAGCTCAAATGGACAAGGTTATCTGGTACTTCCTTTGCAACCTTGCAAATTGGCCAAAAATGGAAATGATGATGCTGGGGTCAAATGGCTAGATAGACTTGGCTGATTTTTGGTGTAGGGTGATGATATGGTCATGAGAGATTGCTGGAAAAATTTCAGCTCAATTGATCATCCATGAGGGTACTTCCTTCACAAAGATACAATCTGGGCAGAAACGTAGATAATTTTCTGAGGAAAATTGGCTAGATGAAATGGGCTGGTTTTTGGTATCCAAGGGTGATTTATCAATGTTAACCACGCTGAAAAGTTTCAGCCCAAAAAGATCAAAAGAACAAGCACTTCCTTTGCAAACTGGAAATCTGGATAGAATTTTCAAATGGATGTTGTGCTCAAAATTTGAATTGTGGAACTGGAGATTTTGATGGAAATGGTGAATATATGGATAGGATAAGATCCACAAATTATTTGGGATTTTTCCTGGCTACCAAAATGGTAGTTCCTTTGGAAAGGCCCCAAATTGAAATATTGGCTTTAAATAGGAAAAGGCAATTTTCCTTATTTAATTGTGGCCAATATTTTTGTGAGAGCTCAATATGATCACAAAGAATATCTCCACAAGTTTTCATGAACTTTGGAGATCGATAAATATTTTCCTGGATTTAATTCCTCAGAAAGGCAGAAAAAGGAATTAATTCTAGATGATAAATATTGCATATGACCTTGCAATATTTTTGCACATCTAGGGTTTATGAGTGAAGGATGATCTCTGGAAATTTTGGGAGGATCAACAGAGCAAGAAAAATGATAGCTCCTTTGTAAACACAAAGGCATGATTTTCAGTTCCGAAATTTTGGAACTAGGGTTTAAATGAGGTTCGGGGTTTACTGACGGAAGCTTGGCTGGTGCAAGAGCATGGAAAAGATACTGAGAGGCTGAGGATTGCCTGGATTCACCTGGTCACTCACCAGATTCTAGAGGAAAGCTAGGAAGGAATAACAGCAAAAAAATCGATAACCCGATTTTTGGGGTGTTACAAACCTTCCCCCCTTAAGAGAATCTCGTCCTCGAGATTCCTAGGGTTAGCTCGAAACAACAACTAGATCTCCTGGAAAAACCTCTGGGTTGGGTTTTAACCCTGTGGTTGAAAACAACCGAGTTAAAAGTACCGAAAATTGGTACACCCAGATCGAGATACGGATATCGTGGGATCTACTCCACGGATAGGAGTCACTGGGCTGCTCTCATAGCTCTGACAATTTAGAAAAAAAAAATTCCTTTCGTTCAAAAATGCCAGGGACACCCCAATGAACCGTGGCCTCTCTCACTGACAGGTGGGCCCAGGGCCCACTGGCAGCCTCCTTCTTCTATCTCCGGCCAACGGCTCTCTCTCGCGCTCCTGCGCTGTTCCGCGTGCGGCCGGGCACAGCGAGCACCTAGCTCCTAGGGTACAAAGCATCCTACGACGATAGTGCGCGGCGTGCATGAAGTCGACGCAGAGAGCACTCCCGTCGTGGGCCAGCGCCGGTCGGCACTGCTCGCGGATTCGCCTCCTGGTCGCCGGTGATCGAGCGACGCGTGGTTCTCCTGGACCTTGCTCACCGTACACCGCACATGGGTTATAAAAGCAGCCGCGGTTTCCTTCTTCCCTCTACCTCGCATCCCACATCACGTCTTCCCCTTCTTCTTCTCCTTCTTCTTTTGGTTGCAGGAGCTCGAGGCAAGGCGTTAATGGGGGACGTGGGTTCGGAGCTGATCACCATCCTCTTGGTTGGTCTGCTGGTGGCATTGGTTGGCTTCTCACTGCTGCTGTGTGCGATGATCCTTGATGATCGCCGTGATGCCGCTACTCGATTGATAACCCTCTGAGGCGGCGGTGATCATGAGGACTAGGCATCTGTGCCGGGTACGAGTGGGTGTTAGGGTCAAATCGTGGTTTAAATCTTGGACTGGAGGGGTTGTAACGGTTTATGCTGCAATAAAATTTCTCAGAATTTCTCCGAGATTGCAGCAGGGTTCTGGGGAAAAGATTTAGGGACTGGGGAATTTTTGGAGAGAACTAGCTCTCCAGAATGCTGGGTTCGGAAAACTGGCAAGCGGAGTAAGAACAGATGGGTATGGGTATGCGGCTTTGCATTCTACCCGAGTACTGCTGCGAATGTACTCAGGAGAATGATCTTGGTATGTAAACTTTGCTCGCACGATACACATACAATCCATTCAACCAATATGCAAGCAAATGCAGAATGCATATAGAGCAAAATACATGCAAAGGAAAAAGAACAAATCCAGCAGATTACACTAAGGTGTGTTAATGCAAGTGGGTGTATGTATTCCTGGTATACATATACCTACACCAGCTCGTGTTTCATTAGGGACTCCGAGCGAGTCTATTATTATTAAGTGTAAGTGCTCTACTGATCAAAATCTTGTTAAGAATCCACTGCCAACTCTGTTAAGCATTTCTGCTTAACGGAGAGGCAAATGAACCAAACACACAGAGCAAATAGGCATACATAACGTTACAACAGCACACAAGTTACAAGCAATACAAGCACACAACCTTACTGGGCGCCCAACCGCAACAACTCACTCTGAACTACAGGGTTCTACTCTTGCTGGGGCTCTCCTGGGGGACGTAGGCTGAGCCAACTTCCGTCTTCATCGTCGGACACCTCTATGGGTTGGGGCTCAACTGCTGGAGGTACGGCTGGAACTTGACGAAACACCTCCCGATGACAAAGACGCCGAATAGCTCCTCGAATAGAATTTGGGTGGACGGAGCCAGAGTTCCATGGGTTCACGGGCTTCGAGGGTAACACTAGCTGCGAAGGTGGCACTGGGTTTGACATCATGTAACTGGTGGCCTGGGATGCAGCTTGACGGGCCTCACGGTATGCTTCCGTAACAACCCGAGTGGTGCTTTGGTCAATGGCTTTAAACTCTCCAAGAATGCCGGAGAGCAGCAGCCCCTGGGCAGCAATGAACTGAACCAGGCGAGCCATTGCCGAGTCGGCATCTTCGACTGTGCTGAAGAACTCGCAGCCTTCGCTGGACGCAGAGGGAAAGTAGCGGAACTCCCGCATCTCCGCTGCTTGCGAGAACTGGAAACGAATACGGGTGATGGCTTCTGCAGTAGCTGTCTGGACAGCCAACGCGGGGGTGGGCATGGGTTTGCCCTGAAAAGTCATGGGCTTCCCATCCTCTACTGGACCTGGGCAGATATGCGCATTCGCATAGTATCGGCAAAGGTGAGGGACGGGTTCCGATTGGAACACCAGATACACCGGGCTAGTACTACAGCCAAGGGCTTGGGTGAGCATACTCGAAAGGATGGGCGGAAAGCCAGCATAACCATTAGCCAGAGTTCGGCTATGGGGAGTGGGTGCTCTGGAAGAACTTGCCATGGTTGCTGGTTTGGGGATACCGGCTTGGGTTCTCTTGCGGAGATCTGGCTTACTGAGTGGAGAGGGCTGCGACTCGCATGTGGGAGGGGTTTTAAATAGGCGGCCAGGCTGGGACACACCAGCATGGCGTGGATCCTTCTCGTGCCAGGTAACGGATACGCCGGCACAGCCGACAACTGGGTAGGGTCACGATCCAATCCAGGGATGGCTGGGTGGGCGGACAGCTGGGTAGGGGCACATCAATTCCGACTGCGCCGCCTGTTGATCAACAGTGGCCATGTCGGATGCCAGGGATGGGTCAACTCTATTGGGCTCACTACCAGTTGAAAATAGGGGTGGTTCGAGGCTAGGGTAACCTACAGCCAGCCTGGCTCTGATACCACGTCTTGTGGCACCCCGATAGAGGGCCGAAGCACGCCAGCCCCAGGACAAGACCTGGCGCACGTCTGAGACATGATACAGCAATTCCAGGCACAAAAATGGCTTTATTATATGAAATGGAGTATTACAATACTGTTGCTTACAACAATATTACATGGGCTCCAAGGCTAACTAAATGGCGGCGGAGGTCTTGGTTCAGCGGCAACGACGTCTCTGGCTGGGCTCCACAACGCACAGGACTGGCTGGGTTACGATCTAGCACGACGGATCTTCTCCTGCAACTGGCCACGTGCAAGGCCAGGTGAGTACTTTGAATGTACTCGCAAGACAACCAAATACATAGCATCCCAACAAGCAGATGACAAAGCAAGCACTATACTTATACAAGAATTTATTCTAAACATGGCATGGAATTAACTGGAAAACATGGATCAAGCATGACCTAACATGGATCAGGCATGATAACTACATATCGTGGCATGGCATGGCTATTCTTACGAGACACGGCATCCAAGATTAAACTGAAGCCTACACTACACTTACCCCCTGTGAAGCATTAAAATACCATGTCGTGACATCACTCAGTTTTACTGCCCTGCTGGGCTAACTCATGACTCATCGAGGTCCCATCTCGTGATCATGTCAGAACCACATGGTGACTGCTCACAATTATCCCATAGTCCAAGTTACCACATTTACTTAGTAGCACATGTTTATAACAACAGGTGTGTCCTCCAGATCGACCAAGACCAAATAGTGTGACCTAGTACGAACTGTGTCCAATACCGTGGACTTGGCTATTCGAGTAGATTCATACACTCTGCAGAGGTTGCGCACTTTTCCCACACCATGAAGCTCCTTGTCCCGTACCTCGGTACACTTCCCCCTCGGGTGGACCGGTGCTGCTTCAACGAAACTTGCCTAACCCGTGACTAAAAAACCCCAAAAATATTTTAGTGTGTTTCTCCTTGACTAAAAAACCCCGTGACTAAAAAACTGCACCTTGGTCAAACAACAGCTGGCAGAAAGGTGTTTGACATGTGATGTGGCCACCACTGTCCTCCTCTTGGCAAGATTCGTGGCTGAGGTGGATAACTCACTAAGGTGATCATCGCGGCCAAAATTTAGCTCAAATGGACAAGGTTATTTGGTACTTCCTTTGCAACCTTGCAAATTGGCCAGAAATGGAAATGATGATGCTGGGGTCAAATGGCTAGATAGACTTGGCTGATTTTTGGTGTAGGGTGATGATATGGTCATGAGATATTGCTGGAAAAATTTCAGCTCAATTGATCATGCATGAGGGTACTTCCTTCACAAAGATACAATCTGGGCAGAAACTTAGATAATTTTCTGAGGAAAATTGGCTAGATGAAATGATCAAGAAAAATGATAGCTCCTTTGTAAACACAAAGGCAGGATTTTCAGTTCCGAAATTTTGGAACTAGGGTTTAAATGAGGTTCGGGGTTTACTGACGGAAGGTTGGCTGGCGCAAGAGCATGGAAAAGATACTGAGAGGCTGAGGATTGCCTGGATTCACCTGGTCACTCACCAGATTCTAGAGGAAAGATTTGGGAGAGGAAAGCTAGGAAGGAATAACAGCACAAAAATCGATAACCCAATTTTTGGGGTGTTACAACGTCTCCGTCGTATCTACTTTTCCGAACACTTTTGCTCTTGTTTTGGACTCTAATTTGCATGATTTGAATGAAACTAACCCGGACTGACGCTGTTTTCCGCAGAACTACCATGGTGTTGTTTTCGTGCAAAAATCAAAGTTCTCGGATTTGGATGAAACTTTTTGGAGAATTTTTATGGAATATATAAAAATTATTGGTGCAAGAATCAACAGAAGAGGGGCCACCTGTTGCCCACAAGGCAACAGGGCGTGACCCCCCCTAGGGCGCGCCCTGATGCCTTGTGGGGCCCATAGGCGGCCGTCTGACCTAATTCCAACGCTATAAATTCACTTTCCCCAAGAAAAAAAATAAAGAAGAAGTTTCATCGTGTTTTACAATACGGAGCCGCCGCCACCTCCTGTTCTTCATCTGGAGGGCTGATCTGGAGTCCGTTCGAGGCTTCGTAGAGGGGGATTCGACGCCGTCGTCATCATCAACCATCCTCCGTCACCAATTTCATGATGCTCACCACCGAGCGTGAGTAATTCCTTCGTAGGCCTGCTGGACGGTGATGGGTTGGATGAGATTTATCATGTAATCGAGTCAATTTGTTAGGGATTTGATCCCTAGTATCCACTATGTTCTGAGATTGATGTTGCTATGACTTTGCGATGCTTAATGCTTGTCACTAGGGCCCGAGTGCCATGATTTCAGATCTGAACCCTTTATGTTTTCATGAATATATTTGTATTCTTGATCCTATCTTGCAAGTTATATGCACCTATTACGTGTTATGATCCGCATACCCCAAGGTGACAATAATTGGGATTCTTTCTGGTGATTGCCGTAGTTTGAGGAGTTCATGTATTCACTAAGTGCTAATGCTTTGTTCCAGTTCTCTATTACAAGGAGGCCTTAATATCCCTTAGTTTCCTTAAGGACCCCGCTGCCACGGGAGGGTAGGACAAAAGATGTCATGCAAGTTCATATTATAAGCACGTATGACTATACACGGAATACATGCCTACATTACATTGATGAATTGGAGCTATTATGTATCGCCCTTGGTTGTGACTGTTATATGATGAATATCATCCAACATAGTTATCATCACCGATCCAATGCCTACGACTTTCTCATATCGGTTTTTGCTAAGTCACTTTGTTGCTACTGCTTTACACTTGCTACAAATTGCTACTGTTACTGTTACTGTGTTACTGTTACTACTGTTATTGAAACTATCATACTACTGTGCTACTAAACACTTTGCTGCAGATATTTAGTTCTCCAGGTGTGGTTGAATTGACAACTCAACTGCTAATACTTGCAAATATTCTTTGGCTCCCCTTGTGTCGAATCAATAAATCTGGGTGAAATACTACCCGCAAAAACTGTTGCGATCCCCTATACTTGTGGGTTATCAAGAGATTACATTGCTACAGTATTACAATCGTCCCCCTTGAACATTCAGTTTAGGCGGTCTCTAGTGGGGGAGCGGTGGAGCTCATGGTTGCATCTTGTGCGAAGGTTGATGGATGTTCAACTTTCTGATCAGCCTGACTCAATTCACTGGAAATTAACTAGGAACGGTGTTTTCACGGTAAAATCCATGTACCTGGATCTAATTGATTCTGGCCCAATCCCGAGATCAATTCATATTTGGAAAATTAAAGTTTCGTTGAGAATCAAGATCTTCATGTGGTTCGTTTACAAGCAAGTGATACTTACCAAAGATAATCTGCTTAAGTGTAGTTGGGTAGGCAGTTCACGTTGTTGTTTTTGTGACAATGATGAAACAATACAACACCTCTTCATCGATTGCCCTCTCGCTAAGTTTCTTTGGCGCACGATTCATATAGCCTTTAACATCAGCCCTCCAGTCAGTATCAACATGTTATTCGGGACATGGCTTACTGGAGTGGAACCAGTTACTGCGGGACGTATACGGATAGGAATATGTGCACTACTTTGGGATATATGGAACTGCAGAAACGATATGATCTTTAACAGACAAAATCTTATAAATTTCTTGCAGGCTATCTACAGAGCTTCAGCTTGGATCTGTACGTGGTCGTCAGTCACTCATACGGACTCCAGGGAGCTTTTTGCAACTGGGTGCAACTGACGGGAGATGGTAGCACGGGCTATCTACATCTAGTTTGGATGGCGGTCCAATAATAGGATAGATGTTTAGTCATCTTGTCCTGTTTATCGCCGGTTGTGGCTTTGTTTATTTTCTTTTCTTTTTGTGCTCCTTTTGGGAGCTGTACTGAACTGCGGACCTTGGTTTGATTGGCTTTTCTTAATAGATGGCCGCATGCATCGTTCTGATGCAGAGGGCGGGGGTCTTCCTCCTTTTCCAAAAAATTAGGAATAGGATTCTATTCCTACAAACCAAAGGACAGTAAAGGAATTTTTCATACAAAAATCCTATCCTACAGAATTCCTATAAAATTCCGCCAAACCAAAGGATAGGTAAGACTGTGAAGCGCGTCATCCACACCGCATCGGTGGCGGCTGCTTCGCCGTTGACAAAGTCCTCCAGCGCCGCGGCCATGGTGTACAGCAATTTCATCTCTGAATCTTGTTGGACTCTGTTGGACGTCAATTATCCTCTTCGGAGCGTGCACGTCGATGTAAGTGGTTGTGTTCTTGTCCTTCAAACTAAAGCATGGATTTGTGATCTGTACATGAGATGCAAAATGGTAATCTTAGTGGCAACATGATCATAGTGACAGTGTTGGGTGCTCATCAGCAGAAGTACATAGAGTCAAAGCTCCTGTCAGAGAAGGAGCTTCTGAGCTACAACGACAACAAGAGCCCAGTGTTCAGCAACCTCCTAGAGATGGTGGAGAGCGTGGTGGCCCCGGTAACCAAGCAAGATCCCTACTTCATGCTGCCGAGGATCCTGCAGAGGCTGCTGGGCTCGGTGCCGCTGGTGCACGTCGACGACATCTGCACCGCGCTCATCTGCTGCATGGAGCAGCCTTCCCTCTCCGGCCGGTTCGTCTGCGCCGCCGCCTACTTGACGATTCACGACATCGTGGAGCACTATGGCAGCAAGTACCCCCACCTCGACCTCCTCAAAGAGTAAGCCCTGAATTGTTCCCCTGTAACGCATCAAGAATTATGAATTCTTTGGTATGGTACATTTTCTTGAAAAGGAGGAGAGCTCCCGGACTCTGCATAAGAATGATGCATGCGGCCCATATTATTAATCAACAGTGCAGAAACAAAGTCTTAGGTTCAGTGCTAGCTCACAAAAGGAGCAAAAAAGTGATTTTTTTTGCCACAACCGGCGAAAAATAGGCCAAGATGACTAAACACCTAGCCTATTATTGGATCGCCATCCAAACCGGCTGTAGATAGCCCGTGCTACCGTCTCCCATCGGATGCACCCAGTAACCAAAAGCCCCCTGGAATCCAGCTGAGTGAGTAACGACCACACACGGATCCAAGCAGTTGCCCTGTAGATGACCTGCAAAAAGTTGATAAAGTTTTGTCTGTTAAAGATCATATCATTTCTGCAGTTCCATATAGCCCAAAGTAGTGCGCATATCCCTATCCGAATATGTCCCGCAATATTTGATTCCACGCCAGTTCGCCACGTCCCAAATAACATATTAATACTAATTGGAGGAGAAACATTAAAAGCTATATGTATCGTACGCCAAAGAAGTTTGGCGAGACGACAATCGAGAAAGAGGTGTTGTATGGTTTCATCCTGGTCACAGAAACAACATCGAGAACTACCCACCCATCTTCGCTTTGCCAAATTATCCTTAGTTAAAATCACTTCCTTGTGGACAAACAACATGAAGATTTTGATTCTAAGCGGGACTTTAATCATCCAGATAAGAAGAGATTTTGGGATTGGCCCAGAGTCGATTAGATCTAAATACATAGATTTCACTGTGTCAGGGGGATAACCCCCGGGTAGGCAATCGAACCTGGAGCCCTTTTCAAAACCTCAGGGCAGCCCGTAGATACGTCTCCGTCGTATCTATAATTTTTGATTGTTTCATGCCAATATTCTACAACTTTTATATACTTTTGGCAACATTTTATATTATTTTTTGGGACTAACATATTGATCCAGTGCCCAGTGCCAGTTCCTGTTTGTTGCATGTTTTTTGTGTCGCAGAATATCCATATCAAACGAAGTCCAAACGCGATAAAAATTTACGGAGATTATTTTGGAATATATGTGAATTTTTGGAAGAAGAATCAACGCAAGACGGTGCTCGTGGGCCCCACGAGGCACCAGGGCACGCCACAGAGGGGTGGCGCGCCGTGGTGCCTCGTGAGGCCCTCGTAGGTCGGTTGGTGCCCTTCTTCGGCCGCAAGAAAGCTAATATCCAGAAAAAATCGTGTTAAAATTTCAGCGCAATCAGAGTTACGGATCTCCCAGAATTTAAGAAACGGTGAAAGGCCAGAAACCAGGAACGCGAAATAGAAGAGAACAGAGAGAGAAATCCAATCTCGGAGGGCCTCCTCCCCTCCGGGAGCCATGGTGTGACTCCCCGACTCAATCGTGCACAAATCATACAAGCAATGCACACGATCAAGCCTAGGGACTCGCGGGAAGATATCACAACACAACTCTAAACACCAATGAAAGTCATACAAGCTTTATATTACAAGCCAGGGGCCTCGAGGGCTCGAATACAAAAGTCCGAGTCATACAAGTATCAGCGGAAGCATTAGTATCTAAGTACAGACATAATTAGACAAGGGTGCCTTAAGAAGGCTGAGCAAAACAACGATAACTAGATCAAAAAGGCGCAGGCCTCCTGCCTGGGAGCCTCCTGATCTACTACTGATCGGCGGTCTCCACATAGTAGTACGCTCCGTCGGTGTGGAAGTAGTAGTCGCTAGCGGGGTCGGCTGTCTCCTGGGCTCCGTCATCTGATCGCAGCATTCGGGTATGGGGAAAAGGGAAGCAAAGCAACCGTGAGTACTCATCCAAAGTACTCGCAACACTTACATCAGAACTATTCTATTTATGCATCGGTATCAAATGAAGTGGCTGTATCAGTGGACTAGACTGCAGAATTGCTAGAATAGAGGGGAAGGCCTAGCCTATCGAAGACTAGCAACTTGCAGCATCTTGCAGCATTAGAAGAGTGTAGATTAGTACATAAATATAGTAGTAGCGACAAGTATAATAGTAACCATGCCCAGAGATCCTTCCTCGTCTCCCTGCGAGAAAGCGATCCCGGAGCCAACATATTAGTAAGCGTCACTAGTATCCAGTTCTAGTAGTAGTAGATCGGGATACTCTCTGAGCGTCCGTTACCATGGACACGGCTATTCGAATAGATATACTTTCCTGCAGGGGTGCACCAACTTACCCAACACTCTCGATTAACTCTGGCCAGACACACTTTTCCGAGTCATGCCCGACCTCGGCTGATCGACACACCGTAGTCCTACATAGGCTCAACAGAGAGGCCAACACGCTGGTCTAACTCCTAAGTGCGAAGGGGTCATGGGCCAATCGTCCTTTGCACTCCTGCACGTTGCGAACGCGGCCGGGAGCAGACCTAGCCCCCTTAATACAAGCGCAGGCTTTCCCAGTCCAACCCGGCGCGCGCTACTCAATTGCTGATGTCTGAGAGCTATCGGAAGAAACGTACGACGCCGAGTGCCCATACTTATTCCCGCATGGTGGTCAGTGCGAAAAGGCTAGAGGCCTACTCAGATCACATAACCAAACCCGTTAGTGCGTTGGTAGCACACGGTGACGATCAGTGCTCCTGTCACCCCATCTCGAGGACTTGCAGCAAGGGCCAGGCCCATCCCTCGCCTGGGGCGGTCTCTGCCTGCCCGGCCGCGCCTCGTAATTTACTCGCGGGTACCCTCACGGTCAACCCGACTTCATCAACTCTCGCGGGTACCCCTCGGGGCCGACCTGACTTCAACAAGGGATTGAGGAAACATTAAGGTATCCGTGTGTTCATAACATCAAGGGGGAAATCCGTGGAATCACCCTCAATGCATTCCCACTCGATGTATCCGTCAAGGTGAACTTTGGAGGAATCACCCTCGATGGATTCACACTTGAGGGGTTGCACGACAGAGGCATCATCGGAGGTGGTGAAAGAGGAACCACCCTCAGTAACCCACAACCGACTAGCTACGCTATAAAGATATCATCAGGAGTGCGGTAGGAGGTATCACCCTCGGCACTCGATAGTAGCTCTGCAGAGTCGTACAACAAAGGGGGTGTGCGGTGATGTGTCGGTCTCAGCCCATCGATCACATTGATCGGGGCACCAATGACAAAGTGGGGCAACAGGGACAAGGGTGAGGGGCCACTGATGGTTCACCAACCAACCTATACTAAGCATATAGGATAGCAGGTAAGGTAACAATAGCAGGTTACAAAACAGGCTATGCATCACAATAGGAGCTATTAAACAGCAGTAGCGAAATCGAATGCAAGCATAAGAGAGAAGGAAATGGGCGATATAGGAATGATCAAGGGGGTTTGCTTGCCTGGAAGCTCTGCGGTGAAAGAGGGGTCGGCGGCGGCGTAGTCGTACTCGGGAGCAGCGTCAGCCTCGGGGTCTACCGAAGAGAAGAGGGGGGGGGAAACAAATAAATACAAAGCAAACAATTGCAACACAGATGCATGGTATGGCAATAAGCAGTGCTGGGGGTGACCTATCGCAGCGCTACACGCTAGAGACGGAGCGGGGAAATATCTGGGAATATTTTCCCGGCTTCAGGCATCTGTCAGACAGATGCACCGGAGGGGAAGGTTCCATGTTTGCAGTGTTGTGGGCATGTGATAGCTACATGGAGGGCATATTCGGATTCGTCTCGTTTTTCCGATCAATTTTCATGTAGAAAACTTTTTCATCCGAGCTACGGTTTATTTTCTATGATTTTTCAAAGTTTTAAACAATATTCTGAAATTTCTGGAATTAATTTAAATTCGAAAAATACATATGAAAATGCTAGGTGCACCCGGTCCAGTGCACCCAGCAGTGCATCAGAGGCTGACAGTGGGCCCAGTCAACTGCATAGTCAGCACTTGACTGGGTCAACGTTGACTGGACAGTGGGTCCAGTGGAACCCACATGTCATGGACTGGGGGCCAGCCCAGTCAGCATTTGACTGGGTCAACTGGGCCCAGTGGAGTTGAGTCAGCCCGGTTGACTGGTCAAAGGTCCAGTGGGACCCGCGTGTCAGTGTCACATTTCTAAATAACAGTTTGTTTATTTTAACTATCTGCTTAATTAAATAGTGGGCCCCACTGTCAGTCTCACTGGGGTTAATTAAATGCGTGCTTAGCGATTAATTACCCGCCATGTCAGCGGCACTCTGGCGCACTAACGACAGCGAGACAGGGCACGCCGGCGAGGACCGTGCGGTCGCCTCCGGCCACCCTTTGGGATGCGACTTGGTCCTACATGCTCTTGAGGTCGAGCCGCGCCGGTGGGTAGTGGTGGTGGGCACGAAGGCGGTCGGAAACGACGGATGCGGCGACGGCCGACGGCGGCTACGGGCGGCGCTCGATGGTTCGATGTCTACAGGGCATGGGGAAGAGAGCAAGGAGGTCGGGGAGGACCATAGGCTCACAACGATCTCAGGGACGGCTCGAGGAAGGCAGTGATGCAGCGACGGCGGCGGATCGACGACAAAACAGAGGTGGCGGCCGACGGAGGGATGCGACGCGGGCGGCGAAATGGTGGCTCCTCGCTCCATTCCAGCTAGTGCAGGCGACGAAGACAACGGAGGCGCACCTCCTGGGAACCCTCCGGTGGCACGGGGTGGCCTCAGTGCACGGAAACGCCGAGACGGCGGCGACGACGGTCTCGGGCGCGGGCTCGATCTATGCGGGGAAGAAGGATGGAGGGAATGGGGAGGTGCTAGAGTTAGGCTAGGGTCGCGGGGGACCTTATCCACCCCCTGGCGAGCTCCTGTAGTGCTGTTGTCGACCGCAGGAGAGGGGGGGGGCGGCGTGGCGTGTGCGCACGTTCTGCCACAGGAGGAGAGAGAGACGGAGGTGGGACACGATGGTGGCACTAGGCTGGGCCGCACTGTAGCCCAGAGGCTTAAGTGCACAGTAGATTAGGCCCCTTCTCCTTTTCTTTTCTTTTTGTATTTGCCTTAGCTACTATTTTGCAATTAATTAGTGCACCAATTGACTTTTGTAAAATGTGCCACTAGTCAATTTAAATACTTTGCAATATTCTGAGTTGGTACAAAAAGTTTGAGGCACTTTGGAATCCATTTGAATTTTGCTGTCATTTAAAAGAGCTGAAAAAGTGCTGCTGGTCCACTGTTTTAAAATCCAGCGGCATTTTGGGGAATCCAAAAGCGGTTGGTTTCATCATGACAATTACTTAGGGATTATTTGCCATAATGTGAACTATTTTGCTGGCTCATTTGAAGATGCAAATATTTGACTTTCAATTTGAATGGAATTGGACTTGATTTTGGACAAGTGGCAATTTGACTTAGTAAAGCATGATGACATGGCCACCATTAGCATGATATCACTGTAGCATGACACTGGGGTGTTACAAATCTCCTCCACTACAAGAAATCTCGTCCCGAGATTTTAGGAGGTGGGGTAAAGGGGAAGGGATTGGTTACGAAATTCTAATGAGTCTTCATGATCTTGGTTGCTCTTTCCGAAGAGGTTGATCCACGGTATGGATGTCTTCATTTCCCTGCTTCAGGTCATCATGATGAAGTCGTCATCTTTCCTTCGGGACCTTCATCATACTTATGAAAAGGATAAGGGGAAATTTCGGGAGAACAGATCTTTGCAAGGTCGATTATCCGGTAGATAACTTAGGGAATGTGGCAGAAGGTATCTCTCGAATTGAAACTTAGGAAAAACATCGAGAGCAAAGTAAGAAGATACAATAAGAATTTCCAAGCGGGTAAGCAATCGTTCTATGCCTGAAACAGAGTGTGAAAATGATTCAGAGCAACGAAGAATAATGTTGCATCTGATACTAGAATAGATCATCTCTAGAAAGGTGGCTCTTGAATTACATACAAAGCCAAGTGCAACGGATACTTCGGAATCAAGGATGTACAGGAGAGTCAGGTTTCGATCCTGTGGAACTGTGCTTAGTGTAGATTATGAGTAGGGAGGATGGTGACATCTTGCACGGTCATGATAGCAAGGCATGTCAGAGGACAATCTGTCAGCTATGTCAGCAACAACGTCGGTACCAAGGGCGGGGAACGAAGAGAACCATTTTCCTGCTCGCAAGGCGAGGCAGACCAATAGGCAAAGTTCTCCTCCATCGGTGGTTACCGGAATGTCATCAACAATAGTAACAGGTTATACTGACAAGATTGTACACCAAGGGTGTTGTCATAAGCAGGGAATTATCACTGCTCAGATCATATAGATCACAAGAATGGTTAAACAGACGAATTGAAAGGAAAATGTGATTATCAGAATAAACAGACGAATGGAAAGGAAAATGCATTTATACACAAGTATTAGGTGTATATCCTTCCCAAGGAAAAGTAGAACATGATATACATGACAGGACAGTAGGTACAAAATCATTTAGATAAATGGCGAAGAAATTCATGATGTTACCCATACAGCGGTGTTTGGATAATTGATCAAGGAACATTTATCATTGCACTTCCAATGTCCTTGTTGATATTCGGTATACCACAGGCATGCTTCGGGATAGCAATAATATGGTGTTTCAAGTAAAGATTGGATTTGAGGATCACTAGAAATACATAAGGAACAATCTCAGGAATAGCGAGGAAACAAGGTATAAGCATAACATGACAAGTTTGTGTTGGCAGGAAGTCATGGATGTTGTCGATGATAACACAAATCATCGAGGGGCAAGGATGGTATTTCTCACCATGAATTCAATTGACACTTGGCAGAAGCCAAAATGTTGATGATGATCACAACACATGTTGTCGAGAGGTTTCAAGAAGATGCAATCGAACAGCGACGGCGTCGAGCAAGGAAATGACGAAGCGAACAGTTATGGGAACAATAGATAAGATGCAAGCTCAGAATCGGAGTTGCTTTTCTAGCCAACAAAATAATGTTGAAAACTCGATGTAAGCTTTGCTCACGGTCTGAAGTGTTCGTGCATGATAGAAGGACGAGGTAGCATGGTTAAAGGTATCATGATAAGGATGTAGCCGGTAGACTAGGAATGACAAGATAGAGTTTAAGTTTTCCAGCAACGATTTACCAAAGGCAGAGGATACAATTTACCAAAGGCATTACGTATCAGGGGAAGAACTCACAAGATTTTTGAATATGAAGGACACTGTTGGATAATAATCCAACAAAGGATTTGGCGGTCCACAAGAGATTTAATGTGAGTATCGGTACTCAACCAGAAGAAGAAAGAATGCAAAGGCATCAGATTATAAAAACAGCTGAATAATTCGATGCTTAAATACAAAGGAATTATGATATCCAATTCGGGGAAGCAGAAGCAATTGCTCTGATCAAATATGAGTAAGATGAATAGACTTAAGGGCACAATCGATCAAGGTGTGATTGGCCGAAAACCAGCTCATATTCAAAATGACGTCTGAGCCGGAAGGATGAATTCTAGGATTCGACTGATGATTGCGAGCATTCGCAACATATTGAATCAAGGGACTCAAAATGATAGGGACAAAAGGATGCCAATAAGATTACTAGATATATGGGATTTACTATAATGCCAGCAGGTAAGAATTTCAAGAGCAATAGGCTGCAGAGGATTCTTGAGAGATCAGCCAGTATTTCAAAGTACTTTGGGAAACATATGAACAACTGGGAATGAACGGATCCCCGGTAAGTGCGAGGAATTATCCGCAGTGCGAAAGAAGCTGCAAGGCAGTAGGCACAAGGATTTCCGGAATACCGGAGAGTATTTCGGGGTATCTTGTAATAACAAGAGCAACTGGGAATGAATGTGTGAACGACAAGTGTATTTATTAATCCATAAAGATTTATCGGTGGTATGGAACTGCAAAGACGGTGGGCACAAGGGTCTCGGGAAAGCATCGAAGAGTATCTTCAAAATCTTCTGGTGAAGCAGGCGATCATCTGGAGTGAAGGGGCTCTCCGGGATGAAGTGGTTACGAGAACCTAATGTTAGAGTTAGCTAAATCTTTAACCCGAATAGAAGAGAGATCAGAGTCCCAGAGTAAAGAAGAGGAATAAAAGATCCTAAACCCAACCATTGGTGATGTGGGCCCGTAAGCAACACAGCCATGTTAGCAAAACAGTTTTTCAAAGACTAGACTCAACTTCGGCCAAGGAGTTGGAAAGGGGGCTACATACAGGCAGTCGGCTCTGATACCAACTTGTGATGCCCCGACTCAATCGTGCACTAATCATACACGCAATGCACACGATCAAGCCTAAGGACTCACGGGAAGATATCACAACACAACTCTAAACACAAATAAAAGTCATACAAGCTTTATATTACAAGCCAGGGGCCTCGAGGGCTCGAATACATAAGCTTGAGTCATACAAGCATCAGCGGAAGCATTAGTATCTGAGTACAGACATAATTAGACAAGGGTGCCTTAAGAAGGCTGAGCAAAACAACGATAACTAGATCGAAAAGGCGCAGGCCTCCTGCCTGGGAGCCTCCTAATCTACTCCTGATTGGCGGTCTCCACGTAGTAGTATGCTCCATCGGTGTGGAAGTAGTAGTCGCTGGCGGGGTCGGCTGTCTCTTGGGCTCCGTCATCTGATCACAGCATTCGGGTATGGGGATAAGGGAAGCAAAGCAACCGTGAGTACTCATCCAAAGTACTCGCAAGACTTACATCAGAACTATTCTATTTATGCATCGGTATCAAATAAAGTGGCTGTATCAGTGGACTAGACTGCAGAATTGCCAGAATAGAGGGGAAGGCTTAGCCTATCGAAGACTAGCAACTTGCAGCATCTTGCAGCATTAGAAGAGTGTAGATTAGTACATAAATATAGTAGTAGCAACAAGTATAATAGTAGCCATGCCCAGAGATCCTTCCTCATCTCCCTGCGAGAAAGCGATCCCGGAGCCAACATATTAGTAAGCATCACCAGTATCCAGTTCTAGTAGTAGTAGATTGGGATACTCTCTGAGCGTCCGTTACCGTGGACACGGCTATTCGAATAGATATACTTCCCTGCAGGGGTGCACCAACTTACCCAACACGCTCGATTAACTCTGGCCAAACACACTTTTTTGGGTCATGCCCGACCTTGGCTGATCGACACACCGTAGTCCTACCTAGGCTCAACAGAGAGGCCAGCACGCCGGTCTAACTCCTAAGTGCGAAGGGGTCATGGGCCAATCGTCCTTTGCACTCCTGCACGTTGCGAACGCGACCGGGAGTAGGCCTAGCCCCCTTAATACAAGTGCAGGCTTTCCCAGTCCAACTCGGCGCACGCCACTCATTTGCTGACGTCTGAGAGCTTTCGGAAGAAACGTACGATGCCGAGTGCCCATACTTATTCCCGCATGGTGGTCAGTGCGAAAAGGCTAGAGGCCTACTCAGATCACATATCCAAACCCGTTAGTGCGTTGGTAGCGCGCGGTGACGATCAGTGCTCCTGTCGCCCCGTCTTGAGGACTTGCGGCAAGAGCCAGGCCCATCCCTCTCCTGGGGCGGTCTCTACCTGCCCGGCCACGCCTCGTAATTTACTCGCGGGTACCCTCACGGTCAACCCGACTTCATCACCTCTCGTGGGTACCCCTCGGGGCCGACCCGACTTCAACAAGGGACTGAGGTAACATTAAGGTATCCATGTGTTCATAACATCAAGGGGGAAATCCGTGGAATCACCCTCGATGGATTCCCACTCGATGTATCCGTCAAGCTGAACTTTGGAGGAATCACCCTCGATGGATTCACACTTGAGGGGTTGCACGACAGAGGCATCATCAGAGGTGGTGAAAGAGGAACCACCCTCGGTAACCCACAACCGACTAGCTACGCTACAGAGATATCATCAGGAGTGCGGAAGGAGGTATCACCCTCGGCACTCGATACTAGCTCTGCAGAGTCGTACAACTAAGGGGGTGTGCGGTGATGTGTCGGTCTCAGCCCATCGATCACATTGATCGGGGCACCGATGACAAAGCGGGGCAACAGGGACAAGGGTGAGGGGCCACTGATGGTTCACCAACCAACCTATACTAAGCATATAGGATAACAGGTAAGGTAACAATAGCAGGTTACAAAACAGGCTATGCATCAAAATAGGAGCTATTGAACAGCAGTAGCAAAATCTAATGCAAGCATAAGAGAGAAGGAAATGGAAGATATAGGAATGATCAAGGGGTCTTGCTTGGCTGGAAGCTCTGCGGTGAAAGAGGGGTTGTCGACGGCGTAGTCGTACTCGAGAGCAGCGTCAGCCTTGGGGTCTACCGAAGAGAAGAGGGGGAGGAAACAAATAAATACAAAGCAAACAATTGCAACATAGATGCATGGCATGGCAATAAGCAGTGCTGGGGTGACCTATCGCAGCGCTAAACGTTAGGGATGGAGCGGGGGAATATCTGGGAATATTTTCCCGGCTTCAGGCATCTATCAGACAGATGAACCGGAGGGGAAGGTTCCATGTTTGCAGTGTTGTGGGCATGTGATAGCTACATGGAGGGCATATTCGGATTCGTCTCGTTTTTCCGATCAATTTTCATGTAGAAAACTTTTTCATCCGAGCTACGGTTTATTTTCTATGATTTTTCAAAGTTTTAAACAATATTCTGAAATTTCTGGAATTAATTTAAATTCGAAAAATACATATGAAAATGCTAGGTGCACCCGGTCCAGTGCACCCAGCAGTGCATCAGAGGCTGACAGTGGGCCCAGTCAACTGCACAGTCAGCAGTTGACTGGGTCAACGTTGACTGGACAGTGGGTCCAGTGGAACCCACATGTCATGGACTGGGGGCCAGCCCAGTCAGCATTTGACTGGGTCAACTGGGCCCAGTGGAGTTGAGTCAGCCCGGTTGACTGGTCAAAGGTCCAGTGGGACCCGCGTGTCAGTGTCACATTTCTAAATAACAGTTTGTTTATTTTAACTATCTGCTTAATTAAACAGCGGGCCCCACTGTCAGTCTCACTGGGGTTAATTAAACGCGTGCTTAGCGACTAATTACCCGCCACGTCAGCGGCACTCCGGCGCGCTAACGACGGCGAGACAGGGCACACCGGCGAGGACCATGCGGTCGCCTCCGGCCACCCTTTGTGATGCGGCTTGGTCCTACGTGCTCCTGAGGTCGAGCCGCGCCGGTGGGTAGTGGTGGCGGGCACGAAGGCGGTCGGAAACGACGGATGCGGCGGCGGCCGACGGCGGCTACGGGCGGCGCTCGATGGTTCGATGTCTACGGGGCACGGGGAAGAGAGAAAGGAGGTCGAGGAGGACCGTAGGCTCACAACGATCTCGGGGACGGCTTGAGGAAGGCGGTGATGCAGCAACGACGGGGGATCGACGACGAAACAGAGGCGGTGGCCGACAGAGGGATGCGACGCGGGCGGCGTAATGGTGGCTCCTCGCTCCATTCCAGCTAGCGCAGGCGACAAAGACAACGGAGGCAAACCTCCTGGGAACCCTCCAGTGGTGCGAGGTGGGCTCAGTGCATGGCAACGCCGAGACGGCGGCGACCACGGTCTCGGGCACGGGCTCGATCTACGCGGGGAAGGAGGGAGGGAATGGGGAGGTGCTAGGGTTAGACTGGGGTCGTGGGGGACCTTATCCGCCGCCTGGCGAGCTCCTGTAGTGCTGCTGTTGACCGCAGGAGAGGGGGGCCGGCGCGGCGTGTGCGCGCGTTCTGCCACGGGAGGACAGAGAGACAGAGGTGGGAGACGATAGTGGCGCTGGGCTGGGCCACACTGTAGCCCAGAGGCTTAAGTGCACAGTAGATTAGGCCCTTTCTCCTTTTTTTCTGTATTTGCCTTAGCTACTGTTTTGCAATTAATTAGTGCACCAATTGACTTTTGTAAAATGTGCCACTAGTCAATTTAAATACTTTGCAATATTCTGAGTTGGTACAAAAAGTTTGAGGCACTTTGTAATCCATTTGAATTTTGCTGGCATTTAAAAGAGCTGAAAAAGTGTTGTTGGTCCACTGTTTTAAAATCCAGGGGCATTTTGGGGAATCCAAAATAGGTTGGTTTCATCATGACAATTACTTAGGGATTATTTGCCATAATGTGAACTATTTTGCTGGCTCATTTGAAGATGCAAATATTTGACTTGCAATTTGAATGGAATTGGACTTGATTTTGGACAAGTGGCAATTTGACTTAGTAAAGCATGATGACATGACCACCATTAGCATGAGATCACTGTAGCATGACACTAGGGTGTTACAAATCTCCTCCACTACAAGAAATCTCGTCCCGAGATTTTAGGAGGTGAGGTAAAGGGGAAGGGATTGGTTACGAAATTCTAATGAGTCTTCATGATCTTTCTCTTGTGTTATAAAAAGCTTTCTACTAAACAACTAACTTTTATTAATTTGCAAATTACTCATAGTTTTATTCTCGCTAAGTACATCTAGTTTTATTCTTGCAAACCTATCCTATCACCTACAAAATAGTTTCATACTTGTTCTAGATAAAGCAAACGTTAAGTGTGCGTAGAGTTGTATCGGTCATTGATAGAACTTGAAGGGAATATAAATCCTACCTTTAGCTCCTCGTTGGGTTCGACACTCTTATTTATCAAAAATGCTACAATTGATTCCCTATACTTGTGGGTTATCACCCGTGCTCCTCCAAGCCGGCTGACCATCCGGCCGGCTTCCCAACGCTGGCCGGCTTGGCCCGGCCCCGTGTCGGGTCCGGCTGGCCGCTAGCCGGCTGGCTACGAGTCAGCGGCCGTCCCATCGCTCCGTACGACAAGACGTCTCTCCACGACGGGAGAGCGTGGCTACAGCGCCGCGAACCCAGAAGAGCATGGCTACAGCGCTGCCAACCCCGCTGACCCGGGCGACCAACGTCAGCACGACGAACCGCTGTAGCCCCACGACGCCAACCACCCCATGACGCACGAGGCGACGGGCCACAGCGCCGAGCAGCCGGTGGGACCCGTAGTCGGCGGGACCCAGCGGCCGGCAGGCCCCACTGCCGGCTCCAGACGCCTACATCCGGGTCCCTCCCGCATGTAGATTTACCCATGTAACCCTAGGGGGTCGAGCTATAAGACCCCCCAGGAGGCCTCCATGCAGAGGGGTTGGTCGAACCTAGTAGCAACACTCACACACACACACTCACTCACGGGAGAGGTTGAACGGCGGCCTAGCCCCTTCTTCCTCCTCCGCCCAAACAGCTCCCGGAGCAACCTTGTAGCCCTTGTGCTCCCTATATTACACTCGGCAGGACTAGGGGTGTTACCTCTCCGGAGGGCCCCGAACCTGGGTACGTCTCGTGTCCCGCACTCGCGCGTACCGACCTCGCTTCCGGAACCTACCGGCGTCCTCACGCAGCCCCCCACTTTCAGCCATCTCATGGCATCTGCCGTGATTTCACCACAACAGTTGGCGCCCACCATGGGGCTGCTCGCGGCGTCGGCCGGATTCAAGTACTGGACGAGGCCCTTCACCAGCTTCGGCGAGCGCATGGCGCACGGCTTGGTCCGCGCGCCTCGCGCGGCCAACCCGGCCTGCTGCGATGCTGCGTCAGGCGCGGACGTCGCCTGCTCCGCAGGCTGCTCCGTCGTCCCCTTCGGCGCGCTCCACGTCTTCGACGCGCTCATCCCCAACGAGTACCCTAGCGAGGTACATTGTTTCACTGACTCGCCAGTCGCCGTTGGCTGCGCCGTCTCCGACGACGTCGCGGACCTCTGCACCCGTGCGGAGGTGCTGACCATCGGCGCTAGCTCTGGCTCCTCGCGGAGCAAGGAGAAGGCCGCCGCGGCTGCAGTTGCCACGGCCGCGGCCCAATCCAGGAGGGCCGACCCGCTTCGCGAGATGATCCGGAGCCTGCAGGCCCACATCATGCCCGATGCCAACCCGGCGGCTGCGGCGGCTCAGCTCAACGAGGACCGTCAGCAACTGCTGGACGAGGCCATGGCGCTCGCGGCAGCACGGCGCCGGCTGGAGTCCGCCCAACGGGAGTTTGGCAGCGTCCACGGCTTCACACCGGCCGCAGCTGAGCCCAGCCGGGTTGCAGAGGTGCGAGTCCGCGGAGGAACAATCAGCTGTGCGCTGGGCGCAGGCCAGCCCACCTACGACACCCCCGTCAAGAACATGCGCGCTGCGCAGGCGGCCATGGCGGACCTCGAGTTCCTAGAGGGCGAGGAGCTGCTGCAGCACAGCAGCGCATCCGCGATCTCATCACCGCGGTGAATGATGTCTACTACACAACTTGTTCTTGTAGACTCGTGTTGGGCCTCCAAGCACAGAGGTTTGTAGGACAGTAGCAATTTTCCCTCAAGTGGATGACCTAAGGTTTATCAATCCGTGGGAGGCGTAGGATGAGGATAGTCTCTCTCAGACAACCCTGCAACCAAATAACAAAGAGTCTCTTGTGTCCCCAACACACCCAATACAATGGTAAATTGTATAGGTGCACTAGTTCGGTGAAGAGATGGTGATACAAGTGTAGTATGGATAGTAGATATAGGTTTTTGTAGTGCGAACAATAAAAAACAGCAAGGTAGCAAGTAACAAAAGTGAGCATAAACGGTATTGCAATGCTTAGAAACAAGGCCTAGGGTTCATACTTTCGCTAGTGCAATCTCTCAACAATGTTGACATAGTTGAATCATATATAAATCCCTCACGTGCGACAAAGAGTTCACTCCAAAGTCACAAATAGCGGAGAACAAACGAAGAAATTGTGGTAGGGCATGAAACCACCTCAAAGTTATCCTTCCCGATCAATCTTATGAGCCATCCCCATTAATTATCACAAACAGCCCTAGAGTTCGTACTACAATAACACCTTAAGATACACATCAACCAAAACCCTAATGTCACCTAGGCACTCCAATGTCACCACGAGTACCCACGGGTTTGATTATACGATATGCATCACACAATCTCAGATTCATCTATTCAAACCAACACAAAGAACTTCAAAGAGTGCCCCCAAGTTCCTACCGGAAAGTCAAGACGAAACGTGTGCCAACCCTTATACATAAATCCCCAAGGTCACGGAACCCGCAAGTTGATCACCAAAACATACATCAAGTGACTCAAGTGAATATCCCATTGTCACCACAGATATCCATATGCAAGACATACATCAAGTGTTCTCAAATCCTTAAAGACTCAATCCGATAAGAAAACTTCAAAGGGAAAACTCAATTCATCACAAGAAGATAGAGAGGGGAAAACTCCATATGATTCATCTATATCAACAAAGCTCGCGATACATCAAGATCGTGCCATCTCAAGAACACGAGAGAGAGAGAGATAAAACACATAGCTACTGGTACAAACCCTCAGCCCCGAGGGTGAACTACTCCCTCCTCATCATCGACACCGCCGGGATGATGAAGATGGCCTCCCGTGATAATTCCCCCCTCCGGAAGGGTGCCGAAAAAAGGCTGTAGATGAGATCGTGGAGGTACAGAGGCTTGCGGCGGCGTAAAAACTCATCTAGGTTAAATTTCGGGGGTTTCTGAATATATATGATTTTTTGGCGTTGGAATCACGCGAAGAAGGGCCACAGGGGGCCCACGAGGCACCAGGGCGCGCCTGGGGGGCTGGCGCGCCCTGGTGGCTCGTGGAGCCCCAGTGGGTCTTCTGGCCTCCTCCCGAAGCTTCTAGTGTTTATCTTGGCCAATAAAAATCTCCAAAAAGTTTCGTGGCATTTGGACTTCGTTTGGTATTGATTTTCTGTAAAACAAAAACAGGGCAGAAAACAGCAACTGGCACTGGGCACTAGGTCAATATGTTAGTCCATGAAAATCATATAAAAGCCATATAAAAATGCACCAAAATCATACAAAACTATAATAAACATGGCATGAATACTTCATAAATTATAGATACGTTGGAGACGTATCAACATCCCCAAGCTTAATTCTTGCTCGTCCTCGAGTAGGTAAATGATAAAAAAATAATTTATGAAGTGTGAATGATAACATAGTGCATAAGTTTGATCAATAATAATTTCAATCACTTTTCCTAGCATCATAACAACAACTTTTTCTCATAAAAGTCATCATGATAAAGTAGCAATTGAAAACAGAAATTTTGATGTGGAATGCTACCTATCATAATCATCATATAATCTTTTCTTTTGTTGCATGGACATTGGACATGAATGATTCAAAGCAAGATCATTATTATAGCAGCAACATTTATTATCATAAAGCTTCTCATGAGCAAGTAACAATTCATCACAACAATGAAGTATAAGGCATAAACTTTCTCGGAAACTAACAAACTATTCTAGTCAACAATGCAATTGCAATTCATCATATTTTCAGGAAGGGTCTCATGTAGGAGCTTTTTAGCAAGTCCACATACTCAACCATCATTTAGTCTTCTATGATTGCTAACACTCACGACATATATCTGGAGCAAAAGTTTCAGCCAGACACATAGAAAGATAGGGGCTTGTGATTTCGCCTCCCAACTTATTCACCTCAAGGGTGATGTCAACAAAAATAACTCATGATCACTCATATCCATCTGGATATATGTGCCTAGATCTTTCCCCACCACATGATGCTTGCAAAAGAGAAAAATAAAAAGGAAGTAGAGGAGAACACTATTGACTCTTGCATAAAAAGTAAATACATAAAAGTAAAGGATAGGCCCTTCGCAGAGGGAAGTAGAGGTTGTCATGCGCTTTTTGTTGTTGGATGCAAGAGCCCTTAATGCAAAGGAACGTCACGTTATATTGCCCCTTGTGATAGCAACCTTTATTATGCAGTCCGTCGCTTTTATTTCTTTACCATCACAAGTTCGTACAACGCTTATTTCCCTTACAATAAAAGTTCAGGCATATTTAGAGGCAATTTTTATTGCTTTTTGCACCGATGACAACTTACTTGAAGGATCTCATTCAATCCCTAGGTAGATATAGTGGGCTCTCATGACAAGAAACTGGGTTTAAGGGTTTTGGATGCACAAGTAGTATCTCTACTTGGTGCGGATTTTTGGCTAGCAAAGATATTGGGCAAGCACCACATGTTGGAGGATCTATAACAATATAACTTCTATGTTAATATGAACAAACATAATTCATTACGTTGTCTTCCTTGTCCAACGTCAACAATTTGACATAAAATACTTAATGGGGGCTCACAATCATAAAAGATGTCCAAGATAGTATATTTGCATGTGAATCTTCTATTCCCTTATTAACTTTTTCATGAATTGCATCATTGACTAATGCTATGTTTGTTAACTTCCAATAAATTTTACCACTTATACTTTTCTTTATGTAATGTCATTACTTTCCATAAGATTAGCATATGATCTCTTTCATTATTTTCATTGCAAGGAATCACACTTATCATATCCAATGATCTATATGAAAGTTTTTATTATATCCCTCTCGAGTATTCATCTTGGGACCAAATTCATATCTTGTGCAAATTACCATTACTATTATTAACTCTCAAAAAGATATAAGTGAAGCATGAGAATTAATGACAAACTACTCCAAAATATATAAGCGAAGATCAATGAGTAGTGAAACAATTAAGTAGCTATGTGAGGACTCTCTCTCATTTCAAAAGTTTCAGATCTTGATATTTTATTCAAACAGTAAGCAAAACAAAGACACAACCAAGTATAGCACACATTATGTGAACAAGTAAAAACTTGGGTTCAATCGAGACTAACCGATAGTTGATCAAGAAAAGTGATGGGATGCCTACCGGGGCATCCCCAAGCTTGAATGCTTGATACTTCTTGGAATATTAACTTGGGGAGCCTTGGGAATCCCCAAGCTTGAACTCTTGTGTCTCGTTAATTCTTCTCATATAATAGTTTCCCTAAGTTTCAAAAACTTCATCCACACAAAACTTGAGAAGAACTTGTGAGATATGTTAGTATAAATCCACTCAAAACCTCAACATTCTCTACTGTAGAAAATCACTAAAATTATAATTAAACATTGAATACTAAATGCTTCTGCATATTTAATACTCCTATCCTCAAATAGAATCATTAAACAAGCCAACATATGCAAACAATGCAAACATAACAGCAATCTGCCTAAACAGGACAGTCTGTAAAGGATAATTAAGAATCCATACTTAGATAACTCAAAAAATTCTGAAAATTTACCACACTGGAAATAATTTATCAAAGTTGACTGTGTCAAAATTTCAAGATTTATCACATTCTGACATTTCTAGGCAATTTAATCAATAGCAGCAAACTTTCTGTTTTGAAACAGCAACTCATGAACTTGCAAAATAAGCATGGTAAAGGCTATACTTGACATTTTATTGAACTAAAAGATACAAATCATGATTATTGATAGCACAAAGAAAATATCAACAGAAGAAAATGACGCTCCAAGCTAAACTCATATTATGTGACAAATAAAAAATATAGCTCCGAGTGAGGTTACCGATAGTGTTGAAGACGAAAGAGGGGATGCCTTCCGGGGCATCCCCAAGCTTAGACGCTTGAGTCTTCCTTGAATATTACCTTGGGGTGCCTTGGGCATCCCCAAGCTTAGGGTCTTGCCACTCCTTATTCTCCTCATATCGATATCTCACCCAAAATTTGAAAACTTCGATCACACAAAACTTAACGGAACTTCGTGAGAACGGTTGGTATGATAAAGAATAAACCATCACTTAGGTACTGTCCAAGACGAGATAAACAATTGTTCCCATATAATTCCTACTGTATTCTATCATTTCCACAATTTATATCTCATAATATAAGCTATGGAAACATTAAAACAAGCAAACTATGCATTGAAAACACAATCTGTCAAAAACAGAACAGTCTGTAATGATCTGAGCAGCTACCATACTTCTGGAACTCTAAAAATTCTGAAAAATTAGGAAAACGTCAAAAATTTGCATATCAATACTGTGTAAAAATTTCAGAATTTTTTGACGCTCCAGTAAAATCTGGGAAACTAAACACTGGAGGCAAAAGTTTCTGTTTTTGCACAGAATTGAATCAACAAGTATCCACACTATCCCAAAGGTTTTACTTGGCGCTTTATTGAAAGAAAACATATAAAACATGATTACTACAGTAGCTTAATCATATGAACACACTAAAACAGAAAGTATGCATATTGGGTTGCCTCCCAACAAGCGCTTTTCTTTAAAGCCTTTTAGCTAGGCATGATAATTTTGAATGATGCTCACATAGAAGTAAAGAATTGAAGCATAAAGGGAGCATCATGAGAAATATATCAAACACATTTAAGCCTAACCCACTTCCTATGCGAAGGGACTTTCTGAGAAAATATTTTATAGGAGTAAGAATCAACTAGCATAGGAAGGCAAAACAAGTATAACTTCAAAACTTTCAACACATAGAGAGGAAACTTGATATTATTGCAACACCTACAAGCATATGATCCTCTCTCATAATAATTTTTAGTAGCATCATGAATGAATTCAACAATATAGCTATCACATAAAGCATTCTTTTCATGATCCACAAGCATAGAATTTTTATTACTCTCCACATAAGCAAATTTCTTCTCATTCATAATAGTGGGAGCAAACTCAACAAAATAACTATCATGAGATACTTGATTGGCATAATCCAATTGAAAATTAAAATCATGCTGACAAGTTTCATAGTTATCATTATTCTTTATAGCATACATGTCATCACAATAATCATCATAAATAGGAGGCATGCCATCATCATAATAAATATTCTCATCAAAACTTGGGGGACTAAAAATATCATCTTCATCAAACATAGCATCCCCAAGCTTGTAGTTTTGCATATCATTAGCATCATGGACATTCAAAGAATTCATACTAGCAACATTGCAATCTTGCTCATCATTCAAATATTTTATGCCAAACATTTTATTGAATTCTTCTTCTATCAACTGAGCACAATTTTCCGCTCCATCATTTTCACGAAAGACATTATAAAGACGAAAAAATGAGGCAACCTCACTTCCTTTTTTTTTGTAGTTTTATTTTATAAAACCAAACTAGTGATAAAACAAGAAACTAAAAGATTCGATTGCAAGATCTAAAGATATACCTTCAAGCACTCACCTCCCCGGCAACGGCGCCAGAAAAGAGCTTGATGTCTACTACACAACTTGTTCTTGTAGACTCGTGTTGGGCCTCCAAGCGCAGAGGTTTGTAGGACAGTAGCAATTTTCCCTCAAGTGGATGACCTAAGGTTTATCAATCTGTGGGAGGCGTAGGATGAAGATGGTCTCTCTCAAACAACCCTGCAACCAAATAACAAAGAGTCTCTTGTGTCCCCAACACACCCAATACAATGGTAAATTGTATAGGTGCACTAGTTCGGCGAAGAGATGGTGATACAAGTGTAGTATGGATAGTAGATATAGGTTTTTGTAGTGCGAACAATAAAAAACAGCAAGGTAGCAAGTAGCAAAAGTGGGCATAAACGGTATTGCAATGCTTAGAAACAAGGCCTAGGGTTCATACTTTCGCTAGTGCAATCTCTCAACAATGTTGACATAGTTGAATCATATGTAAATCCCTCACGTGCGACAAAGAGTTCACTCCAAAGTCACAAATAGCACAGAACAAACGAAGAAATTGTGGTAGGGTATAAAACCACCTCAAAGTTATCCTTCCCGATCAATCTTATGAGCCATCCCCATTAATTGTCACGAACAGCCCTAGTGTTCGTACTAGAATAACACCTTAAGATACACATCAACCAAAACCCTAATGTCACCTAGGCACTCCAATGTCACCACGAGTACCCACGGGTTTGATTATATGATATGCATCACACAATCTCAGATTCATCTATTCAAACCAACACAAAGAACTTCAAAGAGTGCCCCAAAGTTCCTACCGGAAAGTCAAGACGAAAACGTGTGCCAACCCTTATGCATAAATCCCCAAGGTCACGGAACCCGCAAGTTGGTCACCAAAACATACATCAAGTGACTCAAGTGAATATCCCATTGTCACCACAGATATCCATATGCAAGACATACATCAAGTGTTCTCAAATCCTTAAAGACTCAATCCGATAAGAAAACTTCAAAGGGAAAACTCAATTCATCACAAGAAGATAGAGAGGGGAAAACTCCATATGATTCATCTATATCAACAAAGCTCGCGATACATCAAGATCGTGCCATCTCAAGAACATGAGAGAGAGAGAGATAAAACACATAGCTACTGGTACAAACCCTCAGCCCCGAGGGTGAACTACTCCCTCCTCGTCATGGACACCGCTGGGATGATGAAGATGGCCTCCGGTGATAATTCCCCCGTCCGGCAGGTTGCCGGAAAAGGGCTGTAGATGAGATCGTGGTGGTACAGAGGCTTGCGGCAGCGTAAAAACTCATCTAGGTTAACTTTCGGGGGTTTCTGAATATATATGATTTTTTTGGCGTTGGAATCACGCGAAGAAGGGCCACAGGGGGCCCACGAGGCACCAGGGCACGCCTGGGGGGGTGGCGCGCCCTGGTGGCTCGTGGAGCCCCTGTGGGTCTTCTGGCCTCCTCCGGAAGCTTCTAGTGTTTATCTTCACCAATAAAAAATCTCCAAAAAGTTTAGTGGCATTTGGACTTCGTTTGGTATTGATTTTCTGTAAAACAAAAATAGGGCAGAAAACAGCAACTGGCACTGGGCACTAGGTCAATATGTTAGTCCATGAAAATCATATAAAAGCCATATAAAAATGCACCAAAATCATACAAAACTATAATAAACATGGCATGAATACTTCATAAATTATAGATATGTTGGAGATGTATCAGTGAACGAGCAGCAGAAGCGCTTCGATCCGGCCCAGCCCATCGCTTCCGCATCAGGAAACACCGCGGACCTGGGGAGGGTCCTCCGGGACACGCACCAGGTGTCTTCCCTTGCCACCAGCGCCAGCCGCTCTGGCCGGTGCCGGGCAAGCCGGAGCCGGCACAACCGTGCCGCAATGGCCGGCGACGGCATCGCCGACGAGACTGCCGATAACGACCGGGTTCGGCAGCCAGAGCTTCCTCCCCCGCCGCCTCGGCGGCCCCAGCCTGCTTCCGCTGGCGCGGTGCCACGCGGCCCCGTCGCGAGCCGGCTGGGTCCCCGCGAGACCTATGACGAAACCAACGCCCGCCATCGTCTCGACCGGTTGGCGCGGTCCACGGCCCTCGAGGAGGAGAGTTCCGTTGGCCCCGCCTATTTCGGACCTCGCATTCACGAGGAGCCCTTCCCCAAAGGGTTCACGCTGGCCCGCGACACCCCCAAGTACAGCGGCATCAGCAAGCCGGAGGACTGGCTATCTGACTACACCACGGCCGTCGGCATTTCCGGCGGCAACAGGCACGTGGCGGTCCACTACGTCCCCCTCATGCTGCTCGGCTCGGCCCGGACATGGCTTAACAACCTGAGGGCCGGCAGCGTTAACTCCTGCCTAGACTTCGAGGATGCGTTCGTACGCAACTTCACCAGCATGTACAAACGTCCGGGTCGGCCTCGCCAGCTCTCCATGTGCATTCAAGGCCCGGGCGAGCCTCTCCGCGACTTCCACACGCGGTGGACGGAGGTGCGCAACTCTTGCAAAGGGGTTCATGAAGTGCAGGCCATCCAGTACTTCATCGACGGGTGTCGGGACGGCACCCTATTCAAGCACCGGCTAATGTGTGACGAGCCGGACACCATGGCAGAACTCATGGCTGTGGTGGACAAGTACGCCACGGCCGACTCCGCGATGCGCGTAAAGATCACGGTCGACGCAGATGGCAAGCCGGTCCCGGTCCAGCCGGCCACCCCAAAGCCGGCTGGTGAAACCAACCAGCGCCGGCAAGACAACAACAACAACAAGTGAAAGGGTGAGTAGCCGGCTCCCTGCTACAACAACCAACAAGTGGCCGCTGTGGCGGAGGAGCAGCCGGCCGAGCAAGGCGGCGCCAAGCGCCAGCGCACCGGCAAGATTACCTGGCAGCCCAATCTCTCCTTCGAGCAGAAGCTCGACGCTCGATGCAAGCACCACAGCGGCGCGAAGCCATCCACGCACACGCTCCGGAACTGCAGCATCACCCAGCGCCTGATGCGTGGCGACCTTCCGCCTCCACCACCCGGCCCCGGCCCGCAGCTTTCGCCGCCTCCCCCACCACCTCCGGCAACCACTACTAGGAAAACGGATATAGCTAATATGGACATTAATGGCGCACCATGTATGTGGTGCGCCACTGCTATATAGCAGTGGCGCACCAGATATGGGTGCGCCATTAACGGCCATATTACTAATGGCGCACCTAGTGTGTGGTGCGCCATTACTAGTTTTGTCCTGGCCCCACACCCCTCCCCAGACTTAGCAGTGGCGCACCAGGGGAAAGTGCGCCATTACTAGTTTTAACTAGTAATGGCGCACCACACCCACGATGCGCCATTACTAAGTTTGTCCTGGCCCCACACCCCTCCCCAGACTTAGCAGTGGCGCACCAGGGGAAAGTGCGCCATTACTAGTTTTAACTAGTAATGGCGCACCACACCCACGGTGCGCCACTACTAACATTTTTTTTTCAATTTTTTTTTTCAAAACTAGTAATGGCGCACCACACACCGGGTGCGCCATTAGTAACCCTGGTTACCAATGGCGCATTCTTAGGAGGTGCGCCATTGGTAACCTGAGAGCAGCTAGATATTTTTGACAGCCACCTACCACACTCACTTTCCCCACTTCATTCTCTCCACCTCTACCAAGCTTGGTCTCGGCTGCCTCCTCCTCCTCACCTCATTTGCACCATAGATTCACCCAAATTAAGTGGTTAAATTTCCTTTTTTTGATAGGTAAGTAAGGGGAAAGCTTTCTTTATGTTCTAGATCTACTTTTTTCTCCCTCCAACGTACACACTTTTTATGGCCTAGATCTACACTTTTCTCATTGAGCTAGATCTACGTATGTTTGTGGTGTTGCATATGTTTGTGTTTGCAGGTACCGGTATTTGAAATGCGATAGTTGCCAATATTTTGCCGGAATGTTGATTCATTTCCGTTTCGGCGAGAATTTGGCACTATGCATTCTTTTTGGTCCTATTTTTAGGCAAAGTCATGCCAAATTTTTTTTTGGTTCTAAAATATCGTTTTGCTCTACCCCGCAGGCGACCATGGTCCGCACGATGACCGAAGGCATCGTGAATAGGTTTTTGAGCTCCGCGAAGGCCGAGATGCTTCAAAAGAACGAGACGGAGATAAGATGTCCGTGTCAAAGATGCAAGCTGAAGAGCCTTATGGACCCGGATTCCAGACAGGTGCGGGACCACCTGCTCGTGCATGGTTTCATGGATGGCTATCGGTGGCAAGGTGATGAAGATGATTATGAAGTCGTCCATGGGGGCTGGGCAAGAAATAAGGAAGGGCAGCAAGACAATAGCGGCGAGGGCGGGCGAGAAGACGAAGAATCTCCAGGACATGATCACGAAGTAGATGCAGGACACAGTCATCATGTAGAAGATGCCGGACATGATGATGAGGAAGATCAAGACGAAGGGCATGATCATGAAGATGAAGATGCCGGAGCAGACGACGATGGACCATCGATGGGCTGGGTGCAGGACCCTCATATTCAAGAGCTGCTTCTCAAGCAGACGGGTAACGCAAGAGCTGCCGCCCGAGAGAAAGCCAAGCTGGATCAACTGGAGATAGACGCGGTTACTCCATTGTATGAAGGATGCAGGCCCGAGGATACCTGTCTGAAAGTAACGCTCATGGCTCTGGAGATGAAGGTAAAACACAAAATGACCGAAGCATGCTTCGACGAGAACATGTCATTCTGGCACGAACGTCTTCCCAAGGGGAACAAGTGCCCGACCAGTTTCGAGGAGGCGAAGAAAATCGTGTGTCCTCTGGATTTACCGCACGTGAAATACCATGTGTGCATGAACGATTGCATCATTTATCGGGACGAGCACGCGGAGTCTACCATATGTCCGGTGTGCAGCGTCTCTCGATACAAGAAGAGGAAGAAAGCTCCTCGAAAAGTGGTGTGGTACTTTCCGATCACTCCTCGTCTGCAGCGGTATTTCGCGGACCCTAAGCTAGCAGAGCTCCTGCGTTGGCACGCGGATAGGGAGGAGAAGAAGCGAGAAGATGACGGAAATGATCCGGAGATAAATAAAAAAGACAAGATGCTGAGTCACCCTAAGGATGCGAGCCAGTGGCAAGCGTTGAACTTCGAACACCCAGAATTTGGGGACGATCCAAGGAACATCATGCTGGGCGCGAGCACCGATGGAGTCAATCCGTTTGGCAGCCAGAGAAGCACACATAGCACCTGGCCTGTGTTTGTGTGGATGTACAACCTTCCCCCCTGGATGTGCATGAAGAGTAAGTACATTCACATGAGTTTTTTACAATCCGTGTTTTGTGCAGTGACACACATTGCACACTCATCCTCTTAAGCCCAAAATATTCCATGGCCACGTATTTCGACTCGGACCGTCAGTCGAAGAAAGACTACACAAATATCAAGAAAGTTCTTGATGATGCTCTCCCCGGCTACGCCAAATCTGGAGGCACCTTCAGGAGGCCAATTTGTAGGTACGGCAAGCACGTGTTCACCCACGTAACGACGTTCCCCTGCGTCAAGCAGCCGCCTGGCAGTCAGAAGGATGCCTACTACGCCCTCCATCACATGCGGGCGATCGTACGGAACCATCATCACCTTATGCTACCAAATAATCTCAAAGAATGGGCCGCACGCTTGTCGGCAATCCAGGACGAGGACATCAGACAAGAATTCTTTCGCATCCAGTCGGAGTTTGCGGAAATCATCTATCAAGATGTCCTTCGTACCTCGGGGCAGTTCTACCTCAACTATCAACCGTCCAACAGTGAAATAGAAACAACGCTACAAATGCAGGCTGACAACGACCGCACATTCATGACCATCACGAAAGACGGCGGCTTCATCCACGCTCCGGTCCCTGAGTCGAGTCGAAAGTATTGATGCTATGTAGTTCTGAAATATCGATTAGCTCATGTTGTAATTAAACTTTAATGAACTTGTATGTCTCTTTAGTTTGGATAGTCGTTCAACTTATATGTAATCGATGCTATTTATTAGTAGGACCATGAATCGTGCTATTAATGTGTTGCTTTTCTCTTCCGATCCTTTTGTTGCATACTTATATATTGCTTATATATTATCTGTGAATTGCTACTAACGTTTTGTTTGTCTAGTGCATAGAGATGCCGTCGTATGTCGTGTACAAGGGTGAGGTTCCCGGAGTCTACGACGACTGGGAGGAGTGTCGGAGACAGGTTCACCGTTTCAGCGGTAACAGTTACAAAGGGTACACCACTAGGGCGGAGGCGGAAGCTAGATACGCGCTCTATCTAGCGGGAGAGAGGAGGGAGCGGAGGAAGAACCGGGTGAAGATCAGTTTCATCGCGATGATGCTCATCGTGACCGCAACCCTCTTCTATGTGATGGTAGTTTAGATATCGACTTGTAATGTGAAGACAAACTCGCTACTCGCGGTCTCGAGACTTGTAATGTTCTAACTTTGTTCGGTATTTTGAATTCGGAGACTAATATGATGAATTGTATTCGGAGACTAATCTTCTATTGTATTCGATAAATCTGCTGTTTATATGTTGTGCTGTTTATATTATGTGCTGTAATGTATTTTGTAACCTGTGCAAATATCAGAAAAGCAAAAAAAAAAAAAAATCCTAATATTCATAGTAGTGGTGCACCATATTGCACTTTAGTGGCGCACATAAATAAACACCCCAGTGGCGCATTATCTAAAAGTGCGCCATTAGTAACCCAGAGCACAAGGTACACATGGCCCCTTGGAGTAACAGCAGTGGCGCACTTCTGGGCCTAGTAATGGCGCACTTTAGCTGCGCCTTTAGTGTCTAGGATAGTAATGGCGCACCAGGTGGTGCGCCACTGTTATGTAGATTAACAGTGGCGCACCAGGCGTGCGCCATTACTATTTATTAGTAGTGGCGTGATAATAGTGGCGCACCTATAGTGCGCCATTAATAGCCAAAATAGGTGCGCCACTAACAGCCTTTTTTCTAGTAGTGAACCGACGCCCTCGCCAACAACGCCTACCCTCAGCAGGACGTGGCCTACATCGTCTTCACCAGCGAGGGCGATGGCAAGCACAGCAAGCGCAAGTATCAGCACAAGGTGAACGCCGTCGTCCCCCCGGTCCCCCAGTACATGCACTGGTCCGACCGTCCCATGAGCTAGACCCGGGAGGACCACCCGGCCGAGATGCCCACGCCGGGTGGCAACGCGCTCATCCTTGACCCCACCTTCATCGCTGAGAAGTGCACCTGCCACTTTTCGCGGGTACCGATCGATGGCGGTAGCAGCATCAACATCCTCTACCGCGACACCATGGTCAAACTCGGCATAGAGGAAACCCAGCTGCAGCCTACCCAGACGGTGTTCCACGGCATCATGCCGGGCGCCTCATGCTCCCCCATCGGCAAGGTCTGGCTAGACGTGCTATTCGGCACCAGTGCCCACTTCCGCCGTGAACCGCTCTGGTTTGAGGTGGTCGACCTGGCCAGCCCCTACCACGCGTTTTTGGGCCGGCCCGCCTTGGCCAAGTTCATGGCGGTCCCCCACTACGCCTACCTCAAGATGAAGCTGCCAGGTCCCAAGGGCATCATCACCATCACCGGCAACTACAAGAAGTCCCTGGAGTGCGCCCAAGCCGGCTCTAAGCTGGCCGAGTCGTTGGCCATCGCCAAGGAGAGGGCCAGCTCGACCGGCTTGTCGCGCTGGCTGGCGAGCAGCCGGTCATGCCGGCTTAGCTCAAGCAGCCGGCCGACGAGGGGTCCTTCAAGCCGGGCAAGAGCACGAAGAAGATTTCGCTCGACCCGTCCAACCCCAACTCCAGCGAGTACGTTGTCGTGGGCTCCGGCCTCGACAGCAAATAGGAAGGCGAGCTCGTCGACTTCCTCCGTGAGAATCGGGATATCTTTGCACGGTCCCCTAAAGACATGCCGGGTGTTCCGAGGTAGTTTGCCGAGCACAAACTCCACGTGCGGCCGGATGCCAAGCCGGTCCGGCAGCAGCTACGCTGCTTCTCCGAGGAGAAGCGAAGAACCATTGGCGAAGAGATCGCCCAGCTACTAGCAGCCGGGTTCATCATGGAAGTGTTCCACCCCGAGTGACTGGCCAACCCTGTCCTCGTCTTGAAGAAGAACAGCACCTGGCGCATGTGCATTGACTACACCAGCCTGAACAAGGCCTGCCCCAAGGACTCGTTTGCTCTACCCCGCATCGACCAAGTCATCGACTTCACTGCCGGCTGTGAGCTTCTGTCCTTCCTGGACGCCTACTCCGGCTACCACCAGATCAAGCTGGACCCGGCAGATGCCATCAAGACGTCCTTCATCACCCCCTTCGGGGCGTATTGCTACATCACCATGTTGTTCGTCCTGAAGAATGCCGGCGCCACCTTCCAGCGCTGCATGCAAAAGTGCCTCCTGCCACAGATTGGCAGGAATGTGCACGTCTACGTCGACGACATTGTGGTGAAGACCAAGCAGCACCTCAGCCTCCTGGAGGACCTCAGGGAGACGTTCGCCAACCTGCGCCAGTTCCAGATCAAGCTCAATCCGGAGAAATGCGTCTTCGGTGTGCCGGCCGGCCAGCTCCTTAGGTTCCTCGTATCGGAGCGCGGTATTGAGGCCAATCCGGAGAAGATCAAGGCGATCGAGCGCATGCGCAAGCCGGCTCGGCTGCGCGACGTCCAGAAGTTCACCGACTGCTTGGCCTCTCTCAGACGGTTCGTCAGCCGGCTGGGGGAGAGGTCCCTGCCCCTGTATCAGCTGATGAAGAAGACGACGCCATTCGAGTGGCCCAACCAGGCGGATGAAGCATTCTGCGACCTCAAGCGCATGCTCTCCACCGCATCTGTCTTGGCCGCGCCGGCTGAGAAGGAGCCGCACCTGATGTACATCGCGGCAACCACCCGCGTGGTCAGCGTGGTGCTGGTGGTAGAGCATCCCGAGGAAGGCAAGGCACAGCCGGTCCAGCGCCCTGTGTACTACCTGAGCGAGGTCCTCTCTGTTGGGGAACAGAGCATGAATTTCAAAAATTTCCTACGCTCACGCAAGATCTATCCATGGAGATGCATCACTACGAGAGGGGAGAGTGTGTCTACGTACCCTCGTAGACCGTTAGCGGAAGCGTCTCACAACGCGGTTGATGTAGTCGAACAATCCTTCGAGCTCCACCGATCGAGTACCGAACGTACGGCACCTCCGAGTTCTACACACGTGCAGCTCGGTGACGTTCCTCGCCTTCTTGATCCAGCAAGACGTCGAGGTAGTAGATGAGTTCCGTCAGCACGACGGCGTGGCGACGGTGACGGTGAAGTGATTCCGGCAGGGCTTCGCCTAAGCTCTCCGAAAATATGACCGAGGTGGAAAACAGAGATCGGGGCACCGCACACGGCTATGGGACAATTGTGTCCTTTGGGGTGCCCCCTTGCCCCCGTATATAAAGGATGAGAGGGAGGAGGCCGGCCCCCTAGGCGTGCGCCAAGTGTGGGGAGTCCTACTAGGACTCCTTAGTCCTAGTACGATTCCACCTCCCATACGGAGTAGGAAAGAGGGAAGGGAGAGGGAAAGGAAAGAGGGGGCTGCGCCCCCTCCCCTAGTCCAATTCGGTTTGGGCAAGGGGGGGCGCGAGCCTCCTCACGTGGCCTGCCTCTCCTTTTCCCGTATGGCCCAATAAGGCCCATTACTTCTCCCGGTGAATTCCCGTAACTCCCCGGTACTCCGAAAAATACCCGAATCACTCGGAACCTTTCCGACGTCCGAATATAGCCTTCCAATATATGAATCTTTACCTCTCGACCATTTCGAGACTCCTCGTCATGTCCGTGATCTCATACGGGACTCCGAACAAACTTCGGCCACCAATCACATAACTCATATAATACTAAATCGTCATCGAACCTTAAGTGTGCGGACCCTACCGGTTCGGGAATGATGTAGACATGACCGAGACGACTCTCCGGTCAATAACCAATAGCGGAACCTGGATGCTCATATTGGTTCCTACATATTCCATGAAGATCTTTATCGGTGAACCTCATATGTCAACATACGTTGTTCCCTTTGTCTGGCGGTATGTTACGTGCCCGAGATTCGATCGTCGGTATCCAATACCTAGTTCAATCTCGTTACCGGCAAGTCTCTTTACTCGTTCCGTAATAGGTCATCTTGTAACTAACTCTTTAGTCACGGTGTTTGCAAGGCTTCTGTGATGCTGTATTACCGAGAGGGCCCAGAGATATCTCTCCGATAGTCGGAGTGACAAATTCCAATCTCGATCCATGCCAACTCAACAAACACTTTCGGAGATACCTGTAGTGCACCTTTATAATCACCCAGTTACGTTGTGACGTTTGATACACCCAAAGTATTCCTACGGTATCCGGGAGTTGCATGATCTCATGGTCAGAGGAACGTGTATTTGACATAGTGAAAGCAATAGCAATAAACTGAACGATCATTTGCTATGCTAACGGTTGGGTCAAGTCCATCACATCATTCTCCTAATGATGTGATCCCATTATCAAATGACAACTCATGTCCATGGTCAGGAAATCTTGACCATCTTTTGATCAACGAGCTAGTCTGGTAGAGGCTTACTAGGGACACAGTATTTGTTTATCTATTCACACATGTATTTAGTTTCCGGTCAATACAATTCTAGCATGAATAATAAACTATTATCATGAACGGGGAAATATGATAATAACTAATTTATTATTGCCTCTAGGGCATATTTCCAACAGTCTCCCACTTGCACTAGAGTCAATAATCTAGATTACATCTCCATGTAATTAACACTTAATCAGTTCTAAAACTGATCATGTTTTGCTTGTGAGAGAGGTTTTAGTCAACGGGTCTGCAATATTCAGATCCGTGTGTTCTTGGCAAATCTCTATTTAGATGCTGCTACCACACTCTGTTTTGAGCTACTCCAAAAAATTTCCCCACTATACTTATCCGGTCTGAGACTCATAGTCTTTCGGATCAGTGTTTAAAGCTTGCATCGACGTAACCCCTTACGACGAACTCTTTATCATCTCTATTCCCGAGAAATTCTTCCTTAGTCATCTTAAGGATAATTTGACCGCTGTGCAGTGATCTACTCCTGGATCACTTTGGTACCTCTTTTGCCAGACACATGGCAAGGCACACAGCTTGGCATACTTTATAGAACCTATGGCCGAGGCATAGGGGATAACCTTCATCCATTCTATTTATTTTGCCGTGGTCGAGATTTGAGTCTTACTCAACTTCACACCTTTCACCACAGTCAAGAACTCCTTCTTTGACTGATCCATTTCGAACTTCTTCAAAATCTGGTCAAGGTATATGTTTTGTGAAAGTCATATGAGGCGTCTCAATCTATCTCTATAGATTTTGATGCCTAACATGTAAACAACCTTTACCTAGATCTTCAAGTCTTACTCCACTTCACACCAGCCAAGAACTTATTTCTTTTGACTTGATCCATTTTGAACTTCTTCAAAATCTAATCAAGATGTGTGAAAATCTTTTATCAGGTGTCTTGATCTATCTCTATAGATCTCGATGCCCAAACCGTGGATAACTCAAAAAACAGGTTTTTATTGAAAGACTCCTTTCAATTAATTCTTTATGCTTTCCAGAAATTCTACATCATTTCCAATCACATATACTTATTAGAAATGTTATAGAGCTCCCACTCGCTTTGTTGTAAATACAAGTTTCTCCATAAACTTGCATAAACCCAAATGCTTTGATCACTTCATCAAAGCGAGTATTCCAGCTCCGAGATGCTTGCACCAGTCCATAGATGGATCGCTGGAGCTTGCATACTTTGTTAGCACCATTAGGATCGACAAAACCTTCCGGTTGTATCATATACAATTCTTCCTTAAGGAATGCCGTTTTGACGTCCATTTGCCAGATTTCATAATCATAAAACGCGGCAATTGCTAACATAATTCTGACAGACTTTAGCATCGCTACGGGTGAGAAAGTCTCATCGTAGTCAACTCCTTGAACTTGTCGATAACCTTTAGCAACAAGTCGAGCTTTATAGACGGTGACATTACCATCAGTGTCCGTATTCTTCTTAAAGATCTATTTATTTTTAATAGCTCACTGTTTCATCGGGCAAGTCTACCACTTTGTTCTCATACATGGATCTAATCTCGGATTTCATGGCCTCCACCCATTTGTCGGAATCCGGGCTCGCCATCCCTTCTTCATAGTTCCTAGGTTCACCGTTGTCTAACAACATGACCTCCAAGACAGGATTGCCGTACCAATCTGGTGCGGAGCGTGTCCTGGTTGACCTACGAGGTTCTGTAGCAACTTGATCTGAAGCCTCATGATCATCATCATCAACTTCTTCTCTGGTCTGTGTTGGTGTCACAGAAATTTCTTTCTGTGGTGTACTACTATCCAGAGGAGGTACAATTATCTCATCAAGTTCTACTTTCCTCCCACTCACTTCTTTCGAGAGAAACTCCATCTCTAGAAAGGATCCATTCTTAGCAACGAATACTTTGCCTTCGGATCTGTGGTAGAAGGTGTACCCAACGGTCTCCTTTGGGTATCCTATGAAGACGCACTTATCTGCTTTGGGTTCGAGCTTATCTGGCTGAAGCCTTTTGACATAAGCATTGCATCCCCAAACTTTCAGAAACGACATCTTAGGTTTCTTGCAAACCACAGTTCATACGGTGTCATCTCAACGGATTTAGACGGTGCCCTTGTTTAAAGTGAATGCAGCTGTCTCTAATGCATAACCCCAAAATGATAGTGGCAAATCGGTAAGAGACATCATAGAACGCACCATATCCAATAGAGTACGATTACGACGTTCGGACACACCATTCCGCTGTGGTGTTCCATGTGGCGTGAGCTGTGAAACAATTCCACATTGTCTTAAGTGATTGCCAAACTCATAACTCAAATATTCTCCTCCACGATCAGATCGTAAGAACTTTATTTTCTTGTTACGATGGTTCTCTACTTCACTCTGAAATTCTTTGAACTTTTCAAATGTTTCAGATTTATGCTTCATCAAGTAGACATAACCATATCTACTCAAATCATCAGTGAACGTGAGAATATAACGATATCCACCGCGCGCCTCAACACTCATCAGACCGCATACATCGATATGTATTATTTCCAATAAGTTGGTTGCTCGCTCCATTGTTCCGGAGAACGGAGTTTTAGTCATCTTGCCAATAAGGCACGGTTCACATGTCTCAAATGATTCATAATCAAGAGATTCCAAAAACCCATCTGCATGGAGTTTCTTCATGTGTTTAACACTGATATGACCTAAGCGGCAGTGCCACAAATATGTGGTACTATCATTATCTTTTGGCATTCGTGTTATGAACATATGTATTACTACGATCAAGATTCTATAAACCTTTCATTTTAAGTGCATGATCATCAATGATATTATCCAAATAGAATAACAATTATTCTCTGAAATTGAATAACTGTCTTGCAATAAACACTATCAGATATAATGTTCATGCTTAACGCAAGCACCAAATAACAATTATTTAGGTTCATCACTAATCCTGAAGGTAGAGAGAGCGTGGCGATGGTGATCACATCAACCTTGGAGACACTTCCAATGCACATCGTCACCTCGTTCTTAGCTAGCCCTCATTTATTCCGAAGCTCCATGTTTCAAGTTGTAAGCAACTGAACAAGTATCAAATACCCAGGTGCTCCTACGAGTACTAGTAAGGTACATATCAATAACATGTATATCAAATATCTTTGTTGACATTGCCAGTCTTATTATCTGCCAGTTACTTTGGGGAAGTTCCGCTCCCTGTGACATTTCCCTTTGCAATGGGAGCACTAAGTCTCGGGTTTGGTTCAGCCTTGGGTTTCTTCGCGTGAGCGGCAACTGTTTTACCGTTCTTCTTGAAGTTCCCTTTTCTTTCCCTTGCCCTTCTTGAAACTAGTGGTCTTATTAACCATCAACACTTGATGCTCCCTTTTTTGATTTCTACATCCGCAGATTGTAGCATCGCGAATAGCTTAAGGATCTTCTATCCCTTGCATGTTTATAGTTCATCACGAAGATCCAGTAGCTTAGTGATAGTGACTAGAGAACTCTATCAATCACCACTTTATTCGGAAGTCTAACTCCCACTTGATTCAAGTGTTTGAAGTACTCAGACATTCTGAGTACATGCTCACTAACGGAGCTGTTCTCCTCCATCTTGTAGCTATAGAACTTGTCGAAGGTGTCATACCTCTCGACCCGGGTGTGAGCTTGAAAAACAAATTTTCAGCTCTTGGAACATCTCACATGCTCCGTGTTGCTCAAAACATATTTGGAGCTCCGGTTCTAAGCCGTAAAGTATGGCGCACTAAACTATCGAGTAGTCATCTTTTCTTGTCTGCCAGACGTTCATAACGTCCTCAGACGAAGCCGTAGGGGTATTTCACTGAGCGGTGCATTAAGGACATAAGCCTTCTGTGCAGCAGTGAGGACAATCCTCAGATCACGGACCTAGTCTGCATAGTTGCTTCCATCAACTTTCAACTTCGTTTTCTCTAGGAACATAATAAAAACAGGGGAACTACAGCGCGGTCTATTGATCCACAACATAAATTTGCTAAGACAAGTAAGACTATGTTCATGACAATTGAAGTTCAATTAATCAAATTACTTAAGAACTCCCACTTAGATTAACATCCCTCAAGTTGTCTAAGTGTAACATGATCCACATCAACTAAACCACGTCCGATCATCACGTGAGGTGGATTAGTTATCAATGGTGAACATCTTTCATGTTGATCATATCTACTATATGACTCATGTTCGACCTTTTGGTCTCTTGTGTTCCGAGGCCATGTCTGTACATGCTAGGCTCGTCAAGTTTAACCCAAGTATTCTGCGTGTGTAAAACTGGCTTACACCCGTTGTATGCGAACGGAAGAATCCATCACACCCGATCATCACGCGGTGCTTAGAAGCGTCGAACCTTCGCAACGGTGCATACTAGGGGAGAACACTTATCTTGAAATTTAGTGAAGGGATCATCTTATAATGCTACCGTCGTCCTAAGCAAAATAAGATGCATAAAAGGATTAACATCACATGCAATTCAATATATGTGACATGATATGGCCATCATCGTCTTGTGCTTTTGATCTCCATCAGCAAAGCACCGTCATGATCTCCATCGTCACCGGGTTGACACCTTGATCTCTATCGTAGCGTCGTGACACCTTGATCTCCATCCTAGCGTCGTGGTCGTCTCGCCGTCTATTGCTACTACTACTACTGCTAACTTATAGCGGTAAAGTAAAGCAATTACATTGTGTTGGCATTGCATACAATAAAGAGACAACCATAAGGCTCCTGCCGGTTGCCTGATAACTTACAAAACATGATCATCTCATACAACAACTTATATCACATCATGTCTTGGCCATATCACATCACCAGCATACCCTGCAAAAACAAGTTAGACGTCCTCTACTTTGTTGTTGCAAGTTTTACGTGGCTGCAACGGGTTTGCAAGAACTGTTCTTACCTACGCAAAACCACAACGTGGTGTAGTGATTGCTTTTTGATCTTCTAAAAGAACCCTCTTCATTGAAACCGATTCAACTAAAGTGAGAGAGACAGACACCCACCAGTCACCTTTATGCAACGAGTGCACGTAGCGGTGAAACCTGTCTCGCGTAAGCGTACGCGTAATGTCGGTCCGGGCCGATTCATCTCACAATACCACCGAATCAAGTATCAACTAGTAACGGCAAGCAATATGTATACACCCACGCCCACAACTCACTTGTGTTCTACTCGTGCAAATCACATCTACGCATAGACCTGGCTCGGATGCCACTGTTGGGGAACGGAGCATGAATTTCAAAAATTTCCTACGCTCACGCAAGATCTATCCATGGAGATGCATCGCTACGAGAGGGGAGAGTGTGTCTATGTACCCTCGTAGACCGTTAGCGGAAGCATCTCACAACGCGGTTGATGTAGTCGAACAATCCTTCGAGCTCCACCGATCGAGTACCGAACGTACGGCACCTCCGAGTTCTACACACGTGCAGCTCGATGACGTTCCTCGCCTTCTTGATCCAGCAAGACGTCGAGGTAGTAGATGAGTTCCGTCAGCACGACGGCGTGGCGACGGTGACGGTGAAGTGATTCCGGCAGGGCTTCGCCTAAGCTCTCCGAAAATATGACCGAGGTGGAAAACAGAGATCGGGGCACCGCACACGGCTATGGGACAATTGTGTCCTTTGGGGTGCCCCCTTTCCCCCGTATATAAAGGATGAGAGGGAGGAGGCCGGCCCCCTAGGGGTGCGCCAAGTGTGGGGAGTCCTACTAGGACTCCTTAGTCCTAGTACGATTCCACCTCCCATACGGAGTAGGAAAGAGGGAAGGGAGAGGGAAAGGAAAGAGGGGGCTGCGCCCCCTCCCCTAGTCCAATTCGGTTTGGGCAAGGGGGCGCGCGAGCCTCCTCACGTGGCCTGCCTCTCCTTTTCCCGTATGGCCCAATAAGGCCCATTACTTCTCCCGGTGAATTCCCGTAACTCCCCGGTACTCCGAAAAATACCCGAATCACTCGGAACCTTTCCGACGTCCGAATATAGCCTTCCAATATATGAATCTTTACCTCTCGACCATTTCGAGACTCCTCGTCATGTCCGTGATCTCATCCGGGACTCCGAACAAACTTCGGCCACCAATCACATAACTCATATAATACTAAATCATCATCGAACCTTAAGTGTGCGGACCCTACCGGTTCGGGAATGATGTAGACATGACCGAGACGACTCTCCGGTCAATAACCAATAGCGGAACCTGGATGCTCATATTGGTTCCTACATATTCCACGAAGATCTTTATCGGTGAACCTCATATGTCAACATACGTTGTTCCCTTTGTCTGGCGGTATGTTACTTGCCCGAGATTCGATCGTCGGTATCCAATACCTAGTTCAATCTCGTTACCGGCAAGTCTCTTTACTCGTTCCGTAATACGTCATCTTGTAACTAACTCTTTAGTCACGGTGCTTGCAAGGCTTCTGTGATGCTATATTACCGAGAGGGCCCAGAGATACCTCTCCGATAGTCGGAGTGACAAATTCCAATCTCGATCCATGCCAACTCAACAAACACTTTCGGAGATACCTGTAGTGCACCTTTATAATCACCCAGCTGTTATGTTGTGACGTTTGATACACCCAAAGTATTCCTACGGTATCCGGGAGTTGCATGATCTCATGGTCAGAGGAACATGTATTTGACATAGTGAAAGCAATAGCAATAAACTGAACGATCATTTGCTATGCTAACGGTTGGGTCAAGTCCATCACATCATTCTCCTAATGATGTGATCCCATTATCAAATGACAACTCATGTCCATGGTCAGGAAATCTTGACCAACTTCTGATCAACGAGCTAGTCTAGTAGAGGCTTACTAGGGACACAATATTTGTTTATCTATTCACATATGTATTTAGTTTCCGGTCAATACAATTCTAGCATGAATAATAAACTATTATCATGAACGGGGAAATATGATAATAACTAATTTATTATTGCCTCTAGGGCATATTTCCAACACTCTCCACCTCCAAGCAGAACTACCCCCACTACCAGAAGATGTGTTATGGCATGTACTTGGCGGCCAAGAAGCTGAAGCAGTACTTCCAGGAGCACGTCATCACTGTGGTGAGTACGGCCCCCCTCTGCAAGATCATGGGATGCCGGGACGTCTCTGGCCGGGTCGCGAACTGGGCCATCGAGCTGGCCGGCCACAACATCCTCTACGAGCCCCGCACCGCCAACAAGTCGCAGGCGCTGGCCGACTTCCTCATTGACTAGGCAAAAACCCAGTACTTGCCACCGGCTCCCGACTCGACGCACTGGCGCATGCACTTCGATGGCTCGAAGATGGCCTCCGGCTTGGGAGCCGGCATCGTGCTCTCCTCCCCCAAGGGCGACCGGCTGCACTATGCCCTCCAGGTCCACTTCGCCGCCTCCAACAACGTCGCCGAGTACGAAGCCCTTGTCCACGGTCTCCGGCTGGCCAAAGAAATCGGCATCCGACGCATCCTCTGCTACGGATGGTCCAGCAGGTCTTTGGCGAATGGGACGCCAGGGACTTCAACATGGCCAGCTACCGCAATCTGGTCCAGCAGATGACCGGCGGCTTCGACGGATGCGAATTCATCGACCTTCCTCGAGCCGAGAACGAGGCGGCAGATACACTTGCCAAGATCGGCTCCTCCCGGCAGGCCATCCCAGCCGGCATCTCCCTCGGGCACCTGCGCAAACCCTCCATCAAGCCGTCTCCGGATTCGGAGTCCATCTCCATCCCGGCCGACCCAATAGTCCCTGCCATCCCGGTCCCGGGGGCTGCCGGCTCCGGCTCGGGGACTGCCGGCTCCAACCCGGGGACTGCCATCCCGGTCCCGGGGGCTGCCGTCTCTGACCCAGTCCTGGGGGCTGCCGGCTCCGGCTCGGGGGCTGCCGTCCCAGTCTCGGGGGCAGCCCTGGGCCCAACCAATCCTCACCTTCCTGGTGAGCGGCGCCCTCCCGGCGAACGAGGTCGAGGCTCGGCAAGTGTAGCGCCGGGCCTTCGCGTACAGCATCATCAACAACGAGCTCGTCAAGCGCAGCATCACCGGCGTCTTCTAGCGCTGCGTCGAGACGGACAGCGGCCTCGAGATCTTGCTCGACATCCACCAGGGCGAGTGTGGGCATCCCACCGCCTCCCGGTCCCTAGTGGCCAAAGCCTTCCGCCACGGTTTCTACTGGCCGACGGCTTTGAAGGACGCCGAGGAATTGGTCCTCAAATGCAAGGGCTGCCAGCACTTCAAGGCTCACAGCCACCAGCCGGCTGCGGCTCTCCAGACCATCCCCATCGCGTGGCCCTTCGTCTTCTGGGGCCTCGACATGGTGGGACCCTTCAAGACCGCTCGAGGCGGCATGACGAACCTGTTGGTGGCCATCGACAAGTTCACCAAGTGGATCGAGGCAAGACCGATCAAGAAGCTCGACGGCCCCACAGCCGTCAAGTTCGTCAAATTCATCGATGTCCGCTACGGCGTCCCCAACAGCATCATCACCGATAACGGCATCAACTTCGCCAAAGGCGCGCTGGCACGGTACTGTTCCGTCTCCGGCATCCGGCTTGACCTGGCCTCTATCGCACATCCTCAGTCGAATGGCCAGGCAGAGCGAGCAAATGGCCTCATCTTGGCCGGCATCAAGCCGCGACTCGTCGAGCCACTCGTGCGCTCACCTGGCAGCTGGATCGATGAGCTGTCGGCCGTCCTCTGGAGTCTTTGGACCACGCCCAACCGGTCAACCAGCTTCACCCCCTTCTTCCTCATCTACGGGGCCAAGGCGGTCATCCCCACGGACCTTGAGTTCGACTCGCCTCGAGTCACCCTGTACACGGAAGTAGAAGCCAAGGCAGCACGCGAAGACTGTGTCGACCTGCTGCAGGAGGCACGCCTGCTGACTCTCAGCCGGTCGGCCATCTACCAGCAAAACCTACGCCACTACCACAACAAGAAGATCAAGCCCCTCGCTTTCCGCGAGGGCGACCTTGTACTCCGGCTGATCCAGCGAACAGCCGGCCAGCACAAGCTATCCTCCCTATGGGAGGGCCCCTTCATCATCAGCAAGGCCCTGCGCAACAACGCGTACTACCTCATCGACGCGCAGAAGAAAAACAAGCGCAAGAGAGATGCTTCCGGTGAAGAGACAGAATGCCCTTGGAACGTGGAGCTCCTCCGCCCGTTTTACAGTTGAATCATGTATGTATGTATCGCTACCCCTTTTGGAAATTAATGAAAGTAGCAGGTCCCCCGAACGACACTCGGAGGCTACCTTTTCAACTCTATCGAGTTCTTGTGCACTTTACCGCATTCGCCCCCTCCCGCCGGGTCAGAACATCCGGCTCGGGGGCTCACCGGCTAGCCCGCGCCCCACTCTCCTAAACCCGGCCAGTAACGTGCGCACTGCTGAAGCCCTCTCTCTGCCATAAGCCACAGTCCGGCCCCCGGCTGTCCAGGCTAGCAAGAGCCAAAGGCTGAAAGCATCCTCACGCGAAAAACGGCTAAGTAGGAACGTCCGGCTCGGCCAACCCGGCTCTCTCTCTCTCTCTTTCGCTCATCGCCGCACAGACCGGCTGCGCTCCAGCCGGCTTCGCCGCCCGCAGCCAGCCGGCCCAGTGGGTGTTTCGCTTGCGCTCAAATCCTAAAGACTAAGTACTGTGCGCTCTCTTTCAAGTCCGGCTCCCCGTCCCAGCTATAGACCGGCCCCCGGCTGTCCGACTGGCAGGGAAGAGGTCGAGAAGGGGAGAAAGCAAGAAAACGGCCTAAGGAAATAAGCAAGAGCAAACCGTTAGACGGCACAAACAAGCATAGAAGGACACAAGCATGCATATATACACGGTTAAGGCCCACGGCCAATAGTTCTTTACATAAACTTACACCCCAGTGGGTGGACTTGCCAACTAACGAACGATTCAAGTTCAAAAGAAGTAAAAAAGTACAGGAAAGATAAAAGGCCCTAGGCAGCGGCCTCGTCGGCATCACTCGGCGTCGGATCCTCCGTGGCGGCGGTATCGTCCAGGTCGGCAGCATCATCGTCCGCCCCGGCTCCCGTCTCGGCCGAGCTACCCTCCGGGTCCTCGAGCGCCAGACCGAAGTTGTCGGCAGGAAGCTCCGTGCCGTCTGGCGCCCGCTCCGGCACGAACTCGTCGTGCGGTGTGAGCGACGCAATGTCGCTGGCCCGCACGGCGATTGGCGTCGCTCGCTCCGCCAAGTCCGCCTCCGCCCCGGCCCTCCGTGCGCGCAGCTGGTCCTAGCGGATGCTTGGGTACCAGGATAGCATGAACCCGAGCGCCATCTCCGCGCCAGCCCGGGCCGCCGAGGCCATCCACGCGCTAAGTCACGCCGCCCCGGCTTCCAGCCAATGCGCTAGCTGGCTGACGGTGGTCGGCACCACCGCAGCCGGCCAGAGAGCCGCCACCGTCGACAAGCTGACTTCGAAGAGCCGGTTCATGTCGCGCTCCACCGTCTCCAAGCGGGCCTTGGTAGCCACGGTGATCTCCGCCACCGTCCAGGCGGCGTACTCCTCGACGTCGGCCCCCGCCGCCCTCTGCTCCTGCCGGTGGGCTTTCACCGCCTCCTCGGCAGACGCTTGGGTCTCAGGGAAGACCCCTGGAAAAGAAAGGAAGAAGATCAATCAAAAGGCCAAAGGGCCGGAACCGGAAAGAAACAAGGACGGAAACAAGTAAAACACTTACGTGTGAGGAGCTCGTCGATGTACAATGCCTCCTGCAGCGCCTCTTGCTCCCTCGCCGCCAGCGCGCTGCGCTGGGATCGCGGGCCGCCTTGAGCTGGGCATCCTCCTCGGCGGCCTTCTTTGTCTCCTCCTCCTTCCGCTCTACCGTCCGGCGGTGCTCCTCCGCGAGCCAGTCTAGCTCTGCCTTGTGGGCGGATACGGCCTCGTCCCTCTCCCGGACCGCCTGGGCCGCCTCATCCTGTAGCCGGCTGCGCTCTGCGACCGCCTGGTCACGGAGCTGGCCGGCTTCAACCAGCTGGCATTGGAGCTCCTGCACGACGGCCGGGTCGACGGCAGCGGCTGCGTAGCGGGATCTGGGTCGCGGTCAGAAGCCGGACAGGGAATAAAAAGAAAGACAAGAGCGAAGCAAGAAGATCCGAGGCCGGCGCGCCCTCTTGACGGACCTCTTCATGGCGCCCGGCTGCGCCGTGGCTGGGCGCTTCGCGGCCGGCCACGCCTCGACCGGTTGCTTCTCGTGCGGCCAGCTCGAGGCCGCCGGCTCCCTGGCCATCCTCCGCCAACGCCCCCTGGGGGCGGCCCCATCGCTCGCCTCCGCATCCGGTGGTGCTGCATCGCCCGCATCGTCCTCGTCATCTTCATCGTCGTTCGGCTACTCACGCAAAGGATCCGAGATTGAGGACTTACCGGCTTGGCCAGATCTGGCGGCATCCGCATCCGCGAGGCGCTCCTCGCCGCCTCCGGCTCCGCGTCGCCGTCTCCCTCCTCCTCCGGATCTGAGTCGGCCTGATCTGGCAGCAGGACTAGGGGATTTGGCCCATCATAAACCAGCTGACTTGGGAAGTGCTGCAGCCGGCTAGGGCGTTAGGGCGCAGGAAGAGGGCGGACGCTGCAAAGAACAAGGACCAAGGACTCACCGCTGGCGCCTGGGCAGCCCGGCTGTACGGCTCCTTGCCAAACCGCCACTCCTTCACCTTGAGCCCGGCGGCGGAGACGTCGTTGACGCGCTGGGCAATCTCAGCCGGCGTCAGCTCCTTCGTCGACAGCCGGCAAGGGTCGCGCCGGCCGCTCATATCGCAGATCCAGTGCGGCCATCGCTGCAACGGCAGCACCCGGCGACCAATGAAGGCCGCGATGATATCCACGGCGGCGAGCCCCTCACGGTCCGTCATCTCCTTGATCCGGCGGCAGACGCCCACGATCTCCGCGGACGGATTCCTCGGGTTGTGCCCCCAATTCAGCTTCTCAGCCGGCGGCGCGTCGACGAAGGGGGAAGATTGATGCGGTCGTCGGCCGGGTCGACGTTCTTCACGTAGAAGAAGGACTTCTGCCATTTCTTGGCTGACTCCTCGAGCGGCAGCTTCGGGAAGGGGCCCGCCGTCCGGGTAACCGGCACGGTCGCCCCGCACTCAGACATGACCCCGGCCGACGCTCCCTGCTGCTTCAAGTAGAACATCCAGCACCAGAACTCCACGTACGGGAGGAGGCCGACGTAGCCCTCGCACAGCGTCACAAAGGCCGCGCGTTGCAGGATCGCGTTCGGGCCTAAGTGGTGTGGCTGGAGGCCGAAGTAGGTGAGGAAGCACCGGAAGAAGAGGCTCGCGGGGAGCCCGAGCCCGCGCATGAAGTGGGTGTAGAAGACCACCACCTTGTCGTCCCGCGGCGCCGGTGCCGTCACCGCGCCGGGCGTGCGCGCCTCGACCAGCTCCACCGGCGGCAGACATCTCGTGCGGCGGAGGTACCCGATGTCGTTGTCGGTCACCACAAAACCCTCCCAAGAGCCTTTCGGCGGCGCCATCAGCGAGAACGGGAGGGGCGCGGTCGAGAAGAGGGAACGGTGGCGGCGAAGTAGAGAAAGAAAGGCCCGCTCGCAGGTCGCGGCGCGGCACGGCTGCGGCTCATACAGGCGACGGCGTGCGGCGGAGGTGTGCGCAAGAAGGAAGCAGAATAGGTGGAGACGAAGCAACGGGCAGGGGCGAGGGAACGAGTGCCCCGGCCTCTCCCCCTCCCTTCTCATTTAAAGGCCACGACGAGCGTGGGGGAGTGGGATCGTCTGCGCCCACGATCCCCACTCCCCTGCAATGCGCGGGCACATTATGGCGTGCAATAACAACCCCGAGAACTCCAACAGACGCGCGCGGCCGCAGTAAATCCCGCGCGCGGGCCGAGGCCGCGGCTTAGTAGGACCCAGCCCACTGTGACGTCCCGTCGCGTGCGTGGCCTGGCAGGCCTCGTTCGCCGCTGGGCTGCACGTGGCGGGCTTTCATCAGGCGGCTGGCGCGATCCCCCATACCGGCTGTTCGGGCTGGCCGGACCGTCCGAACTACGTTCCGGCTAAGCATCCTGATTCGGCTCCCGGCGGCCGACGTTCCCTGCGTCAAGCCGGCGTTCCTTCACCAACAATCGCCCTCCTTTGGGGGGGACAAGCTGCAAAGCCTCCCCCGCTTGGGGCCGGTGAGCCTTTACAGCTTCGGGGACTACTGTCGGGGGGATAACCCCGGGTAGGCAATCAAACCCGGAGCCCTTTTCAAAACCTCGGGGCAGCCCGTGCCCCTCCAAGCCGGCCGACCATCCGGCCGGCTTCCCAACGCTGGCCGGCTGGGCCCGGCCCCGTGCCGGGTCCGGCTGGCCGCTAGCCAGCTAGCGACGGGTCAGCAGCCGTCCCATCGCTCTGTACGACAAGATGGATCTGCACGACGGGAGAGCGTGGCTACAGCGCCGCGAACCCAGAAGAGCATGGCTACAGCGCTGCCAACCCTGCTGACCCGGGCGACCGACGTCAGCACGACGAACCGCTGTAGCCCCACGACGCTAACCACCCCGTGACGCACGAGGCAACGGGCCACAGCGCCGAGCAGCCGGCGGGACCCAGCGGCCGGCATGCCCCACTGCCGGCTCCAGACGCCAACATCCGGGTCCCTCACGCTTGTAGATTTACCCATGTAACCCTGGGGGGTCGAGCTATAAGACCCCCCAGGAGGCCTCCATGCAGAGGGGTCGGTCAAACCTAGTAGCAACACTCACACACACACACACACACACACACACACACACACACACACACACACACACACACTCACTCACGGGAGAGGTTGAACGGTGGCCTAGCCCCTTCTTCCTCGTCCGCCCAAACAACTCCAGGAGCAACCTTGTAGCCCTTGTGCTCCCCATATTACACTCGGCAGGACTAGGGGTGTTACCTCTCCGGAGGACCCCGAACCTGGGTACGTCTCATGTCCCGCACTTGCGCGTACCGACCTCGCTTCCGGAACCCACCGGCGTCCTCACGTAGCCCCCCACTTTTAGCCATCTCATGGCATCTGCCGTGATTTCACCACGACACACTGTGAAACTACCGTTCCTATATAATTTCCTATGAAAGGTGTCTGGCTGGTCAAAGAGTTGAACATCCAACAAGCTCCGCACCAGGTGTAACCATGAGTTCCAACGTTCCCCAACCAGAGACCTCCGAAACTGGATGTTAAGGGGGACCGATTGTAAGACTGTAGCAACATAAGCTTCCTTACGTTGTACAATATTACAGAGATTGGGATATTGTAAGGCTAGAGGTGTCTCCCCTAGCCATGTATCCACCCAGAATGTAATGGTACTGCCGCTGCCAATGTTAAACTTCACCCTCTGGAAAAAGCTATCTTTCGTCCTCATTAACCCCTTCCAAAAAGGCGAGTCATTAGGCCTTACGGTAACCTGGGCCAATGTCTTAGATTGCAGGTACTTATTACGCAAAATCTGTACCCACGTACCATCGGTCTCAATAGATAACCTAAACAACCATTTACTGAGTAGGCATCTATTTTTAACCTCTAAATTCTCAACCCCTAGCCCACCTTGGTCTTTGGGTCTGCAAATTATATCCCACCTGGTCAATCTGTATTTCATTTTTTACTTCATCACTTTGCCAGAAAAAATAAGATCGATAAAATTCTAATCTTTTCCGTACCCCTACAAGTACTTCAAGAAAAGATAACAAGAACATCGGCATGCTGGTTAAAACTGAATTTATCAACACTAGCCGACCTCCGTAAGACATAAGCTTGCCCTTCCAGCAGCTTAGTTTTTTTTCAAATCTATCTTCAATACACTTCCACTCCCTATTTGATAGTTTCCGATGGTGAATTGGAATCCCTAGGTAACTGAACGGTAGGGAACCCATCTCACAACCGAACAATTGTCTATACGCATCTGGTTCATCTTTGGCCCTCCCAAAGCAGAACAACTCGCTCTTGTTAAAGTTAATTTTCAGTCCCGACAATTGTTCAAATAAGCAAAGTACTAGCTTCATAATTCTAGCCTTTGCGGCATCATGTTCCATGAAGATAATAGTGTCATCAGCGTATTGTAGTATGGACACTCCCCCATCCACAAGATGCGAAACTAGTCCTCCTATTTGGCCATTCTCCTTAGCCCGTCCAATAAGAACTGCCAACATATCAGCTACTATGTTGAACAGAATAGAGGACATTGGGTCACCCTGACGTAAGCCCTTATGCATCTGAAAATAATGACCTGTGTCATCATTCACCTTGATCCCAACACTACCTTTTTGGATGAAGGAATCGACATGCTTCCTCCAGGCCTCATCGAACCCCTTCATGCGCAAGGCCTACTGGAGGAAGGGCCATTTGACCTTATCATACGCTTTCTCGAAATCCACTTTAAAGATAACCCCATCCAGTTTCTTTGAATGAATTTCGTGAAGAGTTTCATGTAAGACGACAACCCCTTCTAGGATGTGTCTTCCCAGCATGAAAGCAGACTGGGTTGGTTGCACCACTGAATGAGCAATCCGTGTCAGCCTCTTCGTGCCAACCTTAGTAAAGATTTTGAAACTCACATTGAGTAGACATATCGGCCTGAACTACTCAATGCGCACAGCCTCCTCCTTCTTTGGCAACAACGTTATGGTTCCAAAGTTTAAGTGGAAAAGCTGTAAGTCACCGTTGAACAAGTCATGGAACATAGGCATAAGGTCTACCTTAATTATATGCTAGCATATCTTATAAAACTCTGCTGGAAAACCATCCGGTCCAGGAGCCTTATTCATTTCCATTTGTGTTACCGCCTCAAACACCTCTTTCTCAGTAAACGGAGCAGACAGAATCTCATTTTGGTCTGTGCTAAGCTGGGGTACGTCCCGAACTGCAAGCTCATCGAGCGATACAAAACTATCCTCGGGCGGCCCAAAGAGTTTCTTATAGTAATTCGAGATGTACAACTTTAGGTTCTCATGCCCTACAATCGTACCCTCATCCTGTTGTAACTGGATAATTTTCTTCTTTCTATGTTTCCCATTTGTGATCATATGGAAAAACTGGGTGTTGTCATCACCTTGGACGACCTTTGTCACTTTGGCTCTGAGAGCCCATTTCATCTCTTCCTCTCTAAGAAGAGCACATAACTTCTGCTCAGCCTCATTCTTAGCAGTACGTTCGGTCACGTGAAGAAGACTAGATTCAGCCTTCGGATCTAACTCATTTATGAGTTGAATAATCCTCTCTTTTTCCACTTTATAAATCCCGCTCTCATTTTTGGCCCAGCCCCTCAAGAACTGGCGCAAGTGTCTAATTTTATTTTGCCATCTATCAACACTAGAATGTCCACTTGTCTCCTTAGCCCATTCTCTAGCAATGAGATCTAGGAAGCCCTCCCTCTCGAACCATCCTAATTCAAAAGAGAAGATATTCTTGTTGCCCACGTGGGTCGCTTCCCCAGAGTCAACTAACAACGGAGTGTGATCAGAAATTGCCCTCTGTAACGCCTCTACCGTTACAAGAAGGAATTTTTGTTCCCATTCTACACTAGTAAGAACCCGGTGCAACTTCTCATATGTTGGGACCGGCAGTGAGTTTGCCCAAGTGTATTGTCTGCCAGTGAGGTCAATCTCCATCAAATCGAGACTCTCAATAATCGTATTAAACATAAATGACCATCTTCCATCGAAGTTATCATTATTCTTCTCTTCTCTCCTCCTAATTATGTTAAAATCCCCCCCTACTAGGATAGGTTACCTTTCATCCGCACTTACCCTCACAAGGTCAGCCAGGAAATCAGGTTTAAGTTCAGGTTGAGCTGCTCCATATACAGCCACCAATGCCCATCTGAATCCATCAATTTTTGACTTCACTCAAAATTTGACGGCAAAGTCTCCAAGTACGACATTTACCACTTCTAGCGTTTTGCACTTGACCCCAAGTAATATCCCTCCGGACCGACCCCTTGGGGGGCAAGCAGTGCCAGTCAAACTCAACACCACCTGATATAGTGTTGAGGAATTGCGAAGTGAAATTATCCCTACCCGTCTCAAGTAGGGCAATAAAATCGAGCTTATGCTCAACAGTTGCTTCCGCAAGGAACCTCCTTTTAGCCAAGTCTGCTAGACCTCTGCTATTCCAAAAGATCCCTTTCATTTTTCATCATGAAATTTTTTCTTGAATTTAATTCTCGCACTCCTACGTACTGCCGATGCAGGATACACCTTCCTCTTCCAGGAACGTTTAGGTTTATCCTGCACCACCTCCGCGTCCTCATGACTAGGGACAGTATGTGGAATACACTCTGGTTGCAAAGGAGCCGAATACCCCTCTGAAACCGACTCATCCTCCTCGTCCTGTATTCCTGAAGTAGGTATCAGGTCCTCACACAGACTCTGTAATGCTATTACCCCAAGATTATTAAAATCATTATCATTCATAGGTTTCACCGCTGCAATGTTACAAAGCATCTCCATGGCTCTATCCGCCTCTAAGTCTAACAAGTCATTTACCGATTTGGCTATTTCTTTACCATTACTACCGAGGGATGTCCCCAAATTGCCCGCATTGTTAATTATTTCATGCTCTGAAAAATGAAGAATTGAACAACTTGTATTTACGGACATACCTGCAGTCGCTTCAATATCATGAAGCTTGGCTGCCCCCATGGCGCGCCCCAACTGCAGGTCGTCAGCGTCAGGTTGGGCCTGAATCCGGTGACTTACTCGCCTGTCACCGGACATCGGGTCCTGAATCCCTCCGTATGCGATCACGTCCTCCGTGGTGACCTCAGCCGGGGTGTGTGTGGCACCCCGGCTCAGAGAACCGGTTTACCAGTGTTTCCAACCCAGAGATCATGTCTTCTGGAAACAACCAACAACTTGGAACAGAACAGAACTGAACTTTATTAAAATATCTCAAGCTCATAATTTACATGATAGCGAGGCCAGAAGCACTGCAAGTGCTGAGAACAATATCTATATTATTTATGGAACATAGCAGGGCCTCGATACTACTGGGTAGACTACGGCGTAGCAGAACATAGCGCGGGAAACTCCATCCACAGGGACACTGCTGTGGACACGGCCTAGTTAGCATAGCACGAACCTTCGGGACCTCCGTCCTCGGCTTCTCCTGCATCTGGCATGATACGCCAGGTGAGTACTTGGAATGTACTCGCAAGCTCATGGCAACTAAAACAATGCAGCAAACAATAGCATGGCAATTAACAGGTTAAAAGATTAGGTTGCTCACTTACTGGTACCCAGTACCAACTTACTCTCATCTGGGTTGTCCCACAACCCTCGGAATGCTCACAAGCCACAGAGCACTTCCGAACATAAGACAAGTTCTTCCATCATTATTATCATTATGGTTGACCATCCTAGAGAGGCCTAAACGGACTGTCCAATACCGTGGACTCGGCTATTCGAATAGGTTTTACACTCTGCAGAGGTTGCGCACTTTACCCACACCATGGAGTACCTGGCCTCGTGATCCCATTCGGGTGGACCGGTGGTGCTCCAACGAAACCTGCCTGACCCGTGACCCCTCTATCGTACCACCGACAATCATACCCTCCCAGGGTCATGTCCTTGGTGGCCCCTGTGTCACCCCGTGACACCTGCCACCGTCGTGGCCACTAATGTTGGAAATATGCCCTAGAGGCAATAATAAATTGGTTATTATTATATTTCCTTGTTCATGATAATCGTTTATTATCCATGCTATAATTGTATTGATTGGAAACTCAAATACATGTGTGGATACATAGACAACACTGTGTCCCTAGTAAGCCTCTAGTTGACTAGCTCGTTGATCAAAGATGGTTAAGGTTTCCTAGCCATTGACATGAGATGTCATTTGATAACGGGATCACATCATTAGGAGAATGATGTGATGGACAAGACCCAAACTGTAAACGTAGCATTTGATCGTGTCAGTTTATTGCTATTGTTTTCTGCATGTCAAGTATCTGTTCCTTTGACCATGAGATCATGCAACTCACTAACACCGGAGGAATACCTTGTGTGTATCAAACGTCGCAACGTAACTGGGTGACTATAAAGGTGCTCTACAGGTATCTCCGAGGGTGTCTGTTGGGTTGGCATGGATCAAGACTGGGATTTGTTACTCCGTATAACGGAGAGGTATCTCAGGGCCCACTCGGTAATACAACATCACAATGAGCCTTGCAAGCAATGTGACTAAAGTGTTAGCCACGAGATCTTGTATTACGGAACGAGTAAAGAGACTTGCCGGTAACGAGATTGAACTAGGTATAGTGATACCGACGATCGAATCTCGGGCAAGTAACATACCGAAGAACAAAGGGAACAGCATACGGGATTAACTGAATCCTTGACATAGAGGTTCGACCGATAAAGATCTTCGTAGAATATGTAGGAGCCAATATGGGCATCCAGGTCCCGCTATTGGTTATTGGCCGTAGAGGTGTCTCGGTCATGTCTACATAGTTCTCGAACCCGCAGGGTCTACACACTTAACGTTTAGTGACGATTAGTATAATTGAGTTATTATGTTGGTGACCGAAAGTTGTTCGGGGTCCCGGATAAGATCCCGGACATGACGAGGATCTCCGGAATAGTCCGGAGGTAAAGATTGATATATGTGATAATAGTGTTTTGATCTCTGGAAGGGTTCCGGAGTTCACCGGAAGGGGTTCCGGATGTTTACCGAAGTGTTCGGGTGCAGCAACACTTTATATGAGCCAAAGGGATAAAGCCCACAAGGTATTGGAAAGTGCAAAAGTAGTTTTGCTGCCGCGTAAGCGGTACTACCGCTTGGTGAAGCGGTACTACCGCCGGAGCGGTACTACCGCTTGTGTGAAGCGGTACTACCGCCCAAGCGGTACTACCGCTTGTGTGAAGCGGTACTACCGCTTGTGCGCGGCTGTGCACGATTCGGCAGGGTCCGAATTGGACTCTTTTCCTGCGGGCCAAACCGACCTTGTGCGGGCAAAACCGACCCGGAGGAGACTTTTACTCCAAGTTTAGACCCCAAGGCTCAACATATAAATAGAGGGGCAGGGCTAGCACACGGGACACATTAAGATTTCCCCAAGCCGTGTGCGGCAACCCTAACCCTCTAGTTCCTCCGTCATAATCTCCGTAGTGCTTGGCGAAGCCCTGCAGAGATTGTTCCTCACCACCATCACCACGCCGTCGTGCTGCTGGAACTCAACCACTACTTCACCATCGCTCGCTGGATCGAGGAGGTGAAGGCGTCATCAAGCCGTACGTGTGTTGAACGCGGAGGTGCCGTCCGTTCGGCACTAGATCGGAAGGATCGTGATTGGATCGCGGGACGCTCGGCGATTTGGATCGCGAAGACGTTCGACTACATCAACCGCGTTTATTAACGCTTCCGCTTAGCGATCTACAAGGGTATGTAGATTCACTCTCCCTCTCGTAGATGCTCATCACCATGGATAGATCTTGCGTGTGCGTAGGAAATTTTTTGTTTCCCATGCAACGTTCCCCAACAACTAACTGTCCCAAACGGGGACGCCGGCAAAATAACTCAACTGGGCTCACAGGATTATCGTCGTCTACCTGATCAGGGCAGCACGCACGCATAACCCTCCCTAGTTTGGTGGTACCGATAAAAGAGCACAAAGCCAGACCAAGTCAAGGCCGCCCCATACCGGCAAATGTGGCTGCACGGAAAAGTCCGGGTAGGTGGCTCTTGATCAACCAACTAAGTTTAATATAGCCAAGCATTTAACCAGTATGGCTATTTAATTGCAAGTAAATTATCATGGCAGTAGCTATGTAATTAAATAAATTACTATGGATTATCACATATTAGAATAATGCATGAAATTCAATTAAATAACCAACACTATTGAGATGCTTCATGCAATGGATGACATGGCTTGCCTTGCTCTGCTAGGTTGTCCACAAACTCCTGGGCTTCAAATCCAAAAGAATCTCCTTCTGAAAATATTTTTAAAAAGCAAATGAAAATGTCACATGCTACTGTTCTGAGCACCAGAAATTCTGTGAACATGGGAAAAAAACCAAACTTTACAGAAAAATAAAGGGGCTCAAGACAAACCAGATGCAAAAAGAATCAATTGATTTGGACTTATGGTTTAAAAGTTATTGATGGTCAAAGTTCTGGTCAAAATCTGGAATTAAAATAGAAAATCAGAAAATCCACAGCGGGCCACGTCGAAGGCGTATTTCGCCCGGGCGCTTCCACTTACCGCTTCGGCGCGCGCGAGTGAGTCGCTGACGTGCGGGCCCCGCGGTCAGGTTTAAAGGGGGAGGGGAGGGAACAGAGAGAGAGCGGGACTCTGGCGATGGTTGCCGGCGACACAGACGGCGGCGGAGTCTGGCGACTACTGGAATGGATCGAGCGTTCGGAGACGAACCAGCACGTACCAGTGGCCGGACGACGTCGTCCCCTTCCTCTCCGGCGGCCACGGCCGGACGACGTCGTCCCCTTCCTCTCCGGCGGCGGCGGCGCTCGGGTGTCGTCGGAGACGGCGACTCCGGCAGCAATTCGACCGGGCAAGGGCTTGGGCAGGGTCAATGGAGTGCGGTGATCTCGATGGAAGAGTCAGTGGAGCTCGGGGAGGAGTAGAACGGCGGGGAGGCTAGGCTCGGGTGGCGGCGGTGCTCCGGCGAGATTCGAGGCCAGAGGGCCTCTCGGCCGTGGCTCGCAGCTCGGGGGCTCGATTAGGAGGTGGAGGAGGTGGATGAGGAGCTCGGGAGAGGCCGGGGAGGAGTATTTATAGGAGAGGGAGGAGCTCGGGCGAGCTCTCTGGAATGGCCGGGATTCGGGCCACGTCGCCGGCGCTAGTACGCCGCGCTGGCTGGCCGATTGCGGGCGACGAGACGGGAGAGAACAGAGGGAGTTAAGGCGCGGCGGCAGCTAGCGGGGGAAGACAACGCGCCGCACAGCCACTGTGCCCGCACGGGCGGCACAGTGCGCGTGTGCCGTGGCGGCCGGCGAGGACGATTCCGGCGAGGGCCAAGCTCCAGGACGGTCAGGTGGATGCAGGAGAAGATGTCGGCGCACGGAGACAAGCTGCTGCGGCGCGAGGCAGTCGGACGCGACGCATCAGAGGCGGGCGAGGTGCAGAGCACGCGATTTGGCATGCCAATCCCGTGCTCACCACGGGCATTGGTGTCTGCAAGCCGTCCAAGTCCAGCGCACCATGACTAGCAGCTTCTCCTTCGATCACTTAGCCTCTCTATGCCTCTGGTTCGACTAGATTCACTCTGAGGTGAAGTGTAGCTTCAGCTACAGTTCCTGACAGCAGAATTGAGAGAGATCTAGAGGAGAGGTGAACTGAGGATAGAGCCAAAGGAGATGTCTGGGATGATCTACTTTGGAAGGACTATGAGCTGGCAAAGTTCGAAAGAATTTCATCAAGGTTTGAATATAGTTCATGTACAAGTGCTGTACTGAACCAGAAACAGAGATGAGCTTGATGCACTCATCTGGTTGATCTTCTGGAGTTGAAATTTGGTGTGGCAGGGTTATTTGATGAGGAGAAGATGCCATAAAAATTTCAGCTCAATTGGATACCTCTAGCTGGTACTTCCTTCACAGAGGTTCCAACTGAATAGAAACTTGGCAGAATATTGGTGGTGAAAATTTGTACTGGACAAGATGATATTTTTGGATATTGTGGAAATATAGGTTCCCTAATATCTCAGGGAATTTTCTGGGAATTAATTGAGTAGGGAAAATATGAGTTGCTTCACAAATGGCCAGTACTGTCCAGAGAGCAAATGGAGTTTTCTGGACAAAATTTTATACTGGACCATGAGATGTTTTTGAAGATTGTGGGAGTAGATGATGACAAAAAGGTCTGGAATTAATTTGGGATTTTTATGATCACCAGAACTATAGGTTGCTTTGTAACCCATAGTGATGACATATTTCCCAAAGGAAGAAAATGAATATTTGGGAAGGATAAAGAATTGGAAATTGATCCAGAGGGTGAGTGACAAGATTTTGGCAAGATGCTGAGGGCTTTGGATCAATCAGAGGAATTCATAAGTCCAAAGTCAACTGAAAGGTTCAAAATCCATCCAAATGGCAAATAAAACCAGAAAGATTTCGAAAAGAAAAAGTTGCCAAAAACCAGGGTGTCACAGTGTGGCCACCTGCCATATGCCCGACTGCTCCTGTGATCGCCACTGTGGGAGAGGTGGACCATGCCTGCTGCGGGGATGGCACCACGAGTCCGTCTATCCCCACCACTGGCATGGGAGATACCTTGGCCGGCCTCCCCTCCCCAGGCGCCTGTCGCGGTGGTGAAGACCGTGGTGGTGAAGATCGTGAAGGTGAGTGGGGAGAGCGACGGGCCTCCTGCCCGGGACTCCCGGCCACCTCCTCCGACCGAGAAGAACTGAACCTCCGCGGTGTCGACATAGATGGTACCCCGAAGACCTGCTGTCCCGGGGTCCCCTCCAACACCCCCCACGCGGGCGCCAGCCCACGGCCAAGCCCGGGCGTCGGCGTCTGCCCAGTGATAACCGTCGTCGGAGCCGCCAGTGTCACCTGCTCGTCCATCTCCTCAATCTCAACTCGGTCTCCCCACAGACGACTAGGCGCAGATGCCGCCTGAAAGGAACCAAATCTGAGAGTAGCCATGGGTGTCGACGTAGGAGCTGCCCCCTTATCCGTCGGCGCCCCCGCGGACTGAGAAGACTATCCCGCAGGTCTCGATGCCATATCCTGCGTATCTCGAGCCCCATCATTGTCCTGATTCCCATTCCCATCACCACCCTCTGTCATGTCCACATCTTTCGTCGCAGCGGTGTCATCCACGTATGGGTGGTCCTCAATCTTGACCTCAAGATCATATGTCATGCCTTCGAAGGTCCACGGCACGTAGTCAACCTCCAGCACACTAACAAGCAACCTCGCAATGCCATGTGTGCGAGTAAACGGCATGTCGACCTTCTCTGTTTTACCTATCAGAGACCCCAGACTCCAAGTTATGAGAAAATCGTTGAGCGGTTTTTCCGGTGCCCCTGAGAGTCTAATCCAAACCTGTTTCAGTGGTATCCCCTTCGGCTCCTGTTTTTTGCACTCATCAAACTCGTGCAAACACTTGCTGTTCGGAACCTTGCTGAAGCCAAACTCTAGTAGATGAACAAGGTCCTCCCTCCTCGGGAATTCCACACGGTATAACTGGTCCTCCACTCTGACAGGAGACCAGTTGAAAGAGGCCGAAACTAACCTCCTGAGCTGCTGAATGACCTGCTCCTCAGTCAATGTTCTGCGTGTGGCCTTCACCAGGCCAGTCCTCGATCTCTCCAAACGAGGCGCCTCCGAAACAGCGTGGGGAGTCTCAAAAAACATAAGTTTGCTACTACTGACCCCATAGATCGTCACCCCCGGTTTCGGAGCCGAGAGAAGCGGGCACCCGTCCGAGGGGTGTCCGGGTTTCAGGCAATTATCACACAACTCCGCGGTGCAATCAATCGCAAAGTGTCCCGGCTCGCCGCACCTGTAGCAACACTTTTTTTCTTTCTTGCGAGCTACCTTGTTAGCCCGCGCGTTCTCCACTTTGTCACTGCCTTTGTCACTTGATGTATCTCTATTGTTAGTATTGTTCGTCGATGGCAGTCCCACTGCCGCAAGAGCCCGAACAGCCGCCACTGCTGCCTCCGGAAGCATGGCAGAAGATGTGTCCGAGGCCGGCTAAAGTCCACTCGCAGCCGACCCAGGCGGTATGTTCGTCGTCGCGTCCGCCGCTGAAGGCCTAGGATCGCCCCTATGAGGTGGCGGGTTCCGCCTCGGCGGTGGGTTGCGGCCGAACGCCGTGTTGTGCCCACCACCACCTCGGCCACCGCGAGGCCGGTACTGCGGTCCTGATGCTCCCTCCACAAAGTTACCAGGAGAAGGGTGGAAGCCAGGATCACTCTTTCCACCATAGCCCTGACCTCCACCACTAGAAGAAGATCCATGGTAGAACCCATTCTCTCCCCATGGACCAGCTCCAGCGTGATGATCTCTGTACTACCTCTGATTCCCATTTTTTTAATTGGGGGAGAATTTCACTTCCCCAGCCTCTGCACCAACTAGGGATGCATACGACCATTTTAGTATGAGTATCAAGATAAACATGGTCCTCAGATTTTTTTTTAATGAGTATCAAGATATTTTTTGATGAGTGGCTCCACCACACACCAAACTTGATCCTCAAGAAATGGGGGAAAACCCTTGTGCATCACCTGTCAATTTTAGGAATTGAATTCGAGTCGTTAGGCTGCACAACAGCAACAGAGATACTGCACAACCGTATGGTACATGCTACATATTTTGTTGATCTCTCGATCCATTGATTTATCGTGAACTTCTCCTGAAAGCTGAAATTCGATGACATCAGTGATGATGTGTTGTGCTGGTGCACAATCGGCTGACTAGGTGAATTGGTGCCAGGGCTAATGAGGTAGCGAGGGTGCAACCCGAGAGGAACAAGCTTGTGGAGCTGGCCTTCAGGTATGGGGATACTAGACGAAAGCATTGACTGTACTGTGGGGCTGGGCTCCCTGGATGCATCCAAGCTCATCGTCCAGCAGGAGTGATGAACTCAGTGGTGTGCAGGGCAAGTGATCATAGAATGCTCTTTAATTGTTCAGCATTTTACGGTAACACATGTACTAAAAGAAGAAAATCTTTCCTACTTCTAAAGATTTGAGTTGGTGGTGAATTCACCCACCTCTATTCCTTACATATGGGACCTGGTACAGCTAGCACCTCTTCCTATTCTTTATTGCGCGTGGGACCTGCTGAGTTAGCAGTAAAACAAATTTACTCGATGGTTTCTTGCACGTGGGACCTGCTCAGCTAGCACTACACGTCTCTCGAAAGATCTTTCCTGTACCAACCGAACAACTGAAGCAAGCCATCCTTAATTAAAAAAAAAAAAACTGAACCAAGCGTTCGTGTAACAGACACCTTTTATATACTGTCGGTTCAGTTTCTTGAGGAAAAAGCTTCCTTTTACCTCACGACCTCCACCACACCGCCGCCGCTCTTCGCCATTGCCGATTCTTCCCCAATCGCTTCCCAATCAACGTCCTGCAGCCACCTCTCCTCTCCTATTGCAGTTCACCGGAGTTCAATTTTTGAATCAGTATCACTCTATGGCCGCTCCAGTATCTCTACGCCACACAGTCGGCGAACCCCTCCACTTCTCGCCTTTTTCTCTCTGTGCGCTGGAGCCGCACACTGACCGCAGAACAGCGGCGCTTCTCCGGCGATCTCTCGCTTTAGCAACCCTCTCCCTATCGTCTCTTCTCTGCCGTCACTACCGTCGCCCGTCGTTCCTCCAAGACGCACGTGTCGACAACAAATTTCTCACCCCATCGCCCGTTCATTTCGGAGAGCATCGTCTATGTTGTCGCTGCCGTCGACAGTTCAGTCTCGTCCACGCCGGCGCACACGGCCGCCCTCCACTGTAGCACTTTGCTGCGAGTCTGGAAGCGCCTGTACCACTGTGAGTAATACGGAGTACTATCTCCGTGCCCATGCTACGCTACGGATTGGGAAAACTATTGCTATATCAGAATTTAGTGAGGGAACCTGTTGCCACTCATAAAGTCATAATACAAAGCTTAGTTGATCATTACTGGCTAAGCCCTCTATCTTATAGAATCTACTTGGTTATCTATTGAATCATTATCATTATCATACTTTCCACCGGCCTTGTTTGCCTCAGCTTCCTCGGTGTCTATAATGTCTGGAAATAGTGAATCCCATGTTTTTCCTCAAGAAGAATTTGTAACATAGCAATATATAAAGAATTATAAATATTTGATTAAGAATGCTTCCCATGTTTAAGTTTCCCATTAGTCCACAACGTTGATCCGGAGTGAGTACTGCACATTAGAAAAAGACGATGAACTGACAACTTCAAAAGCTATTTGAGGAAAATATCACAAGGGAATAAACGATTAGAAAATCAAATCGCTGGTGCTGATTCACATTAAGCATGGCATCCTCTCGCTGTTTGCAGATCAATGTGAAAATGGTTATGAAGTCAAGACTGAAGAAATCTCCAAACTATGTTTCTTGACTTTTCATATGTTCACTGATGCAGAAAATAATAAAAACATGTTCATCTCCAAAGCATCAGTTACACTATAAACGAAAATCCACCTAATGCAATAAAGATTAAAGAGACTTGCAAGTACTTAAGTCTCATTTACACCTATCTACCTGATGGCATTACATCTTTATGAGCTTCACATATGTAAAGCTGATATATTGCTAATAATTTTTTTGGAAAGGGCTTGTCACAAAATGTCGCAGCATCCAAGTCACCACGTCTCTAAAGGGAAAAAGGTGCCTAATATTGCCCTTTGGAATTTTTTACTACATGATAATGAACATTCATTATTCACTTTGAATTTGTTGCAACAGTGGTGGATGATCAACCGAAGAGATATCCTCCCAATTTTATGCCACCAATCCCAACAAGTGTGGTCATACGTGAGCCATCCAACCCTAAGGGGTGTAATGTCAAGAACACTTCAACGACATCAAGTTGTATTTTCTGGGACAAGAAGTAATATAACAGCTTCGAGGCATGCTGCGTCCGCAAATAGTTGTGCACATGTGTTAGCTAAGGCTGGATGAAATCATAATGCAGTGGCTCACGTAAATCTGTGGTGTTTATAGCATCATTGTACTAAGGCTCTTTTTTGGCGTGGTTAAAGCCCATTCTTTCATAGACAAAAATCTTACTACTATATTTTTGGCTTTGTACATTTGTTATAGCACTTCATTTCATATGATTCCGTAGCGTAGCACGGGCATCTTACTGGTGATACATAAACAACAGAGATGCTTTGGTATTTACTGTCAGCTTAAGGTTAGCTTGTTCTTCAATTTTTGCTCTGGAAATCGGTACACATTCATATCATCGCTGAAATCTTTGGATTTTCCATGTAATTTAATACACGAGTTAAAACATAAAGGCACACATCTTTATCATGGCAAAGAACTATGAAACAACACATTACCAATTACCATGCTTATCTTCAACTTGTTTCTACCCGAAAAACGGAAAGCCCTGGACACCAAAAACAACAGGAAACAGAGGCCCATGCTATACTCTTAACACAGGACCAAAGTACCAAGGTTCTTTCTTCAGAAATAGGGGGTACTGAAGTAACAAACATACACAAAACTGTGTTAATTAATTATAAACGAGAAAAGTCCACTTTTCAACCTTGAACTAACCACTCGGTTCGATTTACAACCCTCACCTTCGAAACCGGTCGAGTTGCACCCTTAACTTACGCAAAGTTCAAAAGACAACTCTGGTCATGGTTGTGAGCTGGTTAACCGGTCTTGACCAAGTCAAAGTTGACTCACCCCTAAAAAAAAGAGTAAAAGCTGACTCAGGAGCACACATCCAAACCTAGCCCTCTCTCTCTCTCTGTTCAGCCCACCCCCCCCCCCCCCCTGGCCGCCGCCGCCTGGGACAGAAAGGCCCGCCGCCGGAGACCGGCGCCGCTGCCACACCAATTAGACCCCGTGCGGGTTGCTCCTCAACACGTAGTCCACCTGCGCTCTGGCGTGTGCGAACACCTCGCCTGCGTCGGCCGACGCCCCGCCACCCGCTTACGTCACGGTGTCCGGCGTCCCACCCTCACCGGCCTCCGTGAGGTAGCCCGTGTAGACGGAGAGGAGGAACGTGGCGCTGGTGACGTACTGCATGTTGTTCCACTGGCGCACGTAGAGCATCCCGCCGGGGCTGCACGTAGAACTTAGCAGCAGCAGAAGCATGTCGTTGTCAATCAGCAACTCGCTCACGAACACGAAGACACACACTGGCGATCAGCTCACGAACACAGAAAGATTTTTGTGCCGCGCAGATGCATGTCGTTCTTCTACTGCTTTTCTGTTTTCTCCTTTATTTATACTCGGCTACATGCATGGATTGCTAACAAAAAGATCCTAACTAATTGCCACGGTTGGTTACACCATCCCACGATGCCCAGCTGCATGACTTCCTGCCCCGGCGGCCTTGCGCACGACTCGGACGGCACGCGCATGCATTGCTTTCCTACATGACAAGTTTAAGAGAAAACATAAACATGCATCTGACATGAATAAATGCGAACAAAGCACTCCCAGGTTAGCAGCTCGCCGGCGGCAACAACAATAGGAGCTCGCCTAGGGTTAGCAGCTCGCCGGCGGCAGCAGAAACAGCAGCAGCTCGCCCAGGTTAGCAGCTCGCCGGCGGCGACAACAATAGGAGCTCGCCTAGGGTTAGGAGCAGCAGCTAGTTGCGGCTGTGGGTAAGGGCAAGAGAGGGAAGAAAGAAGGGAAGCTGGCGGCGGTGTGGCGGCGCCGCCGGTCTCTGGTTGCCGGCGGTGGCGGCGCGGCGGGCCTTGGCGTCCCAGTCGGCGGTGGGGGGCTCTTTGGGTCGGAGCTTGGCCGCTTGGGGGTGGAACGAACAGAGAGGGGGGGGGGGGGGGGGGGGGGGGGTTAGGTTTGGATGTGTGCGTGCGTGGGCTGCTGAGTCAGCTTTGACTCGGTCAAAACCGGTTGACCAGCTCAAAACCATGACCGGGGTTGTTTTTTGAACTTTGTGGTAAGTTAAGGGTGCAATTCGACCGGTTTCGAAGATTAGGGTTGTAAATTGAGCCGAGTGGTTAGTTCAGGGTTAAAAAGTGGACTTTTCTCATTATAAACAGGAACTCCGTATTATTTTAGGAGTTATGGCTGAATTGCACACTGAGCAGCAGAGATCAAACTAACAGCTTATGGAGGAAGAGATCCAGAATAACATTTTGACAACTGAAAATGCAATGGGTAACTTTTAAGGAAATGATGGAGTGCATTCTTGTCAGATAAAAGAATTCCTTCACTCAAAGAGCATGATCAAGACTAAACAACGCCATCAGTATAATACTAGCATAATAGACATATACTCCATAGATCAGAACATTGGCAATCTGAAAGTAAATTTGGGCGACAGGAAGGAACACTACAAAGTCGTTATTATAGCATACTAGACAGATACTTCATAGTTCAGAGCATTAGCATGATATGATGTTCCAGACATCATAACAATCACTAAAAGATGACGGCGTAGTGCTACTGCAAGTCTGCAACCATCGAAAATGTCCGGTTCTACCGCTAGTCTAGTAGTAACAAATAAGAGGAGCTAAGATATACTCCAACGGGACAACGAACCAGGATTCAAGAGCATTCACGCATGCCCTGTGGAGAATGGAGGCTCCCCATCTTCTCGCGTCCCACGGAACGGAATTGGAACAATGCTCTCTTGAAGATGATACGGAGTTAGCTCCATATGGTATTGTATCTGTCTGAAGTTTTTCATTCCTACGAACTTGCCATCAACGTCGTAGTGCGACACATATTCATCACAAAACTGGACCAGCAGCTCGCGGTCGTTGAGCATGGTCATTCCACGGAACATTGTTGTAGTTGACTCCAACGGGTGTTTTGTTCCCTTTTTCTTCTCCTTCATGATCCAGTTTAACACAAATGGCCGTGATGCCGCCATCGCTGCCACGTCAATCCGGTACTTGAGGTCCCAGATTTCGGCCTCGTAATCCTCCATTGCCCAGACATCCAAGGCGGTGAATCGGCAATCGTAGCTGCACAAAGCAAGCTTCCCCTCCATGTCGAACAACTTCTCGGCACCCTGTATTCTTCTGTTGGACTGTGCCGGTAGAGGCCGAGTACAGTGTTGTAGATGCCTTGCCCAACTTCAGGCTGTGGCAGGATGGCGTGCTCGCGGATGGTCGGGTTGCAGATGTAGAACCTCTGGGGTTCCTTGGAGACGATGAGGAAACCTTCGCTGGCTACGTGGAGATGAATCTGGCGGCCGACTCCGGGGCACGGGACCAGGGGCCAGAGCCGTTTATGCTCGACCTTGTCACCGGCGGCACGGAAGACGCATAGGCTGTCTCGCTCGACGATGGGGAGCGACGGCTGCCGGCGGTGGTGCCGGAGCATGAACTCGGGCGTGGACGTGGCGGTGCGCCAGGCCGTGCGGATGGCGCGGCAGCGGCCGACGTCCCTGGCACGCAGACGGGCGAGTATCTGGTCAACGACGATGCCTCGGGCAGGTCGTCGAGCACGGTCGCGCCTCCCCTGTCCAGCATCGCCGGTGCTCCGTCGGCCTCCCGTCAGCTGAAAAGAAGCATCAGAGGCTAGTAGTGTTCAAGAAAGCCCAGAAACCAGAGGGTCCGACAGATACGGCGGCCGAATCATGTAAATACAAAAGAGGGGATATGAGTGCGGATGATAGATGACGAAGAGTAGAGAAGAGAAAATGGTCCGAGGCGGCCATTTTGCTCACCTGGGGTGGGGATGGGGACAGAAACGGTGCTCCGGCGAGCAACTCCGCGGGCGTGTACTCCGGCGGGAGATTGAGGGGAACGGTGGAGAAGCCTAGGCGGAGTGAAAGTGGAGAGGCGCCTAGGCAGCTGTGACGGGAGTGGCCGCGTGGAAGTCTAGTCGACGCAGGGAGTGGCCGCTGCGTTTCCTGGCACGGTGACGCCTGGCTATCTTCCCAGCCGAACCTGCACACGAGTTATTGATGGGAAGACAGCCATACAGATGATGGATGACGGTTGACGGGACAACACAGGTCATCAAACTGAGAGGTTTAGAAAAATTATCCTGACCAGCCCGGTTCGAACCGAAAATTGCTTTTGGAGACCAAGCTCCGTGGAGGCCTTCTTTTGTAAATTTCAAAATTGTCAAAATTCATATTTTTATATTTTAAATAATTCTGAAAAATACAGATATGAGGTTTTAACATGCTCACTCTTACCTTCCATTTTCACATGAGAGGTAAGAGTATAAAATAGATCTGAGCCGTTGATTGCATTAACTAGTGGGTTTGATTAACTCTTACCTTTTTACTCCACATGTAAAAAGAGGGGGTAAAAGGGAGCATGTTAAAATTTGCTTACAGATATACATGGAGGCATAATGTATATGTGTGTAAATTTTCATGACAAAATACGTTGAAACGAGGGCTGTGCAAAAAAAAAAAAAACAAATCTGGGGCTTTTTAACACATGATACTATTCATCCTCAAAGTCCAGAAAATTTTCTTTTTTGTACAGGTCGCATTTTAAGGTATTTCATCCTGAATTTTTACACACATATACATTTCATCCTTGTATAGTTGCATAATTTTTTTCAGATTTTTTTGAATTGAAAAGTTTGAATTTTGAATTTTTCAAAAATAAAGGGCTCCATGGAGCTCGGTCATCAAAATGCCGTTCTAGGTTCGAACCCCATAAACCGTCATCAAACTGAGTGGTTTAGAAAAGTCTGAATTGACTTCAACATCTCGGACCCAACCAAAACTCTTCTAACTCTTCTCACACCACAATCATTGTAGAACCCTTTAGTTTGACCATATTGACTCCGGCTAATCAGCCTCCACCTATCAGCATTCATGACGGCGCGATGACCAAGAAGGCTACTCCAACTTTAAAGATGGTCGTGCTCCTCCGGAAACCCCTACTCGCACAATGCTCATCTTGTCTCACACATCCACCGCAGACGCATACCATCACACCTCCGGTCGTCACGATGGGCTTGAAGTACGATGCCGAAAAGTGGTCACTGGCTCGTGACTCCCTGTTCGGGGGCAGCTCCACATCCAGTTGGCGCCGCGGCCCATGGTCTCCGGTGTCCATGCCTAGTTTTAATTTAGTTTAAATTTAGGTTGACACTAGTGGGAAAGGGTTTATAGGAGATCACAAATTAATGGCGGGCACGGCGGGGCACCCGCCACAGATATTTTTGAAAGCAAGCAGTGGCGAGCCCCAAATCCTGCCCGCCAGCGCTACGCAAGTAGCTGTGGCGGGCGGCCAAGATAACCCGCCACAGCTGTGCGTTTTCTAATTCGTGCCCGGCTGGCAAGCTACTATGGCGGGCGCCGACGGTTGCCCGCCACAGTTCACTTCCACATCTGTGGCGGGCGGCGTTTTGGGCCCGCCACAGCAATATTTGGGCACCCACGCGCCAAGCGTTTTCAAATATTTTCAGATAGGGGGTGACGGGTTCTAGCAGTCGCTCGCCACAATTATATTTGGTCACGTTGCCGCCTCCCACGCTTATACTGGGGTGGCGGGCTACTCCGTGCGCCCGTCACTGCTACACACGACCTTACCTACCCCCGCGCGGCAGTCGGATCTCATTCTAAACGCAAACTCTTTCTCCCTCCTCTCTCGCCGCCGCCAGCGTCGTGGCATCGTCCGTCGCCACCGGCAAGGTCACCGTCCGCCGTCTTGAACGGCGTCGAGGAGCCAATCTTCCCCGTCGCCCGCGCCGTCCGTCCCCGCCTCGAAGTTCGTCCGCGTCGCCGTGCAACGCTACCTCGAACTACTTCCCCATGACCGTCGCCCGTGCCTTCCTCCGCATCCAACGTCGTTCTCGTTTCCGTCGAACTCGCCGTCCGCCGACGCCTCCGCCATCGATCTCCGCCTCGTCCAGCGCGTCGTCCGACTCCGGCCTGGTAAGCACACCTCCGTCATATTCATACAACATTTTATTAGTGTAGTTAAAATGTATAACATATGAATAAAAATCTAGTACAACATTTTATTGGTGTAGCTAAAATTTGTTGTATGATGTACCATTGAATCTTCATAAGTGAATGTCTTAAAATTGAATGAGACAAAATGTATTACATATGGATAAGCATATGGTACATTAGTTTTTTCATGATGCAGGTGTATTCATAGTGAGTGCCAATGTTTTTGCGAAGCGTGGATTAAGTTCCGTTTCGCTTAATTTCTGGCACTCAATATGTTCAATTTCTATCAAAGGTCATGCTGTTTTTTTTCTAAATGTTATATCTAAATGTCAAATTGTTTAATGCGATTTAGATGAAGAAGCCACAACGCCTCGTTAGGACTCCTACAACCGTAGATGGAATTCCTACTGCCGTAGACATCGTCACGAGGGTGGCTTAGTACACCGAGATCGTGCTCGCCTATGTCGAGAGTGCTCGAGCAGCCACCGAGAGCGCTCAGTCATATTTCGAGAGTGCTCAGGCATATTCCGAGAGCGCTAGAGCAGCCGCTGCGAGCGCAAGAGCAGTCGCTGCGAGTGCGCAAGCAGCCGCGGAGAGTGCGCGAGCAGCCGTCGAAGCTGCGAGGACCACCCAACAGGAGATCACGAAGATGACGGAAGGCGAGGATAGCTCATGATGGATGGAGCTGAACAACTAGTGCACTGCTTTCATGTGATCTATATGATCGATGCGTGTGAACTTAATTTCTAAGTTGATATGATGGAGCTCTACACTTTTGCTTCCGAACTACTAATGAACTGTGCAACGTGGTGATTTGTATCGTCTATGGTGCTATGAACATTATGATGTGACTTTGCTCTATGTGATTGGATAACTATGAAATTGACTTGTTGGCTTCTTTATTTATTTACGTAGATGAAGTGGAACTGGTATGTGGTGTACATCGGGAAGAATGCTGGAATTTATGATTCATGGGAGATATGCAAGGAGCAAGTGGACGGTTACAAAAACAGCTGCTACAAAGGATAGAAGACTAAAAAAGAAGCTGAGTGTCATTATGACAACTACGTCCGTCCGCAGAGAAGTTGAGGATCATTATATCAATTACGTCCGCAAAGAGAAAATCAACTATGAAGTATGCAAGACCGTGTGGACAAGTGGACGAGTAAATAATTTGATTATCTTTATCCAGCTCATTGTCATTATGGTATTGTTGTTATCATGAGGTCTTATGATGCGACATGAGTTGTTGTACACTAATGCGTACATCTATTTGTATGAAGTTTAGATTATTGCTATGTTAAATGTATTGTGTATGATCGCTTACGTTAGTTGTATGCTGTAATGTGGTTATTTGTATCCTGTAATGTGGTTATTTGTATCCTGTAATGTGTATCAGGGGCTGGAATGGCTGGAGGCTGAAGAGATAGCTATGGCGGGTGACAGGTACAGCCCACCACAACTAATAACATATACCAATGGCGGGCAAGTAGGGTTGCCCGCCACTGGATGGGCTCTAACAGTGGCGGGCGCCCGCCCGCCTGATGCCATAATAGCAGTGGCGGGAGGTCGGTGGCGGGCGCCCCTCGGAGCCTTGCCCGCCACTGTTGGCCTTTTCCCACCCGCCACTGCTAGGCATAACTGTAGTAGTGTGAACTTCTTCAATTGGTTGTAATCTGTCAAACTTTGTTAAATTTCATCCATTTTTCTTCAATTTCATTTGTGTTTGTGCTCGTTATGTTTCAAATGGACCGAACATTTGGTGCCTACAGTTGGATGGTCGGCTCCTCGCCAGCTGTCCGTGGACACATCCGGACATGTCTGCGGACATTTGGTGTCGTCCTTTTGGTGATCCGTGTTGGAGTTTTCTTAAGCCCCTTTTTAATTTGGATTAAACTTTAATCATATATTTAAATAGAAAAATATAATTTATACCCCATAAAATTTATATCATTGGATTCATATTCATTTCGAATGGTATTATTTATAATACATAAAAATTATATTTTGTTAGTTAAATTTATGGTCAAAGTTCAACACAAAACATGAGTGGGACTACTAAATCCGGACGGAGGGAGTAAAATAGTATGCCCAAAACGGTATCGAGGGAAGGACGATGCCTACAGGACGAATGTCATACTGGACGGGAGTCGAGCCAAGCCTAGCCGACACCGGTGGTGAGCCAAACTAACTCGAGTTCAGTGCATTAGTGAGCTAGAGAACGAGGCTCGCAGACTTGGCAAGCACCCATTTTAGTGCCATGTGAGCCCAGACTACGGGAATCACCATAGTGTCGGGAAGGAAGGTAGCAAGCTCGGGCCTGCCATGGGGGTGGCCGTGGATAGGCGTGCGCGCCGTGGCGTGGTGGTGGCCATTGATGGGACGATGACCATGGCGACACCTATATGATGGAATTGCCATGGTTGGTGACGATATGTGGGTGCGTCGAGCGGGCATCCAAGTGCCTGTGTGCCTGAAGACGTACAGATAGAGCTACACACGTGTAGATAGTCAGAAGGGAGTGTGAGCGTGGACTATGTACATGTCGGTGGTGCGTCGCATGAGGCGTCTAGCGGTGCCGCAACCCTAGGCAGCTATGACGGGAGGAGTGAGTGCGAGGAGGTGCAGGAGGCATCAGAGTTGGGTGAGAAGGCTTCGGGCGGGTTATTGGGTTGGGCTATGAGCTCAAAAGCACCAAAATAGCTTGGGCCGAGTCTGGCTCGGTTCGAAAGAACAAAAGATCTATCAAGTCAGACTTAGCTCTGCTTATTCATCAGGCGGGCGAAGCAGAGTCCTAAAGCTCGTTCAGGTCATCTAGCCCTGAGTCTGCTCCTGATTCTTTCTCCTCACTTTATAAGAGAAAAAAAAATTCAACTCCATCATCGGTTATTTTTAGATGACAGGATTTATAACAGAAAAACCAAACCCATAAGCTGTTTTTTTGGAGCCACCACCCTAGCTAGCGTGTCGCCCTGAAGACCTACCATGGCGACGACTCGGTTTGGCGGAAGCCTCAGTCGATGGTGGTCCCCGGAGAAGACGCGCTCAAGATCTGGCATGCTCAAGGATTTGAATGAGGGGAGGAGGGTGTATTAGGGCTTAGACCGCGACAGTGCAAGTTTCGAGGACGGGAAGCGAGGGACATGAAGGGTGAAGAAGAATCTAGAGAGAAAGAGAAGAGAAAGGATGTACCCCGAGGTACTAACTAACCAGAGGCGGTTTAGAACACAAACTGCGTGCCTCTGCATGTGAGAAACCGAAGGCGGTTTTGTAAAACTAACCGCCTCAATGTATTACTACATGTTGTTTGATAGTTTCGACAAAATATATAACCTCCTGCGATCGGATATTATGGCCGGCTTCATTTTTTTGGGTCAATACCGTCTCCAAGGGATGCTCTAGTGCCCATTTATGTACTAGTGGTGTGCTGTTTGAACCCTTTAAAACTTCCATCACATCATCTGAAGCAGCTACAAAAGCTTCTTGTTGACTGTTTGAAACCTCCAGACCTTTCTCGGCGGACCCTCTGAACTACATTCAATAGTCTGCACCCTGATCCCTCTTATGTTTGGACCCTCCATGCACTTTCTGTTCGGACCCTCCGAGTCAATGTAAAATTTCAACCTTTGTTTTTTTTTGTTTCTCTGAGCTAAACACCTGGAGCCTTCGAGCTTTCCAAAAAGGTTGAAATGGCTATTTTTTGGCTCCAGCCTATAAATAACCTACTAGCTCAACCCACCATTCCACTCAAGAACTTCAAGCATATCATTCAAACAACCTACTCAATCCACCATTCTACTCAAGAACTTCAAGCATATCATTCTGTAGGGTCGATAAGATAGATCTAGAGGGGGGGGGGGGGGGGGGATAGACTCTTAACCAATCAAAGGTGCAGTTTTTAATTCTCTTGAAATTTAGGCAAATTTTAGCACTAGTTAAGATATCACCAAGACTTACTACACATGCATATCTAGAGATAGAGCAGCGAAAATAGTAAAGCATGCAGTTGTGCGAAAAGTAAAGGGATGGAGAGGAGAAGATCAAACGCAATGAAGACATGGTGATTTTTTTGGCGTGGTTCCGATAGGTGGTGCTATCGTACGTCCATATTGATGGAGACTTCAACCCACGAAGGGTAACGGTTGCGCGAGTCCACGGAGGGCTCCACCCACGAAGGGTCCACGAAGAAGCAACCTTGCTTATTCCACCATGGCTTCAGCCCATGAAGGACTAGCCTCACTCGGGGTAGATCTTCACGAAGTAGGCGATCTCCTTGCCCTTACAAACTCCTTGGTTCAACTCCACATGATCTTGGAGGCTCTCAGGTGCCACCTAACCAATTTAGGAGACACCACTCTTCAAAAGGTAATAGATGGTGTGTTGATAATGAACTCCTTGTTCTTGTGCTTCAAATGATAGCCTCCCCAACACTCAACACTCCCTCACAGATTTGGCTTTGGTAGGAAAAGGATTTGAGTGGAAAGCAACTTGGAGAAGGCTAGAAATCAAGGTTCAAATGGTTGGATTGGAATCTCTTGATCTCAATACATGAGTAGATGGTTCTCCCTCAGAAAATGAATAGTGGAAGTGTAGGCACATTCTGATGGCTCTCTTAGAGAGTAAGTGGGGGTGGAGGGGTATAAATTGCCTTCACCCAAAATCCAACCGTTACACACTTTTGATCCAAATCGGTGAGATCGAATATAAACTCGGTGAGACCGATTAGTGTAAAAGATATGAACGTTGGGCTTTTCAATGGGACCGAAGTGGAACAACTCGGTGGGACCGAAGTGCAATGGCTAGGGAAAAACCCAGTCTCGTAATTTCCGATTGTTTCAACTCGGTGATTCCGAAGTGAAACAATGTCATCACAGAAACTTGGCAATGCTAGCTCGGTGGGACCGAGATCCATTTCGGTCAAACCGAATTGCTAGGGTTTGGTAGTGGCAATGGGAGTGGTCATCTCAGTGGGTCCGGATGGGATAGTTTCGGTGGGATCGAGATTAACTTTAGGGTTTAGGATAGGAATGAAGTGGAGAAGTGTTTGAGAATTTTGGAGCAATACCACTAAGCACTTGAGCAAATGAGTCATGACCAAAATCTCATCCCCTTTTAATAGTATTGGCTTTTCCTATGGACTTAATGTGATCTTGGATCACTTAACCAAAAATGTAGAGTCTTGAAGCTTGTCCAATCTTTGTCCTTAGCATTTTGAAGAGGTCCACATCTTCATGTCCTTGCCATGCCATTGTTGAACTTGTCTGAAATACACTAGATAAAAATATTAGTCCAACAATATGTATGTTGACATTAATTACCAAAACCACCAAGGAAATAAATATGCTTTCACATTCAAACAACTATCAAGGCTTGTACTGAGCTTCAAAGGGCGCAATTTATTTTGTTGGCATTTCAAAGGGAACTCTTCCCCAATCCACATGCCAAACCATTGATGTATTTCTCCTCGTTGAAAGCTAATATTCAGAACACCCAACCTCTCTAAATCCACGTATCCATCTTATGAGAGTTTGAGTACGAAAGTGATGAGGAGTATGACCGAACATGTTAGGTGCATGTACATTGTTCAGTTAGTTTATGCTGCTAATCACATAATATTTACTTATTTATTGGAGACAAAAATACTACACTTTTTATGTCTTATGTAGAATTATTGAAGGCATTTAGGAATTAAATATCAAGATGAGACATCATGTTGAAGATAACATGAGCGAAACAAGTGCCTACCTGCCTTCTTTGATTGCATGGTCATCATTCTATGGATGGAGTTATATGTACAACTGAAGCCATTCATGTTGTTCAGTCAAGCAAAGGTACCTATATATACATGCACATGCAACCAAGGTCCGGTCGTGCTCTCAAACCACAAATCCTATATGATGCATTAAGCGTCAAACTGTTGATTAACTGCACAGACCAGGCAAAGTTAGTGATGAAAATGGATCGGCCCATTTAGACTTCGACGTATTCGGTTTTGGGAACCTTCTAGAAAGTTCTTCGCCGGTTCAGGTCTAGTTTTTTTTTTGTTTCTTTTAATGGTTTTAATTTTCTTTTTTCTTTTTTCATTTTTTCAAAATCTTTCCTTTTTAAAAAGTTTTCAAAGAATTTCAAAAAATATTCATGTTTTTAAGACATGCTTGAGATATTAAAATAATGTTTGGACTTTCAAAAAATGTTCCTGTTTTCGAAATTTGTTAATAAGATACGAAAAATGTTCCTATTTTTAAAATTTGTTCCCGAATTAAAAAATGTACCAGTTTGTTAAAAAAATAAAAAAATCTTCCTTATTCAAAATTTGTTCACAAATTCAAAAACTGTTCATGAGTTTCCAAATAATGTTCCCAATTTCAAAAAATATTAGGAATTTTAAAAAATGTTAAGAAATTTTTAAAAATGTTCATGCTTTCAAAAAATATTTGATTGTTTATAAAAACTATGCATGTTTGAAAAAATGTTGAAAGTGAAAAAAGAGCGACTGAAAAACCGGTTGATACAGTGTCGTGCTGCTACACTACAGTACCCGGTTGCTACAGTGTATGATTTGGGTTGCTGCAGTGCGCCGTCTGTCGTGGGTATAAGTCTGACAGTAGTGTATGGGGGTACGGATTAGAGGGCAGAGCCTAGCTACGGCGCAGTTGTTACACTCGGATTTACAAGTTCAGGCCCCTCGCGGTGGAGGTAATAGCCCTACATCTCGGTGCTTGGAGCTGTTGATTGAGTGTATGAATTACAGAAGATGCGAACCCTTGTCATGGAGCTGAGGGGTGGCTTATATAGTGTGACGCCCCGAGACCGATGCTCCAGATGTCTTCCATTTGTTCGTCGTCGTCGCCATGTCATTCGCTTGCATGTTGCACTTGGCCATGTCATCATGTGCATTTCATCCGCATGTTTTTCAAAAACTTGCATCTGTTCGTAGTTGGCGTTCTCCCCGTTCCTTCCGTTGTCCGTTTCGAGACCCGGCACACTCGCACGCGCCCGCGGCACCTCCGAAATATTATTTTATAAGTGGGATAAAAATGTTCTCGGAATGGGTTAAAAGTTGGCGTGCGGTCTTGTTTTATTGTAGGTAGACCGCCTGCCAAATTTCGTCCAATTCGGAGGTCGTTTGATGCCCCAACGGATAACCTATAGCGGCACTATAGCCGGTCAAAACGTCGGACGTTTTCGGTGTTCCGAAAACCATGCCGGGCTGCCAACTTCCCTCTCATCTCAGACCAACCACTCTACACAGCCCACCTAGCCCACCTACACCAACCCCTCGACTGGAACCATCCGATCGAGATCGAACGGCTCTAATTCAGCTCAAAACCCCCTCATCTAGCCCCCTTTCCTTATTTAAACAGGCCCCCTTTCCCATTTGGAAACCCTACCCCTAGCCTCCTTCCTCGGATCCGGCGCCGCCAGCCCACCGCCGCCACTTGGCGCTCAGCCACAGGCCGCGCCGCCAGCAGCCGCCGCCCTCCACCACTCCCGCGCTGCCACGTCGCCTCCTCCCCACCGCGTGGCCCGCCGAGCCCATCGTGGGCCCGCCCGAGCCCATCTGGGCCCGAGCGCGCCGCCGCCCGCTCCTCTCGTGCAGCCCCGTGCCCGAGCTCCTCCGCCGCCTCGCGACCCCGTCGTCCGCCGCTCCGGCCGGCGAGCCGACGCCGACGACCTCCAGGTCCGGCCGGCCTCTGCCGCCCTTGCCCGTTCCCGGCCGGATCCCGCCGGCAGGGCCCCATCCCCATCGCCCGTGCATCTCCACCGCCGCCAGCGCTGCCCCGTGCCGACGCCCGACCTCGTCCCCGTCGCCGCCGGCCAGCACCTCGCCGGACCCCGCCACCGCGGCCGGATCCGGGGTTCCCATGCCCGGATCGGCCCGATCCCGACCCCTCGACCTCATCCCCGCCTCGGTGGCTGACACGCCGTCTGCCGTCGCCGGAGCCGCCGCCTGGACGGCCTTGTCCATCCCCGCGCCCGGACCCAGCCGTCCCACCAACCAAACTCTCCGCCTCTTCCCAGTACCACGCCGTCCCGTTTTCCTCGAGGTGCAGATTTTCACTAAATCCTCAGTTTTTCAGCAGCATTTGTGCATTTTGTGTGGGCCATATCTTTGTGCATGTTGACCCTATGATGATGATTTATATATGTAAATTGATCTACTCTTCGTGCTCTACATGATGGTTGCTGTTGCATGCATATTAGGACTCATTTACATGTCATAATTCCTGTTGCAAAAGTGCATCATGCTGTTAACTGCAGAAACTGTTAATATTTGTCACTTTGTCATTTTTGTGTGATTTAATACATGCACCATATAAGCAACTTGTTAACATGACTTTGGAGCATTTTCATGTCTTCTTGCTGCTAGTATTTATTCCATGCCATGATATGCCCTGATGTGAGTGCCATGAGCTTGTAAACATGCCTAGTTAATGTTGTTGTTCTGAGTAAAAGCTGTCTGTGATAAAACTTGCCAACTTTGCTTGATGGTTGCCACTAATCTATAGCTCATATGCATATGATTCCTTCATGTGATTTGGTCTATGCAATGTGTACTTTGATGCCATGCCCTTGGTTGCTATGTAATCTTGCTGTAGCTTGTCTATTTGTTGCTCTCAAGTTGCCATCATGATATAACTGTCAGCCTGTTGACAGAATGTTCCATTTTGTAATAATCATAGTAATTAATCTGTGCATCCTATGAACTTTTGCCAATGGAGTGATTTGAAGATTGCCATGTCTACTGTATGCTCATCTCAATTTCATAAATATTAAAATTGCTATGCTTGCTGTTATGTGCCTCCCAAGTCAGCATCATAATGTTGTTGGCAGCATGCCCAGTTTTCTGTTAGTTCATGATTGCATATTGCCTTGATGATTGCCATGAATCTATTGTTCCTATGATTATGCCCATGTTGTATGTTTTCATCTACATGTGGTATACTTCCATGATGTACCATTTGTCGCCATGTTAGTGCACTGTAGCATATTTGTTTCTTGCCTCCAACATGCCATCATATTAACTCTGCTCATGTACATGCCCTGTTTAGCAGAACATTGCATTTTGCATGGATCATATTGACTTAACCTTGATGCCTATGAACCTGGACCTTTAAGATAAATTGGAGTATATCATGTCTATTTCAAGTGCATATCAAGTTTGTGCCCATCATGTTACTGTAGCTTGCCATTTTGATGTTGACAAAGTGCTATGTTGCTGTTTTGGGGCAGATTGCTATTATAACTTGTGTTGATTGTAATTGTTGAACCGTTGCTCCGTTTTGATCATGTCCTATATGAAACTTGCTTAGAATTGTGTGTAGCTTCATATTGTCATGTTGCATCCTTGATTTGAGAGTGTGTTGTTGATGTTCCATGCATTTTGTACCATATGCCATGTTAAACTTGTTTAGCTCATATCTTCTAGACCGTAGCTCCGAATTAAATGATCTACATATGTAACTTGACTAGAAAAACGTGTAGGTCATCATGATGCATGTTAACTTGCTGTTTAACAACTCTAACATTGTGTTTAATTCAGATCAGTACTAACTTCGAAATTTGCATATGGGGATTTTCCGGAATTGTTGTTTGTGTTTCCGGCCTCATTTAAACTTGCCTAGTTGTATGGATTGCTTATGCTTCATCTCTTGCCATGTTTAACAACATTTAATCTTGTCATGCATCATATTTGGATTGTGCATCATGCCATGTTTATGCTTGTGTGTTTACCATGTTGTTTGCTTCTTTCCGGTTGTGCCTCTTCTCGATAGTTCCGGTTTCGTTGCGATTGTGAGGATTCGTTCGACTACGCGTGTTCGTCTTCTTCATGGACTCGATCTTCTTCCGAGTGGGATTCCAGGCAAGATGATCATGACCTTGGATATCTTTACTATCTTTGCTTGCTAGTTGTCTCGCTGCTATCGCTATGTCGCGCTTCCTACCACATATATGTCAGCCTTCCAGATGCCATGATACAGCCTCTAACCACCCTTACCCAGCAAACCGTTGTTTGGCTATGTTACCGCTTTGCTCAGCCCCTCTCTTATAGCGTTGCTAGTTGCAGGTGCTCTTGCAGGTTGTTCCATGTTGGGACATGGACATGTTGGGATATCACAATATCTCTTATTTAATTAATGCATCTATATACTTGGTATTGGGTGGAAGGCTCGGCCTTTTGCCTAGTGTTTTGTTCCACTCAAGCCACCCTAGTTTCCGTAATGCTGGTGTTATGATCCATGTTTAGCGTTCCTAACATGCTCAGCGGAATGGGACCCTCTTGACAGTTCGCTTTGAATAACCGCTTCCAGCAAGACCCAACATTGGTTTTACCATTTGCCAACATAATAATACTGAACTAAATAATTAATTGGCATAGGGCGTCATAAACCCGAGGATTCTTAATTCCACATAATACAGGTGGGCCAGTGCTGATGGTGCTGGTCCAAAACAGAGCCACTTGCGGTACCTCCCTGGGCAACTGGGGTCTTTGGTAACCGTAGGTAGTGTTCATCCGGTCGTGGCCTGAGACGAGATACGCGTGGCTACTATCAGGGTGTCGGCACGCCGGGAGGTCTTGCTAGAATTGTGTTACCATTGTCGAAATGTCTTGTGCACCGGGATTCCGAGGATACTTTGGGCTATCTCGAGGTTGAGGTATTTCCACCATAGCTTGTGTAGGCTTATGATGGGCCAGGTTGGAACACCCCTGCAGGGTTAAATCTTACGCGAAGCCGTGCCCGCGGTTATGTGGCGCTTGGATATTTATAATCTCCGGTTGTAGAAAACTTGACACTAAATCCTAATTAAAATACACCAACCGCGTGCGTAACCGTGATCGTCTCTTTTCGAGGAAGTTCGAGAAGAGAACACGGTGGGGTTATGTTTGACTCGTAAGTAGGTGTTCAGGATCACTTAGTGATCATTTGTAGTTTGCGACCGTTTTGCGTAGATGCTCTTCTTATTTTTGTACTCGTAAGTTAGCCACCATATAATGCTTAGTGCTTGCTACAACCTCACCACCTTACCCTTCCATACCCATTTAAGCTTTGATAGTTTTGCTACCCATGGTTATGGGATTGCTGAGTCCTCGTGGCTCACAGATTACTACAACAATAGTTGCAGGTATAGGTAATGCGATGTCTTGACGTGAGAGCGATGCTTGTTTGCTTTGGAGTTCTTCTTCTGCTTCTTCTTCATCGTCGATCTGGGGATAGGTTCCTAGTCGGCAGCCTGGGCTAGCTGGGTGGATGTCGTTCTTCTTTTCGTTTGATTTCATCCGTAGTCGGATGCTGCCCTTCTGTATGATGTTTGTTATGTATTGATGTATTGTCTGTATCCCCATCTATTATGTATGTGGTACGATGTAATGATATCCACCTTGCAAGCGTCTCCAATATGCGTTTCTACTCTTGGTGGGGCCTCCGAGTTCCCCGATAATAGGATCGCATATTGGGCGTGACATATCGAGTCCGCCAGGTCCCCATGAATGACGCCATAACCAAGGGTTAAAGAGGGCGTTTAAGGGCGCCAGTTACTGATAATGGGCGCACTAACTACACTTGATGAGGGTGGACGAACGTCCTGACCGTTGCGTTCCTGGAGGGTCTCCTGGTCTTCTCTGACCGAGTGATGACAGGTACTCCGAGTGAAATAAGCCGGTCGAGTGATGTGTTGTCTTCCGAGTGGTTTATTGGTTTCCGAGTGAACTTCAGGCTGTAGAACATCTGACTGCTGGTCCGGCCCTGGGGCCCAGTATAAGGTGTATGTCATCCTAGGGTAGGGTCTATAGGTCAGGCCTGTTACCCAATCCCTAATATATGCCCTCGTCATTAGCCCCCGAATCAGTCGAGGTTAAGCGGGTTGAGTCAAGACGAATTCCCAGGTGAGTTGAGTGCTACGGAGGCGCTCAAGAACCCTTACTGGACATTTGACGGCCTTGTCTCCGCATGATACCTTGACGGATTCTGGACCGTATGATGTCCGAGTGAAAGTCTTGTTGCGATCTCGAGCTGGGCTAGAAATGTCTCCATCCGAGTGAAATGAATCCTCGCGCGCTGGGTGACGGAACAGATCCGAGCATTTTTGGAATGTCTTTAAAGGGCGAGCAATCGAATTGCTGGATCCCAGATTTTGCGGGATTTGAAATCTGGTATGAGCGCGCGCGAATGGTTGCGACGCGGTGAGTGGGGAAAGTGGGGCGTGACGCCTCGATTTTCACCCCACTTTTTGCCACGTACCGCTGGATCTCCGCCGGCGAGATTTGAGGGGATCTGTGGGCCCGCGAATCACTGGTGAGGATTGGTGGGCGGAGCGAGCGGTGGTATAAAGGGCCGCCGCGTCGGAGAGGAAGAGAGCGCCAGATCCCCTTTTCCTCATTTCTTCCAATCTCCCAATCTTCTCCTCCGCACCCCACTCTGGTCAAACCCGTGTCGGCGCCGGAGTACTGTGCGGCGATGGCGAAAGACAAGACGGTGAAGCTGGAGCGAGCGAAGAGAGCGACGAAGGTGAAGAAGGAGTCGAGCTCCAGGGTCGCGCCGCCGCGCGGGTGGATCCAGGGCGATTGGCTCCCGCCGACCACCACGGCGGAGGATATCAGAGGGCTCGTCGTCGACGGGCTGGTGCGCGATGGGAGCTGGAGGCTGCCGGAGGAGGGGGAGATCGAGGCTGCGCCGCGCCCCGGGGAGCGCGTGCTCCTCACTACTCACGTGGAGAGAGGTTTCTCTATGCCACCCCATCCCTTCTTCCGCGGCTTCCTGAACTTTTTCGGTGCCCAACTCCATCATCTTCCTCTGAATGCCATAGCGTATCTTGCCGCATTTATTTCCATGTGCGAAAACTTCTTAGGCTGTCAGCCGCACTGGGGGCTGTTCAAGCATATCTTCACATGTCGTTCTCAGTCGGTAAAAAAGGCTGATCCTGGGGGAGAGAGAACTCATGTGACCTAGATGTGCGGCGGCTTAGGTATCCAGATGAGGGGTAGGAGTGCGTTCCCCACTATGACCTTTCCCGAGTCGGTTAGGGGTTGGCAGTCGACCTGGTTTTACTGTGACGATATTCCCTGTGCTGGATCATCGACTGGCCTTCCCCCTTACACGTCCAAGAGGGTCAGCACTCCTCCATCGCTGACGGTGGGCAAGGAGGAAAAGACAGAAGTGGGGATCTTGGTGGCCGCTGTAGTTGGTCTGATTCAGGGCAGAGTGACGGGCCTGGATCTTCTGGAGGTCTTCCTCAGTCGGCGGATCCAGCCGCTGCAGGAGCGGTCTCATCCCATGTGGCGGTACGTCAGGCCCAATGACTCGACCCGAGTGCATCCGTAGGACGTTGATGAGGAGACGGTGAAGCAATGGCTCAGATGCATCACTGGAGCGCGCGACAATCCGCAAGGGTCAAGACGGATCCTGTCCTACGACGCCGCGCACCAACCGCCAGAGGTGTGACACATATTTCCGAGTGAATTATTTATGCGCAAATTATCCGAGTGAGCCGAATGATCTGACTGTCTCTGTTCTTCGTGCCTTGCAGGATTTCCAGAAGATGCTCTCGCCTGTGCCAAATGGAGAACACCTTGTCGGGGACGTGGGGAGCGACCATGGCAGTGTTGAGGACAGCTACGCGGAGGATAGCGAGGAGGAAAGCGACGACTCGGAAGGAAGCGACGAGGTCGAGTCTTCTCCCTCTCCAGAGTTGCGCGCTGAGCGCCGCTCCTAGCAGACTCAAGATCCGAGTGCTGGCCTTGGGAAGACGGTGACCCCGAGTGCTAAGATCCCGAAGCGCACTCGGACATCGACGCCAGAGCCGACGGAGAAGGCCGCCAAGCAGCTCAAGGTCGCCTCGCCCAAACCCCGGAAGGCCCTGATACGTCTCCAACGTATCTATAATTTTTGATTGTTCCATGCTGTTATATTATCAATCTTGGATGTTTTTATATGCATTTACAGCAATTATATATCATTTTTTGGGACCAACCTATTAACTTAGTGCCCAGTGCCAGTTGCTGTTTTCTGCCCTGTTTTTGTTTTACAGAATATCAATACCAAACGAAGTCCAAATGCCACGAAACTTTTTGGAGATTTTTCTGGACAATACCAACACTAGAAGCTTCGGGAGGAGGCCAGAAGCCCCAGGGGGTGCCCACGAGGCACCAGGGCGCGCCTGTACCTCGTGGGGCCCACAGAGCTCCGTTTGACCTAATTCCTCCACTATAAATTCCCAAAAAATCAGAAACCCTTGGGGGAGTCCACGAAATACTTTTTCTGCCGCCGCAAGTTTCTGTTCTCGAGAGATCCCATCATGAGGCCTTTTCTGGTACTTCGCCGGAGGGGGAATCGATCACGGAGGGGCTCTACATCAACCTTGCGGCCCTTCCGATGATGCGTGAGTAGTTTACCACAGACCTTCGGGTCCATAGTTAGCAGCTAGATGGCTTCTTCTCTCTTTTTGATCTTCAATGCAATGTTCTCCTCGATGTTCTTGGAGTTCTATCCGATGTAATCACTTTTTGTGGTGTGTTTGTTGGGATCCGATGAATTGTGAGTTTATGATCAGATTATCCATGAATATTATTTGAGTCTTCTCTGATCTCTTTTATGCATGATTATTATAGCCTCGTATTTCTTCTCCGATCTATTGATTTGATTTGGCCAACTAGATTGATTTTTCTTGCCATGGGAAGAGGTGCTTTGTAATGGGTTCGATCTTGCGGTGCTCAATCCCAGTGACAGAAAGGGACATGACACGTATGTATCATTGCTATTAAGGGTAAAAAGATGGGGTTTATTCATGCATGAGTTTATCTTGTCTACATCATGTCATCGTTCTTAAGGCGTTACTCCGTTCTTTATGGACTTAATACACTAGATGCATGCTGGATAGCGGTCGATGTGTGGAGTAATAGTAGTAGATGCAGGCAGGAGTCGGTCTACTTGTCTCGGACGTGATGCCTATATACATGATCATTGCCTTGGATATCGTCATGATTATTTGCTTTTCTATCAATTGCCCAACAGTAATTTGTCTACCCACCGTATGCTATTTTCTTGAGAGAAGCCTCTAGTGAAAACTATGGCCACCGGGTCTATCTAAATGATATACTAAAACCCTAAAAATATTTGCTGCACTTTTCTTTTATTTATTTTATTTTGTATTTTTGTTTCAATCTATCTATCTATCACATAAAATTTAATCTTGCAATTGACCGCCGAGGGATTGACAACCCCTCGTTTGCGTTGGGCGCAAGGATTTGTTGTTTGTGTGCAGGTACTGCTAACGAGGTGTTGGGTGGTTCTCCTACTGGATTGATAACCTTGGTTTCATAACTGAGGGAAATACTTACCTCTGCTATGCTGCATCATCCCTTCCTCTTCGGGGATAAACCAACGCAAGATACAAGTAGTAGGAAGAATTTCTGGCGCCGTTGCCGGGGAGACATCATCAACATCTATCAAGTACCTTTGCATAAACTCTCATCTCCTTGCATTTATTTTATTTTATTTTCCTCTCGTTTGCATCATCAACATCCCACTTCTAAAAGGATTGTACAAAAATACAAAAATATTTTCCGTTTTCCTTTTTCTTGTTTGCTTGTTTGCTTGCTTGTTATCTTGTTCGCGTAGTCACGATGTCTCAAGAAAATACAAAATTGTGTGATTTTTCCAATACTAATAATAATGATTTTAATAGCACTCCGATTGCTCCTCCCGCCGCTAGTGCAGAGACTTGTGATATTAATGCCGCTTTGCTTAATCTTGTGATGAAAGATCAATTTTCTGGTAGTCCTAATGAAGATGATGCATCCCATCTTAACACTTTCGTAGAATTGTGTGATATGCAAAAGAAAAAAGATGTGGATAATGATATTGTGAAATTAAAATTATTCCCATTCTCATTGCGGGATCGTGCAAAATTTTGGTTTTCATCTTTACCACGAAATAGTATCGATTCTTGGGATAGGTGTAAAGATGCTTTTATTACTAAGTATTTTCCTCCCGCGAAAATTATTTCCCTAAGAAATCAAATTATGAATTTTAAGCAACTTGATCATGAACATGTTGCCCAATCTTGGGAAAGAATGAAATTAATGATAAAAAATTGCCCTACTCATGGTTTAAATTTGTGGATGATCATACAAATTTTTTATGCGGGATTAAATTTTGTTTCTAGAAATCTTTTAGATTCCGCCGCGGGAGGTACGTTTATGGAAATTACTTTTGGAGAAGCTACTAAATTGCTTGATAATATTATGGCAAATTATTCACAATGGCATACTAAAAGAGTTCCTACTAGTAAAAAAGTGAATTCGGTTGAAGAAATTAATACTTTGAGTGATAAAGTTGATGCGCTTATGAAATTGGTTGCTAGTAAAAATGTTCATATTGATCCTAATGATGTGCCGTTGTCCACTTTGAGTGAGCAAAATAATGATGCCATTGATGTGAATTTTGTCTCGCGAAACAATTTTAATAGTAATGCTTATAGAGGTAATTTCAATGCTAGACCGTTTCCTGGAAATTCCTCTAATAATTATGGCAATCCTTATGGTAATATTTATAGTAATAATAATAATAGGATGCCCTCTGATCTTGAAAGTAATATTAAAGAATTTATTAATGCTCAAAAAGTTTTCAACACTACGATCGAAGAAAAATTGAGTAAACTTGATGATATGTCTAGGAGCATTGATAGAATTATTCATGATGTGGAAAATCTTAAGACTAAAATTTTGCCACCTAAAATTGATATTAATGAATCAATTAAAGCTTTATATGTCTCCATGGATGAGAGTAAGAAAAGAACCGCCATGCTAAAAGCTAAACGAGAATTTTTAGAAAAAGCGATTCCTCCCGGTTTTTATCGTAGTAATGATGAGGATATTAAAATGATTGGTGTTTCATCTATTGATTATTTATTTAGCAATATTAAACTTGATGAAAAGGGGACTGAAGAAGAGTCAACTTTAGTTAATGAGCGTCCCCATAGTTCGGAGGGTGAAAATCTTGATAAGAAAATTACTAAAAGTGGGTTTGGAGAGGTAAAAACTTTAAATAGCGATGTGCCCACTCTCTTGGATTACAAAGATTTCAATTATGATAATTGTTCTTTGATTGAGTGCATTTCTTTGTTACAATCCATGTTAAATTCACCCAACGCTTATGAGCAAAACAAGGCTTTTACTAAACACATCGTAGAGGCAATGATGAAAGCGTTAGAAGAAAAGTTAGAACTAGAAATTTCAATTCCTAGAAAATTATATGATGAATGTGAACTCACCAATAAGTTTAAAATTAAAAATTATGAGTGCAATGCTTTATGTGATTTGGGTGCTAGCGTTTCCACAATTCCAAAATCTCTATGTGATGTGCTAGGTTTCACCAATATAGATGAATGTTCTCTTAATTTGCATCTTACGGATTCAACTATTAAAAAGCCTTCGGGTAGAATTAATTTTGTTCTAATTCTTGCAAATAGGAACTATGTGCCCGTTGATTTTATTGTACTTGACATTGAATGCAACCCTTCATGCCCCATAATACTTGGTAGACCGTTCTTACGAACCATAGGTGCCGTTATTGATATGAAAGAAGGGAATATAAAATTTCAATTTCCATTAAAAAAGGGTATGTAGCATTTACCTAGGAAAAGAATTAAAGCACCATATGAATCCATTATGAGGGCCAATTATGGAATCAACTTGAAAGATGACAATACTTGAAACTATGCATTATGCCTAGCTAGGGGCATAAAACAATAGCGCTTGTTGGGAGGCAACCCAATGAATAAATTAAATTTTTATTATTTGTTTATGTTATTGTGTGTTTTCACAATTATGCTACTGTTATGATTGTGTTTCTGTGTTTTTAATTAGTGTTTGTGCCAAGTAAAACCTTTAGGATGATATGGAAGATAGTATAATTGATGCTGTTTGGAAAACAGAAAGTTTTGCGTCCAGTGCTGGAATTTTGTTTCTGTACTGGAGAGTGAGACAAATCTGAAATTTTTACACAGTATTGGTATATTAATTTCCCACGTTTTCCTAATTTTTCAGAAGTTTTGGAGTTACAGAAGTATGGCTTTTAAATAGATTGCTACAGACTGTTCTGTTTTTGACAGATTCTGTTTTTGATGCACTACTTGCTTGTTTTGATGGAACTATGGATTGTATCGGGGGGTATAAGCCATGGAGAAGTTAGAATACAGTAGTTATAATGCAAAAATAAAATATGAATGGGTTTGCAACAGTACTTAAGTTAGTGATTTATTTTGATATACTAACGGATCTCACGAAGGTTTTGTTGAGTTTTGTGTGATTGAAGTTTTCAAGTTTTGGGTGAGATCACGATGGATGAAGGAATAAGGAGTGGCAAGAGCCTAAGCTTGGGGATGCCCGAGGCACCCCAAGGTAATATTCAAGGAAGTCTCAGGCGTCTAAGCTTGGGGATGTCCCGGAAGGCATCCCCTCTTTCTTCTACCAACCATCGGTAATTTTACTTGGAGCTATATTTTTATTCGTCACATGATATGTGTTTTGCTTGGAACGCCTTATATTATATGAGTCTTTGCTTTGTTTGCTTTATAGTTTGTCACAATCATCCTTGCTGAACACACCTATTTTGAGAGAGCCACACGTTCATCATAATTTGTTAGAATACTCTATGTGCTTCGCTTAAATTTTTTTGAGCTAGGCAGTTGCTCTAGTGCTTCACTTAAATCTTTTTGAGCACGGCGGTGGCTAAATTTTGAAGAAATGAACTCTCATGCTTCACTTATATTATTTTGAGAGTTGATTAAAATTTTGAAGAAATAAACTCTCATGCTTCACTTATATTATTTTGAGAGTTGATAAAATTTTGAAGAAATAGATTCTCATGCTTCACTTATATTATTTTGAGAATTGATAAGATTGAATTTTGAAGAAATATTTGCACTCTCATGCTTCACTTAAATCTTTTTGAGAGTTGATGAAAGTAACGGCAATTTGCACAAGATATGAATTTGGTCCCAAAGTGATGAATATTCAAGAGGGATATAATAAAAACTTTCATATAGATCATTGGATATGATAAGTGTGATTCCTTGCAATAGTTTTGCGATATGGAAATGATAATATGTGAGTCATGTTAGTGAGTAATTGTGATTTAGTAAGAATATTCGTGTTAAGGTTTGTGATTCCCTATGCATGCACATCAAGTCAATAGTTATGCAAAGAAATTATATCCTACTTATGGTGCATTATTCGGTGTTAGTTATGTTCAATGCATGTTTATGACCATTTTCGCTTTTTGGTTGGTTGCTTCTCAATCTTTTGCTAGCCTTCATTTGTACTAAGCATAAATACTGCTTGTGCATCCAAAATCCTTAAACCCAAGTTGTGCCAAATGAGTCCACTATATCTACCTATATGCGGTATTTCAATGCCGTTCCAAGTAAATTTGCGTGTGCCAACTCTAATTTTCAAAATAATTTTCCATTTTGTGTGCCCGTACCGCTCATGAAGCGGCAGGGGGTGGCCAATATTTTCCATGCTAGGTGTGTTATTCTCACGATGAGTGTTTATTCACTTGTCATTGCATGAGAGAATGGTTGGTAATAGGGATGCCCAGTCCCACAATGAAATCAAAAATTAATAACAACAAAATTTCTTGGAAAGTGATGGTATGGAGGGCACCCGTGGATACGGCTAGCCATGGATTGTGAAAGAAATGGTGGAAAGGAAATAAACTTTACTTTCTGCTTGGGAACCGCCTATGATGTGTCTAGCATGGAAGATATTGGGAATTCTTGGTCGTTTTCGTTGACAGGAAAAGCATGCCTCTCAAAATATTTTTATCTCTCTAATTTAAGCCTTGAGCTCTGGCACATTTGACAAATCTCTGCTTCCCTCTGCAAAGGGCCTATCAATTTACTTTTATGCAATTTGATTTTCTTGAGTCTCCATCTTCTCTTATAAAGCACCAACTAGAGACCACTATTGTCATACTTGTGCATTGTGTGTAGCTAATATTTGAGTGTGTTTCATGAATGGATCAATGATTGAGCATAATGGGCTAGGGATAACTTTCTTTAGCGTTGATATTTTGAAAGACATGGTTGCTTGTTAGCATGCTTGAGTATTTATATCTTCATGTCAAATTATAGACTATTGCTTTGAATCATTCTAGTCCAATGTCCATGCTATAAAAGAAAAAGAAAATATGATGAATATGATAGGCATCATACCACATCAAAAATTCTGTTTTTATCATTTACCTACTCGAGGACGAGCAGTAATTAAGCTTGGGGATGCTGATACGTCTCCAACGTATCTATAATTTTTTATTGTTCCATGTTGTTATATTATCAATCTTGGATGTTTTTATATGCATTGACAGCAATTATATATCATTTTTTGGGACCAACCTATTAACTTAGTGCCCAGTGCCAGTTGCTGTTTTCTGCCCTGTTTTTGTTTTACAGAATATCAATACCAAACGAAGTCCAAATGCCACGAAACTTTTTGGAGATTTTTCTGGACAATACCAACACTAGAAGCTTCGGGAGGAGGCCAGAAGCCCCAGGGGGTGCCCACGAGGCACCAGGGCGCGCCTGTACCTCGTGGGGCCCACAGAGCTCCGTTTGACCTAATTCCTCCACTATAAATTCCCAAAAAATCAGAAACCCTTGGGGGAGTCCACGAAATACTTTTTCTGCCGCCGCAAGTTTCTGTTCTCGAGAGATCCCATCATGAGGCCTTTTCTGGTACTTCGCCGGAGGGGGAATCGATCACGGAGGGGCTCTACATCAACCTTGCGGCCCTTCCGATGATGCGTGAGTAGTTTACCACAGACCTTCGGGTCCATAGTTAGCAGCTAGATGGCTTCTTCTCTCTTTTTGATCTTCAATGCAATGTTCTCCTCGATGTTCTTGGAGTTCTATCCGATGTAATCACTTTTTGTGGTGTGTTTGTTGGGATCCGATGAATTGTGAGTTTATGATCAGATTATCCATGAATATTATTTGAGTCTTCTCTGATCTCTTTTATGCATGATTATTATAGCCTCGTATTTCTTCTCCGATCTATTGATTTGATTTGGCCAACTAGATTGATTTTTCTTGCCATGGGAAGAGGTGCTTTGTAATGGGTTCGATCTTGCGGTGCTCAATCCCAGTGACAGAAAGGGACATGACACGTATGTATCGTTGCTATTAAGGGTAAAAAGATGGGGTTTATTCATGCATGAGTTTATCTTGTCTACATCATGTCATCGTTCTTACGGCGTTACTCCGTTCTTTATGGACTTAATACACTAGATGCATGCTGGATAGCGGTCGATGTGTGGAGTAATAGTAGTAGATGCAGGCAGGAGTCGGTCTACTTGTCTCGGACGTGATGCCTATATACATGATCATTGACTTGGATATCGTCATGATTATTTGCTTTTCTATCAATTGCCCAACAGTAATTTGTCTACCCACCGTATGCTATTTTCTTGAGAGAAGCCTCTAGTGTAAACTATGGCCCCCTGATCTATCTAAATCATATACTAAAACCCTAAAAATATTTGCTGCACTTTTCTTTTATTTATTTTATTTTGTATTTTTTGTTTCAATCTATCTATCTATCACATAAAATTTAATCTTGCAATTGACCGCCGAGGGATTGACAACCCCTCATTTGCGTTGGGTGCAAGGATTTGTTGTTTGTGTGCAGGTACTGCTAACGAGGTGTTGTGTGGTTCTCCTACTGGATTGATAACCTTGATTTCATAACTAAGGGAAATACTTACCTCTGCTGTGCTGCATCATCCCTTCCTCTTCGGGGATAAAACCAACGCAAGCTACAACTAGCAGGCCCTACCCAGGATCAAGGTTACCGTGCCTGTCACCTCAACGTGAGTGCCGCGTCTTTCCTTTCTGTCTCTATGAAGTTCTGGGCTTTTTTGACCAGGTGAAACTTGTGAACCAGAGCTGCCACCTCGATGACATCTCCCATGCAGATCGACGGAGACCGCGTCGAAGCCAAGTCGGCGGACGTGGCCACCTCTCAGAAAGGAAGCGATGATTTCATTTTTTACTTCGATCTGTGACCCGACTGAATTGTGCGTCATGAATGATCGTGTCGAGTGGACGTAGCGCTTGCAGAGATCATCCATGTCGCGGACGACGACAAAGGACTGCCACGGGGGGACATCGAGAAGGGGACCGCAGCTCCGACTGCCTCTCAGACCACCGCACAGAAGACACCACCAAGCAAACACTACTAGGGAAAACCTTATAGGTGGACGATTAACAGTAGCGCGGGTCAGAGGTACGCGCTACTGCTAATTTACAGTAGCGCCGGTGTAAGAAATGCGCTACTGCTATCTATTTAGCAGTAGATGGGGTGTGCTAGACAACGGTACTGCTAAGTGGGCCACACAATACCCACCAGGCTAGCTATATTAGTAGCGCGGCCCACTGTACACGCGCTACTGCTAAACCCTTAGAAGTAGCGCGTGTTAAAGGCCCACCACTGCAACTACTGCGACACTGTGGCACCTTGCGGGCCCCGCTTAGCAGCAGCGTGATACGTCCATTTTGCATCATGTTTTGCTACTGTTATTTATAGTGTTTTTAATCATTATAACACTTTTTGGAGTAATTCTAATGCCTTTTCTCTCTTAATATGCAAGATTCACACAAGGAGGGAGAATGCCGGCAGCTGGAATTCTGGAGCTGAAAAAGCTCTGTCAAGATACCTATTCTGCACATCTCCAAATGAGCTGAAATTTTACGGAGAATTATTTTGGAATAAATAAAAAATATTGGAAGCAAAAAGTACCAGAGGGGGCCACCCAGGTGCCCACGCGGCACCAGGGCATGCCACCCCCCAGGCGCGCCCTGGTACCTCGTGGGGCCCCTGGCCCACTTCTGGCCCCCATTTTCTGGTATATAAGTCATTTTGCCCTAGAAAAAATGGAGAGAAGACTTTTGGGATGGTGCGCTGCTACTTGTAGCTTGCGTTGGTATTTCCCCGAAGAGGAAGCGATGATGCAGCACAGTAGAGGTAAGTATTTTCCTCAATTATGAAACCAAGGTTATCGAACCAGTAGGAGAATCACACAACACCTAGTAAGCAGTACCTGCACACAAACAACAAATCCTTGCACCCAACGCAAACAAGGGGTTGTCAATCCCTTGGCGGTAAGATTGCAAGATTAAATTGTATTTGATAGATTGCAGCAAAAATACTAAATAAAATAAATAAAAGAAAATGGCAGCAATATTTTTAGGGTTTTAGTAATATGATTTAGGTAGACCCGGGGGCCATAGATTTCGCTAGAGGCTTCTCTTGAGAAAATAGCATACGGTGGGTAGACAAATTACTGTTGGGCAATTGATAGAAAAGCAAATAATCATGACAATATCCAAGGCAATGATCATGTATATAGGCATCACGTCCAAGATTAGTAGACCGACTCCTGCCTGCATCTACTACTATTACTCCACACATCGATGGGCTATCCAGCATGCATCTAGTGTATTAAGTCCATAAGAACGGAGTAATGCCTTAAGAACGATGACATGATGTAGACAAGACAAACTCACGAATTAATAAACCCAATGAATAGATCCCATCTTTTTACCCTTAGTAGCAACGATACATACGTGTCATGTCCCCTTCTGTCACTGGGATTGAGCACCGCAAGATCGAACCCACTACAAAGCACCTCTTCCCATGGCAAGATAAATCAACTTAGTTGGCCAACCAAATCAATAGATCAGAGAAGAAATACAAGGCTATAATAATCATGCATAAAAGAGATCAGAGAAGACTCAAATAATATTCATGGATAATCTAATCATAAACTCACAATTCATCGGATCCCAACAAACACACCGCAAAGAAAGATTACATCGGATAGATCTCCAAGAACATCAAGGAGAACATTGTATTGAACATCAAAAAGAGAGAAGAAGCCATCTAGCTACTGCCTATGGACCCAAAGGTCTGTGGTAAACTACTCATGCATCATCGGAGAAGCAGCAAGGTTGATGTAGAGCCCCTCCGTGATCGATTCCCCCTCCGGCAGATTACCGGAGAAGGACCCCTGATGGGATCTCTCTGGAACAGAGGCTTGCGGCAGCGTAAAAAGTATTTCCTGGGCTCTCCTGAGGGTTTCTGATATTTTGGGAATTTATAGTGCTGGAATTAGGTCAAACGGAGATGGGGTGGGCCCACGAGGTACCAGGGCGCGCCACCCCCCCTGGGGCGCGCCCTGGTGCCTCGTGGCCCACCTCTTCTTCTTCTGGCCCTCTCCCAAAGCTTCCAGTATTCTTCTTGCCCAAGAAAAAATCTCCAAAAAGTTTCACTGTATTTGGACTTCGTTTGATATTGATTTTCTGTGAAACAAAAACAGGGCAGAAAACAGCAACTGGCACTGGGCACTAGGTTAATAGGTTAGTCTCCAAAAATAATATAAAATTGCTGTAAATGATTATAAAAACATCCAAGATTGATATTATAACAGCATGGAACAATAAAAAATTATAGATACGTTGGAGACGTATCAGCATCCCCAAGCTTAATTCCTGCTCGTCCTCGAGTAGGTAAATGATAAAAATAGAATTTTTGATGTGGAATGCTGCCTAACATATTTATCACATATTATTTTTCTTTTTGTAGCATGGACATTGGACTTATATGATTCAAAGCAATAGTCTATAATTTGACATGAAAACATAGATACTCAAGCAAACTAACAAGCAACCATGTCTTTCAAAATATCAACGCTAAAGAAAGTTATCCCTAGCCCAATATGCTCAATCATTGATCCATTTATGAAACACACTCCAATATTAGCTACAACCAATGCACAAGTATGACAATAGTGTTCTCTAGTTGGTGCTTTTGTAAGAGAAGATGGAGACTCAAGAAAAATAAAAATTGCATAAAAGTAAATAGATAGGCCCTTCGCAGAGGGAAGCAGAGATTTGTCAAATGTGCCAGAGCTCAAAGCTGAAATTAAAGAGATAAAAAATATTTTGGGAGGCATGCTTTTCCTGTCAACGAAAACGAATGAGAATTTCCAATATCTTCCATGCTACATACATCATAGGCGGTTCCCAAACAGAAAATAAATTATACTCTCCTTCATTAAGATTTTTCTTTTCGCGAGAGTACTCCCCTTCATTAAGATTTTTTTTATTTCTTTCTAAGGGAGATTTGCTTTTGTTTTCATTATTTTTGCATTACTGCAATTTTGGCATTTTAGCAATTTAACAATTCGGGACGGGCATCCCTATTACCACCACACTCTCGCGCAATGACAAGTGAATAAACACTCATCTTGAGAATAACACACCTAGCATAGAAGATATTGGCTACCCCCTTCCGCTTCATGAGCGGTACGAGCACACAAAACAGAAAAAATTATTTTGAAATTTAGAGTTGGCACACGCAAATTTACTTGGAACGACATTGGAATACCACATATAGGTAGATATAGTGGACTCATAAGGCAAAACTGGTTTTAAGGATTTTGGATGCACAATCAGTATTTCCGCTTAGTACAAATGAAGGCTAGCAAAAGATTGAGAAGCAACCAACCAAAAAACGAAAACGGTCATAAACATGCATTGAACATAACTAGCACCGAATAATGCACCATAGTAGGATATAACTTCATTGCATAACTATTGACTTAACGTGCTTGCATAGGGAATCACAAACCTTAACACTAATATTATTACTTAAACACAATTACTCACTAACATGGCATCACATATCATCATTTCCATATCGCAAAACTATTGCAAGGAATCACACTCGTCATATCCAATGATCTATATGAAAGTTTTTATCTATATCCCTCTTGAATATTCATCATTTTGCGACCAATTGCATAACATGTGCAAATTACCGTTACTATCATCATCTCTCAAAAAGATTTAAGTGAAGCATGAGAGTGCAAATATTTCTTCAAAATTTCAATCTTAACAATTCTCAAAATAATATAAGTGAAGCACGAGAATTCATTTCTTCAAAATTTCAATCAAGTCAATTCTCAAAATGATATAAGTGAAGCATGAGAATTTATTTCTACAAAATTTCAATCAACTCTCAAAATAATATAAGTGAAGCATGAGAGTTTATTTCTACAAAATTTCAGCCACCACCGTGCTCAAAAGGATTTAAGTGAAGCACTAGAGCAACTGCCTAGCTAAAAAAATTTAAGTGAAGCACATAGAGTATTCTACAAATTATGATGATAACGTGTGGCTCTCTCAAAATAGGTGTGTGCAGCAAAGATGATTGTGACAAACTAAAAAGCAAACCAAGCAAAGACTCATATCATACAAGACGCTCCAAGCAAAACACATATCATGTGACGAATAAAAATATAGCTCCAAGTAAAATTACCGATGGTCGGTAGAATAAAGAGGGGAATGCCTTCCGGGGCATCCCCAAGCTTAGACGCTTGAGTCTTCCTTGAATATTACCTTGGGGTGACTTCGGCATCCCCAAGCTTAGGCTTTTGCTACTCCGTATTTCTTCGTCCATCGTGATCTCACCCAAAACTTGAAAACTTCAATCACACAAAACTCAACAAAACCTTCGTGAGATCCGTTAGTATAACAAAACAAATCACTACTATAAGTACTGTTGCAAACCCATTCATATTTTATTTTTGCATTATACCTACTGTACTCTAACTTCACCATGGCTTATACCCCCCGATACAATCCATAGATTCATCAAAACAAGCAAGTAGTGCATCAAAAACAGAATCGGTCAAAAACAGAACAGTCTGTAGCAATCTATTTGAAAGACATACTTCTGTAAGTCCAAAAATTCTGAAAAATTAGGAAAACGTGGGAAATTCATATACCAATACTGTGTAAAAATTTCAGATTTTTCTGACGCTCCAGTACAGAAACAAAATTCGGTCACTGGACGCAAAACTTTCTGTTTTCCAAACAGCATCAATTATACTATCTTCCAAATCATCCCAAAGGCTTTACTTGGCACAAACACTAATTAAAAACATAAAAATACTATCATACCAGTAGCATGACTGTAAAAACACACCATAACAGAAACTTATAACAAAATTTTATTTTAGTCATTGGGTTGCCTCCCAACAAGCGCTATTGTTTTATGCCCCTAGCTAGGCATAATGCATAATTTCAAGTATTGTCATACTTCTTATTGGTCCTAGCAACTCCTATTTAATTATCTTTGCCATTATCAATTATGTATACTAGATGATCAAGCTTAGTGCAAAGGGTTTTTATTTCTTTCAGGACACATAAAGAGATCTTTTTATCCAAGACATCGATCCTCCTATTTTGTGATACTACATGACCATTTATCGTAGAAGCAAGATTAAATATTCCTCGAAAGTTGGAATCCATGCTAGCCTTTGTTTCTTTTATTAGCTCATTTTGATAAAAGCACACTAAAGCAGTAGGTTCAATAGTTTCAACTGTTGGTTGCCCAAATATGTTTTTCATCTTTTCATAGGTGTCAAAGGCATCACCCTCAAGAAAATCGTTTTCAAATATAGAGTCCAAAACGCGTCTATGATCAAGCGGTAAACCAACATAAAAACTCCTTAGGAATAACTTAACATGATATTGAGGCCTAGCACTTGTTTGAATTTTTAATAATCTATCCCAAGCTTCTTTTAAATATTCATCACTCAAGTATTTAAAATTTAAAAGTCCTGGATCATCTTCGGCAAGATTATCAAATTTTTCTTTAGAAACCTTAGGAAAACCTCTTTTAATATTTTCATCATTCATAAGCTTCAAGAGGATAGATGGATTGTCTAAGGAACTAGCACTAGGAAGAGGATTACTTTTCTTAAATTCAGCCATGATAGCAACTTCAAGCACACAAACGAGAAAACAGGCAAAAAGGCAAACGGAAAATATTTTTGAATTTTTGTAAAAACGTTTTAGAAGTGGGGGAGATGAAAATGAGAGGCAAATGGCAAATAAAGTAAATGCAAGGAGATGAGAGTTTGTGCAAAGGTACTTGATAAATGTTGATGATGTCTCCCCGACAACGGAGCCAGAAATTCTTCCTGCTACTTGTAGCTTGCGTTGGTATTTCCCCGAAGAGGAAGGGATGATGCAGCACAGTAGAGATAAGTATTTCCCTCAATTATGAAACCAAGGTTATTGAACCAGTAGGAGAATCACACAACACCTAGTAAGCAGTACCTGCACACAAACAACAAATCCTTGCACCCAACGCAAACAAGGGTTGTCAATCCCTTGGCGGTAAGATTGCAAGATTAAATTGTATTTGATAGATTGATAGATTGCAGCAAAAATACTAAATAAAATAAATAAAAGAAAATGGCAGCAATATTTTTATGGTTTTAGTAATATGATTTAGGTAGAACCGGGGGCCATAGATTTCACTAGAGGCTTCTCTAGAGAAAATAGCATACAGTGGGTAGACAAATTACTGTTGGGCAATTGATAGAAAAGCAAATAATCATGATGATATCCAAGGCAATGATCATGTATATAGGCATCACGTCCAAGAGTAGTAGACCGACTCCTGCCTGCATCTACTACTATTACTCCACACATCGATGGGCTATCCAGCATGCATCTAGTGTATTAAGTCCATAAGAACGGAGTAATGCCTTAAGAACGATGACATGATGTAGACAAGACAAACTCACGAATTAATAAACCCAATGAATAGATCCCATCTTTTTACCCTTAGTAGCAACGATACATACGTGTCATGTCCCCTTCTGTCACTGGGATTGAGCACCGCAAGATCGAACCCACTACAAAGCACCTCTTCCCATGGCAAGATAAATCAACTTAGTTGGCCAAACCAAATCAATAGATCGGAGAAGAAATACAAGGCTATAATAATCATGCATAAAAGAGATCAGAGAAGACTCAAATAATATTCATGGATAATCTGATCATAAACTCACAATTCATCGGATCCCAACAAACACACCGCAAAGAAAGATTACATCGGATAGATCTCCAAGAACATCAAGGAGAACATTGTATTGAACATCAAAAAGAGAGAAGAAGCCATCTAGCTACTGCCAATGGACCCGAAGGTCTGTGGTAAACTACTCACGCATCATCGGAGAAGCAGCAAGGTTGATGTAGAGCCCCTCCGTGATCGATTCCCCCTCAGGCAGATTACCGGAGAAGGACCCCAGATGGGATCTCTCTAGAACAGAGGCTTGCGGCGGCGTAAAAAGTATTTCGTGGGCTCTCCTGAGGGTTTCTGATTTTTTGGGAATTTATAGTGCTGGAATTAGGTCAAACGGAGATGGGGTGGGCCCACGAGGTACCAGGGCGCGCCACCCCCCTGGGGCGCGCCCTGGTGCCTCGTGGCCCACCTCTTCTTCTTCTTGCCCAAGAAAAAATCTCCAAAAAGTTTCACTGTATTTGGACTTCGTTTGATATTGATTTTCTGTGAAACAAAAACAGGGCAGAAAACAGCAACTGGCACTGGGCACTAGGTTAATAGGTTAGTCTCCAAAAATAATATAAAATTGCTGTAAATGATTATAAAAACATCCAAGATTGATATTATAACAGCATGGAACAATCAAAAATTATAGATACGTTGGAGACGTATCATGCGCCGTCGTCTCGAGGTGGAACTTGGGCAGGAGCACTTTTGCTCTCCGGCGGAGAGATTCCGCTGGGGATACTTCCCTCCGGGAGGGGGAAATCGTCGCCATCGACATCACCAGCGACCCTCTCATCGTGGGAGGGCCAATCTTCATCAACATCTTCACCAGCACCATCTCATCTCAAACCCTAGTTCATCTCTTGTATTCAACCTTTGTCTCAAAACCTCAGATTGCTACCTATGGGTTGCTAGTAGTGTTGATTACACATTGTAGTTGATGCTAGTTGGTTTATTTGGTGGAAGATTATATGTTCAGATCTATTATGCTATTCAATACTCTACTGATCATGGGCATGTTGATGATTTGTGAGTAGTTACTTTTGTTCTTGAGGACATGGGAGAAGTCTTGTCATAAGTAATCATGTGAATTTGGTATTCGTTCGATATTTTGATGATATGTATGTTGTTGATTCTCTTAGTGGTGTCGTGTGAACGTCAACTACATAACACTTCACCATCTTTGGGCCTAAGGGAATGCATTGTGGAGTAGTAATTAGATGATGGGTTGCTAGAGTGACAGAAGCTTAAACCCTAGTTTATGCGCTATTCCGTATGATTTGGATCCATATGTTTAATGCTATGGTTAGAGTTATCTTAATTCTTCTTTCGTAGTTGCGGATGCTTGCGAGAGGGGGTAATCATAAATGGGAGGTTTGTTCAAGTAAGAACAGCACCCAAGCACCGGTCCACCCACATATCAAATTATCAAAGTAGCGAACGCGAATCAAACAAACATGATGAAAGTGACTAGATGAAATTCCCATGTGTCCTCAAGAACGTGTTGCTTATTATAAGAAATCGTTCCGGCTTGTCCTTTGCTATAAAAAGGATTGGGCCAACTTGCTGCACTCTTTGTTACTATTGTTACTTGTTATTTGTTACAAATTATCTTGTTATCAAACTACTCGTTACCGATAATTTCAGTGCTTGCAGAAAACACCTTGCTGAAAACCGCTTGTCATTTCCTTCTGCTCCTTGTTGGGTTCGACACTCTTACTTATCGAAAGGACTACGATTGATCCCCTATAGTTGTGGGTCATCAAGACTCTTTTCTGGTGCCGTTGCCGGGGAGTGAAGCGCCTTTGGTGAGTGGAATTTGGTAAGGAAACATTTATATTACGTGCTGAAATTTACTGTCACTTGTCACTATGGAAAGTAATCCTTTGAGGGGTTTGTTCGGGGTATCTTCACCACAACCGGAAACACCAAAATTTGCTTCTCAACCTACTGCACCTACTGAAAATATTGAATATGAAATTCCTTCGGGTATGATAGAGAAACTGCCTGCTAATCCTTATGCAGGAGATGGAACAATACATCCTGATATGCACTTGATTTATGTGGATGAAATATGTGGATTGTTTAAGCTTGCAGGTTTGTCCGGAGATGGAGTTAAGAAGAAAGTATTCCCTTTTTCTTTGGGGGGGGGATCATTGACATGGTATAGGCTATGTGATGATACCAATACATGGGACTGGAACCGATTGAAACTGGAATTCCATCAGAAATTTTATCCTATGCATTTGGTTCATCGTGATCGGAATTATATATATATAATTTTTGCCTCGTGAAGGATAAAGCATCGCCCAAGCTTGGGGGAGGCTTAAGTACATGATGTACACATGCCCCAATCATGAGCTCGCAAAGGAAATTATCTTACAGAATTTTTATGCTCGGCTTTCTCATGATAATCAAAATACTCTCGATTCTTCTTCGACTGGCTCCTTTATGAAGAAAACTATTTAATTCAGATGGGATCTTCTAGATAGAATTAAACGCAACTCTGAAGATTTTGAACTCGACAAAGGTAAAGCGTCAGGAATAATACTTGAGTTCGATTGTGTTAAATCTTTTATGACTACCGATGCCTTTCATAAGTTTAGCACTAAATATGGACTTGACTCTGAGATAGTAGCTTCCTTTTGTGAATCATTTGCTACTCATGTTGATCTCCCTAAGGAGAAGTGGTTTAAATATCATCCCCCTGTTAAAGAAAAGGTTGAGGAACCCGGTAGTATTAAAGAAGAAACAATTGTTTACCATGTTGATCTAGTTGTGCCTACCGCTTATATTGAGAAACCACCTTTTCCTGTTAGTATTAAGGAACATGCTAAAGTTTCAACTGTGGTTAACAAAAGTCACATTAGAGCACCTAGACCCTCTGAACAAATTAAAGTTGAACCTAATGTTGCTATGGTTAAAGATCTCTTGGTTGATAATAGAGATGGGCATGTTATTTACTTCTGCGATGAAGCAGCTAGAATTGCTAAACCTGATTCTAAAGATAAAAACAGACCCGTTGTGGGCATGCCTGTTGTCTCAGTTAAAATAGGAGATCATTGTTATCATGGCTTATGTGATTTGGGTGCTAGTGTGAGTGCTATTCCATTTACCTTATATCAAGAAATTATGAATGAGATTGCACCTGCTGAAATTGAGGACATTGATGTTACTATTAAACTTGCAAACAGAGATACCATTACACCGCTTGGGATCGTTAGAGATGTTGAAGTCTTGTGCGGAAAAAATCAAATACCCTACTGATTTTCTAGTCCTTGGTTCCCCACAAGATGATTTTTGTCCCATTATATTTGGTAGACCTTTCTAGAACACTGTTAATGCCAAGATTGATTGCGCTAAAGAAATTGTTAGTGTTGATTTTGTTGGTATGTCTCATGAGTTTAATTTCTCTAAATTTCGTAGACAACCTCATGATAAAGAATTACCTAGTAAAGATGAAATTATTGGTCTTGCTTCTATTGCCGTACCTCCTATTGATCCGTTAGAACAATATTTGCTAGACCACGAAAATGATATGCATATGAATGAAAGAAATGAAATAGATAGAATGTTCTTTGATCAGCCACCCATCCTTAAACATAATTTGCCTATTGAAACTCTTGGAGGTCCTCCTCCACCTAAGGGTGATCCTGTATTCGAATTGAAGCAATTGCCTGATACATTGAAATGTGCTTATCTTGATGAAAAGAAGATATATCCTGTTATTATTAGTGCTAACCTTTCAGCCCATGAAGAAAAGAGATTACTAAAAACTCTGAGGAAGCACTGAGATGCTATCGGATATGCTCTTGATGATCTTAAGGGCATTAGTCCCACTCTATGTCAGCACAAAATTAATATGGAGCCTGATGCTAAACCAGTTGTCGACCACCAACGACGATTAAATCCTAAGATGAAGGAGGTGGTAAGAACTGAAATATTAATACTTCTGGAAGAAGGTATAATCTATCCCATAGCTGATTGTAGATGGGTAAGTCATGTTCATTGTGTCCCTAAGAAAGGGGGTATTACCGTTGTTCCCAATGATAAAAATGAACTCATTCCACAAAGAATTGTAACTGGTTATAGGATGGTAATTGATTTTAGAAAACTAAACAAAGCTACTAGAAAAGATCATTACCCCTTACCTTTCATTGATCAAATATTAGAAAGATTGTCTAAGCATACACACTTTTGTTTCCTAGACGGATATTCTGGTTTTTCTCAAATACCCGTAGCACAATCTGATCAAGAGAAAACCACCTTTACTTATCCTTTTGGAACTTATGCTTATAGACGTATGCCTTTTGGTTTATGCAATGCACCTGCTACCTTTCAAATATGTATGACTGCTATATTCTCTGACTTTTGTGAAAAGATTGTTGAGGTATTTATGGATGATTTTTCCGTTTACGGAACTTCTTTTGATGATTGCTTAAGCAACCTTGATCGAGTTTTGCAGAGATGTGAAGAAACTAATCTTGTCTTGAATTGGGAGAAGTGCCACTTTATGGTGAATGAAGGTATTGTCTTGGGGCATAAAATTTCTGAGAGAGGTATTGAAGTTGATAAAGCTAAGGTTGATGCTATTGAGAAAATGCCATGTCCTAAAGATATTAAAGGTATAAGAAGTTTCCTTGGTCATGCTGGTTTCTATAGGAGGTTTATTAAAGACTTCTCTAAAATTTCTAGGCCTCTTACCAATCTTTTGCAAAAAGATGTTCCATTTGTTTTTGATGATGATTGTCTAGAAGCCTTTGAAACACTTAAGAAAGCCTTAACCACTGCACCCATTGTTCAACCACCTGATTGGAACTTGCCTTTTGAAATTATGTGTGATGCTAGTGATTATGCTGTTGGTGCTATTCTAGGACAGAGAGTTGATAAGAAATTAAATGTTATCCATTATGCTAGTAAAACTCTAGACAGTGCCCAAAGAAATTATGCTACTACTGAAAAAGAATTTTTAGCAGTTGTGTTTGCATGTGATAAATTCAGATCCTACATAGTTGATTCTAAAGTAACTGTTCACACTGATCATGCTTCTATTAAATATCTTATGGAAAAGAAAGATGCTAAACCTAGACTTATTAGGTGGGTTCTATTGCTACACGAATTTGACTTGCATATAATTGATAGAAAGGGAGCTGAGAATCCCGTAGCAGATAATTTGTCTAGAATTGAAAATGTTCTTGATGACCCACTTCCCATTAATGATGATTTTCCTGATGAACAATTAGCTATCATAAATGCTTCTCGTAATACTCCTTGGTATGCAGACTATGCTAATTACATTGTTGCTAAATACATACCACCTAGTTTCACATACCAACAAAAGAAAAAGTTCTTTTATGATTTAAGACATTACTTCTGGGATGACCCACATCTGTATAAAGGAGTAGATGGTATTATTAGGCGTTGTATACCTGAGCATGAACAGGAACAAATCCTACGAAAGTGTCACTCCGAAGATTATGGAGGACACCTTGCGGGAGACAGAACTGCACATAAGGTATTGCAATCTGGTTTTTATTGGCCTACTCTTTTCAAGGATGCTCGTAAGTTTGTCTTATCTTGTGATGAATGTCAAAGAATTGGTAATGTTGGTAGACGTCAGGAAATGCCTATGAACTATTCACTTCTTGTTGAACCATTTGATGTTTGGGGATTTGATTATATGGGACCTTTTCCTAAATCCAATGGGTATACTCATATTTTAGTTGCTGTTGATTACGTTACTAAGTGGGTAGAGGCTATTCCAACTAGTAGTGTTGATCATAACACTTCTATTAAAATGCTTAAAGAAGTTATTTTCCCAAGGTTTGGAGTCCCTGGATATTTAATGACTGATGGTGGTTCACATTTTATTCATGGTGCATTCCGTAAATTGCTTGCTAAATATGATGTCAACCATAGAATTGCATCTCCATATCACCCTCAAACTAGTGGTCAAGTTGAATTGAGCAATAGAGAAATAAAATTAATTTTGCAAAAAACCGTTAATAGATCTAGAAAGAATTGGTCTAAGAAACTTGACGATACATTGTGGGCTTATAGAACCGCTTATAAAAATCCCATGGGTATGTCTCCTTATAAAATGGTTTATGGAAAAGCATGTCATTTACCTCTTGAGTTAGAACATAAAGCATATTGGGCAATTAAAGAACTGAATTATGATTTTAAACTTGCCGGTGAAAAGAGGTTATTTGATATTAGCTCATTAGATGAATGGAGAACCCAAGCTTATGAAAATGCCAAATTATTTAAAGAAAAGGTTAAAAGATGGCATGATAGAAGAATTCAAAAACGGGAATTCAAAGTAGGTGAGCAAGTTCTATTGTAAAATTCTCGTTTGAGATTCTTTGCAGGAAAACTTCTCTCTAAATGGGAAGGACCGTATATCATCGAGGAAGTTTATCGCTCTGGAGCCATCAAAATAAATAACTCCGAAGGCACTAATCCGAGAGTGGTGAATGGGCAAAGAATTAAACATTATATTTCAGGTACCCCCATTAATGTTGAAACTAATATTATTGAAACAATTACACCGGAAGAATACATAAGAGAGACCTTCCGGAACACTCCAGAACCCTGAAAGGAAGATGTATGTGATACGGTAAGTAAACCGACTCCAAAAATTCCATAAAAATATTTTCTGTTAGTTTTGAAATATTTCTAAAAATACAAAAATAAGAAACAGTCGGGGGGACCCACCTGGTGCCCACGAGGCACCAGGGCGCGCCCTGGTACCTCGTGGGCCCCACGTGTGCCTTTCCGACTCCGTTTTTCTTCTGTATTACTTGTTTTACAAGATAAAAAAATCTTTATATATACTCTCATATGTTTTGACCACCGTATCGCAGAAATCTCCTCTGTTCTTGTTTCGTGCTATTTTTTTGACAGATCTAGATTGTAATGGCTCCCCAAAAGCTTCATGCCAAGCACCGCATTGTGCAATCATCGCCGGGAAAACGCCCCTACAGCGAGGTCTACTATGAGTTGTCGTCGGGAGAAGAAGACAATGGCAAGGAGGACAAGGTCGAGGAAGTTGCAGGAGCCCAGGCTCCAGAAGGAGGGCAAGCCATCCGCATGGAGGAGAACGCAGAGAAGGGAGATATCCTTCAACCTTTATCTGATCATCTCTCTCCATCAGTAACTGACGCCCTAAGAGTCTTTGAAATAGTTAGTGTTCAGAATACATTTCTCACTCGCGAAGTTATTTTGTTGGAGGAGCAAAACATCGCCCTTCGGAGAATCAACCGCAGATTGATGTATCTGCTTGAGCTGAAGGACAAGCTTGCCACTGCGTCACCACCACCATCACCGAAGAAGGAGACTTGAGCACATGGGTATGGGCACTCCCCTTGGCTTGTGCCAAGCTTGGGGGAGGTGCCCCGGTATCGTATCACCATCACTTTTATTATCTTTACCAACTTTTAGTTCGATCCTTAGTTATTTCGTGATCTAGTTGAATAAAAGTTTAGTATGATCTATTTTCGAGTGTTGGTTTCGTGATCCATCTATCTATGTAATCGAGTTGAGAGTTATATAATAAAGAGTAGTTTGAGTTTTTGCCTCTTTACTTTCATGTTCCAACTCTAGCAATGAAAATAATGAAAAAGATCATATGCTAATCCTATGGAAAGTAATGACATTACATAAAAAAATTATAAATGGTAAAATTTATTGGAAGTTAACAAACATAGTATTAGTCAATGATGCAATTCATGAAAGAATTAATAAGGGAAGAGAAGAGTCAAATGCAAATATACTATCTTGGACATCTTTTATGATTGTGAGCCCCGATTAAGTATTTTATGCCAAATTGTTGAAGTTGGACAAGGAAGACAACGTAATGAATTATGTTTGTTCATATTCACATAGAAGTGATATTGTTATAGATCCTCCAACATGTGGTTCTTCCCCGATATCTTTGCTAGCTAAAAATCTGCACCAAGTAGAGATACTACTTGTGCATCCAAAACCCTTAAACCCAGTTTCATGTCATGAGAGTCCACTATATCTACCTATGGATTGAATAAGATACTTCAAGTAAGTTGTCATCGGTGCAAAAAGCAATAAAAATTGCTCTAAATATGTCTGAACTTTTATTGTAAGGGAAATAAGCTTTGTACGAACTTGTGATGGTAAAGGAATAAAAGCGACAGACTGCATAATAAAGGTTGCTATCACAAGGGGCAATATAAAGTGATGTTCCTTTGCATTAAGAGGTCTTGCATCCAACAACAAAAAGCGCATGACAACCTCTGCTTCCCTCTGCGAAGGGCCTATCTTTTACTTTTATGTATTTACTTTTTATGCAAGAGTCAATAGTGATCTCCTCTATTTCCTTTTTATTTTTCTCTTTTGCAAGCATCATGTGATGGGGAAAGATCTAGGCACATATATCCAGTTGGATATGAGTGATCATGAGTTATTATTGTTGACATCACCCTTGAGGTGAATAAGTTGGGAGGCGAAATCACAAGCCCCTATCTTTCTATGTGTCTGGCTGGAACTTTTTGCTCCATATATATGTCGTGAGTGTTAGCAATCATAGAAGACTAAATGATGGTTGAGTATGTGGACTTGCTAAAATAGCTCCTACATGAGACCCTTCCTGAAAATATGATGAATTGCAATTGCATTGCTGACTAAGAACATAGTTTGTTAGTTTTCAAGAAAGTTTATGCCTTATACTCCATTGTTGTGATGAATTGTTACTTGCTCATGAGAAGTTTATGATAATAAATATTGCTGTTATAATAATGATCATGATGCTTCTATGTCCGTATTTTGTTTTTATCGACACCTCTCTCTCTAAACATGTGGACATGATTATCGATATCGGCTTTCGCTTGAGGACAAGCGAGGTCTAAGCTTGGGGGAGTTGATACGTCCATTTTGCATCATGTTTTGCTACTGTTATTTATAGTGTTTTTAATCATTATAACACTTTTTGGAGTAATTCTAATGCCTTTTCTCTCTTAATATGCAAGATTCACACAAGGAGGGAGAATGCCGGCAGCTGGAATTCTGGACCTGAAAAAGCTCTGTCAAGATACCTATTCTGCACATCTCCAAATGAGCTGAAATTTTACGGAGAATTATTTTGGAATAAATAAAAAATATTGAAAGCAAAAAGTACCAGAGGAGGCCACCCAGGTGCCCACGAGGCACCAGGGCGCGCCACCCCCCCTAGGCGCGCCCTGGTACCTCGTGGGGGCCCTGGCCCACTTCTGGCCCCCATTTTCTGGTATATAAGTCATTTTGCCCTAGAAAAAATGGAGAGAATACTTTTGGGATGGTACGCCGCCGTCTTGAGGCGGAAGTTGGGCAGGAGCACTTTTGCTCTCTGGTGGAGAGATTCCGCCGGGGATACATCCCTCCGGGAGGGGGAAATCATCGCCATCGACATCACCAGCGACCCTCTCATCGTGGGAGGGCCAATCTTCATCAACATCTTCACCAGCACCATATCATCTCAAACCCTAGTTCATCTCTTGTATTCAATCTTTGTCTCAAAACCTCAGATTGGTACCTGTGGGTTGCTAGTAGTGTTGATTACACCTTGTAGTTGATGCTAGTTGGTTTCTTTGGTGGAAGATTATATGTTCAGATCTATTATGCTATTCAATACCCTACTGATCATGGGCATGTTCATGATTTGTGAGTAGTTACTTTTGTTCTTGAGGACATGGGAGAAGTCTTGTCATAAGTAATCATGTGAATTTGGTATTCGTTCGATATTTTGATGATATGTATGTTGTTGATTCTCTTAGTGGTGTCATGTGAACGTCGACTACATGACACTTCACCATCTTTGGGCCTAAGGGAATGCATTGTGGAGTAGTAATTACATGATGGGTTGCTAGAGTGACAGAAGCTTAAACCCTAGTTTATGCGCTATTCCGTAAGGGGCTGATTTGTATCCGTAAGGGGCTGATTTGGATGCTTGCGAGAGGGGGTAATCATAAGTGGGAGGTTTGTTCAAGTAAGAACAGCACCCAAGCACCGGTCCACCCACATATCAAATTATCAAAGTAGCGAACGCGAATCAAACAAACATGATGAAAGTGACTAGATGGAATTCCCATGTGTCCTCGAGAATGTGTTGCTTATTATAAGAAATTGTTCCGGCTTGTCCTTTGCTATAAAAAGGATTGGGCCAACTTGCTGCACTCTTTGTTACTATTGTTACTTGTTACAAATTATCTTGTTATCAAACTACTCGTTACCGATAATTTCAGTGCTTGCAGAAAACACCTTGCTGAAAACCGCTTGTCATTTCCTTCTGCTCCTCGTTGGGTTCGACACTTTTACTTATCGAAAGGACTACGATTGATCCCCTATACTTGTGGGTCATCACAGCACGCGTCCACGGAACCGCGCTACTGCAAAGGCACTTAGCAGTAGCGCCAGGATCGGACCCGCGCTGCTGCTAAGGCAACCTAATCTTCCCCGCGCGCGTCCACTTCCTCACTCTCCCTCACTCGCTCTGCCTCTTCCTTCTCCCGCCGTCGCCGCCGCATTGCTGCCGCCGTCCTCGGTAAGCCGCCGCCGCCCTTCTCCCTCCCTCTCCCTCCTGCCTCCCTCCATCCCTCCTCCCTCCTCCCTCGTTGTACGGCGGCCCTCCTCCTCTCTCCTTCCTTCCTCTCCCTCCGGCCTTCCCTCCATCCCTCTCCTTCCTTGTACGGCCGCCCTCCTCCTCTCTCCTCCCTCCCTCCCTCCTCCATCATGCCTCCCTCCATCCCTCCTCTCTCTGTTCTTGTAGAATGTAGGTTTTCTTAATGTTTTTTGAATACAGTAGAATGTAGATTCTTTGAATGGAAAAGAAAATTAGAAAATTTTCAGTAAATGTAGGTCTTTTGAATAGAATAGAAAATTAGTAAATTTAGAATAGAATAGAAAATTAGATTTTTTTTAGTAAATGTATGTCTTTTGAAAAGAATAGAAAATTAGTAAATATAGAATAGAATGGAAAATTAGAAAATTTTCAGTAAAATATAAAAAGGTTGTATACAAGAATGTTAATAGTGAATGGTGTTGCTCATACAATTTTTATGAATAGAAAATATTTTAGGTATCGAATAAAATATAAAAATGTTGTTGCCAATTATATTGATGATCTAAAATTTTCATTCGGTGGATTATGTAGGATTTCTCCTGTCGCGTCTCCCTCTCCCGCTCGGCCCCGTTCCGCCCACCGTGAGCACCTCCCTCTCCTCTCTTTTTAGTTTTAGGTTTAGTTTTTTTAATATATATGTAGATGGATGTATGTTTGCTAGATGGATGATTAGATGGATGGATGCATGGATGAATTATTGATTGTTGCACTTTTGTTTCATTTTGAAAAAAGCTGACAAAAATGGATGCATGGATGCATTTTGCAGGGAACACCTCCGAGTGGCCTATGTTTTGCTGGAATGTTGATTCATTTCCGTTCCAGCAAATTTCAGGCGCTCGATATGTCCTATTTTAGCAAAGGTCGTGCCAAAAAATTTCGTGAATTTTGGCATGACTTGTGCTAGAAAGTAGGAAATATCGAGTGCCCGTGATTTGCCTGAACATGAATTAATCGACATTCCGGCAGAACATAGGCCATTTTTTATGTCCTTGCTCCATATATGTAACGGGTTGACTTTCAGTCTGTCGATGCTCCTTGAGTGACTTTGAGTCTGTTCTTGAAGGAAGGAAGGATGCCGGCTGTTATAGTGGGGGTTGTTTCCTCTCCTTCTTCTCGTGATATACCTTGGTAATGCACGAGAGAAGGAGGGGAAGCGACCATCACCGACGGGCGAAATATCAGAGAGGAAGAATCCCGACTGTTGTCGTGGGGGTCGCTTCTCCTTCATTCCCGTGTGCTAGACATTTTGGTGTAATGCACTCGGGAACGAATGGAAGAGCGACCATCACCGACGGTCGCAATATCAGAGAGGTAGTGCCCACCATATACACCACGTGAGATGAGAGTGTAGCAAGGAAGACTCGATGGACCGAAAGTCAACCCGTGCTGAATAGTGATCTGTGTGTTAAGTTTCCTGGTAATTACCGTCAATCGATTTTTAATCTTTGAATTATGAACATATAGGAAATGTCTGACGACGATAGGATCCCAGAGTGCGACTACTGCGGCGACGACCGGGGTCTGTGCGACAGGTATCCTCACCTGGAAGACGGTCAGCGCTTCACTATTAAGCTCGACGAGACCTTCGATGTTTGTACGGTACGCAACGACGACAAGTCTTTTTTCGTAATTAAGCATGACTTCTGCTTCTTTGCTTCAATGTGTAATTTTCATTTTTTACCATTCTACTAGTGCATCCCCTACCATGCAAGACGTTATGTCTTGGAGAAGCTGGATTTCGAAGATCATGAGAATAAGGAGACAAAGAGAGTTATCCTCAGGACCCAACATGGTTACGCTTTTGCCGTAAAGCTATACAATGCAGTGACCTACTCCCATTTTGGTTGCTCGAATTGGAATGCACTATGCAAGGCATATGGATTTCAGGAGGGTATGCATGTCACCTTCGATATTCGTCCTGAAGATGACATCGAAGATAATATCGACATTTGGGTCAATGTTGATACGCTTCCAGTTCTACCTCTATGTGAGTTTCTCAAACATATTTATTAAGTAATTTATATTGTTTATTTAAAAATAGTTGACAGCTTATCTCCATTAACAGCTTATTTCCATTCTTCAAGAAATGTACGGAACGTAGTAGATAAAACCTACTACAGTTATGGTGCCGAACTAACTTGCGAGGAGATAAATCATTTTGTTTCATGGATTAATGATGTTGAGAATTTCAAGACGAGTCATTTTATTCCTCCAAATTATGATCAATACGTGCCACTAGTCCACGTATTGAACTACGGTAACATCCATCAAGATATCATGGTAAGATTTTTGCTAAGTATGTTATTATGATGTTCTTCTTAAGCTAAACTACATTTTGCTAAGTATGTTGTTATGATGTTCTTCAACAGAAACTCCCGGCGGATTGTGTACCTCGTGTTATGGATATAAAAGGTGTCATGAACATTATTAGCTTACGGCCAAGTTGTCCTACGTGCCAACGCAGTGCATACACGATTTCTCCAAGAGATGAAGTCCTCACAATCAAAGACTGGAGAAAAGTTCTGAATGATCACAGCGAACTACTTGGGGGCAACATGAAGCGCAGCCCACAAATGGGAGACAGGTTGATCTGTATTCTCCATAATGGAGATTCAGGGGTTTACCTGTTTTATGCTATTTTGCCTTCGAGAGAGTAGCAGGTCTTAGGTAGTACGTACTCATCATGTGCTAAGAACAATTAGCTAGTGTTGGTTATAACTATGATGCTGATGATGAGTTGTTATCATGATGATGATGATGAGTTATGTGCTACACATTGTGCTAGAATTATGAGCTAGTTCTTATAAGACTATGATGAGGAGTTGTTATCATGATGATGGTGATGAGTTATGTGCTACATTGTGCTAGAATGATGAACTAGTTCTTATATGACTATGATGATGAGTTGTTATTATGATGATGATGTATGAGTTCTTATATGAATATGATGATGACGATGATGATGATGATGAGTTATTATGATCATGATGAGTTATTATATCATTGGGTGGAAAAAACATGGATTAGATTCATGTGGATAGATCCAAAGTGACCAAAAGTTGGATTAGTAGGACGATCCTACTAATCCATCTTTTGGTCACTTTGGATCCATCCACATGAATTTAATCCGTGTTTCTTTCACCCAATGATATAATAACTCATCATGATCATAATGATATAAGAATCTCTTAATTGCTACAATATCAAAATTTGTATAACGATGTATAAATACAGTATAAAAGAAAAGAAATGAAATATAGATGAATAGTAGTAGCGCGGGGTAAGGCCCACGCTGCTACTACTTATCAGTAGCGCCGGTACAGAAGGGCGCTACTGCTAACTGAATTAGTAGTAGCGGGGGTGTACCAGCGCTACTGCTAAAGTTTAGCTATAGCGCCCTAGCAGTAGCGCGTGCACCCGCGCTACTGCTAGGGAAAATACCCGCGCTACTACTAGGGTTTTCCCTTTAAGTGAAAGCACCTCAAGTTCTCCCCGTGCCTAACGTGACCGCGCCTCTGGGGCAAGGTTCTTCCCAGGCTGGTGCTGACCCTGCCGCGGCCTCGTCGACTGCCCTGGTCCCGACTCCGACTCCTCCCGTCAATATATTCAATATGTACAAAGTGCCAGAGGACCAAACTAGAGCCAGCAAGGAGGCGATGATCCAGGCGGACCTGATGACCCAGCATCTGAAGGAGATGTGTGCAGCTGGGAAGTTGGCGTATGATGCCAGTGCTGCTCTCCAGGCGAATGTTCGAGTAAGTGCTCTTGTAAGTTGATCTCCAATTCATTTTTCTTCTGTAGGAATTCCAGTCGGTAAAGATCCAATCGGTAAATGTTCGGTACACCCACTGGGTGTGTCGTCCGGTGGGGGCACGCTGAGTGCACCCACTAGGTGTAGTCCCCGAGACTGCCGTCGACTGCAGGCAGTCGGCGGGAGTCTTAGAACTTGTTGTTTTTGTTGTTGTTGTTGTTGTTTGGCCGTCACTCGGAGCGGGCAGACCGTTCCGAGTGGATACCATTCCAGTGGGGGCATGCTGAGTGCACCCACTGGGTGTACCCCAAGACTGCCGTCGACTGCAAGCAGTCGGCGGGAGTCTTAGAACTTGTTTTTTTGTTGTTTGGCCGTCACTCGGAGCGGGTGGACCGTTCCGAGTGGATACCATTCCAATGGGGGCACGCTGAGTGCACCCACTGGGTGTAGTCCCCGAGACTGCCGTCGACTGTAGGCAGTCGGCGGAAGTCTTAGAGTTGGTAGACTAGGAAGCTTTGAACCGGTCAAGCTTTGTCTGCCTTGAGGTCGACTATGAAGGTCAGAATACTGTTGTCTTCGATCTTCTTCATTACCGACTCAGTTGTAAGAGGGTATTTCAGAATTTGGTATTGGTCAAGCTTGTTCCTCTCAGGAGTGCTGGTCTCTGGGCATTCGGAGTACTTCTTATCATTAACTAGTCTGCTTTCTCTTGTGTTTCAGAGAACCTGTGAGCTTGGGGTTCAATATGTGTCACTGGAGAAGGAGACGAACCAGCTCCGACTGGACTTGGAAGTGGAGAAGAGGAACGTAGCTCGCGTCCAAGCAGAGCTGAAAACCATGGGAGGTAAACCTCGGCTACCGAGCGTTCTGCTTTCACTTTTCTCCATTCTTTGAACCGAGTGACTTCACTCGAACAGATGTGCATAGTGAAAACCATCGACTCCAAGTGCGGCTCAGGACTTCTATTTCTTTAGAAACTATGAAGCAGGCACTCGTCAACAAGGACAATGAGCTGGCGGGGGCACAGAAGGTGGCGAAGGAGAAGACCAAGGCCGCCGAAGAGAAGTTGGCTTCGGTCGAGAAGCTCGAAGGGGAAAACAAGTCACTGAGGACTGCCGTTGAGGAGGCGAAGAAGGAAGTGGCCGAGCTCAAGAAGCAGCAAACCGAGTGGGATGACAAGTTCAAGACTCAGGCGAATGCTTACGAGAAAGAGAAGAAAACCTTGAGTGAGAAGATCACCCAGCTTACACAAAAGAAGGATTCTCTGGAAAAGTATATAGAATACTTCACGGAGGAGATGTACACCAAGCTTGCAGGTAACTTGTATCGTCCGAGCGAGTTTTGACTTACTTCCGAGTGAACTTCATGCATGTTGATACTCCTCTCTTTCTTTTCTTTGTTCGCAGAGTATTGCCGTGACTTCGAGCTGGAGACTGATAGAATCAAGAGGGACCTGAATCCCACCAGGTTACTCGTCGGTGACAAGGCCGCCCTAGGCATCCTGAGACTCGAATCTCGCCTTGACGATGCCCTGGGGTACATCGTCCGTCTGCGGGGCGCACTCGGAAGGATCGACAAGGAGCTGTGGCCGGAAGACACGTTCAAGGCTGATCTGGAAGCGATGATGACTCATCTCAATCAGATCCCTAGTCGAGTGCAAGCATGGAAGAAGTCATCTGCCCGCTGCGGGGCCGATGTGGCCCTTTCTCTTGTCCGTGTGCATTGCAAGGACGCAAAGGAAGAGAAGTTGAAGTCTCTCCAGGTCGCCAACACAAAGAAGCTCAAGTTTGAAGACTTCATGGAGACATTCATAGAGGCAGCCACTCAGATTGCTGATGGCATCGACTTGGACGCCTTCGTTGAGCCGGCCAGCCCCTCTGGAGCATGAGAAAAACTTTAAGCTTTACCCATTTGCCTCGGTATGCCGAGTGGATTTGTATCCGTTAAACTCTTTCGGGCTTCGGGCCCGAGTACTCACATTTACTTTTGAACTTCTGAAGTTATTCGAATACTTTCTTTCGAGTCTTTCGATGTGCGTAACTTAGGCGAAAGCTGGTCCACAGCCAAGCGCCCGAGTGAGAGGAACGCTCGTCACTCGGAGTCGTTTTTAACTTAGGCGAAAGCTGGTTCGCAGCTAAGCCCCCGAGTGAGAGGGACGCTCGTCACTCGGAGTCGTTTTTAACTTAGGCGAAAGCTGGTTCGCAGCTAAGTCCCGAGTGAGAGGGACGCTCGTCACTCGGAGTCATTTTTAACTTAGGCGAAAGCTGGTTCGTAGCTAAGCCCCCGAGTGAGAGGAACGCTCGTCACTCGGAGTCGTTTTTTACTTAGGCGAAAGCTGGTTCGCAGCTAAGCCCCCGAGTGAGAGGGACGCTCGTCACTCGGAGTCATTTTTTACTTAGGCGAAAGCTGGTTTGGAGCTAAGCCCCCGAGTGAGAGGGACGCTCGTCACTCGGAGTCGTTTTTTACTTAGGCGAAAGCTGGTTCGCAGCTAAGCCCCCGAGTGAGAGGGACGCTCGTCACTCAGAGTCCTTTTTAACTTAGGCGAAAGCTTGTTCGCAGCTAAGCCCCCGAGTGAGAGGGACGCTCCTCACTCGGAGTCATTTTTTACTTAGGCGAAAGCTGGTTCGCAGCTAAGCCCCCGAGTGAGAGGGACGCTCGTCACTCGGAGTCATTTTTTACTTAGGCGAAAGCTGGTTCGCAGCTAAGCCCCCGAGTGAGAGGGATGCTCATCACTCAGAGTCATTTTTTACTTAGGCGAAAGCTGGTTCGCAGCTAAGCCCCCGAGTGAGAGGGATGCTCGTCACTCGGAGTCATTTTTTACTTAGGCAAAAGCTGGTTCGCAGCTAAGCCCCCGAGTGAGAGGGACGCTTGTTACTCGGAGTCGTTTTTAACTTAGGCGAAAGCTGGTTCGCAGCTAAGTTGAAGGGCGTACACCCACTGGGGACGCAAGCCAGAGAATGCATACGAGCGAACTCTATGTAGTGCTGAAAAAGTCATGCTTTTATTCATCGAACATCACTCGAGTGCTTTTATTACATCTCAATATCAAGTATAAAATTGCCGAAGCAGGTTGGCATTCCAAGCGCGGGGCTCGTCTACTTGCTTCAGAAGGTTGTATAGGCAGTATGCCCCATTATGCAGAACCTTTGACACGATAAAAGGACCTTCCCACACAGGAGCAAGCTTGTGAGGTCACTGCTGATCCACTCGGAGCACAAGATCTCCTTCCTGAAAGGCCCGACCCCTGATGTGTCTGTCATGAAAATGTCGTAGGTCTTGCTGATAAGTGGTTGAATGGATGAGAGCCATGTCCCTTTCCTCCTCCAAGAGATCAATGGCATTCTGCCGCGCTTGTTCTGCTTCAGCTTCGTAGTATAGTTCCACTCGGGGTGAACTGTGGAGCAGGTCACTCGGCAGGACAGCTTCAGCTCCGTACACCATGAAGAAGGAAGTGCGATTGGTAGACCGATTGGGGGTCATCCTCAGGCCCCACAGAGTAGACGGCAATTCAGTGACCCAGGCTCCGGCCGCATGCTCCAAATCACGCATGAATCGAGGCTTAAACCCTTGAAGGATCAGTCCATTCGCCCTCTCAGCTTGTCCATTCGACCGTGGGTGAGCCACGGATGCATAGTCGACCCGGGTGCCTTGGGTGGCACAGAAGGATGACCCACAAGTATAGGGGATCAATCATAGTCCTTTCGATAAGTAAGAGTGTCGAACCCAACGAGGAGCAGAAGGAAATGACAAGCGGTTTTCAGCAAGGTATTTCTGCAAGCACTGAAATTATCAGTAACGAGTAGTTTGATAGCAAGATATTTTGTAACAAGTGACAAGTAGCAATAGTAACAAAGAGTGCAGCAAGGTGGCCCAATCCTTTTTATAGCAAAGGACAAGCCGGAACGATCTCTTATAATAAGCAAAGCGTTCTCGAGGACACATGGGAATTTCATCTAGTCACTTTCATCATGTTGGTTTGATTCGCGTTCGCTACTTTGATAATTTGATATGTGGGTGGACCGGTGCTTGGGTGCTGCTCTTACTTGAACAAGCCTCCCACTTATGATTACCCCCTCTCGCAAGCATCCGCAACTATGAAAGAAGAATTAAGATAATTCTAACCACAGCATTAAACATATGGATCCAAATCAGCCCCTTACGGAATAGCGCATAAACTAGGGTTTAAGTTGCTGTCACTCTAGCAACCCATCATCTAATTATTACTCCACAATGCATTCCCTTAGGCCCAAAGATGGTGAAGTGTCATGTAGTCGACGTTCACATGACACCACTAAGAGAATCAACAACATACATATCATCAAAATATTGAACGAATACCAAATTCACATGATTACTTATGACAAGACTTCTCCCATGTCCTCAAGAACAAAAGTAACTACTCACAAATCATCTTCATGCCCAAGATCAGAGGGGTATTGAATAGCATATTAGATCTGAACATATAATCTTCCACCAAATAAACCAACTAGCATCAACTACAAGATGTAATCAACACTACTAGCAACCCACAGGTACCAATCTGAGGTTTTGAGACAAAGATTGAATACAAGAGATGAACTAGGGTTTGAGATGAGATGGTGCTATTGAAGATGTTGATGAAGATTGGTCCTCCCACGATGAGAAGATCGTTGGTGATGATGATGGCTTCGATTTCCCCCTCCCGGAGGGAAGTATCCCCGGCAGAATCGCTCCGCCGGAGAGCAAAAGTGCTCCTGCCCAAGTTCCGCCTCGAGACGGTAGCGCACCGTCCCAAAAGTATTCTCCTGATTTTTTCTAGGGCAAATGGGCTTGTATACCAGAAAATGGGGGCCAGAGGCTGGACAGGGGCCCCACGAGCCACCAGGGCGCGCCTGGGGGGCGCCCTGGTGCCTCGTGGGCACCTGGGTGGCCCCCTCTGGTACTTCTTGCTTCCAGTATTTTTTATTTATTCCAAAATAAATCTCCGTGAAATTTCAGCTCATTTGGAGATGTGCAGAATAGGTATCTCTGACATAACTTTTTCAGGTCCAGAATTCCAGCTGCCCGCAATCTCCCTCCTTGTGTAAATCTTGCATATTAAGAGAGAAAAGGCATTAGAATTGCTCTACAAAGTGTTATATTGATTAAAAACACTATAAATAATAGTAGCAAAACATGATGCAAAATGGACGTATCACAGAACGCTCTGAACTCTTCTGAGTCAAAGTTTGAACCGTTGTCGTTAATGATGCTGTGGGGCACGCCACATCTGAAGACTATCTCTTTCATAAATTTGATCGCTGTATGAGAGTCTAGCTTCTTGATGGGTTTGGCTTCAATCCACTTAGTGAACTTGTCGACTGCAACCAGCAAGTGGGTGAATCCACTCGCCCCCGTTCGAAGGGGCCCCTCCATGTCGAGTCCCGAGACTGCAAACGACCAGACGAGTGGGATCGTCTTTAGAGCAGACGCAGTCTTGTGTGATAAGTTTGCATAGAACTGACAACCAGCGCGGTGTTGGACTATCTCCTGGGCAGCTTCATTGGCGCGTGGCCAGAAGAAGCCGGCTCGGTAAGCTTTAGCCACGATCGTCCGAGAGGACGCGTGGTGTCCACAAGTCCCCGAGTGAATCTCCTCCAAGATCAGTCAACCTTCCTCCGGAGAGGTGCAGCGCTGAGTCACACCGGCGACGCTCTTTCTGTACAGCTGGTCGCCCATCACAGTAAAGGCCTTGGACCTGCGACCAATCTGGCGGGCCTCGACTTCATCCTTCGGAAGCTCCTGCCTGAACAGGTACGCGATGTACGGCACCGTCCAGTCGGGCGTGATTGCCAGGACCTCCACGACCAAGTCAATGACTGCTGGGACCTCGATTTCAGTCGAATCGGAGGGACCGACCACTTGCGTGGGCTCTTCGGTGAAGGGATCTTCTTTCACCGTTGGGGAACGCAAATGCTCCAGGAACACGTTGCTGGGGATAGGTTTCCGAGTGGACTCGATCTTTGCAAGATCGTCTGCCACTTGATTCTTGGCTCGGGGGATGTGATGGAGCTCCAGTCCCTCAAATTTCTTCTCCAGCTTTCTCACCGCGCTGCAATATCCTGTCATAGCAGGGCTTCTGATGTCCCACTCCTTCATTACTTGATTCACAACCAGATCCGAGTCTCCGTAGACCATCAGACGTCGGACGCCGAGTGAGATGGCCATACGTAGACCATAAAGGAGTGCTTCATACTCGGCCTGATTGTTGGAGGAATCGAAGTGAATCTGCAGAACATAACTGAGTCGATCGCCCTTCGGAGACACCAACACAACTCCGGCCCCTGAACCATTCAGCATCTTGGAACCATCAAAGAACATGGTCCAGTGTTCCGGGTGACTCTGAATCGGCTGCTGTTATTCTGTCCATTCGGCTAGGAAATAAGCCAATGCTTGGGACTTGATCGCTTTTTTCGCCTCGAACTTGATGTCCAGGGGCAGGAGCTCGATAGCCCACTTCGCCACTCGAGCAGTCGCATACCGATTGTTCATTATCTCAGATAGTGGGGCGTCGCTAACGACTGACACGATGTGCTCTTGGAAGTAATGGGCTACTTTCTTCGCAGTCAGGTAGATGCCATAGATGAGCTTCTGATAATGAGGATACCTCTGCTTGGACGGAGTCAGAACTTCAGAAATGTAATAGACTGGGCGCTGAACTTTGTAAGCTTTGCCCTCTTCTTCTCGCTCGACGGTGAGGACGGTGCTGACAACCTGACCAGTGGCCGCAATGTACAAGAGCAATGGCTGATTGCTGTTTGGAGCGGCGAGCACCGGCTGGGTGGAAAGCAGGGCTTTGAGCTCAACAAATGCTGCTTGTGCTTCAGCAGTCCACTCGAACGAATCAGACTTCTTCATCAATCGGTATAGGGGTAGTGCCTTCTCACCGAGGCGGGAGATGAATCGGCTCAGAGCTGCGAGGCAACCCGTGAGCTTCTGTACATCATGAAGCCGTTCTGGACATTTCATTCGTACTATTGCACCGATCTTCTCAGGATTGGCATCTATCCCTCGTTCGGAAACGAGGAATCCAAGTAACTTGCCTCCTGGCACTCCGAAAGTGCATTTTGCTGGATTCAGGTTAATATCATACCTCCGCAGATTTGCGAAAGTCTCAGCTCGGTCAGCCAGCAGGTCGGAACCTTTTCTGGACTTGACCACTATGTCATCCATGTATGCCTCGATGTTCCGACTGATCTGTGTATGTAAACACTTTTGGACCATGTGCATGAAACTGGCACCGGCATTCTTGAGACCGAATGGCATGGTGATATAGCAGAAGCACCTGAATGGGGTGATAAAAGCTGTTTTTATTTCATCTGGCCCATACAGTCGGATCTGGTGGTACCCGGAGTACGCATCCAGAAAAGACAGTCGTTTGTACCCCACAGTGGAATCTACAATCTGATCTATACAGGGTAGCGGGAAATGATCCTTGGGACAGACCCGATTGATGTGCTTGAAATTGATGGACATCCGAAGAGACTTGTCTTTCTTAGGAACCATGACGACGTTGGCGAGCCACTCGGAGTGGTACACCTCACGGATGAACTCGGCTGCCAGGAGCCGAGCAACTTCTTCGCCGATGGCTTTCCTCTTCTGTGCAGCGGAACGACGAAGATGTTCCTTCACAGGTTTTGCTTTCGGGTCGACACGCAAACGGTGCTCTGCCAGCTCCCTGGGTACACCCGACATGTTGGATGGCTTCCATGCGAAGATGTCCCAGTTCTCACGAAGGAACTGGATGAGCGCGGCTTCCTATTTGCTGTCGAGTGTCGTCGAGATGTTGGTGGGTGCGGCATTGGGATCCTCCGGATGAATGTACACAGGCTTCGTCTCACCGGCCGACTGGAACGCAGACTCTGCAGCTGGTTTCTTGCAGCGTAGCAGATCACTCAGATCAGCGTTTTTCTTGTATTCTTCCAACTCCACCATACCCATCTTCTCATCAGCAATCTTGGACCCTTGCTGCAAACACTCTTCCGCGCGCTGCCTATTGCCAGTGACTGTGATCACGCCTTTGGGGCCGGGCATCTTCAACTTAAGGTACACGTAACAGGGGCGGGCCATGAAGCATGCTTAGGCTGGCCGACCAAGGATGGCATGATAGGCGCTGCGAAAATCGACCACTTCGAAGGTCAGCCTTTCCTTCCTGAAGTTCTTTTCGTCTCCAAAGACCACATCCAGGGTGATCTGCCCGAGTGACTTTGCTTTCTTGCCAGGGATCGCTCCGTGGAATTGCATGCTGCTCTCGCTCAGACGGGACATCGGAATGCCCATCCCCTTCAGGGTCTCAGCATAGACTATATTCAGGCCACTTCCACCGCCCATGAGGACCTTACTCAACCGAACACCTCCCACGACAGGATCGACCACTAGCGCCTGCCGCTTAGGTGCGGCAATGTAGGCCGGGTGGTCCGACTGATCAAAGGTGATCGGAGTCTTCGACCAGTTCAGAAATTTTGTCGTCGCCGGCATGGCCATGTTTACTTCCCGGTTGATGACTTTCAGTCGGCTCTTGCTCTCAACATCAGCAAAGATCACCAAAGTCGCGTCGACACTAGGATAAGCTTCATTTTTGTCTTCGTCATCAACATCGTCTAGACTTTTTTCACTCGACTGGCTCTCCCGGAACTGTTGTATCAACAACCTGCACTGTCGAGTGGTATGCTTGGGCAATATCAGATTGCCCTCTTCATCTTTTTTGGTATGAATGTGGCACGGCAAATCAAGGACATCCTGGCCCGACTGATAATTCTTTTTCCTCTGGATCCACTTTTCTTTAGCTTTCCCTTGGTTTTTGGCTTGTCCGGCCAAAGCAGCGGCCTCGGCCTCAGCCGACCCGTCAACCTTGCGCTTCGGCTTCCGACTGGGGTTGTTGTTTCCAGGACTGGGCTCACTAGCCTTTCCCTTACCGTTACGGAGACGGTCTTCCTCTTCTCCGTTTGCGTACCGAGTGGCGATCTCCATCATTCGGCTCATGGTCAAGGATCCCGACCGACCGAATTTCAGGATGAGCTCTCGATATCTGACTCCTGCCTTGAAGGTGCAAATGGCTTGGTGTTCAGTGACGTTCTCAACCACATGATGCAAGGTTGTCCAACGCTGAATGTACTCCCTGAAGGTTTCATTCGGCTTCTGCACACAATGCTGCAACTCAGTCAAACCGGCAGGGCGTTTGCACGTGCCTTCGAATGTTTTGATGAACACTCGAGCCAGATCTTCCCAGCAGTAGATGCTAGCCGGAGTGAGTTGGTTGAGCCAGGCTCGGGCTGACCCTTCCAGCATCAAAGGCAAGTGCTTCATAGCCACATAATCGTTACCTCCTCCAATCTGAACATCCACTCGGTAATCTTCTAGCCATGTTTCCAGCTTGGACTCACCGGTGAATTTACTCACTCCAGCCGCCAATCTGAAGTTAGGTGGAATCTCGGCGGCCCTGATCGCTCTGCTGAAACACTCGGGCCCAGAGACGAAGGCTCCACTTCCACTCGGATGATCTCTGTCCAAGCTCTCTCTGAGAGCTCTGCCTCTGTCAACCAGGTTCTGAGCGAGTATGGATCTCGTGTTGAACTGTGGGTCGCGGAGGTCGACTGGTTCTCTCTGGCGATAACCGTCACCATGGCGAGGAGGGCTGACCCTCCGATCATTGTCGTAAGGACGTCTGGCATCGTACGGCCGGGCGCGTATGAGCCATCCCGCGGAGGGGGCGTCGGCATACGGCGACGATCATCCTGACGCCGCAGAGGCGACTACTGACCGCGACCCTGCTCCAAGTACTGATCTCGGTGGTGGCCTTGGTCATTTCGCCGCTGAGGCGAGTGTCTGTTTCTTCTCGGGGTCACCGGGCTGTGGGCCGACTGGACAATGTCTGCTCTGACGGATCTGTTGTGAATCCTATTGCGCGACTGGGACACCGCTGAATTCTGCTCTTCAGCCGCCTTGAGTAAGGCCCGGATCTGCCATATACCCTCTCCTGCCTCGGATCGAGATGGCTGAATGGAATCTGCTATCCGAGTGGCCGCCGCCAAATTCTGAACGGGGGTGCGAAATACCTGGTAATTCTGCTGCGGGTCATTCGAGAACAACTGCCGCTGCCGATGACTGGAACTGGGCTGATGCTGTCGGTGAGCACGATCGTCGAGTGACTTCTGGAGCGCCTCCAGACGATTGCGCTTAGCCAAATTGGCCTGGCGTGCGGCCTCCAAAGCCTGAGCCTCGGGAGTCGTCCCGACGATGGGCGTCCGGAGGGCCTACTCGTTTCTGCGCTGCAGCTCCTCCCTCTGCTGCCGAGTGAGAGGTTGGGGATAGTACTCGTCGTCGTGACGGTCTCCTCCGCCGTCGAGGTGGTCGTGCGACGGGCCACCGGCTCGTGCACCACCGCGGGCGTACCCAGGCGGACTGTGCGGGGAATCGGCCATCAGCACCTCCGCAGCAGGATCGCTGCTCTTGCACTCGGATAGGCTTTCCGAGTCCTCATGCAAGGAGGCGAACGAATCGAGGATGGGCTCATCGGGCTCGATTGCCGCGACTTGCGGGGACGCAACCTCAAGGGCCACCGCGTGCTTGATCCACCGCTGAAGCCGTGAGCGTCTGGAACGCTTACGACGGCTGCTGGTGAAGTGAGGAGGCGCCGATTGATACGGTGTTGAAGGTTGTCGAAGAAGGACGCCGAAGGAACTCGCGCGGAAGTGTGCTGCGCCGCGGATGGGCAACGCCTTGACATCCAGCGGGGCTTCCTGAAGCCACGCCGAATCGTCAGCGACGAAACAAAGGACGCCAAAACGGATCTCGCCGCCGAGAGTCAGTCCGCCGCCGAAAACCATGATGATGGTGGGAGAATCGCAACTACGCCAGAAGTCGCTAGACGCCTTGCCCCACGGTGGGTGCCAACTGTCGTGGGTATAAGTCTGACAGTAGTGTATGGGGGTACGGATTAGAGGGCAGAGCCTAGCTACGGCGCAGTTGTTACACTCGGATTTACGAGTTCAGGCCCCTCGCGGTGGAGGTAATAGCCCTACGTCTCGTTGCTCTAGAGCTGTTGATTGAGTGTATGAATTACAGAAGATGCGAACCCTTGTCATGGAGCTGAGGGGTGGCTTATATAGAGTCCGCCAGGTCCCCATGAATGCCGCCATGACCAAGGTTTAAAGAGGGGCTTTAAGGGCGCCAGTTACTGATAACAGGCGCACTAACTACACTTGATGAGGGTGGACGCACGTCCTGACCGTTGCGTTCCTGGAGGGTCTCCTGGTCTTCTCTGACCGAGTGATGACAGGTACTCCGAGTGAAATAAGCCGGTCGAGTGAAGTATTGTCTTCCGAGTGGTTTATTGGTTTCCGAGTGAACTTCAGGCTGTAGAACATCTGACTGCTGGTCCGGCCCTGGGGCCCAATATAAGGTGTATGGCATCCTAGGGTAGGGTCTGTAGGTCAGGCCTGTTACCCTATCCCTAATATATGCCCTCGTCACCGTCAGCTACAATGCGCACTAAATGGGCCAGCCCAACCATGGTCCCTGTGCGTCGGATGCCTGTTTGACACTTAATGTGTCTGTTAGGAGATCCCCTCTTACACATACATGCATCACGAAGAGCCTTGCTAGTTGCTTGCCTCATAAAGGAGGTGCACACCAGGAGCTACCCATCGGCAGTGTTGTTGTTGGGGACCTCCTATTGGGCGCATAACGCGCTGCGAAGAAAGCGAGCGCGCATCCCTTGCTCCCCTCTACGCCCATCTGGGCCGGCCCATGTGCGGTCTGGGACGCTGTCTGTTTTTTATCCTTTTCTTTTTTTTCTCAATAATTCGGGATATCAAAAAGTTCTAAATTTCAAAAAAAGTTGCGAACTTTGAAAATAATAATCATGAATTCAGAAAAATGTTGATGATTACAAAAAAATGTTCGGAAATTCAAAAAATGTTCAGGGTTTAAGAGAATGTTCATGAATTTGTAAAAAATGTTCATGAATATAAAAAGTTTTCATGATTTATAAAATGTTCAGGATTTCAAAAAAAATTCACGATTTCAAAAAATGTTCGCAAATTCCAAAGAATGTTCAATAATTTTTAGAAAATGTTCACGAATTTAAAAATGTTCATGATTACAATAAAATTGACCGTGAATTTAAAAAATGGTCACGTTTTCAAAAAAAATGTTAACGATTTTAGAGGATGTTCACGAATTTGTAAAGAATGTTCACGAATTTAAAACATGTTCACGATTTCAAAAAATTGTTCGTGAATTTCTAAAAAATGTTCACGGTTTCAAAAACTGTTCATGATTTAAGAGAATGTTCATGAATTTGTAAATGAAAATTCATGACTTCAAAAAATGTTCATGAATTTTGAAAAAATTAATCATTTCAGTAAATGCTCACGAGTTTAAGAAATATTTCATGAATTAAAAATATTTTCGCAAATGAAAAAAACAAGAATACAAATGAAAAAAGAAAAACAGAAAAGAAAAAAAACATAAAAAGGAACAAAAAAGAAAAAGAAAAAACAAAAAATAAAAGAAAGAAAAGACCAAAAAAAATATAAAGAAAAACAGAAAAAACCGGTTCAGGGAAGTTCTAGAACCTTCCCAAAACCGGTTGGGGGTGAAACCCGGAAATGGGCCGGCCCATAGAAACACGAGCGCGCGAGAGGGGGCGGGGGGGGGGGGGGGGGTACGCCTTGTTGTTGGGTAGAGCCCATAGTCCTTGGGAGCCTGGTGAACCAAAACAATTCTGTGGAGGGCCGCCACACAACTTTGTCCCCAATACAGCTAGCCAGGTGCTAGGGTTTGAGTTGGATTTTATTTAGAGCGAAGTTTATCTTTTACTACTTCAGCTATCTTCGATGGTAACGGCTAGTACGACCATAAAGACATCCTATCGGAACCCTAGATTTTCATCTCGGGAGATTATTAAACAATATACCATATCAGCAATTCCAGATTGCTTATGCTATTTTCCCCTTGTTTCTTTGATTTGCCTGCATGAAAAATTCTTCGTGGTTAGGTCGATCATTTCGTTTGCTTGGTTCATAACACCATGCAATTGTCATTGTTGTGTACAATTCTCCTCGTATGGTTTGGTTGCCGAATCGTGAGGGTCAAGTCCTCTAAAACCGTAGTTATCTCATCTCATCGAAATATCGAGACTCACTTCATATTAGAAGATATTAACTTTTTGAATCACAAGCAAGGAATTCATCACCAAGAACTCATTCTTGTTACTTTTGGAGGATTTGCGCCTCCTAGATCGGCTTGGTGTGCTTGGGAGCCTTGAAGGTGTAAATGAACCAAGAAGTTTGTGAAAGGCCGACATTGCCTATTTGTGTGAAGATCTACCCCCCCCCCCCCCCCCCCCCACAAAGCGAGGCTTTTTACATTTGTGGTATCATGTCATGGTGCTATAGTTGGTCCGTGAGACCTAACCTAGTGGCTCTTGCAAATGCGAGCACATGGGTCTTTAATGTGTTCAAAACGTGTTAGAAGTAAATTTCGGACGCATCCATTTATATTATAGATTGGAAGTAATAATGTTCTATAAGCCACCATACATATTTATGCCACAATTTTTTTAACCGTGCTTTATTTCGGGGTGAATAGTAATTGGAAGAAACACCATATTAATCCACATATGTGCCATTTATACATGAAATTAGCCTGCGAGTTTCATTCTAATTAATATATTCTAGGTTAAAATTTAGGTTGCCAGTCTGCTTATACTATATTTATACTTAGATGATTTAGTTGCCACTGTGGAAACATTCATCAGGGTTAAAAAGAGCAATAGTAAAACAATATTTGGTTATAATTATGGTGATATAAAAGTTGTATAACCCATTCATTCATACAATAAATGTTCACAGATCAGTTTCCAAATGATATTGTGTAATAATAAGGTTCAAAAGATCATTATAACATGGTCCAATGTTTGTAAGACTCTACCAACGGATTAATTTAGTTATTCTATATTTTTTGGCTTTATTATTTTTTTGAGCTAGATCATAAAACTTTTAACATATATAAATATGGTATATAGTTATTGGCATGTACCAGAGGACATAGTTCTAGATGGAAGACATGGTGGTTAAAAGGACATAATACCGTGAATATTTGGTATGGTGCTTCATAAAATGAACCAACCGTGAAAATTTATGTTTGGGTTTGTCTCGTTGGATGTTTTAGACATAGACACAACCTAGGAAAAAATAGGAAAAAAATAGATAATTAGGTTGCCGCGTACTCTAGAATAACTTTAGAGGATTAATAACTATAATTATTAAATCATAGGAAAGAGGCATGAGCTCATTACCCATACATACTTTTTCGAAAGGTTTGACCCATAAAGTAAAATTTTCTTCCAAATTTGGTGTGATCTATTGATTTTATTCATCTGGTTTTAATTCTACAAATCAAACAATCTCTCTACCAAAATTCTATTGGAATTTATCCGAATAGAAAATACAATGGATCTCTGCTTGTGATACCGAAGGAAAACAATGCAGTAGATCTTTTTTTTCTTTTTTTCTTTTTTGCGGGTGAATGCAGTAGATCTCTTATTGGAATAAGATGTACAAACATCAAAGAGGGCTTTAGTAAATAGTTTTGAAAGAAAGATATTTGATAATTATATATCCAACTACCAAATTATTTCATTCGAAAAAAATTACCAAATTATTTTTTATGATCTGGGCTAACATGGTGCCTCGAAGTTGCCTTCTGGCATGCGAGAAGGGATTTGAGGCAACGAGTATATCTACGGTGGCGTGTGGCAGCATGGGAACTATAACTACCGCTTCTAATTCATGCAAAGTAGGGGTAAAATAGTCCAGAAAAATCAAGCGAGCCTCTCCTTGTTATGCCTGTTGGAGGTTATGTGCATAGTGAAAAACGAAGGGAGTAGGAGACACTCATAGTTTGCTCTATAAAATTTACATGTATTTAATCTTCCACTTCCTTAAAATTGTTTCAAAGATGATGTGACCATGATAGGCGTATCAGTGTTGAAAATAATACATTATATGATAAAGAAAATATATAATCATCAAAAGTGAAAACCGGTAACTCTATTAATAAACAGTGGGGAAGTGATTTTTTCTTTAATTTATATAACATAAGTAATAAAATTAAAATGAAGTATTATGCAAAAACATTAGTTGAAAAACTAATTCAAAAATTATGAACGATATAATTTAGGAGAAAATTGGGAAGTTCAAAAAGTACTCTAGAAAAAGCTCAATGAACACCGTGATTTTGAAAATAACATATGTTTTGGTAGCTTCTCAAAATTTCTTATTCTTCCTTCTACTCTTCTGACGTCCACAACTCTTACATGCTATATAAATAATACTAGTGGTTGGGGGCACGCCATGGGCGCGCCGCTTGAGAGGAAGATGGGAGGTTGGGTGCACCCCTTTCACGTTGCTAGGTGTACTTCAGTGTTATTCCATGGTCCTAACTGAAAAAATAAGAGAGAACACTAGAAATGCAACACTCATACCATGCATCAACCTTAGGAATCATAGATATTAACATGTTTTTTTTCGAAAAGGAGGATGACCCCCGGCCTCTGCATCAAGGCGATGCATACAACCATATTATTAATTATTCACCAAGACCTTACAAAGTAATACATCACTAAGTATGAAGCCACCATCTTGGCAACAACTGTCGCTACTCCTATCAACTTGATGAAGGGGTTCAGATTGTCGGGGCCGCATACCCAGACCTCACACCAAAGCCCAACATCTAACGCCGGAGGCTCCAACCAAGCCGAATTGCCGGGTCTGCGTCACACACCGGTCCGGCTCACTCTCAGCGGGCACCGCATGGGCACGCTGCAGAGGCCGTCGCTAGCATCTACCATCGAACCATCTCAGAGCAGGTAATGACACATTGACCTTGCCAGGCCTGCCGTTGACGCCACCATGGCGCCAGACAACGCCACCTCCCTACGTGCGTCCATCATCACACATCCGTCTCCAAGACCCTGCCACACCACGCCGGCGAGACTCCACATCGTCGATGCGTCACATGAAACGTCGCTCCACCTGCGTCCTCCGTCCAGCAACTGCTCCAAAACAATGCCCTCATGAGGGAGAGCGACACCGAGAGCACTGCCATCGTGCAATCCGGGATACCCGGATCCCCCGGAGCAGCGCGAATGGGTAGACGGTGTCTGCAATGGCGATGCCTTCAACAAGGGAACGGTGCGTAGCCGTGGCCAGCGCATGACGGGGCTCGGTTTTCACCGGCAGCCACGCCTCCCCAACTCGCCGCCGGGACTAGCAGTGGGATCTAGGGATCCGCCACAACCAGCCGGCCGACCACCTCCGGCGGAGGAGGAGCACTAGTAGAAAACAGGGCATCTGTCCCGGTTCCAGAGGGCCTTTAGTCCCGGTTATGGAACCGGGACAAAACGATCGGGACTAATGCCCATCACTTTTAGTCCCGGTTGGCTTACGAACCGGGACTAAAGGTGCTCCACGTGGATGCTGTGGGGCGCCCAGGCAGGAGGACCTTTAGTCCCGGTTGGTAACACCAACCGGGACTAAAAGGTAGCCACGCGTCAGCAGCTCCCAGGTGCTGGGGTTTTTTTTTGAAAGGGGGGGTTTAGGGGTTTTTGAGGGTTTAGGGGTTTCATATTGTGTTAGCTAGCTACTACATATAGAGAGAAGTGACCTCTCTTTCTCCGTGCTTGGTCGACGCTAGCTACTACATATAGAGAGAACTCGACGCTAGCTAGTAAGCAATGAAGGAACCATTAATTACACAACATCGTCATGCATGATCAATATATAGAGAGAAGTGACCTCTCTTTCTCCGTGCTTGTTGGTCGAACAACAAGTTTTCGTATATCTATTCGACGCTACTACAGATAGTACACGTTGATGCATATATATACAATATAACATCTGTTATGATCCCTAACATCATCGACGACCAAAATCGGTTTGCAATTCCCGATGGCATTTTCCGTCTTTAGGAATGATGTGGTCAACAAAGAATCCCGCCAACTCCTCTTGAATTGCGCGTAGGCGATCAGCTGGTAGGAGTACGTCCCACTTCTGCCAGGTCTAATTTAAAGAAGGGGGGTCAATATATATATATGAATGAAATCAACACAATTGATGGTGATAAAATAAAATTATGAATATTGTTTACGTACTTCAAATTGTTGATTAGTGAAGCCCCTCTCAGTGGTCTTTTGGTGAATGAACTCGCAAACGTAGTATCCACAGAAATCATTTCCGGGTTGCTGCCACATGCACTTTACGAGAATAGAGTTCAATCAAAATGATAATCAACCATGATAATGGTATTGAAACTAGAATCAATGAGAGCTGCGCGGAACTAGCTAGTACTACTTTGGGTTGTGTAAATCGCAGCTCCGGTCTCCATTCACCCTTAACCCGCGTGATGAACTTTTTCCAAACCCTGCCCGGCAAAGAAAATGATTACTTGATATCAGGAAATGAACGAAAGTTGCCGATATAGTGCGATAATGATTGAACTTACTTCTGGAGCATTTCAATCATGTCCGCATACTCCGTAGCCTCTTTACGTCTCGAGTCCAAGACAGTTACTGCTCCCTCGTCAAGCTGAATGGCTAGCAGAATAAAGTGGAACCTACGCGCGCATAACTCATCAATTACACTTAATCTCGAGTCAGCGAAACAGAATATGCAGAAGACAGTAACACTCACTTGAAGTTGTAAGGAAAGAGTATTTCCCTTTTGTTTTGGTGTTGAAGGAACGCCATTAGCAAGATTTTCTCAGTCTCCTCGGGGATGTTCTGTACCGACCATTTATTTACGATATTTGGGTTAATGAACCCAATGTCATAGATTTGTCCTCTTTTAAATTCGACGATCTTCAATCTGCATAAATATAGTGAGGATAATTATATACATGCAATGAACGAGCTGAGCTAGAGACTTAATTACAGAAATAATACTTACAGACAATAACAACCCACGAGACTTTTGTCGAGGGCGGCTTGATTGTATAACTGAAAGAGTTCGTCAAATTCAACGTAGATCGAGTCGACTCCAACGAAGTCGTGCTCATCCTTAATTCCCACCAAGATACTGCCCGTCCCATCCTTGCAGGTTTCCAAGTACCATTTATGTAATGTTCGCATCATCGTTGGTAGATCTCGTTCCAGATCATCACTTCTGACGAGACGCTTCCCGTGCTGGTATTTAAAGGTGTCTACCTTAGCGATTTCAAAATGTACATCATCGCCTAGGTAATCACCAGGATTGAAACCAGGAACAACGACCGCTACCCCCGGGGTATCGGTAAACACCTTGAGCGGGGGGGGGGGGCACGATTGCTTTTCCTGTTCGCCGAGCTGGGGAATTGTTTTCCCACTTCTTACACCTGTACTGCTACTTCTCGACCGACTCATAGCTTCGTCATATGTCTTTGCAATAATGCGGTCATAGTTTGATAGCGGCGGAGGCGGAGGTGGTCGCGTAAGGGCATCCAGAGTGCGATTCGCCTTTACCGGATCTATTTTTTCCTTTGGAGGTGGAACTTTCCGTGCAAATTGGCGTTTCAAATCGGCAGCCACAACCTCATCGGTTTCCTTGTCAGTCAGCTCATATGGTAACTTGGCAAGAAGCTTGAGGCTTGGACCAAATTTGAATTTCTTCCCACCACCTCTTGTACTGCCAGCCGCAGGAGCGGCGGCGGCTCTCTTCTGCCGTTGCTGACGAGGCGGAGTTCGCTGACGCGGCGGAGGAGGCGGAGTCCGCTGACGCGGCGCAGGAGGCGGAGTCCGCTGACGCCGCGGAGGAGGCGAAGGAGGATTCTGCTGAGGGGCCTCCTCCGCCGGAGTCGGCTGACGCGACAGAGACAGCTGAGGCGGCGGAGACAGCTGACGCGCCGGAGACGAATGAGGCAGCAGAGTCTGCTGAGGGGCCTCCTCCGGCTGAGTCTGCTGAGGCGGCGTCCAGTTTGGAAGCTTGATGTTCTCCTTTCTCCATAGGCAGGTACTCCATAAGGCATTTTCCAGAAACATCTCCCCTTCACCTGTAGGGTACTCAAGCTCCAGCCCCTCAAATCCCTCCATTATTTCATCCACCCCGACAATAGCAAAGCCATGTGGAATCGGACGGCAATGGAAAGTTCCCTCAGCTCGAGGAGGTAAGACAGAGCCGAGCGCCACCTTCAAGGTCAGGTTATGGCATTTCGCCATTAGCACACAATGTTCATTCTCCGTGATACTATCCACGGGGTAGCAAGGAGCCGTGATATCAGGCTGAAGGAGCTCCGTGGAAGCCACGCTGCTTCTCCGCTGAGATGGCAGGGTAGCTTCGGGGGCAGGGTCGAACGAAGGATCTTCGTGCCACTGAGATGGTTGGCCGGTAACTCGCTGGCTCTCAAGTTCCTCTAGTTTCGCTAATCTTGCATTGATCTTCTTCATTTCGCTTGCTTCCGCTTTCTTCTTTCTCTCTCGGCTTCTATAACCACCGCTGTCGGGAAACCCATACACCCACGGAAGGGAGCCTGATGTGCCTCGTGTTCGTCCAGGGTGTTCAGGATTCCCATGGGCCTGTGTCAGCTCGTCATTCTCTCTGTCGGGATGTAGCCTCCCTTCCTGCGCTGCCTGGATTGCTTCCTCAAGCTTCTTGACGGGTATTGCAAGTTGAGCTTTCGTCCAAACACACTTCCCTGTGTCTGGGTCCAAAGTTCCCCCAACCCCGAAGAACCAAGTCCTTGACCGATCTGGCCAGTGCAATGTCGCTGGTTGGACCCCTTTAGCAAGCAGGTCTTGCTCAGCTTTGTCCCACGTAGGCCGGGCTTTGCTGTAGCCACCTGACCCCGTAACATGGTGATACTTCTTCTTTGCAGCATTTAGCTTATTTGTCGCTGACCATTGCTTGCCCTTGTCCGATTTCTTGTAGGCCACAAATGCGGGCCAGTGATCTTTTATCTTCTCATATGGACCGGTGAATTCTGGAGTCTTGTCTTTCTCGACAAACTTTTTGTTCAAATCTTTCTTCCAGTTCTTGAATAGTTCTGCCATCTTCTTAAGAGCAAACGCCTTGACCTTATTCGGATCCGCCTCTGGTGGTAGGCTGAAATTTGTCATCAGCGAGGTCCAAAGATCATCTTTCTGTCTATCCTGGACATAAGAAACTTCAGGGTCCTTCTTCTTATTCCATTCTTGGATGCTGATCGGGACGCTGTCCCTAACAACCACTCCGCACTGATGTATAAATATGTCCCTACTCCGCTTGGGAGCAATCGGTTGGCCATCTCGACCGACTTCTTCGATCGTGAACCTTTCATCCTGGCGCAACCTTTTCTTCGGGCCTCGTCTCCTTACGAAAGTTTGGCTCGATCCGGAGGGCTAATTAAAAGAAGAAAGAAGCGTTAATATATGTACATACAAAATAATTAATGCATCAAGTCAGCAGAGGCTTAATTAATATATGTATATATACCTCGCCGGACTTTGCAACAGTTAAAGCTCCCTCCTCCGTTCGGTCACCGGAGCCGTCATGATCTCCTTCCTCCTCCGTTCGGTCACCGGAGCCGTCATGATCTTCTTCCTCCTCCATTGGATCACCGGAGCCATCATCCTCTCTTTCCCGACCATCGGTGTCGTTGAGAAACGACAAGGTGATATCACCTCCGTCGCGGATTATATCCCCCAACAACTCTTCTTTTTCTAAGTCTCTATCCATAGTTTCTGCAAATATTACAACCATGAGAGATGGATTAGTGGCAAACATAGAACTAGCTAATCACAACAAGGAATCATATGCATATATGAGCAATGGATTAGTCGCAAACATCATGCAAAGTTATCGGGGGTTATACTTTCGAGAGAGGATACTTTGCGGACGGCCTCTCTCATGGTCGTCGACGATACTTGCGGACCCCCCCCCCTCATGTCAAAGTTATCGGGGATATGTTGAATTCCCGAGAGAGTTAGGGGTGTTCTAACGCGGCACTACACGATATAGGTGAAGGGGGATAACATCCGGGAATGTTTTCCCGAAGTGTGCATTTTCGGACAGATGAACCGGAGGGGGACGGTTCCAGGTTTGCTATGCTAGCTACTTGTGACAGACGAACGGAGGGCATATTCGGATTCGTCATATTTTTCTGATCGATTTTCATATATAAATTATTTTCATCGGAGTTACGGTTAATTTTGTACGAATTTCTAAAGTTTTACCAATATTTTCTTTATACATCCATCCATACATACATACATATACATCTACATTATATATACACTAAGCATCTACATATACATCTACATTATATATACACTAAGCATCTACATAAACATAAACATAATTAATAAACATATACATGCCCGCAAAAAAAATAAAAATAAACATATACATACATACATACATCTATCATCTATCATCATATCATACATACATATACATCAACATATACATACATATATACATAAACATAATTAAAAAAAACAGCGGGCCGGAGCGGCGGCGGCTCACAGCGGGGGCGGCGCGGGCTCGGGGGCGGCGCGGGCTCGGGGGAGCTCAGGGGCGGCGCGCGCGAGCTCGGGAGCGGCGCGGGCTCGGGGGAGCTCAGGGGCGGCGCGCGCGAGCTCGGGGGCGGCGCGGGCTCGGGGGAGCTCGGGGGCGGCGCGGGCACAGGGGCGGCGACGGCGACGGCGGGGCAGGGGCGCGGCGACGGCGGGGCAGGGCTCGACGGCGACGGGAGCGACGGCGACGAGGAGCAGCCTGGGGGCGTCGGGGAAGAAAGAACTGATCTTTCGAGAAACTGCTAAGTGCTGCTTATATACAAAAAGCATTGGTCCCGGTTCGTGGCACCAACCGGGACGAAAGGCCCCCCTTTCATCCCGGTTGGTGACACCAACCGGGACTAAAGGTCAATTTCAGCAGCCCAAAAGGCGGGAAGCAGAGACCTTTGGTCCCGGTTGGTGGCTCGAACCGGGACGAAACGGGGGCCTTTCATCCCGGTTCGAGCCACCAACCGGGACCAATGGTCTGTGCTGCTGCATCCAAAACTTTAGTCCCACCTCGCTAGTTGAGAGGGGCTCGGAGTTGTTTATAAGCGCTGCTGCCGCTTCCCTCTCGACCTCCTCTCTACTGCAGGCAGTAAATGCCTATCTGACGCCCTGTTGGGCCTGCTTCCACTGCGGGCCTGCATCCTGGCCCATCTCTAGGGTTTCTAGTCGTATGCAGGCCGCGGTGGCTAGTAGGTGGCCCTTTTTATTATTATTTTTTGCACATGTTATGTTTTTAATTTTGAATGTTATTTTTTGCATATGTTATTTTTAGTTATATAATTTTAGTTGCATAAATTTTATATAATTTTAGTTGCATAAATTTTATTTTTTATTGATTCTTTTTAGTTGATTCCTTTTGCTATTAGAGTTTTATAAAAGCTTTTTGATTCATTCTTTTTGCTATTAATTCATTCTTTGAGCTAAATGAACCTGAAATTGAAAAGCAGTACAAATGAACTCTGAAAAGGTTGAAAGTTGGCATGGTATCATCATTTCACCCACATAGCATGTGCTAAAAAGTTGAGAGGGTTACGACAAAAACTGGATGCACTTCGTGTACAAAATGGACAATCTCTTTCGAAGTATCAGGGTTTCGGACGAAAACTCATATGTTACAAAGGCATTCCATTTTTTTAACTTATTTCAACTCCAGACTTTTTGTGTGTTCAACATGCACCATTCAAAGCCACATCATCAATTTTCAACCCTTTCTGACTTCATTTGCTATTTTTCATGCATTTACTGTTTTATTTTAGCTAAATGACCCTGAAATTGAAAAGCAGTACAAATGAACTCTGAAAAGGTTGAAAGTTGGCATGGTATCATCATTTCACCCACATAGCATGTGCTAAAAAGTTGAGAGGGTTACGGCAAAAACTGGATGCACTTCGTGTACAAAATGGACAATCTCTTTTGAAGTATCACGGTTTCAGACGAAAACTCATATGTTACAAAGGCATTTTATTTTTATAAACTTATTTTAACTCCAGACTTTTTGTGCATTCAATATGCACCATTCAAAGCCACGTCATCAATTTTCAACCCTTTCTGACTTCATTTGCTATTTTTCATGCATTTATTGATTTTTTTGAGCTAAATGACCTTGAAATTGAAAAGCACTACAAATGAACTCTGAAAAGGTTGAAACTTGGCATGGTATCATCTTTTCATTTCTTGACATGTAACTGCAGTGATATTCTAGATCAAAGCCATCATCAGAATAGTTGTGGAGAGAAAGTATTCACTTTTTCTTCGCGTGTGTCCCTAGCTTATTGCGCCGTAACCATGGATAATCTTCATTGTTTAACAGGGTGCTTGGGTCAGCCTTCACTTTGAAGGGAGGAATTTCATGAAACTTTTCATAATCTTCAGACATGTCTGTCTTGCCCTCCACTCCCACGATGTCTCTTTTCCCTGAAAGAACTATGTGGCGCTTTGGCTCATCGTATGATGTATTCGCTTCCTTATCTTTTCTTTTTCTCGGTTTGGTAGACATGTCCTTCACATAGAAAACCTGCGCCGCATCATTGGCTAGGACGAATGGTTCATCTGTGTACCCAAGATTGTTGAGATCCACTGTTGTCATTCCGTACTGCGGGTCTACCTGTACCCCGCCTCCTGACAGATTGACCCATTTGCACCGAAACAAAGGGACCTTAAAATCATGTCCATAGTCAAGTTCCCATATGTCCACTATGTAACCATAATATGTGTCCTTTCCCCTGTTGGTTGCTGCATCAAAGCGGACACCACTGTTTTGGTTGGTGCTCTTTTGATCTTGGGCGATCGTGTAAAATGTATTCCCATTTATCTCGTACCCTTGGTAAGTCAATACAGTCGAAGATGGTCCCCTGGCCAACGAGTACAGCTCATCTCCAACAATGTTGTTACCCATGAGATGTGTTTGCAACCAACTGCCAAAAATCTTGATGTGTTCACATGTAATCCAGTCGTCAGACTGCTCCGGGTGTTTGGAGCGCAGAAAATTCTTGTGTTCATTGACATACGGGGTCACCAAGGTAGAATTCTGTAGAACTGTGTAGTGTGCTTGAGCCCAAGAATGCCCGTCCCTACATATTATTGCATCCGCTCCTAGCGTGCCTTTTCCAGTCAGTCTCCCCTCATACCGCGATTGAGGGAGACCAATCGGCTTAAGGTCAGGAATAAAGTCAACACAAAACCCAATGACCTCCTCTGTTTGATGGCCCATGGAGATGCTTCCTTCTGGCCTAGCACGGTTACGAACATATTTCTTTAAGACTCCCATGAACCTCTCAAAGGGGAACATATTGTGTAGAAATACAGGACCCAGAATGGCAATCTCGTCGACTAGATGAACTAGGACGTGCGTCATGATATTGAAGAAGGATGGTGGGAACACCAGCTCGAAACTGACAAGACATTGCACCAAATCATTCTTTAACCTTGGTAGGATATCTAGATCGATTACCTTCTGAGAAATTGCATTGAGGAATGCACATAGCTTCACAATGGCTAATCGAACGTTTTCCGGTAGAAGCCCCCTCAATGCAACCGGAAGTAGTTGCGTCATAATCACGTGGTAGTCATGAGACTTTAGGTTCTGGAAATTTTTCTCTGCCATATTTATTATTCCCTTTATATTCGACGAGAAGCCAGACGGGACCTTCATACTGAGCAGGCATTCAAAGAAGATTTCCTTCTCTTCTTTGGTAAGAGCGTAGCTGGCAGGACCTTCATATTGCTTTGGATGCATGCCGTCTTTTTCGTGCACACGTTGCTGGTCCTCCCGTGCCTCCAGTGTATTTTTTGTCTTCCCATACACGCCCAAGAAGCCTAGCAGGTTCACGCAAAGATTCTTCGTCACGTGCATCACGTCGATTGCAGAGCGGACCTCTAGGTCTTTCCAATAGGGTAGGTCCCAAAATATAGATTTCTTCTTCCACATGGTTGCGCGTCCCTCAGCGTCATTCGGAATAGATTGTCCGCCAGGACCCTTTCCATAGATTACTTGTAAATCCTTGACCATATCAAGTATGGCATCACCAGTACGGAGGGCGGGCTTCTTCCGGTGATCTGCCTCACCTTTGAAATGCTTGCCTTTCTTTCTTAAGAGATGGTTGGTCGAAAGAAATCGACGATGTCCCAGGTACACATTCTTCCTGCATTTGTCCAAATATATACTTTTGTTGGAAATATACCCTAGAGGCAATAATAAATTGGTTATTATTATATTTCCTTGTTCATGATAATCGTTTATTATCCATGCTATAATTGTATTGATTGGAAACTCAAATACATGTGTGGGTACATAGACAACACTGTGTCCCTAGTAAGCCTCTAGTTGACTAGCTCGTTGATCAAAAGATGGTGAAGGTTTCCTAGCCATGGACATGAAATGTCATTTGATAACAGGATCACATCATTAGGAGAATGATGTGATGGACAAGACCCAAACTACGAACGTAGCATATGATCATGTCAGTTTATTGCTATTGTTTTCTGCATGTCAAGTATCTGTTCCTTTGACCATGAGATCATGCAACTCACTGACACCGGAGGAATACCTTGTGTGTATCAAACGTCGCAACGTAACTGGGTGACTATAAAGGTGCTCTACAGGTATCTCCGAGGGTGTCTGTTGGGTTGGCATGGATCAAGACTGGGATTTGTTACTCCGTGTGACGGAGAGGTATCTCAGGGCCCACTCGGTAATACAACATCACAATGAGCCTTGCAAGCAATGTGACTAAAGTGTTAGCCACGAGATCTTGTATTACGGAACGAGTAAAGAGACTTGCCGGTAACGAGATTGAACTAGGTATAGAGATACCGACGATCGAATCTCGGGCAAGTAACATACCGAAGAACAAAGGGAACAGCATACGGGATTAACTGAATCCTTGACATAGAGGTTCGACCGATATAGATCTTCGTAGAATATGTAGGAGCCAATATGGGCATCCAGGTCCCGCTATTGGTTATTGACCATAGAAGTGTCTCGGTCATGTCTACATAGTTCTCGAACCCGCAGGGTCTACACACTTAACGTTTGATGACGATTAGTATAGTTGAGTTATTTTGTTGGTGACCGAAGGTTGTTCGGAGTCCCGGATAAGATCCCGGACATGACGAGGATCTCCGGAATAGTCCGGAGGTAAAGATTGATATATGTGATAATAGTGTTTGATCTCCGGAAGGGTTCCGGAATTCACCGGAAGGGGTTCCGGATGTTTACCGAAGTGTTCGGGTACAGCAACACTTTATATGGACCAAAGTGGTAAAGCCCACGAGGTATTGGAAAGTGCAAAAGGAAGTTTTGCTGCTGCCTTAAGCGGTACTACCGCTGGTAAGGCAGTACTACCGCGTAAGCGGTACTACCGCTTGTGTGAAGCGGTACTACCGCTTGTGCGCGGTACTGCAGGGATCCGAGTTGGACTCTTTCCCTGCGGGCCAAACCGACCTTGTGCGGGCAAAACCGACCTTGTGCGGGCAAAACCGACCTGGAGGAGGCTTTTACTCCAAGTTTAGACCCCAAGGCTCAACATATAAATAGAGGGGCAGGGCTAGCACACGGGACACATCAAGATTTCCCCAAGCCGTGTGCGGCAAACCTAACCCTCTAGTTCCTACGTCATACTCTCCGTAGCGCTTGGCGAAGCCCTACAGAGATTGTTCCTCACCACCATCACCACGCTGTCGTGCTGCCGGAACTCATCTACTACTTCATCATCGCTCGCTGGATCGAGGAGGTGAAGGCGTCATCAAGCCGTACGTGTGTTGAACGCCGAGGTGCCGTCCGTTCGGCACTAGTTCGTGATCGGATCGAGGGACGACTTGCGATTTGGATCGCGGAGACGTTCGACTACATCAACCGCGTTTCTTAACGCTTCCGCTTAGCGATCTACAAGGGTATGTAGATTCACTCTCCCTCTCGTAGATGCTCATCACCATGGATAGATCTTGTGTGTGCGTAGGAAATTTTTTGTTTCCCATGCAACGTTCCCCAACAGTGGCATCTGAGCTAGGTCTATGCGTAGATGAGATCTCGAGTAGAACACAAGTGAGTTGTGGGCGTGGGTGTATACATATTGCTTGCCGTTACTAGTTGATACTTGATTCGGCGGTATTGTGGGATGAAGCGGCTCGGACCAACATTACTCGTACGCTTACGAGAGACCGGTTCCATCGACTGACATGTAACTTCGTTGCATAAAGATGGCTGGCGGGTGTCTATCTCTCCTACTTTAGTTGAATCGGTTTCAATGAAGAGGGTTCTTTTAGAAGATCAAAAAGCAATCACTACACCACGTTGTGGTTTTGCGTAGGTAAGAACGGTTCTTGCAAACCCGTAGCAGCCACGTAAAACTTGCAACAACAATTAGAGGACGTCTAACTTGTTTTTGCAGGGTATGTTGTGATGTGATATGGCCAATTACATGATGAGATATATGTGATGTATGAGATGATCATGTGTTGTATAGAATATCACGACTTGCATGTCGATGAGTACGGCAACTGGCAGGAGCCATAGAGTTGTCTTTAATTATTGTATGACCTGCGTGTCAATCATTAAGCGCTATGTAATGCTTTACTTTATCGCTAAACGTTAGCAATAGTCGTGGAAGCAACAGTCGGCGCGACAACCTCATGGCGACACGTTGATGGAGATCAAGATGATGGAGATCATGGTGTCATGCTGGTGACGATGGAGATCATGCCGGTGCTTTGGAGATGGAGATCAAAAGCACGAGTTCATGGCCATATCATGTCACTTATGATTTGTATGTGATGTTAATCCTTTTATGCATCTTATTTTGCTTAGGACGACGGTAGCATTATAAGGTGATCCCTCACTTAAATTTCAAGATAAATTGTGTTCTCCCCGAGTGTGCACCGTTGCGAAAGTTCGTCGTTTCGAGACACGCCGTGATGATCGGGTGTGATAGACTCTACGTTCGCATACAACGGGTGTAAGCCATGTTACACGTGCGGAACACTCGGGTTAAACTTGACGAGCCTAGCATGTACAGACATGGCCTCGGAACACAAGAGACCGAAAGGTCGAACATGAGTCATATAGTAGATATGATCAACATGAAGATGTTCACCATTGAAACCACCTCAACTCACGTGATGATCGGACTTGAGTTGGTGGATTTGGATCATGTTACGCTCGAATGACCGGAGGGATGTCAATTTGAGTGGGAGTTTTTTAAGTAATATGATTAACTAAACTCATTATCTTGAACAGTAGTCTAAGTTGTCTTTGCAATATTTATGTTGTAGATCATGGCTCGCGTAGTAGCACCCCTGAATTTTAATGCGTTCCTAGAGAAAGCTAAGTTGAAAGATGATGGAAGTAACTTTGTGGACTGGGCCCGTAATCTAAGGATTATCCTTACGGCTTCCCAGAAGGCTTATGTCCTTGATGCACCGCTTGGTGATCCACCCGCTCCAGTTGAGTCTCTAGACGTTGTGAACGCCTGGCAGGCTCGTTCTGAAGATTACTCAATAGTTCAATGTGCAATATTGTATGGCTTAGAACCGGGACTTCAAAGACGTTTTGAACGTCATGGAGCATATGAAATGTTCCAAGAGTTGAAGGTTCTCTTTCAGAAGAATGCCCGGATCGAGAGATATGAGATCTCCGATAAGTTCTATGCTTGCAAGATGGAGGAGAACGGGTCTATCAGTGATCACGTACTCAGAATGTTTGGGTACTCCACCCGTCTGGCTGAATTGGGGATGCCCCTTCCGCCAGAGGCTATCACTGACAGAGTTCTTCAATCATTGCCACCTAGCTACAAGAGCTTCGTGTTGAACTATAACATGCACGGGATGAACAAGTTAGTCGCCGAGCTGTTTGCGATGCTGAAAGCCGCTGAGTCTGAAATTCAGAAGGAGCATCAAGTGTTGATGGTCAATAAAACCACTAGTTTCAATAAAAATGGCAAGGGTAAGAAGGGTAACTCCAAGAAGAGTGGCAAAGCAGTTGCTCCTCTCGTGAAGAAACCCAAGGTTGGACCCAAACCAGAAACTGAGTGTTTTCATTGCAAGGGAACTGGACACTGGAAGCGGAACTGCCCCAAGTATTTGGCTGACAAGAAGGCGGCCAACAACAAACAAGGTATATATGATATACATGTTATTGATGTGTACCTTACCAACTCTCGTTGTAGTGCCTGGGTATTTGATACCGGTGCGGTTCCTCATATTTGCAACTCAAAACAGGAACTGCGGAATAGACGGAGGCTGGCAAAGGACGAAGTGACGATGCGCGTGGGAAATGGTTCCAAGGTTGATGTGATAGCCGTCGGCACGCTCGCTGTTCGATTACCATCGGGATTAGTGATGAACCTGAATAAATGTTATTTGGTGCCTGCGTTAAGCATGAACATTATATCTGGATCTTGTTTATTGCGAGACGGTTACTCATTTAAATCAGAGAATAATGGTTGTTCTATTTATATGAGTAATATCTTTTATGGTCATGCACCCAATGTGAGGGGTTTATTCGTATTGAATCTCGATAGTAATGATACACATGTTCATAACATTGATGCCAAAAGATGTAGAATTGATAATGATAATACCACTTTCTTGTGGCACTGCCGTTTAGGTCATATTGGCGTAAAACGCATGAGGAAGCTCCATGCTGATGGACTTTTGGAGTCACTTGATTTTGATTCACTTGACACATGTGAGCCATGCCTCATGGGCAAGATGACTAAAACGCCGTTCTCTAGAACAATGGAACGGGCAAGTGACTTATTGGAAATCATACATACTGATGTGTGCGGTTCGATGAGTATTGAGGCGCGCGGTGGTTATCGTTATTTTCTCACCTTCACTGATGACTTAAGTAGATATGGGTATATTTACTTAATGAAACACAAGTCTGAAACTTTTGAAAAGTTCAAACAATTTCAGAGTGAAGTTGAGAATCATCGTAACAAGAAGATTAAATTCCTACGATCTGATCGAGGAGGAGAATATCTGAGTTATGAGTTTGGCAGTCACTTAAGACAATGTGGAATTGTTTCACAACTGACACCGCCTGAAACACCACAACGTAATGGTGTGTCCGAACGTCGTAATCGAACCTTATTGGATATGGTGCGATCTATGATGTCTCTTGCCGATTTGCCACTATCGTTTTGGGGTTATGCATTAGAGACAACTGCATTCACTTTAAATAGGGCACCATCGAAATCCGTTGAGACGACGCCATATGAACTTTGGTTTGGCAAGAAGCCAAAGCTGTCGTTTCTTAAAGTTTGGGGATGTGATGCTTATGTCAAAAAGCTTCAGCCTGAAAAGCTGGAACCCAAAGCGGAGAAATGCGTCTTCATAGGATACCCAAAAGAGACAGTTGGGTATGCCTTCTACCTCAGATCCGAGGGCAAAGTGTTTGTCGCTAAAAACGGAACATTTCTTGAGAAAGAGTTTCTCTCGAAAGAATTGAGTGGGAGGAAGATAGAACTTGATGAGGTTGTTGAACCTTTACTTCAACCTGAAAGTAGCGCAGCGCAGAAAGATGTTTTTGTAGAGCCTACATCAGCTGAAGAGGAAGTTAATGATAATGATCATGAAGCTTTGGATCAAGTTGCTATTGAACCTCGTAGGTCGACAAGGACGCGTACTACTCCTGAGTGGTACGGTAACCCTGTCTTAGAGGTCATGTTGTTGGAGAACGATGAACCTACGAGCTATGGAGAAGCGATGATGGGCCCGGATTCCGAGAAGTGGTTAGAGGCCATGAAATCCGAGATGGGATCCATGTATGAAAACAAAGTATGGACTTTGGAAGTATTACCTGAAGGGCGTAAGGCCATTCAGAACAAATGGATCTTTAAGAGGAAGACGGACGCGGACGGTAATGTCACCGTCTATAAAGCTCGACTTGTGGCAAAGGGTTTTTCACAAGTTCAAGGAGTTGACTACGATGAGACCTTCTCACCCGTAGCGATGCTTAAGTCCGTCAGAATCATGTTAGCAATAGCTGCCTTTTTCGATTATGAAATTTGGCAGATGGATGTCAAAACAGCGTTCCTTAATGGTTTCCTTAAGGAAGAGTTGTATATGATGCAACCAGAAGGTTTTGTCGATCCAGAGAATGCTGACAAAGTTTGCAAACTCCAGCGATCCATTTATGGACTGGTGCAAGCATCTCGGAGTTGGAATCTTCGCTTTGATGAGGTGATCAAAGCGTTCGGGTTTATACAAGTTTACGGAGAAGCTTGTATTTACAAGAAAGTGAGTGGGAGCTCTATAGCGTTTCTAATATTATATGTGGATGACATATTACTGATTGGAAACAATATAGAAATGTTGGAAAGCGTGAAGGAATATTTGAACAAGAGTTTTTCAATGAAGGACCTAGGAGAAGCTGCTTTCATATTAGGCATCAAGATCTATAGAGATAGATCGAGACGCTTAATAGGACTTTCACAAAGCACATACCTTGACAAAGTTTTGAAGAAGTTCAAAATGGATCAGTCCAAGAAGGGGTTCTTGCCTGTATTGCAAGGTGTGAAGTTGAGTAAGACTCAATGCCCAGTGACTGCAGAAGATAGAGAAAAGATGAGTGGCATCCCCTATGCTTCAGCCATAGGCTCTATCATGTATGCAATGCTGTGCACAAGACCCGATGTCAGCCTTGCCATAAGTATGGTCGGAAGGTTTCAAAGTGATCCAGGAATGGAACACTGGACGGCGGTCAAGAATATCCTGAAGTACCTGAAAAGGACTAAGGACATGTTTCTCGTTTATGGAGGTGATCAAGAGCTCGTCGTAAAAGGTTACGTCGATGCAAGCTTTGACACTGATCCGGATGACTCTAAGTCGCAAACCGGATACGTATTTATTCTTAATGGGGGTGCGGTTAGCTGGTGTAGTTCCAAGCAAAGCATGGTAGCTGATTCTACATGCGAAGCGGAGTACATCGCTGCCTCAGAGGCGGCGAAGGAAGGTGTCTGGATGAAGGAGTTCATGACAGATCTTGGAGTAGTGCCTAGTGCGCTTAACCCAATGACTCTGTTTTGTGATAACACTGGTGCCATTGCTCTAGCAAAGGAACCAAGATTTCACAAGAGGACCAGACACATAGAGCGACGCTTCAATTCCATCCGCGATTACATCAAGGAGGACGACATAAATATTTGCAAAGTACACACAGATCTGAATGTTGCAGATTCGATGACTAAACCTCTTCCAAGGGCTAAACATGAACAACACCAGAACTGCATGGGTGTTCGATTCATTACAATGTAAATCACATAGTGATTATTGACTCTAGTGCAAGTGGGAGACTGTTGGAAATATGCCCTAGAGGCAATAATAAATTGGTTATTATTATATTTCCTTGTTCATGATAATCATTTATTATCCATGCTATAATTGTATTGATTGGAAACTCAAATACATGTGTGGGTACATAGACAACACTGTGTCCCTAGTAAGCCTCTAGTTGACTAGCTCGTTGATTAAAAGATGGTGAAGGTTTCCTAGCCATGGACATGAAATGTCATTTGATAACGGGATCACATCATTAGGAGAATGATGTGATGGACAAGACCCAAACTACGAACGTAGCATATGACCGTGTCAGTTTATTGCTATTGTTTTCTGCATGTCAAGTATCTGTTCCTTTGACCATGAGATCATGCAACTCACTGACACCGGAGGAATACCTTGTGTGTATCAAACGTCGCAACGTAACTGGGTGACTATAAAGGTGCTCTACAGGTATCTCCGAGGGTGTCTGTTGGGTTGGCATGGATCAAGACTGGGATTTGTTACTCCGTGTGACGGAGAGGTATCACAGGGCCCACTCGGTAATACAACATCACAATGAGCCTTGCAAGCAATGTGACTAAAGTGTTAGCCACGAGATCTTGTATTACGGAACGAGTAAAGAGACTTGCCGGTAACGAGATTGAACTAGGTATAGAGATACCGACGATCGAATCTCGGGCAAGTAACATACCGAAGAACAAAGGGAACAACATACGGGATTAACTGAATCCTTGACATAGAGGTTCGACCGATATAGATCTTCGTAGAATATGTAGGAGCCAATATGGGCATCCAGGTCCCGCTATTGGTTATTGACCGTAGAAGTGTCTCGGTCATGTCTACATAGTTCTCGAACCCGCAGGGTCTACACACTTAACGTTTGATGACGATTAGTATAGTTGAGTTATTTTGTTGGTGACCGAAGGTTGTTCGGAGTCCCGGATAAGATCCCGGACATGACGAGGATCTCCGGAATAGTCCGGAGGTAAAGATTGATATATGTGATAATAGTGTTTGATCTCCGGAAGGGTTCCGGAATTCACCGGAAGGGGTTCCGGATGTTTACCGAAGTGTTCGGGTACAGCAACACTTTATATGGACCAAAGGGGTAAAGCCCACGAGGTATTGGAAAGTGCAAAAGGAAGTTTTGCTGCTGCCTTAAGCGGTACTATCGCTGGTAAGGCAGTACTACCGCGTAAGCGGTACTACCGCTTGTGTGAAGCGGTACTACCGCTCAAGCGGTACTACCGCTCGTGAGCGGTACTACCGCTTGTGCGCGGTACTGCAGGGATCCGAGTTGGACTCTTTCCCTGCGGGCCAAACCGACCTTGTGCGGGCAAAACCGACCTGGAGGAGGCTTTTACTCCAAGTTTAGACCCCAAGGCTCAACATATAAATAGAGGGGCAGGGCTAGCACACGGGACACATCAAGATTTCCCCAAGCCGTGTGCGGCAACCCTAACCCTCTAGTTCCTACGTCATAATCTCCGTAGCGCTTGGCGAAGCCCTACAGAGATTGTTCCTCACCACCATCACCACGCCGTCGTGCTGCCGGAACTCATCTACTACTTCATCATCGCTCGCTGGATCGAGGAGATGAAGGAGTCATCAAGCCGTACGTGTGTTGAACGCGGAGGTGCCGTCCGTTCGGCACTAGTTCGTGATCGGATCGAGGGACGACTTGCGATTTGGATCGCGGAGACGTTCGACTACATCAACCGCATTTCTTAACGCTTCCGCTTAGCGATCTACAAGGGTATGTAGATTCACTCTCCCTCTCGTACATGCTCATCACCATGGATAGATCTTGTGTGTGCGTAGGAAAATTTTTGTTTCCCATGCAACGTTCCCCAACAACTTTCGGTATCATCTAAACAGTGCGTGCATGCGTGGTATCCCTTGTTTGTCTGTCCTGAAAGGTTACTAAGAGCAGGCCAATCATTGATGGTTACAAACAGCAACGCATGTTGGTCAAATTCCTCATGTTTGTGCTCATCCCACACACGTACACCTTCTCCATTCCACAGCTTTAAAAGTTCTTCAACTAATGGCCTTAGGTACACATCAATGTCGTTGCCGGGTTGCTTAGGGCCTTGGATGAGCACTGGCATCATAATGAACTTCCGCTTCATGCACAACCAAGGAGGAAGGTTATAGATACATAGAGTCACGGGCCAGGTGCTATGATTGCTGCTCTGCTCCCCAAAAGGATTAATGCCATCTGCACTTAAACCAAACCAAACGTTCCTTGCGTTACCTGCAAAGTCCCCCCACCTTCTCTCGATTTTTCTCCACTGCGACCCGTCAGCGGGTGCTCTCAACTTCCCGTCTTTCTTATGGTCTTCTTTGTGCCATCGCATCAACTTGGCATGCTCTTTGTTTCTGAACAGACGTTTCAGCCGTGGTATTATAGGAGCATACCACATCACCTTGGCAGGAACCCTCTTCCTGGGGCGCTCGCCCTCAACATCACCAGGGTCATCTCGTCTGATCTTATACCGCAATGCACCGCATACCGGGCATGCATTCACATTCTCGTACTCCTCACCGCGGGAGAGGATGCAGTCATTAGGGCATGCATGTATCTTCTGCACCTCTAATCCTAGAGGGCAGAGAACCTTCTTTGCTCCATACGTACTGTCAGGCAATTCGTTATCCTTTGGAAGCTTCTTCTTCATTATTTTCAGTAACTTCTCAAATCCCTTGTCAGATACACCATTCTCTGCCTTCCATTCCAGCAATTCCAGTGTGGTACCGAGCTTTGTGTTGCCATCTTCTCAATTTGGGTACAACCGTTTTTTGTGATCCTCTAACATGCGATCGAACTTCAACTTCTCCTTTTCACTCTCGCATTCTCTATGTGCATCAACAATGACCCGGCGAAGATCATCATCGGGCACATCATCTGGTTCATCTTGATCTTCAGCTTCCCCCGTTGCAGTATCACCGTATTCAGGTGGATAGTTGTCATCATCCTCTTCTTCTTCGTTGTCTTCCATCATAACCCCTATTTCTCCGTGCTTGGTCCAAACATTATAGTGTGGCATGAAACCCTTCTCAAGCAGGTGCAAGTGAAGGGTTTTCGAGTCAGAGTAATCCTTCGTATTCCCACAGACAGTACATGGACAATACATAAAACCATTCTGCTTGTTTGCCTCAGCCACTTCGAGAAAATTATGCATGCCATCAATGTACTCGGAGGTGCGTCGGTCACCGTACATCCATTGCCGGTTCATCTGCGTGCATTATATAATTAAGTGTATCAAAAACCATTACAGAACATCATGAATAGAGAAGTGACCAAATTAATACAAGTTCATCATCACATTAAAACCAAAGTACTGTAGTGATCAAATGTTATTACTGAAAAAATAAATACATAAAGTTCATACATAGTTCTCATTATCAACTATGTAAAACATTTAAATGCAACAACAAATGCGATCATAATCGCAACAAAGGTAACAATTGATCCAACAGCATAATGATACCAAGCCTCATTATCAATGGCATATTTTCTAATCTTTCTAATCTTCAAGCGCATTGCATCCATCTGCATCTTGTGATCATCGACGACATCGGCAACATGCAACTCCAATTTCATCTTCTCCTCCTCAATTCTTTTCAATTTTTCTTTCAAATAATTGTTTTCTTTTTCAACTAAATTTAACCTCTCGACAAGACGGTCGGTTGGAATTTCCGATTCACATACCTCCTAGATAAAAACATCTATGTCACGTTGGTCGGCATAATTCTCATAAACACTAAATGAAACAAATAGTTATAAAAGATAATATACCACATCCGAATCATAGACCGGACGAGAGCCGACGGGGGCGGATACCAAAACCATGGCACTATATAATAACAAACAATAATAAAAGTAAGAAAATTATACAAGTAGCTATATAACTCATACAACAAGTAAGAATTTTTTTTCTTTTAAAAAGAAGATAAGAACAAGAGGCTCACCACGGTGGTGCCGGCGACGAGATCGGCACGGGCGATCGACGGCGGTGAGGACGGGGACGGGGACAATGGTGCACCGCCAAACCTAGACAAATCTTGGGGAAAATGGAGCTTGGAGAGGAGAAAGCTTAAGTGTGACTCGGGCATTTCATCGAACACCTCATGTGCATAGGAGGTGAGAGCAGAGCAGCACACACCTCCCACACCGGCCGGCCAAAAAAACAGAGGAGTGAGCGGGCAGGGGAGAGCATATATATAGGCATCTCTTTAGTCCCGGTTTGTGGCTAGAACTGGGACAGAAGACACACATTTAGTCCCAGTTCCAGCCACCAACCGGGGCTAAAGGGGCTGCGCCAGGAGCGAGGCCCTTTAGTCCCGGTTCGTGTCTGGAACCGGGACCAAAGGGGTCAGACGAACCGGGACTGGTGCCTCCCGTGGCCCGGCCGGCGCCCTGGCCTCACGAACCGGGACTGATGCACCCATTGGTCTCAGTTCATAACAGAACCGGGATTGATGCTCTTATCTGGCCTGGACCAAAGCCCTGTTTTCTACTAGTGGAGGCCACGACCGCTACGCCCGGGGCCGGAGCCCCCGGCTTCCTTGTGCTAGGGGACCAACCCAGGAGCCCGCGTGCCGTCGTCGGAGTAGACGAGATGCAGCAGGTATTGCAGCCTGGGTCACGGCCGGCCCAAACCCATCTGAGTCCAGATCGGGCTCAACCAATGCTGCCGCCCGCTGGCCTTCGCGCCGTCTGCCGCCGCAAGCTCACCGATCCTGGCCGTCGCCACCACCCCACGTCACTGCCGCTGAATGGCCTGAGCGAGCGCCGCCGGTGCGATCCCGAACTTTGGCCAAGGAGATCCGCCGCCGCCGCTGCGCCACACGGGCTTTGACTCCCGGCGACAGCAGAGGCGGGAGAGGAGAACTTGGCGCGAAGGAGGTCTAGAGATGGTCGGCAGGGGCGCCACGGTCGGCAGGAGCGAGATGGGGGAGGAGGGGAGATCGGATCACTTAACATGTGCCTTATAGGTTACATGACCGATGACATAAACGAAAGTGGTTAAAAAGCAACGCACGCGACATCCAAACGTGGAGGCACAATCAATCAACTTCATGGAGCATTTTAATCTCTAGTTGTAAAAAGGAAGTTCTGCCCAAATGATTTCCTATCGGTGAGAAGCATGGCTCATCTCTCCATCTTCCTCCAACTCGGCGGAAATAGCGGGGACGAGCCGGTTCGGGAGAAGATGAAGAAGTGACGCCGACGCTATGGCCGTCCGAGCGTGTACCAGCCGAAGTGTGGCACTGGCACGACGAAGCAGCCAACGTTGAGCTGATCTTCATCGTCCTGCAGCAGCTGCGTCATCTCCTGCATGAGCGCCTCTATCTGCGGGGGCACCAGCTCGCCGGCCAGCAGCCGCGCCGGCAAGCTTGCCGCGACAGAGCATGCTGCAAGGCAGCATCCCTGAGACTCTGGCGAGAGCAGCCGCGCCGGCAAGCTTGCCGCAACAGATCATGCTGCAAGGCAGCATCCCATGAGACTCCGGCGAGCAGCCTCGCCGGCAAGCTTGCCGCGACAGAGCATGCTGCAACGCAGCATCCCATGAGACTCCGACAAGCAGCCGTGCCCAGACAGCTCATAGCAAAACGCCGGCAAGCTCGCCACGTCCGACAACAGGCTTAGCCCGCTTCCGTGGACGATGCGTCGCTGCTTTCCATCCTGCTGCACATACACAACGATGCAATGACATGCGGAATTCTCAGAGATTGAGCGAACAGAGGCTAGGTGTAATGAGAATTATGAAACTGAAACCACCAACAAGCAGCTCACGCACCTGAGTCCATTCATGCGGCCTCGTGACCTCCATCCGTCAGCTGCCTCCTTTCTTGCCGAGCCTGTCATAGAATGAGGTGTCAATGATTTTTAAGATAACACTAAACTTCATAGAATGAGGTTTCAATAATCTGGGATATGACACACCCACGCACGCACGCACGTACACACACACACACGCTTTGAACTTTCAACTTGTAGAGTTCATAAAATGTTTCATCTATATTTACCTGAATGGGGGAAACAGGATAATGCCCAATTTCTTAAAGAGTAGCAAAGGGAGATCGATCAGGACGATACATGGTTTTAGCTGTATCTTGCTCAGTAGTAGGGGTCGTGGTCACAGGATTAGGGCATTGGTTGCGTCCATTGTATTCGTCCTCCTGATTTCAGTTGCACATGTGGCGTGGGCTGCTTTGCTATCTGATCTCAGTTGACTACATGAACATTAGTATATGCTAGCAGCTCAGATCAACAGGCGAAGAACCTGATCATGATTCGCTTGTAAAGAGTTGGATAGTGTTTTTCTCACAAAGTCATATAACAACGGACCTGTTCTTCACAAATCAAATCCTTTCAAACTTGAGGAGTATCCATTCAACTACAATTTACATAGTAGTTGTCACAACTTTGATTCCTCACACTTATTTGATTAAGCTTACCATAGAATCCAACCATAGTTACCCGATTCGCGGTTCGCTCGGTTCGCGATTCGGGTTCGGGATTCGCGATTCGGTAGTGCCTATGAATCGAGTTCGGTGGGGGGTAGACATCTCTAGTTCGTGAATCGGGTGACCGGTTCGTGAATTCGATGATTCCGATTCGTGAATCAGAGGACTCCGATTCGTGAACCATATGTCTCCGATTCCTGGATGCATTGAATCGGATTCGTGAATTTGATAACTCCGATTCGTTAATTCAGTATAAGCAAACAAATTTATACAAGGTCTAGATAAGCAGTTTGATTACATGGCTACATAGTTTAACCAGAAAATGCCCTTAGAAAATACTATACTGCTAATACTTCGGTCGACTCTTCGCTCACAGGAAGCTCTTAATTAGCACTTGAATTAATGACATAACAAATACCAGAATCATGAATGGAGGGAAAGTTTCCACCAAGAATTTATTTGGGCACGTCAAGCTACCATTTAAAAAAAAAATAGGTAGGACTAGGAGTACCATTTTCTTTTCAGTTGGGCCCATCCAAAAAAAAAAAGAATTTCACTTGGGAGGCCTACATGTGGTACTGCTTCTTATCCAACCAGGCTCATCGTCTTCCTCACAAAGACGGAGCCCCAAATCCATTCCGTCGTCTTCCACAACTCCTAAATCCAGATCACAAATCAACTAGTACCACGTAGGAGTAGTGGAGGAGGGAGGCGATGTGTGCATGGGAGAAGAACGTGCTGCTGGACGGAGGCGACTCGTCGGACATGACATCTTCGTCGCCGTCACCACGCCTTGGCCGTCACGCCGGCCACCACGTATTGGGAGGCGTCGCCGTTCTCCGGCCACCACGGCCTGGCCGCCGTCGCCGTGCACCGGATACCATCCCAGAGCCGCCTCGAGTCGCTGCTGCCGGCTGCCCGGCCACTGCGTCTGCGTCGCTGCTGCCCAGCCACCGCGTTTGTGTCGCTGTTGCGTAGCCATTGGCCGGGACGAGCTGCCGCACTCATGACCATATCAGGTTAGCAACGATCTCATTTTTTCGGCTCGTTTTAAATTCGGCGAATCGTCCTCCGAATCGCTACCGATCTGAGCGAATTCGAATCCCGTATCAGATCGATCGATCTGAGTCCGGGTTCGAAGGCTGTTGTAGCGAATCCGGTAACTATGAATCCAACAAAGAAACGATGAAAAAAAAGGCGAGCTATAAAGCAAAAGAAAATGGTAATAGCTATATTGCAATAGGAAATGATAGCTAACCATGAACATCAAATTTAGAAAATGAGAAGTAATTAAGACATGTTCCACCACTGAAAAACCTTACAATACCTACAGAGACATAAAATCATTGAATAGTAGTAGATGATGAGATTCCAATATCCTGATGGTAGATTGCATTTTACTTGGTCTAAATGACTGAAAAAATTGAGAAGAGATGTAGCACAAGCATATCTCTCGCATTTGTACACTAAACAATATCAGAGCAAATCCCCATGGTCCAAGTGCCAAACACTGGAATGATCAAATATATGTTTGACATACCTTCTCCACTGCAAGAATATATAGACAAATTAAGCTGCACTCCAGTTTCCATCATCGCTGAAACAAGAGAAAGCAGTCTGAGAACCATTCCATTGCTGCCCGAGAAGCATAACTAAATTACTAAACATGCCACAATTTCTGCAGGTACAGGCAAACTAAATCCAAAAAAATCAGCGGCTGGTACCACATGAAGTCCAGGAGGATGCTGATCCTGCCCTTCTGATTGCCCTAAAAAAGGGGATGAGGAGGAAGTGGATGCATATGAACGGTGAAATAGATGATATGTCAGTCACTGGGCTGGTACTTATCGTGGTATATCTTGATTGCTGCAGCGTGCGTGAGCATGCTGTTGTGCAGGATTAGGGGAGGAATTGCTCACCAACAGAATTAAACTGGTTCGGCAACAGTTATTTTGTAAATGAAATAAAGCATGCTTTGCTATTTTCATGGATAAATCAAGAACAACTGAATGCACCGGGTCTTTTACGGATAGAAGTAACTTGAGTAGGCTGTACCTGAGGCTCATTATTGGTAGAGGATTCTTTACCTGGGGAACACTGTTTACATTTTTCTATTCCATATCCATTGTCCCTTGCTGTGACAGAAGCTCAGAACGGGAAACAAAATATTTGCCAGACACTCAATTTAAATGGCTTATTTTCTCGCATGCTTATACTGAAATCTGAATAGAGCACAAATCCAGCATGTGGTAGTACGAGGAAATTCCAGTAGTGAGTATGTATCTAAAAGTATCAAGAAAGCAGCTTTATTGACCTCTAGATGCTCAAGTGCTGTTCTTTAGAAAGTATGCTAGTCCACTATTTTGTCAGCTCAGGTGATCTACTGCAGTAACCAAGGAAGATGGGAGACCTTTTTAACAGAGGACACTAAGTTGTAAATCCAGATAAAAGTTTTAGGCCTCAATATGCACATTACTTCTTAAATCATCATGTCCATACAATTAATCGGCAACAATCAAGTAGAGTAGTTCTTAAAAATTTCAACGAAATTTCGGATATTTCAGTTGGGTCCGAAATATTTTTAACCCCGAAATTTCATGGCAGATTCAAATTGATTTCAAAATAAATTTAAATTATTGTAGAATTCATTAAAATTAAGTGAAATTTCCGAAATAATTTTCGAAATATGTGAAATTTCCGAAATTTCGCATATTTCAGTGACGTCCGAAATTATTTTGTTTCTGAAATTAAAACCTTGTTATCAATACACATAAATTAAAGAACTATTGGTCAATCTCCAATTTGCAGCTCTGCCTTTGCATCTGTGATTCTGTATCGACCACCAAACAACAATCTAAAAAGAAAGTAATATGAAGAAACATGCCCCTGGGAACCTCAACTGAAAGGCTCTATCTAGTCTTGCAATTTCAGTTCATTTTCTAATCTTACAAGCTCTCTTTGTAGATACTTCAGTAGTGCTTTGTCAGACATCATTACATTGACCTGTGCATTTGTAACTACCTCCTTTGCGCAAGTCACAAACAGAAGTGTGTTCCTGGATTGCTCAATATGAGTGTGTGCAGGGTTCATGGTGCAGACAATGGCCGTTCTTGCATTGCCTCCCAAAGAGGACTGGAATATGCGTGTCAGCTTTGAGTCTATGTAATCTATGTAAGGGATACGACCATTTCTTCCCTTGCTGCAAGAGGAACATAATAGTTCAGACTAAGGTGTAATTGGTATCATCTTGATGTTATCTATTACCCGTTGTCTTCTTTTTTTACCCTTTGTCGAGAAAGGGTATCATTGTTCAAAGAGCAGACAAAATGAGCAGAAAGGAGAAACGTCAAACTGTACCACCAAATGAAATTCAAAATTACTTTATCTAGTGAATACGAAAGAAAGAGAAAAATATGTGCAAACTCTGATAATTTTTAGGACTGGAATCTCTTTATATAAGATTTAAACCACTGGGATTACAACTTCTTGCAAGAAGAAAACAAACCAAACAAACCTGAGTTGGCGAAGAACCTTTCCCAGTGTTAGCAGACTGATTAACATGACTACCTTCTATTAACCTCATACCAGCTGAAGCAGGAGATCGCCTTCCTAGCATGCATACATTTCTTCACTATTAGTAAGCAGACTAGGTGATGCTAAATCCTTGATACCTCTCAACGGGAGAGCACCTTTTGTTGGAAATAACCACGACGTGGTTTGTGTGTCCGGCTCGTACACAAAACAATCACCTAATAGTACTAGGATTAGGACTTGTAACCGGGTAGGTTAGATTAAGCTGGTCCTAGGTGCTATATATACAGATGTATACCCCTTGTAATCTGAACCGTGAGATCAATACAAGGAAAATAGAATAACGGGAGCGACACGCTCCCGTGGCCATCAAATATCGCCTGTGTTCTCGCCGGAATAGCTAGCCTCCAGATACGATCGATCTTGCCGTGTACTCGTACGTGTTGTGCTAGTCTCAAAGCGAATCAATCAAGCTGCTTGCTGATTGATGGCTAGCTAGCTAGCTTTGCACTGCGGTGCACCGTCTATCTCGGCGTAAAAGAACTTCACCGGGATCATCAGTGTTGCTTCGTCGTCGTTCGTCGCGTGTCGCCGTCGTCGGAAAGTACTCGGTGTCGGGTCTGGGCTAACAATTGGTATCAGAGCTCTGGTCTTTCGTCGTGATTCTCGGAAAGAACTTGAAGGATCATGTCGAAGGGAGCAGGCAAGGAGATCATGGAAGCGTCCAGCGCGACTAAAGTACTTGCCATGCCCGGTTCATCGTACCCACAATTTGATCGCGAGAACTTCGGGGTCTGGAAGGCCCTCATGGAGTGTGGTCTCCGCGCCAACGAGCTATGGGACGCAGTCGATCCAGGAGGCGATGCGTTCAAGAAGGAGGGAGCCGAGCACCAGAAGGATCGGCAGGCGGCATCGGCGATTTATTCGGTGATGCCGATGGATGTCCTCCAACACCTGATCGCCAAAGAAACGGCGAAGGAGGTGTGGGATACCTTGAAGCTAATGTTCGAGGGACACACCCGCGTCAAGCAAGCCAATCTCCAAACTCTCCTAAGGAACTATGAGACTTTGGTCATGGGCGACGATGAGTCCATCGACGCGTTCACATCACGGGTAGCAACTCTCGTCAATCGGATACGCGCACTTGGAGAAAATCTCACGGAGACCTCGGTTGTCCGTCGGTTCTTGCGCGCGGCCCCTCCCCGATACCTGCAAATTGTCACGGCGATCGAGCAGTGTGTCGATCTCGCGACTCTCTCCATCGACGATCTCGTCGGACGGTACAAGGCTCACGACGAGCGTATGCGGTACAGTCTTGGGGACCGGAGGAACGATGAACTTCTGATGCTCACAAAGGCGCAATGGATAGCCCTGTCGAAAGGAAAGCAAGGCGGATCCAAAAGCAGCAGCAAGAAGAAGGGGAAGCAGCGTTCGGCGAGAAAGAACTTCGCCGACTTGGACGACGAGGCTGCACCACCGAGGAGAAAGTTTGACATCAGGAAAGTAAGGTGTCATAAATGTGGCCTCCTCGGTCACTTCAAGGCTGAGTGCGAGGAAGCACCGAAGCAAAGGGTGCTCATGGCCGAGGAAGGCGATGATGGAGACATGATGTTGATGAGCGAACTCGTGGACGAGGAGGATCCAGACTCTCAAGCGTTGACTAAAGAAATTGTCAAGCTTGCGGAAGATTGCCATCACGATCATGGTTCGGAAACTCGTGTCGATGCTACAGATGCGCGGGGGGGGGGGGGGGGGGGGGGGGGTGATTCCGAAACTTACGTCAATGCTATGAACGACGTAGGTGCTATCTTTGCTGGAGCGGAGGCAGCGAAAAGCTGCGTGTGCTCGTCCATTAAGAAACAGTCTTTGTGTGATGCATCCAGAAAAAACAAAGACGTATGTGGCGTCAGAAGTCCACGAGAAGAGAAGCACTAGTGCCGTGTCTCGGTGCAGACCAGATGCGCTAGGAAGCTGTGTACCCCGCGCGGGTGCAGCGGGCGCTGCGTGCGATCGGTCTGTGTGGCGAGACGTGGCAGCCCCGTCGCTCCAGGTAGTGAGCAGCAAGCCGAGGCGAGCGAGACGATGTATCATGTGCGGAGCTGGATGACGGAAGTGCCAAAGCACAAGCATGTATGCCTACATGCAGCAGCATCAGCAAACCACATGTTGCACGGCCATGTGTTTTCCTGCACGCTCCAGAAGAAGGCATCACGCCACTACGTGATGGTCTAGCAAGGAGAGAAGTGATGCAAGGCCCACGTGTTGGGGTTGGGCTAGGAAACAGCCCGGCCAAAGGAGGCTCGTCTGGACTTAAAAATAGCAGCCCGCGAGCTGCAGGCTCTTCAAGAAGCAGCGTTTTTGGAGTGTCTCAATCGCCAGAAACAGGAACTTTGGCAAGTTCAGAAGCAAGTGTGTCTTCTCCGAAAGCACTGGAGGTAAGTACACCATCACCTACACCCGTACTGCTACAGCCGGCGTTACACCCACATCCGGAGAATACTCTTCGGACGATTGACCCGGTAAAGTTAAAAAGGAGTGGGCGACAGTGTCTAGCAAGCGCCGAGGAACCGGCGAATTTCGAGGACGCAAATACGAAGGAGGGTTGGCGTCAGGCTATGGAAGAGAAGTTGAGGTCGATCCACGACAACAATGCATGGGAGCTTGTGGATCTTCCCAACAATGAAAAAGCCATGGATCTCAAGTGGGAATTTAAGGTCAAGAAAGATGCCGAAGGGAATTGTGTCAAGCACAAAGCAAGGCTAGTAGCCAAAGAGTACGTGCAAGATGAAGGTGTGGACTTCGAAGAAATGTTCGGTCCCGTTGCAAGGATGGAATCGGTGAGATTACTCATAGCTCTTGCGGCTCAGGAATCATGGAGCATACATTGCATGGATGTAAAATCTGTGTTTTTGAACGGAGAGTTAGAAGGAGATGTTTATGTGAATCAATCACCGGAATTCATCAAAGAGGGAGAAGAACACAAGGTACTGAAACTATACAAAGTCTTGTACGGGCTACGGCAAGGCCCTCGGGCAAACATCAAACTTGATCAGACGTTGATTTCTCTTGGTTTTGAGAAAGCCCCACTAGAGCATGCAATGTACAAGAGAGGTAAAGGAAGGGATCGTCTACTAGTAGGCATCTACGTCGACGACCTATTGATTACTGGAGCAGATGAAGAGGTGATTACAAAGTTTAAGCTACAAATGATGAAGCTTTTCAAGATGGATGATCTAGGGCTATTGAGTTACTACTTCGGGATCGAGGTACAACAAAAGCCGGAAGGGATCACACTATGCCAGGAGGCATACGCAAAGAAGGTTCTTGAAAGCCGTGGCATGAAAGATTGCAATCCAATTGACGCTCCAATGGAACCTCGTCTTGAGCTGAGCATGAAGAGTAAAGCACCCGCAGTTGATGCAATAGAGTATATTGCAGTTGCCGCCGCGGCGTGTCAAGGTGTGTGGCCAGGGAGGCTACACGGTGATCTCATGGATCGAGATCCGGAACAGGTTGTGCTCAATGTTTATAGCAAGTCTGAAAGTTTTCTACGCGAGGATCCAGTGCGGCATGATAGGAGCAAGCACATTGATACGTTGTATCACTACATAAAGGACTGCGTGGGAGAAGGTAAGATGGAGGTCAACTACACTTGCATCGATGATCAACTGACGGACATCCTATTCAAGGCTTTGGACCGAGAGAAGTTCTTGAAGATGCGAAGAAGGATTGGCGTCGAAGCTGTGACGTGATGACGTCGTGTTTAGGGGGGTGATTGTTGGAAATAACCACGACGTGGTTTGTGTGTCCGGCTCGTACACAAAACAATCACCTAATAGTACTAGGATTAGGACTTGTAACCGGGTAGGTTAGATTAAGCTGGTTCTAGGTGCTATATATACAGATGTATACTCCTTGTAATCTGAACCGTGAGATCAGTACAAGGAAAATAGAATAACGGGAGCGACACGCTCCCGTGGCCATCAAATATCGCCTGTGTTCTCGCCGGAGTAGCTAGCCTCCAGATACGATCGATCTT